>JAVKLA010000024.1:15667142-15821151 GCA_034782735.1 Sagittarius serpentarius | reverse complement strand
CTGAAAGGGTCATTAGGCATTGGAACGGGTTGCCCAGGGCAGTGGTGGAGGCCTCATCCCTGGATGTTTTTAAAAGTAGTGTAGATGTAGCACTTATGGACATGGTTTAGTGGGGGACTTGTCAGTGTTAGGTTAATGATTGGACTAGACGATCTTACAGGTCTTTTCCAATCTAGGCAATTCTATGATTCTATGATAGAGTGAATCATTCTGAGGACCATTTCTCAGAAACAGCACCGGTCTACTCACTCCTTTTCTCATAGGAGAAAAGCCTTGTGGCACCCTACAGTAATTTCCTTGGATTTCCTGTTTTCAGACTGCTTTTATGAACCCAGGATGTCATTAGGTACAGTTGAAAAATTATAAACAAAACCAAATCTTTGACGTCTTCGGAAGGCACACGGGATTAGAGGAGTTTCGTACTTAATACAGTAATCCTCTTTTGGAAATATATTTCAGAGCCTTAACAGTAAGTTAATGGTTGTTTCTTGGTTAAGACTAAGATGATGTACAGTTTGTTTCTTGGCAATGTTAGTGCTGGCTAATCTGTCAGCTAGGGTAGATGATGCTCATGTCCTGTATCTACAAAAACCAAAACAAACTCACAAAAACAGTGGTAGAGCCAGTTCCAGAACATCTGTATGTGCTCCAGAGTCTGGCTAGTTTTCTAAAACTTTTGTCCTTCCTCTTCTTCCACTCATATATTGTTGGGGTTTTTTGTCTGGTTTTCAAAACATTTTCATTGCTATTGCCCAAGCAGGAAGCTCCTACTTTGTAATTCTGCAACCTGCAATATGCTTCATGTGTCTCAGCCACATCAGCATGCTTCCCATTTCTAAGACACAAATAAAAAAAATACTGTTCCTTCTTTCTTACCATTCCAAAGTCAGTTCCTTCTCTTTTGATGCTGTGGTTTGGATTTGTGTTTCAAGGGGCAATGCTGTTTCTATCTCCTTTCCCTCCCACAAAGGGAGTGGGGAGCTCCCCTCCCTCCCTGTCACCAGGGAGCTCTCAAAAAGGAATGCCAATATTTGTCTAGCCTGGTTTCTTTTAAAATGACACCAAACTGGCTTCTCAGAGGAGTGGGAGTTACGGATACTTTGCAGTGCTATGCCCTGTGGGAGCTTGAAACACTGGAGCCCAGTCTGCCTAACCTGTGAGAGCAAAGCTTCAAATGAGCAGCCAGAAGCATTATTGCCCATTTAGCAGGGCAAATTAATCATTCTTTGGCTGCTGAGAGCAACAGATCCTCCTCTCATTTCTAACCTGAGGCACAGGGTGGCTGAGTCACGTCTGTGAGTTCACCAGGCAGGGTGGCATCAGAACTGGGACTGCAACCCAGGTTCCTGGGAACCCAGTTATGCTACATCATTACTGAGATATGCAGTGTTGAGAAAGGCTCTTGAGTTTTATAGTGTAAGGAGAAAAGGAAACACAAATTAATTAGTAGGCTTTTCAAATTCTTCTTGAGTCTAAGCAGGAGTAGCTTCCTGAAATGGTCTTGGAGTAGCTGCACTGTTTAATTCCGGCAGGATTTTTCCTTCAGTTTGAGATCCTGAAATCATGAATTTAAGTGCAGAGGATCATAAAATCTCTCTCCTCTGCTTAGCATTCTGTATCTTATGTTCATTTCAAGGCTTTTATGGAATTTTATTTTTTATGAATCTTTCTACCTTAACCAGAGCATTGTAAGGAATTTATTCAAACAGCTTGTAGTTGTATATGTATGCATATATAGGTATATATATGCGTGTGTAATATTTTGGCACATTATTACCTCAATAACATGGTTCAACAAACAGCATTATTACAGTAACAAAACAGGAGTCTGTAGTCCCGTAAGCATCTTCAGAGGCAAAAAGGTACAAGACTTCTAAACCCAACCAGATGGAACCTGTTAGTTCTTGAAATACTGGCTGTCCTGTGCAGTATTAAATATTTTTTATATTTTTTTAAAAAGTTGTTCCAGAATTTTCTCAAGTATTTGCTTTCTTGGACTTTTGATTGCATTAGTACAGGTATTTTAATGAAATTCATGGAGTGGAAAGGCTCTTCTCGCTGGGCAGGCCTGCACAGCACGGTGGCCACAGAAGAAGCACAAAGCCAGACAGAGCTGGCAGCAGCATTTGTCCTAGGGTGCCGGGAGGTCAAGGACAGTGTTTGCTGTTAAATCACATGGGATCAGCTTTAGGCCTTTCTCTTCAACTGTTCTGCTGATCTGCTTCAAACTGGACATGGAGTTATTAAATGAGAGGGTGGGCTTTTCATCATCCCCTTGATATCAGTCTAGGCTGTGACTGCCAAGAGAGGTTTTAGGGGAAGGCTGTCTTTTAGGGCCTACAGCATTTCTCCATGAGCCCAAGTCTCTCTTTACAGCATGGGATGTCAGATGAATTGAGTGCGCAGTGCAACCTCAAAGGCAGTCTGAATGAGAGAGTGGTCTTGGACCTACTGTGGCCTTTTTTTGTGGGAGGGAAAGACAGCTTGCCCACAACTGTGGAAAGCCCTTGGCTGAAACAGGGAGTGAGACCCATTAATGGGCTGTGTTGCAGCAAGAGAAATCTTTGTTTCTACCCTAAAAGATGTTCATTCTTTCCTAGTGAGGCCACGTCTGTCCCACGCACAACACTCCCTACTCCCATCCTCGGTTCAGGGCAGGTTCTTCGCACGCAGAGTCCATTTCCATCTTCATCTAGCCTCTACAGAGGCTTTACCTTGTCCTTTCAGAGGTAGGGCATCGCCTCCCAGGCAGAGCTACCGCGGGCTCTCTATGTCTGGCCTCGCACCATGCTCATAGAGACGTGGCAGCACAAAGGTGCAGGGCAATCAGAAAGGCACTGCATAGACTTCCCATCACACAATCATTTTGTGGGGATTTTTTTGTTTGTTTTTGTGGGTTTTTTTCAAGAGGTTTCATGACAGCTTGTCCTACTTTACAAATGTGTGCACAGAGCTTGATTATTTGGGTCTGTTTGACTATGCTCTGTACATCAATTAGTACCCATTCTGTTGTCAGCAGCAGTGGAAGGAGAAGGGCTGCTAGGTTAGTCCATTCTAGGAGTGTGCAAGCCATTATGGAGCTCTTTTCTGTGGCCAAGCCCATGGCTGGACTCCTGGTTGTTAACACTTACGTGCCAATTCCTGTACTAAATAAAATAATGCACTTACTATTTGCAGAGCTGGGGACATAGTAGTCACTAGTATTATATGCTGTTGTTTCCTTCTCTGAGTTCAAGGGGAGGGAAATCCTTAGTGTGCTGACCTGTCTCCATCTGGGACAACAATGGGCAAATTCTGTGCTGTGGGCACGTTCAAAAGCTTTACAACTGGATTAGATAACTACAGAAAGGTACTTTTTCTTTTTTAGGTGTTCCCTGTACTAAGCACTGGGGAATACTACAGGCATTGTGAAAGCATCATCTGAGGGAGAAACGCAGTATTTTAAAGCAGAAACACGTGCCTGCTACTGTCAGATGGAATTTCTCAGTCGTGTAAAATAACATGTTAATGTAAACATGAAGATGAACTGGCAGTTGCCTGTTTTGATCAGTGGGTTGTGAGTGAGTTGTGAATTACCTGGAGGTGAATGGAAGATGTTCAAATGAGCAGCTGTCAAATGATGGAATGATTTTTTGTAATCCTGCACATTTTGTATTGCTGTATCATATGAAAGTGTCATACGTGCATTCAACTGGACACAGGAACAGGGTAATTGCAGTTTGGAGCTGAAAAGAAAAATAAAGTAGTGACCTGCCTGATTGTCTTGCTGCGTACCCTGTAAGATATGACCAGGAATACCTAGGATGTTTTAATTTGTATTTATCTCAGATTTTTATTTCTTTAATGTGAACTTTTAATAACCTCATAGTTTAACCTTGTAGGGACCTAATCTCCTTTTGTTGTCATCTAGTTTTCACGTACTTATTTCCCACTCAGCTTGCCACGCAGCACTTTCGTAGTGATTACCTAATGCTGCAGTTTCCCTGCTACTTAGGTGGAGGTCCCTACCATTTCTGCAACACTGCTATTCTTATTCCATACTGGGGCTAAAAGCCCCAGAGATGAGAGATGGTGAGCCTGTGTACTGACTCCAAAAGCCTGCTTGCTTGTCCCGAATCAGACTGTACTGTCACTAGAAGTGACTTAGTTTGGATATGCTTAATTGCAGACTGCATTTCATGGAGACGTGTACATTTCTCACGAAATGACTAAAAGCCTCTAGCATTAGTCAGCCTACTCTGTAAATCATTTATCATCAATATTCAGCCTACCTATTCCCCAGCAACAGAGAAGGGAGTCCTAAAGAAGGCCCAGTTTGACACATGCATCAGTCTCGGGTGGCCCCTCTCTTTATTTCTCCCCATCTCTCTCCACAACATTGCATCCAGGAATGTTTCCTCTCCAGAGGCAGAGAAGGACTGGACGCAATTCATTCTGATGGCTGACAATATTTGGCTATCTACTCTGTAGAGCGCTGAGTGCTAGAACGTGCCTGTTGACCCACTTCCCTCTTCCTTTGCACAGGCCTCTGCAGTGGTCAGTCCCTGCCAAAGGTAAGGGCAGCAAATTTCGGAGTCCAACCAAAATTTACTGCTGCTGTCCTGTCAGACTGGCTGCAGACTACTCACATCTAAGGAGAAAAGCCCTGTGGCAAGCCATGCATGTTAGATGTACCCAAGTGGCAAGTCAATGAGTTGGAGGCTGCATGGGCAGACTGTGACAGAAGAAAATGTCCTTATCCATGGTTTGTCACTTGCGCTAACCATTGTCTCTCTTGTTCTCTTGTCTTCCCCAGGAACGAGTGGAATATCTCTTTCTCATAATTTTTACAGTGGAAGCATTTTTAAAAGTAATAGCATATGGACTTCTCTTTCACCCCAACGCTTACCTCCGCAATGGCTGGAATTTACTAGATTTTATAATTGTGGTAGTAGGGTGAGTACCGACATTTTGTCTTTGAATGCACTGCACATATGGGGATACTGGCAACATTTGGGAACATGAGGGTGGGTGAATGCTTGGTACGTTACGTATAGGTGATGTTAGAGGTTGCTGTCCATCATGTTCCTCCTACAATCACCGTTTGTTTCTCCTGTGTTAGCCCCCCTACAGATTCCACATGTTTTAATAAGTTTTACTGTATAACCTAAAAATACGGTTAGCTCACTGGTCTTCTGCAAGTATAACTTGATTCATGCTAATTTCAGTGTGTAGCAATGATTTACCTTGAGGTAAATATTAAGGACTGACAATCAATTAATGTACGTTTTCTGTCTGGTATCCCTTGCTGCTTAGCCTTTTCCAAGGCTTTTAATGGGTTGCAAGACACGGAGATTAAACTGCTCTTTGGCAACAGGGATAAAAAGAAGAAGCACTGCAAGGCTGTTGGACAAGGTCAAATGCCTGAATATGCTTAACTGGAAGAAAATTCCTTTGTTTGTAAATCCATATGAATATTAAGAAAGAATATCCAGGTGGGGTCCTTTAATTAAGATTAGAGTCAGATGACAAAAATTCTGCCGTCTTGTGAACTTTTACTGATATTTCTTATTCTTGGATGAAAAATTTAAATCCCAGGTTTTCATACTTACAAACAAAAATATGTTCTTCAGTTCAATTGCACTGTTCTGCTGGTGATTTCAGCACTTTTGATTTTAACCCTTTTAATGCTTTAACCTTTTTAAAGACTAATTTTACTATTATCAAATTTCCGCTTTGAGCTGTAACCTTTCTAATCCCCTTATTCTTCTCCATGTTTTTCAAGCTTGGCATTTAATTTATTCAAATAAAAGCAAAGTAAAACACCTTCTGCTTTTTCTATCTAAGAGTAGGAGATAAGTAAGGGGTTTGAATTCTGGTTGTTGAAGGGAAGAGGTGAAGGATAAACTATACCTGAAGACAAGGAGAACAAGTATTTCTTTGCCTAAGTCATTTGTCCCATCCTCCCACCACTCCATTGTTGAAGAGTTTCATTGCCCACAAAAACTTGCAGTCTTTTCACCTCTTTACCAAGGAAACCCTGCATCAGCTTGTAGGGAAAATGTCAAAAGGGACACTCTTGGTCATCAAAACCCCCTCATAATTTCTGTCCCAAACCCAAGTCTGTCTAGATTCTTGGCCATTTTTGTGGTGGCCACAAAAAATTACGTCAGCAAACTGCTGTGTGCTACCCAGTCCCTCCCACTTCCCATCGTCATAGGGAAAAGTGGGTGGAAGGAGAATTCCCAGTGAGGGGGAGGGAGGATAAGCTGGAACCTATTCTTAGTCCCAAGACCTCTCTGCCTCCACATGGGTATAATGCTGCTTCTTACGGCAGTGCCCAATTGTCTTTCACCTTTGTTCCTACCTGCAGCCAGAGGATCCCACAGCAATTAGTAACTGGAAGTCAGAAAATCCTCAACCCCTCCCCTGGCATTGATGTCCAGTTCTGTAGTTGGTTCTGCCTTTTGGATGCCCTCAGATATCTCACCTGCTTGGGAATTGCTGTTTAAGTTGAAGAAAGATTGGAGAACAAAAGTACTGTGAATGTGATTATTCCCTTTTCATTTTTCTGAGAGAGACTTTTTAAAGAGAGGACATGTTACCTCTTCTTCTTCCATTGGAATGTGAAAGAGCAGGGCTCCAGAAATCACAGGGCAGCATTATATCTAGTTTAAGTACAGTCCTTTTCAATTTTCCTCCTAGGGCAGTTAATCAGCAAGATGATATTCAGAGTGAAATTAATTCCCTTGCCAATGACAGAAGCTGCAGCTCTCAGCTCTTCTGTCTGCTCTTGCCTACAGCAGCTCTCAGTCACTAGATGGCAAACAAAAAACGTAACTGGGGAGGGATCACACCAGTATAATAAACATGGCCAAGACCCCAAGGTCTCTGTTAAATAGTAACAATCTCAAGTGACAGATTCCACCTCAAGGCCAGATGGGTTCCTTTGATGTTTATCTGTTTAAACTAACTCGTAGAGTACCACAACCTATGCTGGTGCACTGCTTTTTCTCGCCATGACCACTCTGCAAATTCCATGAGGTGGTACCATCTGTTACTGTTCTGCCCTGTCTTCTTTTCCTAGGCTCTGTCTGAAACCCCTCAATGACATTATATTTAAATTTCAGGTTATTTGAATATTTTGTCAGGAAGGAAGTTCTATGGAAAAAGGTTTAAAATAAATTCTAAAGAGGGAGAGAAGAGGAAGAAAGCAAGTGTTGGTAACAGCATTGCCTTGTGGTGTCTTTTTCTGCCTATTGATGGAGCTATTGGAGAAAGCTCAGTAATCTGAACACAGCTGTAGCACTGGACAGAAAGATTTATTTGGTGTGTGGGGCAAAGGATGGTGTGGGACTCATACCAGAAGCATCAAGTCCCAAAATGACTGTGGTAGTTGCTATTCATGCTTGTTCTGCCTTAGGAATCATCTTCATTTTCAATGACGAATGTCCTTGCTACAAAAAATAGGCTAGCTGGGAAGTACTTCTTCAAGTAGTGTGGGAAGTTAGAGGAGAAAAAAAAAAAGACAGGTTTTAGATCCTTTGTTTGTGTCTAAATCCACCTAGTATACACTGCTTATCACATGTATCTGGAAGAGATAATACATCACAACTGGCTTCCTGTATGTTAAAACATACAAGTCAATAGAGTAAGAGGAAAATGGACGTGTAGGACCAAGCATAAATTCTAGAGGGAAATCTCAGTTTCTGTAAAAAATGTTTGTAACAATGTGCCTGTATACTTTCCCCTGCCTTCTGAAGATAGGTTTTCTGGTATCCAAAGGGATTTTAGAGTCAGTGGTTCTAACAAGGCCCCAGGAATACGCAGCAGCAGAGGGGAGCACTGAACACAATTGCTACATTTTCTGGAGAAAGGATGCATTTTAGACCTGTAGGCTTGTAACAGCTTATTGTTCTGGCAGTGTGGGAGATCTGCTTATTCATCAGCTAAGTCTTTTAAAGCTTGATTCTTGCTTATCTTTAAATAGCCTATGACCCTGCTATAGCAGCACCATTAAATGCTGCTTTGAAGAAAAATGTCTGTGTGAGGGTATCAATCAGAGGCTCTGTGGATAAGACCTTTATTAGTTAAGCGTAGAGATCACAGCCCTAAGATGCCTAATGAGGCACAACCCACAAACACTAATGATTAGACAAATTGTTTCCTGCTTCCTTCAGTTTTACTGTTCCTCTTTTGGAAAACATTAAAACTTTCAGATATAATAAGGATGTCTTTTAATATTAGGCTGTTGGAGGAAATTTCTCTTGAGACAAGACTAACTTGACAATGTTGTGCTAAAAGAATATCTGTCTTTCCTGAAAGTGCTGTGGTTTGTCTGCCAAGCACACTCATTCACCAAGAACCCATAGCTTCTGCCAGAAAAAAAGGTGTTGTAATTTAAGAGGCAGTAAGGTAAGCAGTGAAGGTATTTGGAAAGGATCTGAAATTCAAAGCAGACTGGAAAATGTTGGTCACAGTATATGTCTTTCTGAAGACCTCTGGGCGGTTTCTAAAGGGCAGACCCAAACGCTTTCACACTCACAAATCACAGGTGAACTGTAAAACATTGTGAAAAAAAATCATTGTACTTTACTATTTCTTTGTACCTATGAGGATTTTTTCAGCTGTGTTTTTCTGCTGATTTTTGGCCTTAGAAATGCCAAGCTCTCTGTTTTCTCTTTACATTCTGGAGGCCCTTGACAGGTTCTTTTTTTATGCTATAAAAATCAGTGTGCCCTCCCCACAGAGGAAGAGATGAAGAGCTGTAGAGCAGGTTACAGCCTTATCATGCTGCTGTTGGGGTCATCTAGCAAAGTGAAAACCTTTTTGATGTTTCAGATCTTGAAAGGAAAACAGAAGAATGTAAGAAAGAAAAACAGTGAGGCTAGCTTCATACCTCACAAGTAAATGTAAAAAAAGAAAAACAGAATGTGCCCATACATGCATGTGTGTGATAGAAATTTATTTTCTGCTTTATAGTTCATGTGTGTCAAATGAATTTAGTTTAAGTGTATTCATGCAACAAATGAAGTTCAGAAATCAAGATGCTGTTAATTGTGCTTCGTCAGTGGAAAGTACTATATCCAAATGAAAATGGGGCATGAATTTAGGCTGGTGGAAAGTAGCTAGCTGGAAGGAAATAAGATTGATTTCTGTATTATTATTTTGTTTTTTCAAATGATGAGGTTTTCAGTGGCCACAAGAAATTAGCCCTCTTGCGTTTTTATACCATCCAAACTTTGATTTCTCTGTCAGCACAGTGGTCTCACACCATGCCTGGAGCATGCATTTCAGCTAACTCACCTACTGAGAAGAGAAGGAAAGAACCGCATCTTGTTCCACCATAGCTTCTGTAAGCTTTTCCCAGAGGTTTTTGTCAAAGAGCAGATTTTCCCATGTGAATATACAGTAGAAGGACTCTGGCCTCCTTTTTTGTATCGGTAGCTTAACATCTATCCATCTCTTTTAGGACTGGAAAAAAATTAGCTGAAAAACTAGAAAGAGTCTGTAGAGCTCATAGAAACTACAAATTGTATATGGGTTGTGGGTTTTTGTCTTAATAGAGGACAACAGAAGGGCCCATCAGAAGCCTTACCTTTCTCCTATGTCTTATCATTGGTGTTATTTCTGAACAGGACTTTTTTTTTTTTTTTTTTTTCCCTTCCTTCTGGGTCGTAATGAGTTACAGCCAAAAAAGCATGTGGTAGTTGTAGCCTCTGAGCCACAGATGTCTGCCCATGCCCTAACTCAGGAGGTGATAGGGACAATGAAGTAGGATTGGCAAGATGTACTATAAATTTGAAGAGTGGAGTAGAGATTCGGTAGGCCAGATGGGGCACAGTCTAGACCCCAGTACAAAAAGGACAGAGAGTGAAATAGAAGAGAGAAATAAAAAGTTGTATTGCATTAGTAAAAAGCAGGATTGGTACAGGGGGAGATATTAAGCACAGAATAAATGTGTTAAAGCAGGATTAGCAGGAGTAATGCAATTCAAGTTTAAATGTAGGTTTTTAAATGAGGAGCAGCACAACTTACTGTACATTGTTCCTGAAGTACAGTAGGCAGATGACTGTGGGTACCTCAAGCCAGCATGTTTAGCACATCAATGCTGGAGCACACAACAGGACCAACTGGCCTGCAGTGTAGCTGCATTATTCTGGGAAGGCAGGTTCTAGCTCCAGTGCAGTGAGCTGTGCTACTGGTTGTGTTTCTGCTCCTTCTGAATTGATTTAGGACATGTATAGCTTTTCTTAGGATGCAGAAATCTAGAGCAGCCCATGGTTTGCTCATTGCATGAGTGGCTGGAAAAATGCCCTTGGTGCCTGCTGCCAAGAGCTGCTGTTTGGTAAAACATGGGGCCAGTGACAATGAGGACCAGGAAAACGGACCCTTAGTTTTGCACAATTGCTGACTCAGAGTTCCTTGAGACTTTTTGTATTCAGCATTGCAAGAAAGCTGAAAAACAGCATAAGAAACCTTTTGTAGTGAATTCTTTTTCCTCCAGAGGTTCCCAGGAGACTGGGGCTGTTGTATAGGTATGTCACTCATCATCTAGTATGGGAATTCTGTTGACTAGGAAGACAGAAATGTTTGAATAAGAAATAGGGCACACTTCTAAAGCTTAATCACTAGCTTACCGAAAATACATTAGGCCAAATTTGACCTACAGCGTTTCTTTTATGAAGACCAGCAGAAAATTGCAACTGTGTAATTTGTGTACACAGTTCAAGAAATACATACATTCCAATAATTCATGTTCTTTGCATCAGCCCTTGTTTATCTCTCTCTGTGATATCTGTAGTCAACGCAGCATTTCTCATAGGCTCTGTTTTTGTCTTCTCTGCATCCTGCTTCTCAGTCTGCAACACCTACAAACTCAGCATCCAACCTCCCCACACACAGTTTTTCCCACGCTTGTTACCTAGTTGTTAAATCTTTCTGCAGTGCTTGAAGTAGAGGCTTTGAATAGATCTGGTTAGGAGTTCCTCAGTCACAGCTGACAAGTTTTATAAGACTTTATATGAAATTTTTTAAAAACTGCTTAAGAAATTAATTTCATATTTGCACTGCCCTAATCCACGTTTCTGTGTGGATTTAGTGCTGAGGAAATGTATTGGATTAGATGCTTCAGTAAATGAATCCTCCTTTTTCTATCTAGGGCAAGCTGCCTATGTTTGCAGCCCTATCAGTAAGTTTTAACAGTGGCTGCAGGGATTGGAGCTCCTTGTAAAGCAATCGGGCAGCTCAGCCTCTGCTTGATACGCAGTTTGGCGGCTCTCTGTGGAATATGCCAGTCAGGGCGTATAGATGAAATCCTGACAGAGGCACTGCAGACTGTGAAGTCTGAGAGAGAAATCAGCCAGTGCTGAATCCAGGCCACTCCAACTAGGCTGTTTCTGGCATCCCAGGCAGCTTCTTTAAGGTTACCTCTAGTACCTCCATGGCACGCTATGGGCCAAGGGGTCTCTGCCACTCACAGGCAAGCATTTCCTACAGAGCACCAAGCATCCATTTGTACTGGAACAGCTTTTAACCTCTACTGAATTTGGCTGGGTTCAAGCTGATGACTTTAAGGCTGAAAGCAATGTCATTAGCAAATTCATGAAGAATTCATCCTCCCCCAAAGGTACTAATGTTTTACCAGAAAAATGGAAGCTGCTTCCTGAAAGCTAATTTATTAAATCAAGTTCTTATTAACACATAGGGTGAGCCTTCAGCTCTTTCACAGAACAACATTGTCTTTTCTTCCTTGCTCTGCCTTTTCAAATGTGTTCTGAGTGAAACATCTTCTCCTTATAGCAGCTACTCCTACTAGCCAAGATAAAACACTAAGACTGGTTTAATAAAACATTCTAATAATAAGACTCCTACAGTTTTGCGCTTTTCCTAGCCAATGCATCAGGGGATTTAGAAATGGATACACAAGCACATAATCTGAGCATACTCTCTTATCTAAAAATTTGCACCTTCAAGGATCCCTGAGTTTTACACCAAGATTTACCTGCAGTGACCTTGGTGAATCTCAGTTCCTTGTAAAATGGGTGACAGATAATTAATGATTGGATTAATTATGGATAATTATTTTTTTCCCCAAGGTGGTTTGTTGGTTAATAAAGATAGCTAGTATTGGCAGCAGAAAGAGCAAAACCTAAAATTTGTGCTTTCTTGCCTTTCCGCCCACTGAGTATGTCCAGACTGTCCGGTAAGGACAGCCTGGAGGCTGCCTTCAAAATCTGACCCAGGTGCTCTGCTGTTGGTGACCCTTTAAATGCAGCCCCAGGCATTGCCAGAATGGCCATTTTGAAGCACCCGGCATGCCCCAGTGCACAGGGCAGGGAGCACACCTCCACCTGCTACCAAGCAGGCTGGTCTCTGTGGTAGTCTGTAGCTGGCTGCAAGGAGCCATTAGGCTGAAGGAGGAGCACGTCGTGTTTATGTCTGCTCCAGAAACCAGTGTATTACAAATGGTATAGACATCACCATTAAGCTATTGCATATGGGAAGAGTCTGTCTCTCCTCCACCATATGTGAATGTCGACTGAGATGTGTGACACTTTTCACAGGTCTGTGAGATAGTTTGGGTGATACGATGATGATGATCTCTGTTCCTGTTTAGCCCAAGCCTTGCTGTCTGCCTACAGATTGTTTCCTCTTTCTTTTTGCAGGCTTTTTAGTGCAATTTTAGAACAAGCAACCAAAGCAGATGGGGGGAATTCAATAGGAGGAAAAGGTGCCGGATTCGATGTTAAAGCACTGCGGGCTTTCCGAGTATTACGTCCGTTACGACTGGTGTCTGGAGTTCCTAGTAAGTAACATCATTGTTTTTCTTTTATGTGTGTCTGTGGTATGGGGCAGGAGTAATTCGTGTAACAATTTTGAAGATGGAGTGAGATGCAGATTATTGGGGGGGGCGGGGGGGAGGCCATTTTTCAGATTGATGTATTCATGATAAACATGATATTAATCAAAGGATAACCAAAACAGAACTGAAGGGGAATGGGAGTTTCATGGTATGTCAGTCTGATTGTGCAACCTTTATAAACAATGAAAGTGGAAGATTCAAGATTTTCATGATTTCAAGTAAAAGATCCTTTAAATAATTGTGAAGCCACAGTGCATTGTTGGTATTATAAATACTTGACCTTGGTAGAAATGCTGTATGGTCATTTGTGTTGATTTTTGGGAGGGATAGGAGCTTTTTCATTAAAATTGCATTTTCTTCTTTGCATGTGATGTTCTGATCAAGAGCACTAGGAACAATCTAGAACCAAGAGGACATAGGGCAATGACACAGTCATGTTCTCTGTTAGTCTTATTTGCTTAAATTATTTGTAATGCCTCTGGCAAAGTCCTCAAGCACTTTTTGACAGTCTAACATCCATTTTCTTATTTACAATGAAGGTATGAGTAACTGGAAGTCTGGTAATTCTGTTGTGGAGGTGGAATACTGGACATCACAGTGTGGGAGGTTTATACCACTTGGCTTGGAGAGTTTGTTATATGTAGGACCTGTTGGCCTTTTGGAGAGACAGTTAGTTGAAAGCTGTCGTCGTTTCCATGTTTATAGCAGTGAGAGATGTAGTTAGCAGGAAAGGAGTTAATCTTCTCCAGAAGAGCTGTGGAGAGAGCTTTGTTTATTTTTATTTGGGGAGCTTGCTAGTTTGATATCTTAAAGTACTTCTAACCTTAGTCATTCAAAAACCTCGAGTCAAGTTACCATAAACTGTGAGATCAGCTTAAAAATCATGATTTATTTGTTAGGAAAAAAGTGTGCGGTTCTTTTTCTTTGGCTTGTTTTCTGACCCACTATGTTATATATGAGCTGTGTTTGCAGGCTTTTCTCCTCAACCATAAAGGGTAGAAACTTTTTAAATGAAAGGTGAGAATCTCTGTGGGAGGAGCTGAAGCACTGATAAAAGCAAAAAATACCAATGCAATGGAGAGCACTACTATTTGGTCTCCTAAAAAGCCATGCTTGGTAAACTGTCTGCAAGGCCTCAGCTTGTGCCCAACTTGGGGTTACTTTGGGCATCCACTGGGTGAGTAGAAAACACTGAAAAGAAAATGCTGTCTGTTGGGCAACTAGGGACTTTCACCTCTGATACAGAACAAACATCCGCTATTTGTGCCACTTCTGTTAGGGATTACTGCAGTGAGTTGTTTCATGCAGACAGTCGTGTACCTTCAGGGCAATACCTTCAGTCCATGCTGAATGCAGCTCTTCTTTTGGCCAGATTTGTCTAATGAAGAGTATTCTGTCTGTGGTCTTCAGTCTGCACTGACACCCGCTTAATTCCTGGCTGTAAATTAGGGTTTTGTTGTTCTTTCCTAGTCCTTCTCTGATCCAAGCCTTTTGGCACTTTCCAGTCGCATGCCCATTGTATGGTAAGGGGAAGGTACTCGAATTTAAACATCTATGAACTGGAGTGTTCTCAGTGAGATGCTGCTTATGCTGGCACGTTCTGAGAGTTGTTCTGACATAGGCTGAGCTTAACTGTGCTTACAGTTCTTGCTGTTTTGGAGAACAACGCGTGTTCCCCAAGAGAAAGGTGTTTTGTTACTACTGTTCAGGAGTCTTGACTAGTGCTTTTAGAGGACTAGAGGAAGCTGAGGGAGCCAAATCTGACACAGTTCCTATCCATATGCATGTATGATCTTGATCCCAGAGTAGACTATCTAGTAGTCCATTTGTGGGTTTTCTCATCAAGTATTTAATTTGCACCAGAACAGAGCCAGGGAGCCTGGTGCATGCTAACAAATACTTGGTCTAGACAATGAAATGCCAGTCCAGTGTGAAGCAGGCAAACCATCAACTTGACCTGACAGACATCCTCTATTAGTCTTTATGTTTCTGACTAGGGACATATTTATTGAACCAGGCTTCTCTGGGGCTGGTGTGGCTTTTAGAAAGCCTACTGAGGTCTGTAGCTAATATGGCCTCAATCTTCACTGGGCATTTTTTAATTGTACAAATGCCTGTTGATTAGCCTAGGTAGATGTTATCACGTGTATGTATTAGAGTCTAACTTTTCTCATGAGGCCTTTTAGATAAGATTGCCTACGCCAACCATAAATAGTACATTACAGGACTACATTATTACTTAATAAGTTAGTGCAGAGGTTTAGAAGTCAAATCTCTGCATCCTATTCAAGTTCTGTCTCTGAGACATCATAAACACCAGTGGGTGAGTTACCAACATTGCACTTGCTGTGTTTTGCCATCCATAAAGAAATGCATTTTGCTTCTTTCCCCTTCCAAAATGTAGTAGACTTTTCCACTGTGAGGAGATGACCTGCACAGATTTGTCCTAAAATTACATGAATGTAACATCCACTTCAATTTATTCTCACTTAACAGACTCTGTAAATATATAGAAGCAGCATCTCATTAGTAAGAGGGGATGCTCTGGGTCATTGGCAGCTGCCTTCTGCATGGAAAGCCCAACATCTGCTGCTTGGCTTGAGGTCCAGATCTAACTACCACTATTTGGGAAAAAAGTGCAAAGCACAATGATTCTAATAAACCAAATTTAGGAAGAACATGGTGAATTTTTGCATGCAAATCTTAAACTCATCAGGGTTGGGGTTGGGAAATAGATTGTCTGAGGCAGAGAGATTGGCTTGCAGCATAGAATCATTTTTTCTGAGTCAAAAGGAGTTTGCGTGGATTTTTTTTCTCTCTGGCTCAATTCATAGGAAATAATCTGATTTTAGAAGGACATCTTTTATATTCAGATTTGAGAATTTAAAGACTTGTTTCAGAATATAGAGGGTTTCCACATAAGTATGATTAAAAGTAGGGGAAAAACATATGAATTGCCCTCTAAAGTAAATTACTAGTGTCTGCATTTTGCAGATGGAGAGACTGAAGCAAAAGTTCAAGGTATAACACTTTCAGAAGTGGCTTCTAATTCTATATGTCTCATATTGGCTACCAGTGCTAGACACCTGGGTCAACACGGGTATCTGAAAGCTTCAGATAGATGGATAGAGGACATTAGCCTCAGAGCTGAGAAACCGTTTTCTCTAAGTCGCATCCATGCTTAGTTCCTGGGACTTGTCTGTCTCTTGCCAGAAAAGGTCTTGGCAAAGAATTCAGGGACTGTTCAGTGCAGGAAGTGGTTTACCTGCAAGCAAAGTTGGTTCACCCACAGGAAGACAAACAAAAGTACCTTTGACAATCTTTGTTAGGATGAAACTGTCCGAGGCCCCAAATTACTTTTAATGCCTCCTAAAATCAAAAGAGTTTGAGGTCATGAATTCAACAAAGCCTGAAGACTATGTCTGGATGACTGTCATGGGCACAGAAATATTTCATAATCTTTAAAAGAACACGTGTTACTTTTATTCTTTGTGGTTATATGGACATTCACAAGACCACTTGTCGTAAGGAAGGAGATAGACATTTTGTTTAAAAGACGAGACAGATATTTTTTACCCATGTCACAAAAACAATTGTAGCATCATGGGAGAAGCCTTCAAAGGCACTGAACTTTATGTCTTTGGGTTCCCATTGCACCTTCAAAAATTGGTATTAAGTGTTTACACATTTCCAAGCAGTGCAATAGGGATTGATTCTTTTGGTTTGGTTTGGTTTTAATAAGAAAACGAAATTAATTTGAAATCCTTTCCTGAAAACTTTTTTTGGAATGAAAAGTACAGTTTTTGCTCTGACTATGTGAGGTACATGGCGAAGAAGTACATTAGGTGCTTCCCACAGCTCTCATCCCAGCACTGACAGTTGTTTTGCGAACAAAATAAAATTTAAAAGGGATAATTAAGCAAACTCCTTTTTTTTTTTTCCTAACTCTTTTTAAAGTCATGCTGCTTCTGGAAAAATGATCCAGTCTGTTTAGCCTGGTTTTAACTTTTAAATTAATGGTGAATATTTTCAAAAGCACATGGATAATTTAGGTTTCACAGTGGTAAGTCACTTTTGAAAATTAGACATAAGCATTTTATCTCGTTGATACACAAGCCAGACTTCACTATTCAACTATTCTGTTATGTCATACTAATGTAATTCTTATAGTGCGTACTTTATTTCAGTTGCTGAAATAACTTCACTGCTGGTCTACCAAAGCAATGTCCTTGTAAAAAAAGCTTCACATGTGCATTAGAGCACCCATCTTAATGTGGCATTAAGATCAATATATTGGTTTGAGAAAGGAGAGAGAAGGAAAACAGTTCCCTTGACAGACTTAAGTAGACAAGTGCAAAATTAGCATGTATACCAAAACTTAATCACTTCAGTGTCTTGGAAACTGTTACCCAGTATCTCCTTTGGCAGGAGTGTAAAGTATTGCAAAGCTTTCTACGGACAGAATCGTCTTCCCTTTTGTGTTAAAAGTTTTCTGTTGATTACTCTTCTATCTCCATTTTACATTATTATATATTTCAAAACTTGTTTTAAACATTTTATGCTTGAGGAGGGCAAAAAGAAGCATCCAATTAGGCAATGAAGAAGCATGATCCAATTAAAAAAGAAAATCACTCCTGACTATCGGAAAGGGCAATCAATTACTCCTACACATGCTAACTCACACCCATTTTAACTTATTAAATTCCATTTCTATCACCTTTATTCGTGCTGCTCAATTATACCACCTCATACATTCTATTCATCCTCTTTATGTTGTACTTCGTCTTCATGTAACTACATTGTTGCCACCATTTATTGCCTATCTGATATTTGCCAAACTTAATTTATAAGCTCTTCTGGATAACTTGAAAGCCAGATAATTTGGATAGATATTGTGCTCCATACTTGTATTCTCAATGAGATCCTCTGCTGACCACCCAGATTTATGTGGGCAGAAAACCATGATATCCTTACCAAAACTGGAGAGAGAGCTCGACTATTCCACTAGAACATAAACTTGCCATCTTTTTTCTTTTCTTTTTTTTAAAAAGAACCACAAAAAGCTAAGCCTGTGATGTGTTCAAGCTTCACTGCGTTCTCCTACAGGAGACAGTTACTCGAAGGCAGTCTGGGTAGGTCTCTAGCACCAGTACTTACATGGTCTACTGGAGATGCAACAATCGCATAACTGGGAAACAGAGGGTATAAGCAAAAGAACGTTAGCCAGACCCTCCTCGTGATAGTGCAATGTCTTTCTGTCAGTGAAACAACAGTGTGTAACTGTCCGAGTATGTTTTTTAGTTAAAATGAAATAAGAGTGTGATTTTCACGCATGAATGCCTAGAGGTTACTACCTTTACATGTATTTAAATAACTAACTAGAGCAACTAATTTTTTGGAATGATGCTCCTGTTGAAGTCCATGATTACTCTGAGTTCATGTGAAAACTGAGCACCTTCAAACAAGCTGAATGAAAAATTTAGACATTTTTAGATTTTGGTCTGTCTCAGTACAATTAGTCCTCATTTGCCCTGAAATGCTCTTCTCTATTAAAATTTTCAGTGCTTTCTCAAGCCCAGCAATGTTCTCTACCCCATGTTCACTGCAGTATTTTCTTATTACCACAGTTGTCTTCCATCCATATCCCAAGCTCTCTGGCATTAATGAGATTGTTTCTTTGAACTTTGTAGTATGTAGGAAAGTATCCTGTCTTTACTTGTGGTGTCCTGAGCCATTCAGGTGTGTATATATCATGCCACATTCACCACATACAGCAATGGAGATGAGAAGTAAAAAAGCCCCCGAGGGCTCTGTGAGAAGAATAATACATGAGGAAAGTTTTGCCCATTTGAGAGATGCTGGATTGGCAAAGTCATCCAGCTGGGTTCGTTGTTAATTTGCTGTATTGTTGCAGGTAGGTGAAGCAAGGAAATCCTGGGGGTGATAGGACTGTCTAGGATTTGTCTGTGTGGGACACTGCCTAATTACATTGTGCATACTAAATTATGGTCAGGTTGTTTTGGAGAAGTAAGAGAAAAGGGCTTTCAAAAGCATACAGGGTGTTTAGGCTATAGTCTACATTTCCCAATTAGGATTGTTCTTAATTCTAAGACTGTCAATATTTCTTTTTTTCCTCCCCTTTTTTAAGGAATATGATCTGATCTAATCTAATTATTTCAAATCAGAGGGGAATTCTGTCTGTATGATCTCATAATTCAGAGATACCCCCTACTGAAAGAAAATATGAGGGGACATTTATAGCAAAATATAGAGTAACTTACAGAGTTTAAGACAGTAGGGACATGTCAGACTCACCATGGTAATCCTCCTAACATAAGACTAAGCAAATCCTGTATCTCACATTCGATTCCAGGACTCTGAATTTGCTCTTGAATGATTTATAAAAAAATGGAGTTTTGATGCTTGTTGCCTATCAGAAGGCCTCTTAGTGCTGTGAGCTAGAAACTGGTACTATACTGAAGACTTAGTCTTAAACTAAAGCTGATTTGGAGAGAGTGTACCTAACGGGGGAACACACATAATGTTTTCTCTCTTGTGTAATCCTTGTAAAGCTGAATTTGTCTAGAGGCCAAGTTGAGCTCAGGTGTAATTGAAGCATCCTCAAAGCCACTCTACCCAGTGTGTGGAGAAGGCTGGGCCAGTAAATAAGGATCAAGCGCCATGCAGGGAGCCCAGTTCCTGCTGCAGGCACACTGCTCCTGAAACCTTACATTCTACCTGTACTGTATAAAGCAGGGAGAATGAAATGATGATTTTTAACTACCCTCAAATGCCCTCTCCCAGGGGAAATTCACTATTCTCATTTGTAGCATGTCAACTTACGTGTGCCAAAACACTTTACTGCAGGGTCAGGATGGGACCTAGAGCAACTCTACATGTAGTTAGTTCTTTCTGTATCTTGGTGTGCAGCAGTGACATTCATCTTACTCCGTCTGTGGCACCTGACTATCTGGCTTGTGATTGCCCTCCTGCTTAGGCTTGTGATGCCCTTCCCAGCCACTTAAACAATGCAGCTCAATATATTGCAGTTATTCCATTTTGCAGCTGTTGAAATAAACACACCCAGTGCATTTATTTGGCTTGCATTTGGGATTTATTTTTTTAGTGCACAATTAAAATTTTCAACTGTAATTTCTCATTGTTTTCTGCACAGCCCAAGAAAATTAACACCACTTTATATAGTGGAGGAAATAATGTAATTGAGGTAATAAACACAGAGAATTCAAGAAATCCAAAATGACATCTCTTTTGAGAACCATGCGTTTTTTGAATATGGCAAAGAACTGTGAGCTGTTGCCTGTTTCTGTATGTTGAATAGGACATATTAAGTCTTAAGGTTTGAGCAAATACTAACTGGCAGTCAGGAAGACAATTTTTTTCCAAAATGTGTATGCTTCTGGCAAAGTATAGTTGACAATCATCTGGTTTGCACATGGTTTGCGTTTATACGCTGTCACTGGTGGAGCTAGGGGCTTAAATTCACCCTCCTGATGCATGTGAAGTTATGGTATAAACAACATACCAGTGGAGAATTCTGGCTTGCCTTCAACATGAGGAGACAGGAGAAGTGGCCTGATGAAAAATTCCGAAGTGTGAAAGGTTTGTGTGTAGGTACAAAAGTAGAGTAAGCTGGAGGAGACAGTATACGTTGCAGATTACTGCCACCAAACCTATGTGATAAAGGCCATTGACAACAGAGGGAATCTGCAAATCTATTTGGACTAAATTTGGCTTCCAAATCTTAATTCTGCCTTAAACTTTGTTGTTGTTGCATTTAATAATGTCAGCTTTTGCCAAGTCCAGTTCCTTTCTTTTGTCTTGTACTCTAAAAGCTGTAGGAAATGTGCTCTCAAGGAGACTTCTTATGTTCTCCTTCGCTCTTGAACAAGACTTCTCAACCATCTGTACTGTCTCTCCAGCACATACAGCACCATGTGAGGACAAGTTGCACCACCTTTCCCATGTCATAGCCTGGTTGTTTTTAATCCCAAGAGGCCAATTTGTTTTGCTTTCATTACAAATGGGAAGGAAGTGGGGAAAAAAAGGAGAGAACAATCTGAACCAAATGTCCTCGTTAAGCTTATTTCTTAATAGTTAAGTTGAAACTCTACACATGCTTGCAAGTCCTTTATTTACTTAGGTCGCTGATATTCAAGGGAGTAATTTTATTCCAGTGTAGCATCTCCCATAGGTAAAGATCATTCCTGTGAGTAGCGCTTACACAATCAGGACCTAAAGCATGTTTCCTTGAGTGGTACAACCTGTAGAATGATGTAACTTATAGCAGAAGAGGTTAACTCAGTGTAGCAAAAAGGAGTTTGTCTTAGTAAAGAAGATTGCTCACAGAGGCACAAACTTGTAATTAAGTTTTCTCTCATATTTAATGAACGCCAATGAAAACAGGGAAATATTTATTATTTGATCTTGGCTATGTAGCTCTTTTAAAAATAGCACTAACTACGAATGTACCAAATATCTGTGTCAGCCTTTATCCTACCAGTTACTGTGCGTGCTGGCATGGTTATTCAATATGTCTTCACAACAGAAAGAACAAAAAATCCTAATACCATAATGTGGAACCACATCAGGGTGTAGGCAGTCCCTTCCAAATGAAGAAAATAGAACCCACGCTGACATCAAAGAGCAGATGTGGAGATAGTCAAAAAATCCAAGCTTGGCTTTTTTCAGAAGTGCTCTGGATGGATCAGACTTTGTTTCTAGCACCTTTTTTTTCATTCTTCAAGTAATGTCCCGAGTTCTCATTCAGAATGCATGTAAGGCATGGCTCTAAGAGAGAGCCCATGCCATCAATATACTTGTCCTAAAGTGTCTGAAAATCTAAGAATGCCATCTGCTGTCTCCTAAGAACAGTTTGCGTTGTTTAGTTATGCTTTTGTCTGGACCATAAAGGAGCAGAAGTATACATACAGATTGTAGCTAACCGGTATCAGCAGGAGAGTGTTGGCTTCCCAGTTGCTCACTTATAATTGCTGGCTGTTGCTGTCTCCCTGACAGGCAAGGGAAGATATTGCTGGTCCAGATCAAAATAGTAAGGATATTATCTACTCTGTTTCTTTCTTTTGTTTTCTCCCAGGTGACATCTCTACTGCATCTGATGTCATCCCAAGCTTACATCAAATGTTATTTCATACTTCAATTCCAATTGCTTAAATTTTGCGTTGCTTATTGATTTAAGTTCTTGCAATGAATGATTTGAAGTCCTTTATTCATTTTCTTTAAAGTGAATGTACATCTATTAATTTGTTTCAGAACAGCTGGGACTTTTTACCGTGTCTGAAGCTTTCTCATCCTCTTTTGAAGAGGTGACTAACACACACTGGGTAGCATTTGTCTCAGAAGCGGGACACGAGAGTTCATAGAAAAGTGTTTTCCTCAGGACACAAGGCAGTACATGGATGCTTCATGACTCTGGCATAATTTGAATTAATTCTGTTTGTTCCAGCCTTCCAAAAGCATTGTTAGATGCCTGTAGTCATTGTTGTGATTTTCACAAAGCATTATCAAAATATCAGCAAAGCACAGAGCAGACCAGTCGGATAGTTCTCTCAACCAGTGAATACATTTTAAATCTCCTGTTTAGTCTCCAGATAAATTACTTTTTTCAGTGATTATCTGAATTTGTAATAATATTGCACCTTGTACAAGTGCTATAGGAGGAAAAAAAATAAAACACACTGAACTGAGAGGAGGCAAATCTGAGGAAATATATTTAAAAATTTCAGTGACTACGTAAATCTATTGGAGACCCTCCCTCTTCTCTTTAATCTGGCTTCTCCAAAATCAGCTACTGCCCTCTGAGTTACATCTGCTTGATATTACTGTGCTAGTTGAGAACACAGGAATATTGGCTGGTAGGAACAACTAATAAACTTTTCTATGCTTAAGATGTTCACTGATGGAACAAATAATTTGTTGTTCTGATCATGGGGAAGTATTGACAAAAGGCAAACTACAGCCCAGCTAACCTGCCCAGTCTCTTAAAATTTTATCAAAGTTTTCTTTCTGCCAGGGAAAAGGGAAGCAGATCAGACATCTTTCTTAATCTCCCTTTTTCCCAGAAGCAAATCCAGTTCCTGTTTAACACATGTAACAATAACCTATCCCATATGTGTTTTGCCATTTGTTGCAACTATTTTTTCTGAGTTGTCTGAATAACTACGCCTCTTATTTTTTCAGTTTTAGATTATCTTCTCTTGGTTTGCCCTGCCACATCAATCACAATTCAGAAAACATCTGCTAGCCCTCTGCAAAGAATCTTTTTTTCAACTTCAGTAATGCTAAAGCTGCTCAGCTTTTTTACATCAGAAGCATTTCTGATAGAAAGTAGTTCATGGAATAAAAATTCTGGTTTTGTCACTTTTTTCATAAGGCTTACAAAATTTTCTTCTCTTTAGGAGTGAAAAGGTCTATAGAAATGCAATTTCATGATCAGATTACAAAACCTTTCCTCTAAATTTTTTTCAAGCATCTCATCTTTCAATGAGATACCATTCTTGCAGAGGGCTCCCCTTTTTGAAAGCAGTAGTACACACTTGGTGTGCCAACTGGGACATATCAAATGCTATATATCTTAGAAGTATAATCTGTTGGTTTGTTTTCTTTTGTTACTGTTAACACATTAAGCTAGCAGCCTGGCTGATATTTCTGTCTTGTTTTCCATTGGCTGTTGGGTTTAGTAATTTTTTCTGCAAGAACTGTTGTTTCATGTTCAGCACATTTCTGCAATTGATGTTTTCTCATAGGTTGTTGCTGTACGTTGGTTTTTAACATTTATTGGAAGTTACCAAAAGATAAATTTTCTTTTAATCAGGTTTGATGTCTTGATCAGAAATCAAACCAATATGACCATCTATCCATACAAACAAGCTTAACAAAGCCCATTTTAAATCTAACAGTTCTGTTGTTTAGTACAAACAGTGACCAATGAAAGAATGTAGGGAGGGCTGAGTCTCACTCTTGCCCTCACAAGACAGGTGATAATTTAAACTCAAGCTTTAGCCCATCTTTTGTTTTTCACATTCCAGTGTTGAGATTGTTATTACACTTAAAATCTTTACTTTGGAGGGGGTCAAATTCCAGTCAGATTTATATTTGTAGATTTCTGTATCTGTAAAGAATTTAATTTAGCTGTTCAGTTTGTAGCAGCAGAGCCTTATTATTCCCTCTTGACAGCTTATTATATGTAAAAGGAAATTCAAAATAAATAAATGTTTAGTTCCAATGCATTCCAGCAATACATACACAGTCTGTACAAAAAACTTTTGAATTGTGCAAGTCATAAAGAAAGTTACAAAGTAAATATCAATAAAGAATCATTGTTTCATCTGACAAATATATCTTTGCAAAAACTGCAACCATTAATTTTTCTGTCCAAACATGCTGGAGCTACCTAGTGAGCTAAAGGAGGTTTTGCTTATTATATGAGAAGGCATTTTTTCCCCTAAAGCCTTTTTATTATCTGAGGCCTGCAAGCAGAGTTTTAAGACTAATCAGATTTATAAAAATCAAAAGCAACAGTCTTGCTAGTGTGGAAAAGAAAAAAAATCTGGAGTTTTAGGTATTCTGAGATGGGACTGATTAACCACTGAATAGATGAGTCCTTAAATCCAAATTCTCTTCATAAAACTAAGAGCCAAAGTTGTTCAGATTTGTCTGGCCATGTCTTTTCAAGGATTTTGACATTGTACTATGTGTGTTCATTAACAGCATTTTTAGTAGTTTAAAAAGAGAAAACAAATCCCACGTGTGCATCAAGACAGTAACGCAGCAGTGATCACACATCGTGTGGTTCGCATAAATTCTTTCATTATCTGATCAGATAACTTTCTATTTTTAAGTTCTCAAAATACTCCTGAAAACCCTGTATGACAGCAATTTTGAAAATGTCATGCTATGTCTCTCCGGAGCTTAGTCCCAGCCATGCCTGTTAAGCACTGTCCAAAGTCAGGAAGTGAAGTGTGTTTTCTTCTCCAGGGCTATACAGCCTGTGTTTGTCATATACGATGCTGCACTTCTACACGGATAGCCATCTAAAGAGAAAGTTCTAGGGTTTATGCAGTATTTCGTTGCATTTTTTCTATCATGAGAAGGTAAAACTTAGTATAGTTCGTGGTATGCCAGTTATGATAGACTTGGAGTGTTTAACCCACAAGAAGATCAATTTTTGTCATCAATATATTTTTCTCCAAGTACTACAAGACTGTAATATTATCATCCCTGGATGCACTTTTACATTTGCAGGTTACCTGGCTAGCTTTTACCTTTTCTAAACCTGTTCACAAGAGGTAAGTTTGAAAGAGCATCAGCAAAAGGAGCTCAGACCACTAAAAGACTCATTATTTATAAGCCAGAAAGGATTATTTAACGATGAGCAAAGGGGGCTAATGTCCACTTACCTGGGGAGCTATGAGAATAAACATAATTAATAATTATTAAAAATAATGCTGTTCACGACCCTGAGATTTTGGCAGCTTTACAAAGGCATTTGTAACCCAACAGTCATTTGTCCACCACTTAAGTGCTGGCACACTCACAATTGAGACCCAAGTGCTTTAGGCCCATTTCTGTTAACATGACGCTTTAGCACTTACAGGTGTCCATAGTTCCTTGTTTCAAAAACTACATGCTTAGGACACAGTAATGTGTATAGTCATTCCTCAGAGCTGTGTACAAACAGCATTTGGCATTCTGAAACAAAGCTCTTTCATCATTATCTCAGTTCAGAGGTTACTTAAGTATTGGTTTGGGGGGTTTCATGTTCACTTGACCAGACTAAAGGCAGTACAGCATAATGACACATTCCTATGCAAGTTTTCTGACTGAATCCAGTAGCACAGGACTAGACCAAAATTTGCTCCTGTACCGGAGCTTGAAAGACTGTTCTCTGTCACAGCTGTGATTGAGCAAGAAGAAATTTTAAAAAGCCCAAGTGGGATGGATCATTTCACTGAGAACTGGTGCAGTCTTCTGGCCAGACTGTCTTTGGGTTTGCATAGCTCTGTAGGGAGAGGGGCAAAAAAAAGTTCTTCCTATTTCTGATCCTTCACAGTGATTAAGTATAGATAAAATCTTTACAATGAACCCAAGAACAGTTTTCTCAGAGAGTCCATGATTGTTCTGTCAGCAGAAAATCAAAGCTATTTCCTGAGAAAGGGTGACAGCTGATCCTTGCTGGCCTAGGAACTGCCAGGGCTCCTGCATGCCCTTTTCCTGCCTTACTTTCTGCACATCTTTAGGAATCTCTGCCTGGCAATGAATACTTGACCTCATCCTCCCCCTTCTCAGGATAAGACTACTTTACAGCGCACTGTGGTGCTAGTTCAAAACAGCCTCAAAGTTACCTTACCAAACTTCATTTGTGTTTTTGCTCAAGATGGTCTTTTTTCTGTAATGTGCAATTCTCAGTAGGCAATTAGTTGCTGCTCTTCTCTTCATGCTCCTCCTCTATACACAGGTAGCTGCATGGGAGGGACACTACATCTTTTTTTTTTTACATTGCAAGTCTGTAGATCTTGCCTGGACCTCATACTCAGCTGAACTGAGCTAAGATCAAATGGCTGGAGAATAATGTTGAGCTTGTAAGAGCTACCTAATCTATTGGGACTGGAAAGATGAGCAAGGTCTTCTGATCAGCAAGCAACTTTATAAGAAAGTCAACACTTACATACTTTGAACAAAAAATTACTAAAAAAGGTTAAAGCCCCCCAGGGGGAGAGGGGTGCTTCTATCAGTGGTAGTAGAGGTTTCTTCCAGCAGAGAGGCAAAGAGCCTAAGGCCATCTGTACGTTTATCCAACCATCCTCTTCAGGCACGCAAAAGCTGGGGCTGTGTGGCCCCATGCTGAGGGCAAACTGTATTTTTTGGCTAAGTTAGGTCACTGACAAGCAGAGGATCCTGAAGATTAATTGCTTCCCAAGAGAAAAGGATCCAGAAGGAAGGGTTTTGTTGTGGCTTCTGTTTTTGTTTTGCTGTTCCTTTCTTGCCTCAAAGGATAAGGCTAGGGTGGTATTGCAAGACTTGACAAACATAAAACTATTGTGTTTGCATACACATGTCCATTTGCATGAATCTCCTTTTGTGTGTATGCGTATTTCAGTTTGAAAAGTCAATGAAAACATGGTTTGAAAACAGAGGAATGAGAACATTGGGAGCAGATGCCAAAACTTTCATTTCTCTATTCATTGCAGCACATGGTTTTGAATTGTACGTTTGTATATGTTTAAAAGGCATTACCTACTCCAAAACAGTCACTGTTCAGCTTGAAAAGTGTCTTTCCTAGTTTTTCTTTCTTTTTGCTTCAGCTAGTTTGCTGTCCTGTGTTGTCTTTCTTATTCCAAGACCTTCTCTATTATTCCTGAAATATAAATTACATCTGCAGCCCCAAGAACACTGCACTACAGCCCCAGAATTTGCTTTATCTAGCAACCTGACACTAATATTTTGAGACTCCAGTAAGACAGTAGTACAGGACTGCCTCCCTGAATTGTTACTGTCCCTAACTGAACTGTACCACATGGTTTCCCTTTGCAACACTAGTGAAGAAAAGTCCTCAATGTTTTCCCTCACAAATCATTGCAGATGTACTTATCTAAGGCACCTTGGCATGTCTGTGGACTGTTTTGTGATAAAAATGTCTCTCATTTTCCAGGCTTCCTTTAAAATTGGTATAAAACCTTTCATATTTATGAATATTTAATATTTTTCAATTTTCTTTGCCAATGCCTATGTTTATTAAGTGATAAACATCCACTTTGGGGAATATTACTGGTTATATTGCTTGTGCTTTGGAAATAGAGATAACTGTAGTGGCAGCCTCTTAGCGTATCATCAGAAATAACTGTGATTTGTGGGTAGGCCTAGCTTGTGGCTGGGGATGGTGCATAAACTCTACCACTTAAGAGTGGTTCCCAGAAGTGAGCTGATTCAGGCACCGTGATGAGTCACAGATCCTCCCCTGCTTCCTCCTTGCTTGCAGAAAGTAGCGGTTTTCTTCTGAACTATATTAGCAGAAAAATAATTACCTCCCACACCCTTGGCACTGGCTTAAGTATGAAAATCTGTGTGTGTTTGTGTGTGTATCGGGAGGTGGAGGAGAGATGGATGGATTTGAAAGTCCTCTCCTTTCCCTTTTTTTCTTGCTCATTCCCAGAAGGTCATTTGTATGAGACTGTGCCTGCTTATACTCCTGGTTCAGGCAACACCATGGTGGAGGCAAAATACAGCCTTGCAAAACCAATGAAGGAGTAGACTCAGGATATGCTTTCTTTGAAGATCTGGACTACTAATATGATAGGAACAGGAAACCACCCTGTCCAGCTAACCAAGTTTGATCCAAAATTGAAGGCACGTGAAAATGTGAGACAGACCTGTGCTTGGAAAGGCCCAAATGTTTTTTCTAAGACCAAACCACCATTAGTTTCCTTGGATATGTTCCACAGCGCAACAATGCCAAGTGTATTTTAGCAGCTGGGTCTGGTGGACAATTTTTTTTTTTGTGCCATCTTGCTGAGCATTGGTTGAAATCCAAAAAAGCTTGTAAGTACACAGTGGGGTATGTAGGTAATCCCATTGCTTTAGGTGCAGACACTTACATGCTTAGAGATAAGCACATTCTTCAATAACTGCCTGAATTGATGAGACAGCAACCAGTCCTTCTCATGATTGTCTTCCTGAGAGAAAAGTACAGCATCATATAATAGCTCTAAAACACCTGCAGCATCCCAAACAGCGTATTTCCCATAGCTCTGAGAAAGATCAGTGTTGCTTGGTATGAGCTCTTTTCCTTCTTTCTTCCGTGTTCCCTCTAGTCCTCAGTTGTGCCCTAAACCTTTGGGTTAATGCAGTCCTCTAGAGGCTGAAAAGGGCTTGACCTGGTATAAAAAGCAATGTTGTTCCCATGTAATAAATATTTAAAACGTTTTATCAGTGTAAATAAATGCTAAATTCTGTGAGCCCAGGGAATGGCATTAACGTGTTTTGCTTACTGAAACATTTATGGAGCCAGTGTCAGCCAACAGAATGAAGCCAAGAGGGGGTTTTTAAAGGTAAACTAAAGTGCTTTTAAAATAAATACTAAGAGCTGTTTAAGACCTTCAATTATTAACAGAAGAAAAGCGTGGGCTGAAAAACTGCAAACAGTCCCTCTTGTGGCACTTTTCCTAACCTCTGTGCAGTTATCTCTTTGTCCAGCCTGGAGTGAGCTCCTCAAGGCAGCTGCTGTGCCTTCACAGATGTCTGGAGAGTGTCTAGCACATAGAGAGAGCTTCCACGAATGAATAAGTACATTTAGAATGCCAGATATTTAAAAACCATTTATTTTTATATTTACTTGCCAGGACATAAGTTCAGGACTCTCTGTTTATGGTTGGCCAACGATGGCATTGCCAGCCTCTGTAAAGCAGTGTGAAAACACAGCTCTTCACTCTGCTGTGGGAAGGCAGTTATTGGCATCCAGAGGCCAGCTTTGCAGGCTGATCAGGTCACCAGGCATTCTAATTTAATTATGGTTACAAGCTGCACAGCTCATTGGAGTGCAAGCCTTACCTCCACGAGGGAGAAAATGCCAAAGATGTGCAACGGTGTATTAGAGAGCATCAGGCAAGTGGGACTGTATTGCCCCTGTATTGTGAGCACCCATGTTGGGTGATACCTATGTGTCGCAGTGTGGAAAGATTAAGAGCATGCATGAGTTGGGACAGAGAAGTCATTTTTTTTATAACTTCAACCGTCTTGTCTTCCTCTGCACAGGGGGAAAGAGCATGTGAAAGTGTGTAGAAGTTCTCACCCTTGGTTAGAAAAAGCTTTGTGACTGCATGTAAGGGAGATGATTCACCTTGATTTACCCTGATGAGAGATGCGTCTGATCATCCGCAGACACTGATCTGCACTCCTCAGTTTTCAGAACACAGATTTAATGTGTTTTGAAACTTGTGGGTTCCTTATTTAAAAAGCGTCTGTTGGTTCCACCTACCCATGTCTCTCCCCTAGTCCTTTAATCCTTCTTGCTGCTCTCTCTGTTCTCCCCCCTTGCTACTACACTGATTTTTCTGATTGTCCAGGCCTGGTTCCTCATGCCATTGCTTGCAACAGCTATTCGTATTGCAAGTGGCTGCCTGAACTGAGAATAAAGTAACTTACTGGCAGCAGCTGTACCAGAGCACTAAGCTTGACAACAACGCTGGGAGCCATGGTGATGTGCATATATCCCTTGCCCTTCTACAAGTAGCATTCATTACATCTTCTGAGAGGACATTTCTAAAGTTGCTGCATAGTTAGCAGTTTTAAGCTTTTAGAAACTTTTAATACTTTAACAGTAATGTATGTAAGCTTGCTAATTAGTGGAATCATCTGGATTTAAAAGCGGACTGCCCTAACGGGGTACTGCTCAGCACACACATCAAGTCATGCTAACAGCATTCAGTAGCTCATCTCTTCTTCAAAGCTGGTTTATTATCCTCAAGAAGCTTTTTTTCCAATTAAGCTAGCTGAAGCTCCTGTGAATCTTCTGGTGGTACATGTTCCCCTTGACTGTCTAAACACCTTGTCATCTCATGTTTATGGTGCAAGCCTTTGATGTCACAAGCACTGTTTTGTTAACACAAAGGGCATTGGTTTGTGCAGATATGATCTTCTCTGCACATCTGTACTACACTGAAGCAATTTCATGTCATGGGTGATAATGAAGCTACATCTAAAATGAGAGACCGTTTTGCTCATCATTGTGTCTGTCCTCAGTACTCTCTCAAAAGCACTGAGTATATCCTATGATGAATATTAAATCAATTAATAATAATAATAATAAAGCATAAATTACATAAGACCAGGTAGTAGAACTCTTAACCTTGTAATCTTGGCTACATTTTGGATTAATAAGGCTCCTAAAATCACTAAAAATTGAGACCTTTATTTGGTTTTGTGCAGATTTATTTGAAGGTACAAATATTTCAATCTGCAAAGTTCGTGGGGTTTTTTTTCAGGTTCATAGCCATCTGTAGTCTTTTAACTTTCTTGTATTGTTTCACATTGCTTGGGAGTAGGTGGGACATTGTTTTAATTTTCTGGTGAATGTTACATTCCCGACTGCTGTAAATGATTGGAGTGACGATGTGGACTGCAATTAATTTTCTGTATATATTAGTAGACTGAATGAGGTGAGCATCTAGGGGAAAAGGTTGACTGCCTCATGTAATCGCAACAGTATTTTTTCCCCAGAGACATTGCTTATACAGAGTAACTACCTAGAGGTAACTGAGAGAGCACTCTTGCATACGATGAGTTTTGATCCTGTCAATATTGTGCTTCATGTAAGGATCTCTTTGTGAAAGCTAGAATGTTTCATGCTAATATCACTCCCTTTGGATAGTAGCATGAACCATTAAGAGGTAACTGAACTGATTGCAGACACCTGAAAAAATGTTCTGACTAGAGGGATGCTAGTAGCCAGCTTTGGATTACTAGCAGGCAGTGAATGATCTTGCTGGCTTGGCAGCTGATGCCACCTTTGATTGCTTCTGCTGCGTTCCGTCACGGCTGGGGAGCAAACACAAAGTCTCAGCCTTGGCTGTGAAGTGCTCGTCAAGAGCTGTGTCATCCTTACTTGAAAGTATTTAAATTAGTTTAAAAAAGTAATAAAAATTAAAATCTAAGATCTTAGATGATAGATTTTAAAAGTTAACAGTTATCACAAACTGTCTTGGCAGATGTATAACCGACATTTACAACTCATGAATCACATTTTTCAAAAATCACAGCTAATATCAACTTCTCTGAGGAGATGACAGCATTTGCAGGAGACATTAATGGCTTCTGGCTCTCAGTCATTGCAAAATCATGAGCTCGTAATTGTTCTGATCTGGCTATTTGTAGACTATAAAGTTCTAGAGGTCTCTTAATACTTCCAGCATTAATAACTTGCCAGTGACAGTGGTTGCCATCACTGCCACCAATGACGATAGCTTTAAGACCTTTGTAAATGTAAATCCTTACTACAGTCTTAGGAGGCTGGCTTTGTTACTCTGATTTTACAAATGAGGAGAAGGAGACAGAAGCCCATGAATCTGCATCTTGAGTCAACTGCATCTGAGGGTACGGCTGCTTAGTGCTTTAGCAAATCTGGCTACAAGTCACCTTCCCTGGGCCATTCTGGAAATGTTTGGTTTGCTCATGATTATGACTTATACCATCTCATGCCTTGACAACAACCATGTAATAATATTTTGTTCATATGCCTATGTAGGGACCTGGACAACCTCTGTTATAGGGTGATCCCTAAATCTTGGGGCAAAACCAGCACTGCTGGTTCTTAACTCTCCTTCTGTGCAGACTGAAGTAAGGTGAGAGGTGGATCTGGAGTGCAGGGAGATCCTAAGGGGGCCAGGACCTCTCACAGTATGGGTTTGGTAGTCCTTCAGCAGCTCAGGCTCTGCCTGAGACTGGCTTGACCTCTGGAAGAACCCAGAATCAGAGTAGAGGCATGACTTCAGTTTGCCATCTCTCCCCATGCTCTGGGGTCCAGCTCTGTGGTATTCCAGCAATTGCCCTCTTGTGTGTCTCACTGTTCTTGTCCTGCTTCAGTTCTGGTTGTTCTTTGTCTTTCCCATGCTTTAACTCTCCTCAATACTATCTGGGGAACACCTTAGGTCTGGTTTTCTGGTTTTCAAGAATGGGCAAAACAGCTAATGTATTCTTTCCCCGGGGTGGTGGCGTTTTGGTGACAGGTAAGGTAATACCTGTTCTACTTTAGTCTGTGATCCAGGCTGCGACGGTAAATTTGTGAAATCTTGGGGATCTTCTGGAGGGAGGCAAGCTGTAAATGTACGTCTTTACATCATCAAGATAATGAGTTCAGGTGAGGGAGAATGAAATAAAAATGACATATTATTGTGCAATTTATAGCTTCTCTAGATTTTGTTCTTTTGCTGATAAATGTTTCCTTCTGTTCTCTCTACAGGTCTCCAGGTGGTTTTAAATTCAATTATCAAGGCCATGGTCCCTTTGTTGCATATTGCCCTGCTGGTGCTGTTTGTCATTATTATCTATGCCATCATTGGACTGGAGTTATTCATGGGGAAGATGCATAAGACCTGCTACCATGTGCAAGGGGGACTGATAGGTAAGGGGAACACTGTATCACACACACAAAGATTTTCTGAGGGAGACTTTCCCCATATATAATGGGGCATTTGTGCTGGCACAGGAGACAGGTGTTGCTCCCTGCTGTGTACCTGGTTGGGAGTTCACAGTGGTGGTTCCTCTGTTCTGCTTCTTGGATATGAATCACCTTTGATGTAGAGAGACTGTCTTTAATGGTAAGAGTTTAGCTTGCTCCTCTTGGGCACTCAGTTGTTGGCCTGTCTGTAAAGGCTACATGCAAAACTGTCAATTCCTGCTGAACACAGTAGTGGACTTTTTAATGTGGACCTTTGGCACTACAAGCTAGCCTGAGTTCTTTAACAAATCTCCCAGAGGCTCAAGTAACACTAAAGCAGTGATGATTTCATCACTAGCAGACTGAGCTACAAATGAGATGGCAACACAGAAATGAGCAACTCTTACATTTTGTTATTAATCTTGTACATCTTCATTTTAAACGAGTATCATTGTAAAAGAATATCTAATTGAGGCCCTGTACCCTTTTTTTAATCACAAGCTGTGACCATGGTTAGAAGTGCAACTAATAAGAAAGCAAAATTATGTTAAGGGGAAGAAACTTTTTGCACCAAATCCATCAGGAAAGAACTTTCAAATTATTTACAGAAAGAAATATTCAAATTTCAAAATAATTCAATTGTATTGTCACTCACTCATCTAACCATCAGCTCTTTCTCTTTTGATTTACTGAACGTGAACAGCAGTGATTTCCCATGTGGTGGTGGGTGCCAATGTCTAGGACTCGGTTCGGATTGTAACCAAGAAAATATTCTACAGCAGGAAACTTTCAGAAATTCTAGAACTATAATGAACTGTCAGTCTGGTTTACATCTTTAAAGTATATATGGAATTATTTACATTACAGCATCTAATTCTAATACTGCTGTTTCTGACATGCTTTAATGATCAGAATGTGATCATAACTTTGGAAAATTACATTTTTGGCCATATAAAATGACAAACAAACATAATTACCTGCTCCCCCGCACATACATACCTGCATCTGTTAAAAATGTAGCACTAAGCTCTGAAGCCCATGTATTTAAAAAAATCCTATTGCAGGAGTTTTTGTGCTTATAAAATGTTTTCTGTAGCGTTTTTCATATACCAAAACATTTAGGCAGGCTTGTTGTATGGGTTCTCAGATCTTTGGAAACACCTGTACAGAAGGTGGATAATCAAGCAGTAGTCTTACAGACCTTCCGAGTGCCACTGGGCTATTGATAAAATGCCACATGTCTTCTAAACTCCAAAAGAGCAGAGCTCCAGAGAGTCTCTGCTGTAATTTAGCAGTGGCCCAGCACCGTATCAACCTATCTCCAGAGCACTGCAACCTGTCTGCTGCAGGGGTGCAGCCTCCTTCAACGGAGTGCCAGTCAGTGCTGCAGTTCCCTCCCAAGATTAACCCAGATGCCAAGTGACTGCGATATGAAAACACTGATCATAACATGCAGCCTAAAGAAATGTAATAGTCTTGATCTAATGTTCCCTCTCATGTTGAAAGACATGATTTCTACCTCATAGGAGGGTATGCTTTAAAAAAATGTCCATCTCAGTTTTGACTGTAAAATTTGACAGCTTGGCCATTATTTTAACAAAAAGAACGGGAAGTGCAACAAAGCATCCCTCTGCCTGTTAAAATTAATAGTTGCTTGTGTATTCCTAGAGAAATCTGTCCAAGTCAATGCAAAATGCATTTGATAAAATCAGATATCCTTCACTTGCTTGTCACTATGTCAAATAGCAATTACTTCATCTCCTTTTTCTCCCTCCTCTCCTTTAAGATACGCCTGCAGAAGATGATCCGTCTCCCTGTGCCCCCCAGTCTGCACACGGGCGGCAGTGTCAGAACGGCACGGAGTGCAAGGCGGGCTGGGAGGGACCTAAACACGGCATTACGAACTTTGACAATTTTGCTTTTGCCATGCTGACGGTGTTTCAGTGCATCACGATGGAGGGCTGGACAGATGTACTGTACTGGGTACGTATCCGAAAATGATAAGCTGAAAGGCCTGCTCATGTACTACGGCTATGTTGAAACTTCACGACTTTAGCTTTCTTGCTTCTTCTATACAGTGAAGGCATGGTTGCTAGCATGAAGCTTAATTAACACAGAGTATTAGTGGGTAAAATGGGAGGGTTTATCTGGCACAGTTAAATCAAATGTAAATGTCGACTTTCCATTGATATTTTAATGTTGAAAGATGGCACATAGCTTATTGGTTTGAAGATTTGCAATGTACCTTTGTTAAGCAGAATGTCATGTAACGACCCTCTCTGCAGGAGTGAAATACCTCATACATCTCTGGATTACTGATGTAGAAGCATTTGTAACAGATAACTGTGTGCTCTACCCATGGCATTAATGTTACAAAGGCACTACACTGATCAGCTCATAGGTTTTATAAGAAAGGCCTCACAAATCCCTTTTCATGCCAGCACTACTCCTGATTATGACTTTCATCATAATAGTATTAGAATAAATTCTCCTAACTCCGATACTGGTATTGATCATGGTTACATGTTTAGCTGAAACATGATATTATCTTTAATCTAAGTGTCATCTCATCTTATGCTTTACCCTAATTCTGGAAGTTTCAATAGTTTTAGTTTCTACCTTGCAATTCCTAATGCGTTGGGAAATTCAGTGGCAATGCAATTATACTATAGGAGTTAAAATCAGATTCAGCCTTCACCTGTAAACCAGATTATAAACATGTTTCTGGATTCAACTCTTGCCATCAACTTTTGAAGCAATATGTTATGGCCCAGGAATTTAATTCGTACACAGCCCAGTCCCATCTGTATAAGGCTAACCCGGACTCTGACTAACTTTGGGGATTAGCATATTATGACATCTGGTTCTCCAAGATGGTAGGATGTGCTACAATGCATGATAGAATTTAACTCAAGAAGACCCAAAGCACACAAAAGGATAATCTGGACTGAGGCAGCTTGCACTGTTAATCAATATCAGCTTCTCTCTTAAACATGAGCCTGAAACTGCCTTCTACCCACCAGTGAGTTAGAGTTTACAAGATTTCCCTTTGAAGATTTAGCTTATCTACATTAGTCTCTATGTGGAACAGCTAGCAGTTGTCTCTATCCTCATAAATTTAGATTAGAATTGTGACTCTAGCTTCCTTCTAATGCCTGAGATAAAGGGCAGAGATCAAACCACAAGGGGAGTCTGGGTCTCTGAGCACAAAAATTGCCTTTACTTGAAAAGAGGGCATAGATTAATAAAATAATGAAGAACAGAAGTTAAGTAAGAAAAGGGACTGGGCAAAACTACTGCATGGCTCAACTCTCGCTATATATAATAAAGCTGTCTTTTCAACACATTTAGCTCACATTCCTCCAGTCTTTGTGTGATTGAGAGGATGTATAGGTAGTTCAGGGAAATAAGAGAGTAAAAGTTATCAGAAATAAACATGTAAATAGTTTTGGCAGTGTATACCATTTAGTATTGTGAAACCTATCCACAAGTTATCATCATTTTCTCCGAAGGCATGTTGTGAAAGACCCTGCCAATCCCCACACTTTGGGGTCCATACATCATTTGCACAGCTGGATGTGAATCATTCAGGACTCAGTTATCAGTTACCTAATAACAGGAGCCAAAAGCATATACTGACTAAATGATTTTCTACCGTGACTGCTGCGGATGGTCTGATTTTTTTTATGGGGTCCCTGCAGCAACCTGCATTTTAGCTGTTGGCTTTTTTTTGGTATTCAGCCAGCTTTTTTTGCTGATTTCCTGAGCTGTTCTTTTTTCTTTAGAGACAGTATGGTGAACTGAGACCTGAAATTAATAGAGACTGATGGTCATTTTTAGGGGCATCCATATAGTTACCCTTTTAGATTATGGCTTTGATAGAATGCTTTCTTTGGAAACAAAAGAAATACTTGTTGTCATCAGTTCCCAGTTATTCCTAGAGAAGACTGCAAAAGATAAGAGTTAGCACTGCAGATAAAGATTCAGTAATTGAGGAGGAGGAAATCTAGTTTGTAAAGAAAAAAAAATATAACCTATGTTTAAAGGCCATGAAAAACAAAGTTTGAGTAAGTACCTGAACACCTGAGCTAACAGACATACTCTGTTAAGCTGCTGTAAACGATCCTGAGAGTACTATTGTCCCATATAACTTTTTGCCTCTTTGAGTTATATTGACAAAGTGGATAGAATTCAGCTCTGATCAGTGTTTGCCATACAGTAAAGAAGCTATCTGAGATGTGATGCATATTTCCTTCTGCAGAGAGGTCTGCGCTACTCTAGGGGCAGATGTTGATTGGGCACAACTATAAGAAGCATTGTGGCTTTAATATTTATATGCAGAAACAGTCTCTAAACATTCACACTGTAATTTCATACGTGAGTGTTTCAAACCATATCTGTTGTTATTTATACAGTAAGCTTTATAGTCCATGAAAAGGGCACTCTAGCTTAAGCCAGCCAGATCAAAAAGAGTAGTACTGCTGGATAGTAAGCAATAGAAAAGATGCAACATTTCAGTTTCTGAGAGTGAAAGAAAAATTTTAGTAAGTGGAGTAGGAGAGATATATAGATATTTTAAACTTAGTGTAAGCCACTGTTTCTTTAGTGAAGTCTGACTCATATATGACTCTACTCCCTGGCTTTTGCCTTTTCAGCCAAGGAAGAGTGGACTTGTAGACAACCCATTGGGGGCTGCATCTCCAGAAGAGTGCAGAAATAGGAGGCTATTCTCTTCTCAAGTAGATAACACTTTGAAAGATCTCCTGGATCCACAGTGAGGTCATGGAATTAAAATTTGCTTTATTAGGAAATAAATCTGCACAGTTAATTAAATTAGAAATTGACTTAAAGATCCCTCTTCTCCAACTGAATCCTGAGATAGAGAGTTGGTTGTCCATTTTACACTGATAGGAAAGTACAGAATGGTATAAGAAAATGTTGTCTGCAAATCAGACAGTTTTGCAGCTGAAGATTTTAGGTAATGATTTTCAGAGGTCATTTCTTAAACTTAAGGATGTAAGCTAATGCCTTGATATTAAAAGAGCTGAGCATTCGAAGTTCAAGTAGACTGTTAGGTTCTTAGCTCCTCTGCAATTCAGGGTAGATACCAAGGTTTGAATCTGGGCTTCTGCTGGAGTCAATGGCAAAATTCCAATTAATTTCAAAAGGTCAAGATCTCACCTTGTATTTTGTAAAATCTTGATCATGCTGTTGAGATTTTCCACATGCAGTCATGTGTACAACATGAGGTCCTGGAGATGCCTAATCACAGCCTTGGCATCTGTTGTGATAGTCTTCCAAGGACATACATGTGGATGTAGGGAGTTTTCTTTGGTCCCTCCTTCAATCTGAAAATAAGAGCCTTACCTAAAGCAAATATCTTCCTATGTGCTGAAAAATAGCTTTTGAAAAGTACCTAGATCTCTGCATTCCTCTCAGTGGGAATGGAGGGAGCTTAGCACATTTCAGCATGTTGCCCTGAAAAATATACTAGTAATTTCATGAAACCTATGTCTGTCTGGTGCCATACTTTGCAAGGTTAAACTTGCATGTTCAAAAGTTAGAAAGCTCTATGACTTTCCACAAGCCCTGGACTCCTAATCCGCTTAGTAGCTCTTCAGATTTTATCTTCAGTTTCCTGCTTCTTTTTTCATGCTTCCCCTCATGCCTTCTCCAGCTTCTCACCTCTGTTGTGAAGCCTGTCTCCTCTCTCATGGAGTACTATTTCCCAGCCTGTGATCCACATCCTCACAAAAAGATACTCAGAGACAGGAAAGCAATAAACTTTTATTCCCTAGAAGGACTTGACATCAGTAAGATCAATACACTTTCCAATCTCCTCTCTTACTCAGCAGATAAGTCTTGTGAGTAGATTGGCTTCTTTTGAAATGCGAAAGAAAAATGTTAGGGAAAACAGTTTGACACTGCTATAGTGGCAGGTAAGATAATTACTTACTTAAAAGGGAGCCAAATTTTTAATGTGAAATAACTATATTGGACAGGATGAAAATCCATGCAAAACAACCTTGTTGACTCTTTGCTGAAGAACTGATCTTTGCTGAAGGGAGCACATCTATACTGCCTCAGTCTTACAAGGTTTACTTTGTCCCAGTATAACTGCCAGGTGGCTTGTCTCATATGCAGTCAGTTGACAGAATCATTTGAGTAGACAGGCACCTCTTATGATATATCCCATCATAATTTTTCCTATGCATTTTAGAAAGTTTGAGCTTATTATTCTCAAAACTCTCTTTAATGTATGATCAGCCAGCATTAGCAGCTCGCTCCCTTGTGCAGGCACCAAGGCCCATTTCTGAAGACCCCTCTGTCTTGGAAACTTGCAGCAGCAGATGCAAATCCAAATGTTACAAATTGAGTCATTTGGTATTTTGTAATCAGTCTCTGCTGCAGTCCATTATTTCTTATTGTCTTGTTGACTAAGGAGGAAAATTAATCCCTGTGCAGTTTGTAACATCCTGTTTAAGTATTTGTAGGCATTTGTTGTCTTCCCTTAATCTTTTTCTAATCTGAGCAGATTCATTTCTTTCAACCTTCCCTAATGGGTCTTCTTTTTAATTATTCTGAATCAGTTTGTTACTGTCCTTCAGGGGAAGCTTTGCTTTTGAGTTAAATACAATTTGGACAGTGTCCTGTCTCTAGAAAGTCTTTCATCTTTGTGTGAAACATGCTTTCTGCAGCTGGACCCCAGTGACACTGGATGCAAAACTGCCCACTGCAGCCTCAGTTTTACGTACCTGATCTCTCCACTCCCCTGCATCTAAGCAATCATATATATAAATGAACACAGAGTACCAAACAAGTGCAAAACGCAACCATACATTTTTACATTGGGCTGTTCACACTGCTGGGTAGTGGAGAACCTGGTCCTGAGATGTTCTGTGTACAGCTTGCCCATTACAGCTTGAATTCTAGGATCGAGTAATTCTACTTGATCTGCTTGATGATTATTAATAATGAGCAGCCTTCAGCCTGCCATCATTTTTGGAGTATTGGCTTTGTCCCATGTCGTTTGGACAACACTTCAGAATACTTGGTTGAGTCTCTGAAAATAACATGCCGTGCCTCCAGGGACAGTTTACCTCAAGGCTCTAGCTGTAAACTAAAGAGTGCGCTATTATTATAGATGGACTAAAGCCAGGTCTGGATGAGATCCACGGCGCTAACCTGTCCCTGGAAGAGATGCCTGAACTGGCACGTAATAAGCTGACTCCCTCAAATTTAACTGAACAATCCTTGGTAGGTTTGCCCAGCCTCTAGGCAAGAAAACATTTTAGTAGTCTAAACCAGTGCAGTAGAGCCACCACAATGTAGCAAGAGCCACAATGTAATGAGATTCAGTCAGTGGAAACATTCAGAAGCATCACATCCCCAACGACAGCATAGAGTAGCATATATAGATGCAGTGGGTTAAACAGGCTGTCCTGGAAGATTCTTCCATCTCTGAATCTGTGAGATCATACTTCCAAGAGTCACTAAATGAGCTTGAAACTGGAGCTTGCAGTCACCCTTACAATTCCTATCATGAAATCAAAACGGAACAGCTGGACAACGGATATAGTTTACTTCGCTGACAGCACTGACATATCTTGTGAGCTTTTCTCATCCCCCCACAGCCTGTTGCAGCCAATGAGGAAGACGATGTGAGGAATACAGAGAAATTGCCACAAAGTGGAAGACATTAAACGCAGAGCTGCAACCCCCAATTTTCACCAGCTGTGTTTTTCCTTCTAACCCTTTATTCTTGCAGCACTTAGGCTTGAATTAGTAAGGCTTTCCACACAAGAGAATGATCTGATTCTAAGAATATATCTGTCTACATGTTTCCATGGTGTTTATTCCCCATCCGCCCCCACCCCTCCAAGAAAATGCTAGGCTTTTATTGTTGTGGGGTTGAGGTTTTTTAATCATCTTTTTGGCAGGGTTTTGCATGGATGTGAAAAATTTACAAAGAATAAGCACGCAAGTATGAGCAACCCAGCTCTGTGATTGCAGAGGTTATTTCATCTCCATCTGCTGTAACAGTGGTGGGTAAGGGGAGAGGTCCCATAGTTCAGAGCACTGAAGGGCCACAGCATTACAGCACTGAAAAAGCAGTGTCCACACTTAATTTGCATAAATGCTGACCTAAATCTGTTTTCCTTTTTCTCATGAACAACTGCATGTGCAACTGTCTTGGTTGCTTGTACTGCTGCCTTGAGAGTGAGTAACAGCAGTGACTTGCTCATTGCCACCTGCCAAAAAAACCTGCTGCTGAACATTTTTCAATGCAAAATAGGCACTTATTGTGTGGAATGAAGTTTTCATGAGCCCTTCAGACCTCGACTTTGGACCTCTCAGTCCTCTTCCTCTATACAGAAAGAAACTCTCCATTAAAAATAAGCTGCCTCGGGTTGGTTATGGGGAGGTGTTAATGGAGACCCTCTGCCCAGTGCTCCTGCGTGGGAAGGACCTCTTTAACAGCCCTGTCTTTCTGTTGCCCTTTCTCTATTCTTTCTTCTTTTGTTCTTCCTTAGACTGTTTCCTAATTACTACTGTCTAATCACCACAGAGACCTTTCTTATCTTTAATCTTTTATCCCAGAGCTATAAAATGAAGAGCTAAGCTACTGGGACACTTATATATGACTTCGGATTTTGAGTGCCTCTGTTTGTGGGTGCACTGCTTGGACCCTACTACCAGTTTTTTGAGAACTGATCATTGTTGCTTTCTGAAACAATCATTTCAGAGTTGTTCAGTTTGGACCCATATCCACTAGACAAATTCACAAATAACAGACTTTGATTCATTATCTAGACCCTGGGAAAGAAAAAGACAGGGGAATATGCCCAAGGTCAGAACAAAAGTGGCGGCTCTAGAACTATTTATAAAACTCACGTTTAATTTGAGTTTAACTTGTTTCAACATCTTGTTTTCAAGACAAAAGGCAATACAACTAAACCCCCACCAATCTTCCTGTGAATAATAAGTCTTTCCTGCCTGCAAAGATAATTGGTCCGCTAATACTGGCTTTATTCATTTATTTCAGTGGGATTTCTGCCTGAGCAGGACTTGAGGGCTCAGTATGATGGGGGGGGTCATACCATCATAAGTGTATAGTTTAGCTGCGCCCATGATCTTCTCTAGAACTGCCTCCTCCTAACTCCAGTCCACTGCACTGAATCCAAATTGGAGGCTGAAAAACAATATTGGGCAAATCTCCTTAAAGATACAAAGTGACCAGAAGTAGAAAATGAATGTTTTAGGACTCAATCAGAGGAATATTTACCACAAAACATCCACACTGTGGATTTTTAAAGCGTATCTAGAAGAAATCAGTCCTGGACATCACGCTTGCCTACTTGGTGTTGCTGATAAGACTCACAAGAAAAAGAGAAGGGGCAGTCTTGTCTATCGATAATGCAGTTGTACTTTATTCAGGCTCTTTGAGAGTAGTTTCCCCACTGAACCTCTAGTGCTTATACAGTATCTGTGAGTGGCTAGTGTGCCTGTCGGATGAAGGTTTATTAGCTGTGTACTATGAGTTCTAGATACTGTACATTTTATTTGAGAGTTTTGGGTGTGATTTCACAACTGAAAGGTAGATTCATCATCTAAAATGTAGAATGGATTTCTAGGAATATAGATTGGGAACTGGCTACAAAGGAGACTGGGATATACTGATCAAGTGCAAAAAAAGAATTGACAGTCATGCTTCCACTTATTGAAGAAGGTAGTGATTATCTACAGCTTTCAGTGCTGTTTTTCATTATCTTTATTTTTAAGGACTTAATTGACTATGTAAATCAATGAACAGTATGTGCTTGTGTATTCCTGTGCATGCAGCAATCAGTGCTGTTCTGATATACTTGTGCTAGAATTTGCTATCAGTCTGCACTGAGATAAGTAGAAGCAGTTATAAAACAGCAATACAGTAAAACAGGCAGAAAATCCTTTCTGGATAATCAGCCATGCAAATGTAAATAGAAAATAAACAGAGTCAGGAAGGGATAGCCCGGAATGCTAAGATGAAATGAAATCTTTAGATTTGGAAACCCACCATCCTAGGGGATATTTTCATGCTTGAAATCGGCACTTTATTCTTTTAGAGTGAATATCCAAAGCCTTTAAAAGATAAAAAGATTTTTAAATAACTGAGCAGCAGTAAGACATGGAACTGCTGCAGTAGGTATAATGAAAGAACTATCAGCCCTGTGGCTAAATAGCCTTTGGGCTTTTGGATGACTTTTTCAAAGATCAACCTTTTTCTTTTAAAGGGAAAAAAAAGCTATACACACTTATGTCGGAACAAGGCAACTCGTGTAAAGCTTTGTGACTTTTGCCTCTGGACGCCTGAATTCAAATCCTGATTAAGTCACACAAGTCCAAATAATTTTGGACATCACTTCGTGGCATTTCTGCAAATTGCAAATTCACCCAACAAGCTAACCCACTTGTAATCAGTCATGTGAGAGGATGGAGAGCCTTAATGGGTGCTGTTACCTGTATAGGACCTGACTGGCAGAACACTGCAGATGGATCATTGACATGAATATCCTCTAAGCAGATCTACTATTCAGGAATCAGGAACAGCAGTGTAATAAGAAGCCAAAAGTAATGTCACTATTGATGTTAGCTGTTGAGTAAGGAAGAGGTAGGAAAAATTGTCTGCCAGCCATCATCTGTATCAACAAGCAGAATGGGTCAAGAGCAAGGGCTTGGCATACTAGACTCCAGGCTATGTTTGTGAAAAGTCCTGACAACCTGCTCAGTCTGGGCCTAGTGTCTTTAAGAGCTCTGCCTAGATCAGTGTATGGCCTGTTCTTTCCCAGATGATCTGTATGACACAGTGAGCCTCAATGTAGACAGAATGACCTGAGCCACCATTGGAAATAGGAAAAAAAAAAAACCAACCACCAAAATAATTTTGAGGGAATAGTTTAGAGGGAATTATTTGCATCCTCAAAGTGCAACAGTTCCAGCACACTCTAGAATGTGAGTTGCTTTATCACTTGGCAATAAATGATAATGGCTTTAAACTGAGAGAGGGTAGATTTAGATTTGATGTAAGGAAGAAGAGAGAAGTTGTGGATACCCCATCCCTGGAAGTGTTCAAGACAGTTTGGATGGGACTTTGAACAACCTGGTCTAGTGGAAGGTGTCCCTGCCCATGACAGGGGGCTTGGAATTAGATGATCTTTAAGGTCCCTTCCAACCCAAACCATTCTGTGATTCTAAATGAATTTCAATATTTCACTTTTCAGTAATATGGTCTATACTAAACTGAATTGAAATAGTTTTAATTATTTTTTTTCTTTTACATATTAATCATGGAGAGAGAGGGTGAGGTGACAAAGCAAGAGGCTTATTGGAGCTCAGAATTTGTCTTTGATGTAAGGAATTCTCGCTGTGTAACTGTTTTCAGTGGGAGTTCAGAATCCCTGTATGGCCAAACATGCTGCAGAGGTATGTAGCCCCCTCCACTTTTCACAGAAAAATAGGTAAGTCCCACAAGAAAGCACAAAGAGTATAGGTGGGATGGGTAGAGGTGTAAATGGCAGCTTCCTGATTATTTCTGTTTTCCCTCCCCTAGCATAGTTGACTATAGGAATTTCCCAGTGATACTTGCACTAACAAAATTTAATATGCTGAGATTTTGTCAGCAAAATCCACTTTTCAGATAGTTGATTTGCCATGGTAATCAATGTCCCTTTGGAACGTTATTAGTGCTAATAAATGTTGCAGCTTTGTGAAAACAAAACCCAGTAACACTGCTGTTCCCTTTAAGTCAAGGGAGAGCTTAACTTTTTTCCCTCTATTTTGAAATGAAATGTGTGAAGTCAAATGCCAGTGGCCTTTGCCATCAGTTGAAGTTATACAGGAAACTTGTGGAAAGGCCATTTAAAATTACAGATTTAATTAAGACAGTAATAAACACACCCAAGTCAATATTGCCCTCCCACCTCTCCAGCAAGCACAAACTATCCTGCTGTAGAAGTAGGAGGTCAGTAAGTATTTTTAACAGAAATAGCTTGCAGTGGAAAAACAGTTCAGCTCAATCCTTGTGTGCCACAGACATTTTGACCTGCTGGTATTTGAATTCAAGTTTTAATTCTCTTCCCCCTCTCAGACAGAGACCTTATATTTCCCATAATAGCTCAATCTCTTAAAGAACAGCTGACTGCAAAAAACAATGTGCACCCAAACCGAAAACAGTTGAAATATGAACATAGAACTTTACCAAAGAATGAAATAATGTTGTGGAGTCCAGTGGTTATATACTGGGGGCTAAAAAACACAGTGGAAGGATTCAGTGTCAGCATACAGGATCAGTAGTCCGGGGCTAGGTGGTTGAAAGTTGTTTTTTTTCATTTGTGTCTCAGACTTTATATGGTCTTTCCCAGCTTAGAAGGCATGCATAGCCTTGAAAAGATGGGGTCAGTATTTAATGAGTGATGAAAATATAACTCAGTGCTGTTATAAAGAAATAAGCTTGGCAAATTCTACCAGTAGCAATGCACTTCCCACATATTGTATGCAACAAAGGGCAAATACAGTTTGCTTCACATCTTTTACGTGTTCTTCATTGAAGGGAGTTCATATAACAACAAAATGGCATTCCACTGTGTATAATTCCAGGGAAGCTCAAACAGCTATTTTACATGTTTTCACTTTGCCATCAAGCAGCTGACATGGTTATAAGGTAGTGCTTCTGGATCTCCGCTCTAGCCTTGTTCTTGCACAGGTTGCAGCAGCCTGGTAGGGCCCTTCTGCAGGACTCCTGCCTTTACACAGTCTCCCCAGGTAGTTCAAGCCAGTCAAGGTGTATCTTTTGCAGGAGTGTGTTCTCTCATAGCTCTGAGGTTGAGCCCAGCACTGCTTTCACTTGTCTTCTCTATAGTGCTATATGGGAAGCTTGGTCAGTTCTGGAGACTTCACCCTCTTGTCAGGGAGATCAGGCAGCATAGCAATGAACTATAAGTATACCCAAAGTTTTTCTAAAATAAACCAGGAATTATGGTTCACCTGGATCAGAGCAGGTGTACTTGGGTGAGGTCCTCTACAGCAGATTCAACATAGTCTGTGTTAGCAGGGGTGAAGAAGCAACCTCTGCAGACTCCATCTTCTCAGGTCCGTCTGCCCTCTTCCCCTTCTCTCTTGTGGACTCATCTTCCATTGCTGCAGTTTCTTTGATTCTTTCTCAAGGGTTCTCTGTTGCAGATTAATCTCTTCCCTTGGTGTTTCAGTTGTCCTTATCAAGGCAGTCCTTTCTCAGTTAATGGCTCCATTTAGCTCCTGCAGAGAGTTCTGTACAAATTGCCAATATTTCTAACTTAGAGCGGAATTTTAATTTGCTCTTTCCATCACTACAGAGCATACAGAACAATTGGGGAACCAAGGTACACGTAGGAATCTTACTGTTCTTCCCACTGCCCATGTATGATGAATCTTGCCTACATTATTTGCTTTTATACTATAGCGACCATATAGCAGAATAACCTGTCTAGAGCATTCTCTGCCTTGGTTCATGAACACTGTGCACTTGTCTTCATCCAGCTCTGTCTTGCCTTTCTCCTGAAGACACTAAAAGAAGGTTATGGATGTCTATATCTACCTATAGAATGCACATATGGAATTCGTGAAATTCCATAATTGAGGTAACACAGTAAGAAGTGCCTTAAAAATAAATGCTTGGAGATAACAACTAAGCTTAAAATTTGCCTTCTCCTTCAGTACCTCAAAATAAAAGAAATGTGATTGTCAAACAGTTTTTAACAGGAGCAACTGATCAAGTGCTGCTCCTTCCTTTGAGTGCTGTTAGTTCAGACTGAAGCTGGGTTGAACTTTCCAGTCTTTCCTTTGCATCCATCTGATAGTGCCAGCTACAAAATGTGGAGTATTTCAGAACAATTGTAAGAAGCAACTGTGGCTTGGAAAATTTCAGAAAATGAGCTCCTTATCATATATTTCTCCCAGTCCTGTGCCCCATCCCATTCAAGCAAAGCACTTAGGCATATCAGTTCATTTCTGCTGGTAACGATAATATTGACCATTGACTTTAATGGAATTATTCATATGCCTTAAATTATGCACATACATGAGTACTGGATTAAAAACCAAGCAAGCAAAGACAACTAATTAGATTTTAAGTATTGAAGGATCTTCAAGGTGGCATCTTCGTCCTTAAGATAATATTGCACAAAGTCGAAATCCAGCTTTAAGGGTATATGATGGGTAATAAGAAATATGATCCTTTTCTTGCTGCTTCTGTGAATGGTGAAGTCAGATGGATACATGCTGTGTATAGACTTACTTGAGGTATATATGGAGACCAGCCAGGAATTTCTCAGGTAAAAATGTGCTTTTTCATGTCTTTATTGACATGACGTGCAACAGCCCCTCACACCATTCAGGCTCCAAACAAATCAGCAGATTCAGGATGTGTAGGATTTCAGTGCTAAAGAAGCAATCCCATAGTTTGCCCCACAGGTTGGAAAAAGTGGTTATGGAGCCTAACGTACATAGAAAGTCAGTTTTAGTACTGTGTCCCTTTTTACTGTACCTCTAGTTCTGTGTAACCTCATCGTTCTGAGCTTCTTTTAAGCATTTATAGTTTGGTGAAAAAGTTAGAAAATGTGAATAACAATGAGTAATTTCCTTGTTAAAAGCAATATTAAAAGCAGTGGGGCTTACAATAAGTTGCAAAATGCATAATTAACATGTTTATCACAAGTATTACATGAAAAAAACCAGTATAACATAAGCAGTGTACTGTTTAGAGATCAGAGAAAAATGCAGTGCACAGGATTTGTTACCAGAGGTAACCAGCAATACTAAATTTTTGCATATTTAGCGGTTGGTTTATTTGTGTCACAATCTCAATAGTCACAGTCCAGTTACCTACCTACAAGTTGTTTAAGAGCATGACCGCTAAAGAGACAGTTGTCAGATGTCTTAGATCTCTAAGTTGTTGAGGGAAAGAAAGGAGTCAAACCTTCACATCACAAGTCCTCTGCCTGCTCTGACTACTAGCAAGAGCTTTCAAGGCAAGGACTGCAAGTACTGCAGAGCCAAGGTGTTCTTAAGCCCAAATCAGCTCTGCAGTTGAGAAGTTAACCAGAAGAGAATGATTCATTGAACAAATAGTTTCTTTTTTGTTTGCAGAGCAGTCTCAAAAATTGTACCAGTTACAGTTGTTCGTTAGATGTTCTTAGGATCTGCCAGCAATATCCTTTTTCTCATTTGGGATGAATATTCTGTTCCTTAGCTATTTCTGCTGGTGTAATACATCTCGCATGAGGAAAGGTAGAAAAACGAATGTTTCAGAGTTTTGCTGCTTCACTGGACAAATTTATCTGGACACTTTCTGGGAAATTCACCCCACCTTAGTTACTTCTGAAGGGTCATATTGGTTTTATGAGACCTTTTTTGTTCCCTGACTGTATAAATGCAAAGCATTTTAGTCAGTCTGTGAATTTTCAGAAATAAAGTAAAGCTTTAAAAGCAGCGCAAAGATATAATGGAAGCCAAAGAAATAATAGAAGAGTAGGAGTACTTTCCTTGCTAGGCCACATAGCCCTTGCACGAGATGTAGGATTTACTGACTCTGTAATGTAGATTTTTTTTTTTCTTTAATATCATCAACACAGCCATAGCTGTGAAGTGTGAAGTTCCATCCTCTGTTTATTTTAATTGTTTTTGTACCTGAGTTCTGGCCCTTCATGTATCGCCTGAGCCATGCCTGCCAGCAGGCTACCTTCTGATCTTTGATCTAAGCTGAGAAATCACTTCTATGCATCCTTAAAGTTATGAAGGTGCTTAAGTACTTTTCCTGGAAAAGATGGTTTTCAAAATGAAGGCTTCAAGCAGGAAGATACATTCAGCAACAATTAAGCGTTACCTCTTCTTTCTGCTGTGTCCTGCTCCCAGTATTCTCCAATTTTGTATTGTTACAAGAAAGACTTGGTTTCAACTAGAGATCTTGCTACTGGCCATAACCATTACATTTGGCTAAATCCTTTCCTGAGGCAGTGAATTCCACAGATAGGCTGCATAAAATAGCATTTCTTCACAACATTTCCAGATTTACTGCCCTTTAATTTTATTGAGTACTCTGCTCCTCGTGATTAATGTTACTTTGTGAAAGGTTATACACTTCATTATAGAATACTTGAATCACTTGACTTGTATTTTAAAAAGGCTGTCATAACATTCTATAGTCATTAGAAATCAATTAGCAATTTATTCAAGAAATAGAAACCTAGCCCTGGTGTCCTAGCTAACTTCCTTTCCATTAAGCTGCAGCTCTCCAGTATTGTGCACTGAACAAGACAGACTTAATTTTTTTCTTCAGCTTGCTGCATTCCAGTGATAGCTGTCCTTCTATGATGGATTAAACTTTTCCTGTAACTTTCAGTTATTTTTGAAAGGCATTCCATACTGTCAGGGTGTGGGTGTGCGGATTGTAAAGTCAGCAGAATTTAGTGAATTGTGTCTACCCCTCCCTTTAAGTGCCTGAAAGACCTCCACTATGTGCTTGGTCATGCTCAACCTTTGTGTTAATAGATAATATGCCTTTAACACTACCTTTGAACTATGATGCCCATGTAATGAATGAGATACTTGCAAAATGTGCCAAACTATTATCCCGGGGGGGGGGGGTGTGGGTGGAAAATCTCTAAACAAGTAAGGCATGCATATCTCCTGTGGCTTTACCAATATGTCTTCACCTATGTCTTCCGAAGAACCAGAAGACATAGGCATAAAGGTCTATTTATAGAGATAAATAGACTTTTATTCCTTGGCCCCTACTGAAACTACTAGTTGTAACTGTGATCAGCAAACTACAGAATTAAAGATCCTGGTGTTGTTTCTAGGAGATTATCTGTATCATTGAGAGAAAAGCCTTCAGCTGGGCATTGAAATGCTATAGTCAGGATAGCAGTTAAGGATGCTTGGGAAAAGAAGAGCTCTTCCCCAGTACACAAGATCCATCAGACCTCAAATATGCTGAAATACCCTCTTTTTGTCATGATGCTGAGTGGTTTCTTTGACAGTACCCAATGAGGCAAGGTAGTATCCCACTTTGCAGACTGGAAAGCTGAAGCATAGTGAGCCAAAATGATGTCCCCGCAGTGCCAGAGAGGGTATGTAGCAAATCATGAGAAGGAATCCAAGATCTCTGAGGTCCCTGAGAGATGATGTATTAATGCATGTTCAGAAATGTACCAGTTTTCTCACTGTTGAGAGTAGTGAGATGTGAGTGTTGAGATGTGAGCTGTGAAAGGTCAGGCAGTTTGACTCAGAAAGTGGAATTGTTTCTATAAATGACCATCTGCAGATTCCCACCAATGCTATGCTTCCAGCTGACCTAACAGTTGTCCCATACATGCTTAAGTTGATGTCAGGTTGCAACCATCTTGATTACTGGAATATTATAATTAAGACCCACACTGGCTGATAGTCTTTGTTCAGAACTGTAAATTTGGAAGATGATCCACCTTTTCTATGGAAAAGTTAATAGTAAACACTCAGGGAGAAGTGCACTCAGTGACGGGGGAGCTGAACTGTGTATCAGGAGTTGTACTGTCCGTCCTAGAGAGGTAACCTATAACTAAACCATTTTCTCTTCACTGTAGACAATGGTTGAAAATACATTTTGCAGACCTTGTTTTCTGCACTCGGTGGTGTGCAAATGGTAGCACTTCTGATCTTGTCATGACCCTCTGCAACTTCTCCACTTCAACAGCATAAGTAGGAAAAATCAGCTCTACCACCTAAGTTACGCCTGCAGTGAAAGCCTCCAGCTGCAGTGAACAGGACGTGTGTATGCATACACACATCATTAACAGTCACATGTTCGCAGAATGATGATAAGTTTCCAGGAAGCAGTTTCACTCAAACATAGGTGCAAGGTTTTTAATGATAACTGTATGGAAGCATTGTTCAGTTGAGGACAGTCCATCCTGGACGTCTAGGATATTTCTGTTTTGGAGGAAGCATTTGCAGATATTTGGAAGGATGCAATCTTAGCCAAGAATGTAATGTTTCTTAAATGTTGATACATTGCTGTTACTGTTTTGAGCAAGTCTATATCTTTTTTTTTTTCCCCCAACACCTGCCAAGCAGCCTATATTTCTGCATGTCTCCTGCAGAAGTTTTTCAAGAGCAAATAGAAAGTTCAGAGTGTACTGTCTCCTTATCAAAGGGGGTATTTTTTAACATAATTTACTAAATACCTAATGTTATATCAACATATGTATTCCTGTCACCTGTGGCTTAGTCCCACAATGCATGGAATAATCTCGACGACTACTAAAGAAAATGAGACGTGAGAGCACCAAACATAGGAAGGCCAGCAAAAGAGACACAGACTCAGCTGTCTGCCAAATACTGATGCTTTCTCTACACTTGAGAAGCTATCGCTCTCTCTGCCTCTCAGCTTCTCTGTTATGTATATGACTGGGCAATAAAAAGGAGATGAAAAGCTGACCTCCTAAATGTTCAGTCTGAGAAGGCCCAAATGCTCTGCTGTACCAGAATGCAGGTCTATTTTGTGCTGATGCTAGCTGGTACAATCATTACGCAATTGTGCAGGCATTGGGAATAGCCAGAGTACACTATACTCTAGTTATATACTTTACCAGGCCACGATGGAAGCTTCTTGCCATCTGGAAATTTCTTTGTGCCAGAGCAGTACAAAAGACACCCGGACATGCACCTGAATTCTGTACCCAGCACCCTGGTATTTGCTATTTAGGATTCGCTTGTATCACAGCTTTGAGAAGTTCCACTTTTCCAGCTGACTTTCCCAGCTGACAAAAAAACCCTGTCAATAGATATATACCATACAGCTGAGGCTTTTTTAAATCACCGTCTGTCGTAATTAGAGGGAAGTCAACTCATCATTGTGCCTGCACTGGTAAATTCTTATAGCAGTTTTTTGAAGTCATCCGTACTCATCGTTTGTGTGGATTGCTTTATATAGACAGTGGCGTTCTTTGTAGAAGAGAGAGGATGGTAAGTCTCATTTCGTTACTTAATTCCAGCTTGGGCAGTTACATGTCTGCCTGCCTGATTTCTCCACTGTGATTTCAGGTGAATATTTGCTTCCATCTTTATATACCATGATGTTTTGTTCTCTTTAAAGCACTGATGTGTTTTACACCAGAGGTGTCTCATTTTGATCATGTGGGATGAAATGTGGCTTGCAAACATAAGGAATAATTAGTATTATTTATAAACTAACTGAGCAATTCTATTAAAGTATTAAAAGGGAAGCTGGTTAATAAGCTTAGGGGAATGTTAGATGTTCAGGTGCTCTCTTCTGACCACCTAATGTATTAATCCTGTGAGGAAGGAGCTGATGACCTGTTTTCACAGAGGCAGATTTTGAGCTTATTTTTTAATGAGTCTACTTCAGTTCAGTCACAGCTGAAGGAGCCCTGAGGTAGAGTTCTGGACTGGCCCATTGACTGTGGACTATTGCCAGACAAGGACTTTAGTGACTGTACTTTGAAAGAAAAATGGATAATGGACTTCCATCCACAAAGAACTGATTATATTAGTGTTACTCTCCTGCGTTGTCTTACTGAAGGTCTGAAATTCCTTTCCTGAGTTGTTATGAATCTTGAGTCATATTGCCTCCCCTGAAGTGTGTCTCAGTGCCCATGTATGGAAGAATATTTCTTCTGTGATCACAACAAATGCTTAGGTTGCAAAGGAGAGAGTGTTTTTCTGGAAGGAGAGGACAACATACAATAAGATTTTCACAAGCATGAAAAACAAAGGAGCCTAGGCTGCTTTATGCCTTTAGGTACTTTCAAGTCTGCAATTTACGTTCATAAATCATTTTAGTGCTCCTGAAAATGTTAACCACCATCTGTTTCTTTAATGATGCTATGTCTGGCTCAGGAGATAAGTGTTTATGAACAGTAAAGGAGGACTGACTGATATTTTTGATACCATCATGAAAGTGATATTCTGTTAAGGTATCCAGCAACTTTCCAAAATTTTGAACTTTGAAGGAGGCTGTAAGATAGAATAGTGTTTATGTACTAGATGCTTTTAGAATATATACAATATCTTATTATGTGCTAAAGTTGCTCTACACATAATACATGTTCTGGTGCAAAAAGAATAGTCTGCCTGCTTCATTTGCAGATGCTTGTAGTAGCGTGAAAGCCAGACCTATGCTCATGTCATTCAGTTCACAGTCTCAAATTCTCTGAGTATTCAGTTGTGTAAGAATCACGTTTTGAAGAGATTCATCCTTCAATGAGAGAAAGGAAGTTTGTGAGAAAGCTTTAGAAAACACTTAACCAGGTTATAACATGGTGGGCCTTCAAAGGACCTTCCTCAACAGCTGCTGCCCTCACTGTGGCAAACCAAGAAGATTACCAGAGCATTGCCAGGGAAAGATCAGTATTTGCCCACAGTTACCACATGCTTCTCTCTGAGGTATGTGTACCTGTGCTACACATGGGAAGTAAACGTGATCTGACAACACACCGTGGTAACGGTTAGCAAAAACTAGCGATATTTTCACTGACAGCAAAGAGTCATACTGTATGTGCAGTGGTTAGAAGTCATTGGATAGACCCTTGTGGTGCTGCAACTCCAGAAAGTGTCAATCCACAACTTTGACCATCCAAAGAAATGCCGGTATGGCATATGGTTGTATCACAGCCTGTGTTAACCACTGCCTGTAAGGGAACAGCTAGAGCAAAAAAACAATCAAAGGAGCGGTCACATCAGAACATACAGAGAAACACTTGCAATGCTTATGTGTAAAACAACTGCAGGCTCTGTTTACAAACCTTTCCATCTGTTCCTTTGCCTAATCATTTCTGCTTTTCCTCTCTGTCTTCTAACTTTCCTTCGTCTTTCCAGATGCAGGACGCTATGGGCTATGAGTTACCATGGGTGTATTTTGTCAGTCTGGTCATCTTTGGATCCTTTTTCGTTCTAAATCTGGTTCTTGGTGTGTTGAGCGGGTAAGCTGACAGTTTTGGTGTCCTTTTTCCAATGCTACAGGGCAAGACTCCATAATAAGGGTTCTTCCCTGTCACCAGGATTCTTTCAGAGGGATTAAAAATCTGAATCCAAGGAAGCTTCACATCAGCTCTCAAATATTTTGACAAAATGTTCAAATGTTGCAAATAACAGTACAGGTAACAAAAGAGGTGTTATTCTCTGACAAAGAAATTCAACCTCAGGGCATTCAAAATCGCTAATGTCAACCTGTCATAAATTTCCAGAAAACTGGCTTTTGAAAATCTTACTGCTGGTGACTTGGGATCTCTTTGGCTGGAGCCTTGCAGTGCTCAGAATCTGAGCTTGTCTCACTAATTATCATTCCACTCTTCCAGGTCAATGATGCCATAGGAAGGGACTGGCCCTGGATCTATTTTGTTACACTAATCATCATAGGGTCATTTTTTGTACTTAACTTGGTTCTCGGTGTACTTAGCGGGTAAGCAGTACCAGGAAAATGTTTTATTATTGTCTATATTAAAAAAATTGTATTTCTATTCCTACTGTCTTGTTACCAAAACGACGGGCAGTGGCGGGTTGATCTTGGGAACCTTAATAGAAGGCCTAGGCTATTGCTGTGCCAATAGCAAAATATGGCATTCCTAATGGCATGAAAGGATTCTTTTGACTAAATCAAAGGAATACAAGACAACTCTTTGCCTGTAACATATTCCTCTGCCTAAAACCTCTACCTGTGCTCTGTGGGAAGAGGACAACGCTATGCTCCCCTGTGGGCAAAGCATACCATTTACCATACAAGAAGGGGATTATAGTAAAATTTCTGGAAGAGTCAGTGGGACTGAAGGAGGAATGACAGCATGAGGCACATCCCTTCACATTTGTGGGATGAGATTCCTGCCAAATTGCGTCTTCTCACATGAGAAATTTTCACATTGCTTAGTATCTCTAAAGCACAGCCTAATGGGAGACTGTTTTCCCTGGAGAGTGTCTTGGGCACATTCATTCTTCAATAGGCACATCTCCTCTATTGTGCAGATTACAAGCCTAGCATGATGCAGGGAGGAAAGATCATTTCCCTCTGACCTTTTCTAAGGATGAACAAAGAATCAGGAGAATTCCTTCTAGTGTTTAAGCATTCCTAAGACATCTAGACATTTAGCTGTATTTCGGTTCTGCAGTATAACCCTCACTGCAAAGTATCATTTTAGTAGCTTTGATTAAAAACAATTGATATTGTCCCCAGTAGTTAAAAACTTTACTACCCCTGGGGAGCCACATAATTAGAGGAATCAAGCCAGCAAACATTCCTTGCAAGATTTAAAAAAAAAAATCTCCTAGAATTAGGCTTCTAATTCTATATTTGGGCATGACTGGATGCCTACAGCCATTCTATGTACATGGATAAATATGGTATGAGGACTTTGATGCATCATCTGTTTCTTTGTTTTTAACGTCCTGCCTCCTTTGAGTTCTAAATTAATTTGGTCAGAGCCTGTACCTGTGGCCTTGAGTGGGCAGCCCTGAAGTCCCCTGTCTTTTGATCATAAGAGAGGGAAAATGATCTCTGAGCAGGAGAGAGGACTTGATGCCTCACAGAAATTATGTCCTCAGTACTTGGGCCAACAGCATAGGAAGGGCAGTAGCAGGACCAGAGAAGAAGATCCATCATTGGCCATCCCGCAAAGAGACAGGTAATAGCAGGTCTACAGGAGGTATTACTTCTACCTTCCTTACCCCATTGGGGGAGACATGCTGCTAAGACAGCTTCTGCAAAGAGAAGGGTTTCCAAGCAGTAATGGGAGCGGGAAAAAATCCCCAGTAATGAAGTGTCAGGCAATAGTCTGTGTTTGGATATCTGGAGAGTGATACTCTGGGTACAATTTTAAAACATAAGCTCCTCGTTTCTTTAGGTGGATACTCTGATCAGCAGGTAAGGATGTCAGCAGTAGTGGAGGATAATGACCGAGTGACAGAGAGGAAGTGATCTGTTGTATCAGAGGTGCACTCAAGGTACATATAGGACAGTGGTTAAAGATTATATAGTATTTGATTGGATAAACAGTGCCTGTGAGCCCAGCCCTGAGGAGCGCATACTGTTGAAGCACTGCTGATTCAATTTACCTACACTTGGATTTGTGTCTGTATGTAATTAAAAACTGAATTTCCTCTCTCTTTCATTTTTCAACTCAAGAAAGTGGTTTTGGGCCTAGATCTTCCACCTCCTGACATACTGCAGCTAGACCACCACAGTTAGTGGTAAGAGACGGAAACAGTCTGTAGAGAGAACTGAAATCAAAGATGAAGTTCACCTTGTTTAAGCTGTGAATCACTCTTTCTGGCTGTGTTCACAGTGTTATGACAGCTGCACTGTTTCTGCAAAATTTTTCCTAACTGGAGAAAAGTAAAAAGAAACTTAAGAATTTGCATCCATGAAAAACCACAGAAGTTATGGGAGAAATGTTCCAAATTTTCTTTGGGCTAAATAAGCAGGTCTTATACAATTAACTTTCTAAAGCAGTTCTAAATTCTGCTGAGTTGCAAAGTGACTTCACTTTGCAGATTCAGCTTTTTTTTTAGAGACTTGCTATTGCTATTAGTCTGATCTATGTAGATGATCCACCTCTCTGTTCTATGTAGATACAAAGCAGCATACCTGGGCATCTTTGTATATCCATTCTGGGCATCTCTGATTTCTTCTCATTTATCTGTTTCAGGACATTCACCAAGCATGTCGTGCAGGTAGACTTTGTCAATGACAGATTAGCTTAGGTTTTTTAATCACTTCTGAATACATAAGTGTAATTAATTGTACTCACAAAGACACCTTGATTGCACCTGCACAATCAAATGCTGAGTTCTGCACTGCTTAAAGAGCTTATTTGTAATTTGTTTTTCCTCAGGTATGTCATCCATTCATGGTCCTTCTGATGAATTTACTAGTCACATACTAAGCTAAATAGTATGACAGAGTATTCATGTGTAGAGCTATAATCCTCTTCCTGTCTTGACTGAGCACAATATAAAATTCATGTATTCCAAAGGAAATATCTAGTCAGCAGATCACACAGTAGACCTCCTCAGGCCCAGGCAAAAGGATTCCACATCATTGCTGTGAGCAGAGAAGCCCCTCTTAAAGGTCTCTTGAGATCAGACATGTTCAGATCTGTGTTATCTGTTTCAGTTAGTGAGGAAAAATATGATAGTGTGGGTTCAACTGTCAGACCTACACACCTAAGCATATAGATTCACATTTCTTTTATATTTTGCCTAGCAGTGATCCAAATCCCAGAACACAGGCCAAACAAACAGTTGCCTAGGGCAAATGGAGGGCAGAACAGCCATTTTGTCTGCTTTGAGAGGATCCTGGAAAACCTAGTTGGCTGCTTTTGATGCTCTTACTGCCAAAGAAGAGGTCAGAGTGAATGGAAGGCTGGCTATGGTTGTAGCTCTTTCTGGAGCAGTTTTTGTGACCTTTCAGGACTTTTTCCTAGTCTTCTGTCCCCTCTTCCAACCCTTCCCCATTCCTTGGTGTACTTCTCAGGGAAGATGAGGCTTGAAGCCTTGTGCTGCACTTTTAGTAGTAAGCAAGAGTTTTGAACTGCTGGAATTCTGCTGTTTTGCTCACTTTCCATCACTCCTTTAAATGTGAGAAATCATATTGAGATCTGATATAGACAAGAATTACCTATATTCCATCATCAGGATTGGCAAGAGAAATTTTCTTCTGGAACAGAACAGGATACAAAGCTGGGTGTTTATATTAATGATCTTGACCCACTCTAACCTCACGCAAAGAAAACATCTCTCCAGAATACTCTTCTTTTTGGTATTCTCATTGGCAGATGTATCTTACCATTTTCTGGGAGAAGTAAAGGAAAGTGGAGCAAAGTGAATTCTGGTAAAAACAACCAGATTCACCAACTCTTAAACTGATGTTCTCTTGTTCACTGAAAAGAGAGAAATTGCTTGGTAGTTCTGCAAGCCTTTGTCGACCTAATCCTGACATGATAGTGCAATCATTTTTGAGAAGGCCACCTCCAGACTCAAGATGGCACTTCCATCAGAAAGCTTGTTTGGTCCTTGGCCTCCGTGCTGAAACTGCAAACAATGTCCATTTATTGCCAACTGCGACGGTGGCAGAGGTAGTGTGCACACCTGCCTGCAGTAGGAACTGGACTAAGGTCACCAACTCATTTCACATGGGATGGTAAATGACCATTGATAATAATTCTTGATCGTGAACTACATTTGCCTGAGTGCAGACTAGCATTCCACATGGGAGGTGATTTGAATTGCATTAGCAATTTCCTGAGCCACCTGTTCTCAATGATTTAATGTTAGTAGAAATCAAGATAATTTAAGTAAGTTGTCTTTAGAGAGTTGTCCGAGATGTGGAGGATCATACATTGTACAAAGGAAAGAGACACGCAATTGCAGATCATTTAGACAAGGCAATCACAGTATTTTCAGTTGTGCCATTTAAAAGTTAGGTAACAAATTCACTCCTGTGCAGACCGTCAACGTAAAGATATCACACTAAAAACTCATGTTGGTTTCATCAGCTCTGCCTCCAGCCCGAGTCCTATTTGAGACAGTAAGTGGGGACTGAAAAGACCCAAGTAAGCATGTGGCTTAGATGCATCTAACATAAATGATCCACTTCAGTGCACAGTAGAAATTTCACTTTCTGTAAGCTGGGCTGTTTCATGGTGTTTTCCTCTTTGGTTTCCAAAACAGCCCCTTGCAAGTTATATCCATGCAAATATAAATAGTTCTTACTTGGAGTTGAGGGCTCAGTCCCTTTCAAAATTGGACTAATTTGTTCTAGATTCTAAAATACCAGTTTAGGAGCCAGCGATTGAAATAGTGGGATTTAATTTATCAAACAGGTTTAGTAATGCATAGCCTCATTCAGTGATTTTTTTTTTTGAGTTAATTAATTAATTTGGATAAGGCACTATGTCAGACCCAGAGGAAAGATGTTATTGAAGCAGAAAATATAACTGCTATTGATTGAATTTTCCTAAAATTCTTTGTACAGTTTTTATTATTGTTGTTGGGAGTTCGTTTGTTTCACATTTTAAATAGCAAAGTATTGCTCCCAGCATGAGAAAATTTGATTTTTCATTCTTGCCATGCTTGCAATAGCTGTTTCTGCCTTGTGGCTAAGTTTGGTCCTAGGGTTGACTGTGATCTACCTTCAAGCCTGAGAAGCCACTGATTCTCTTCCTCATTTTCACCTTCGTTATCACACTCCCATGGGATGGGCTGAACCCTCAGCAGTGTGACAGGGGTGAAGATCACACAGGCATACTTTGTCACATACTTTGGCTTGAAATGAAAGCATCATCCTGCTTTCATTCTGCTGCAATGCTGGTTTCGTGCACAGCTCATAATATTGAAAGCTTGATCCAAAGCCTGTGAAGTCAATGGAAATCTTTCTGTGGGTTTTGGACCAGACAGGAGGGAAGTTCTAGAAACAGTGGGCCACATTATCTGCTGTGTGTGCCTTATGTAGTGATCTGCTTCAGCAGATATAAGACTTAATGCTTAAGTACTCTTGGTCTAGCACTTCTCACAATCGTTAAGCTTACTTTTTAAAATACAAGCGTTAAAACCTTGTTTAGAACCACAGGAGAGTCTCTAAATAGAGGTAGGTCAGCATTTCTAGAAAAAAAATAATGCCATTTAGGTTGTCTCTGAAAGAGAGGAAGAAACAGCATCACAGCCAAAAAGAAGGCAAAGCAAGTACCCAGGTTCATATAACTAAGCAACGTGAAATTCTTGTTCCTATGCCCTCTGTTTTAAGCCAATATAGTGGTCTTTCATAAAACTATGAAATGTCTATCCTAGTGCACTTTCTGGCAGAATCTATTAGTTTTTTCTACCCATAATTTATCATAGTTGTCTATCTAACTTGAGATTTGAAGAATGTGTTTCATGTCAGATAACAGCCCTGAACACTGAAAGTCTGCAGTAAAACGTTGAGGTCTGAGTTTTTAAATATATTGTCCAGTACAATGGGTGAAATTACCCATCATTAAATGTGTACAGAATTGTGAGTACCGTTAATTACACTTAAAATTAGCCCAATTTAGTTGTGATTACACACAGATTGAAACCTGGCTAAAAATCAGAGCCACCATCTCACTCTCCAGATGTCAGATTATTGTCAAACAGTTCATCATTGAATTAAATTAACCATTACTCATATAGATATTTATGGATAACTACTGGAGAATATCAAGTGGTAAAGAATATTAGAAAGTATATGGTATTGTACATAAATGTTACATATGTGGTGTATTTGAATTGTCAATCAAATGTTGATAATGAAAGGATTAAAAAAAGGTATTAATCTTTTCCTGAGCATTGGTAAAAATGTGGACACTCCAGCTGTTTTACGTGTGTATCTAACAGGGACACTCCATTCATGTGTCTGTCCTGAAAGGATAGAAAAAGCTGGGTGTGCTACACAGGATGTGGAGACTTTCTAGTGGAAATCAATCTAACCCATTGTTTTTCAATCTCTTCCTTCCCTCCGCCCATGTCCTGTCCCTCCCTCCCTCTTGCTAGGGAGTTTTCCAAAGAAAGAGAGAAGGCTAAGGCTCGGGGCGATTTCCAGAAGTTACGGGAAAAACAACAGCTAGAGGAGGATTTGAAGGGATACTTAGACTGGATAACTCAAGCAGAAGATATTGACCCAGAAAATGAAGATGAAGGCATGGATGAGGAGAAGCCTCGAAACAGTAAGCTATTTTCTTCTCTCTCTCTCTCTCTCTCTCTCTCTGGTTTTAGCAAGAGAACCCATGCCCACCTGCTGTAGTGCTGAGATGGCTTATAAGGAAGAACGAGTTTTTCCTGAGACTCTCCCTATGCTTATACATGATTCCAGTTTAATGCCTGTAGGAAACTGTGAGAGGGACAAATACGAGTACAATAATTGAAACTGTTCTGCAGATCCTCAGTTTCTTGTCTGTGATACTGACATAAGATCCTGATAGTAAACAGAAAAAAGATCAATACTTGCTGTTGAAGTCCACTACTGACATAAGTTTTAAAATATACATGTCTCCTATTCATTTATTTAATTGCAGTTCAGTGTTGCAGGCTGTTTACACATGGTTAATTACTTTGAAAGCAAAATTTTTTTAGGCAAAGCAGTGCTACAGTACAGGAGAAGGGCCATATCGACCCTCTTGTACATTAAGTGGGCCATCTGTAACTCCATTGAAATCAGTGGAATTGTGTTTGCTTTTGCTGAGCTGGAATTAAGCTCTCAGACATTTCTTGTAAGGGAATTATCTCTTACTCTTCTGTTCTGGAGTTGAGAAGATATTTGTGCAAAGTGAGAATTCAACAACTATCTCTTCTTATTAAAAATCCTGAAGAAGAAGGGCTTGAAGAAAGCAGCAATTCACTATATTTCATTACTTTCATTGAATCTTCTTCTTCTACCTCCTCTTTTACCAATACAAGCTGTGTAACACTTCAGAAACACCTAGCAGTTATCATTGCACGTCGTGCACTTGGGAAATGTCAGAGTTGGAACCTTTAGACAGTTACACAGTCAATGGACACTTACTCTACTCTTAGCTTTCATTACAGAAATGTGCATTTTCCTAGTTTGATTTTGGAAGAGAAGACATGAAACATTTCCCTAGAGATCACCTTTCCTACCAAACAAGCAAAATCCATGGGATGATCCAATCAGAAACACATATTCTAGTAAGAGGAAGATTGGACATGGGAAAGTTGTGCCTACAGAGTAAAGGAAGATTTGCATCTGTTCATGATCTTTTGGGGAGTAAGCACTACTCCCTTTTGCTGCCAGAACATTTAATTCTTTTAGAAAAAAAATGTGGGGTCATTAATATCAGGTTATACCCATGATACTTAGGTATCTGGACTTGGAGGAGTCAGTGAGGTGACTTGTTCTGACTTTCCTCAAATCAGGTTATTTTGATTTTTATGCTGGTGTATTCATAGGGCATATTGCTTACTTTCACAATTTAACCTCAGTAATCACTGAGAAATGAATTTATTATTCATGGCCAAAATTTGCTGCTCTGTGGCATATAATACATGCAAGGTGATGTCTGGTGATCCAAACTGATTTATTTGTAGAGCGACTTCCCTATTTAAAAAAAAAAACACTGCTTCAGTGGGCTCTGGTTGTTATACTTAGATGACATCTGAGTGGGGAGGCCAAGGACTGGGTTGCACACAACTCAGCTGAAGTCACCAGGAGACTTTCCCTTGACTTTAGTGGGAATTGGGTTGTGTTTATCACACTTCCTTTTAAAGACATGCCTGCTAAAGGAAAGTGTAGCCATAGTGGTAAGGTAGTGTGATGAGAACTTGCCTTGGTTACCAGCAGATGTGAAGTTTTTCCTTTTAAATTAACACAAAAATAATGCTGCTTTGGTAAAAGTTGTGAAATATGTCAGATGCAGATTCATTACATGTGCTGTGGAGTGGGGTGAATCGACATCTGAGCTAACAAGCTCCTTCTATGGGTGGTGATGTTAAGAACTGAAAGATAACGTATCTTCAGCTTGCTTTCAGTTCTTCCTGTTCGGTTTAATAAGGTGAGTTTTGTAAGACATGGTTTATAAAATTAATCCTCTTATACCTGGTAAGTTGTCTAGAGTCTCTCACAGTTAGCTGTTAATGATAGAATTACATACTATTAGCAAACTAACTTGTTACCCGTTTCTTTTCCAAACTATTAATGAATACAGTGTCTTCAATGCCATTGGTTCCAAGTGTCAAGTCTAAGGGCAGTCGTTGCTGACTAGTCCCTAGTAGTACAAAGCATATCATTCTCTGTGACACTGTGGCTTTGGGTCACATACTCGCATTTTGTTACATGACAGACCAGGCTTGGGAACAGGTGTCTGCAGTGCCTAGTGCTAAACAGTAGAATTACACCTCTGTTGAGAGGAATTGCTCAGGATAGGAAGGAAGGCTGTGGACTGATTTTGGCCATGTACTGGGGACAATGGTCGTGCTAACAGAAGTCTCTGCACAAGAGAATACCAGAGGACAAGCAAATAGGTCACTCAGTGAGGTTTATTTGCCTGTTATTCTGACTGCAGGCTGATGATAGCAGTATTCTTCTTAGCACCTGTGGCCTGCATCTATGAATGCCAAATTAATCCTTCTAGCTTTGGTGTACTATCCAGTGCAGTACCTTGGTCTTCCCGCCACAGGCTTTTCTGACTGTGGAAGTAAAGGGTCTTTGTGCTGCCATCCTCTGGTGAGGAAACAAATAGCCTCGGGGTACCGGTGGTAAAGAGCAACACTCCCCCTGCCCCGAAGCCAATAAAAATACCTGGATGAATGCTCCCACCCAGCAGAGTTATGGAGCTTGCACTCTGGCCTTTTGTATTCCATAAATCCCATTCATTTTTCTTTTACAGTAGGCTGTTGTATTTACTTTTGCACAATTGCAGGTACCATATTAAGTTCTATTGTATTTCTTGGTATTTCTGCATTTCAGTCTTTATTCACATGACAACTGGGAATATATTTTCAAAGCCGAATAGCTTGCAGACATCCTCTACTAAGATGTCATACTCACTTCACTGGTTAACATGCTTAGCTGTCATGTATGTCACATGGGAAGAAAGTCCTGGCATACTTACTGTACCTACCTATGTGATTCCACATCTTGCTTATCCTACTACCTACGAACATACCTTCTGCAGAACCATCTCAATCCCCTCAGGTGCTGGAGACTAGTTTACTGACCATCTCTGCTCTCCTGAAGTGGAGTCGCATTGCAGCTGTACTGCTCTCTTGGGGCTTGATAGATCTGCTAGAAAATGGGTTGAATGAACACTGTAACAAAATCAAACCGAGAAGTAGAGACCCTTTCCTTAATGGCTTCAGCTAATACCACAGAAAAGGTACCATGAGTAATTGATAGGGTGTTTTGTTTGTTGGTGTTTTTTTTTTGGGGGGGGGTGGGGGAGTGTGTTATCTACTGTGTTGAATGTTTTGGCATTCATGCCAGCAGTCAGTCCCCAGTAGGGTTAAACTTAGGGAGAAAGATGGTATTAATTCTCTTCCAAAAACCATCTACAAAATAAGCTCCAACTATAAGGGACAGATGGCACAATTATAAATGCCTGCAGGAATCCCTTTGACTTGAGTGCCTCCCCAGACATTTAAATCCCAACTACTAGCAGTCCTGAGCTTGCACCACTGAGGCTCCAATGTCTTCCGTGTCTTCTTGTGATTAGCTCTTGCTGAAAGAGATCAGTTGCCTCATATGTGGCTTCAGTGTGCTTTTATCTCAAGTGCTCTTCAAAGCTCGTTGCCTTCTGTCTCTAGTACAACGTCCTGAAGTCCACAGAAGAGTGTTACTGCCCCTTCCCAGCATGCTTTGCTCAAAGATTAATTAATAATGCTGACTTTTAAGGTATCAGCCCTGAGCCTTTCAGATAACAATTCCCTTAAGTGCACAGGGCAGTTCAGACCTCCTTAAGCTGTTGTTTTAGCTCAATAAACTTCAGGGGTTACCTTTGCATCAGTTATATTGTACTGATGCTCAGGAGATGTCGGCTCCTGCCTGAACTCTGACAGGGACTCACACCATTACTTTAAAGAAGTCACATCAGTTTTTGCTTCCTCAGTTTCCCCTTGGAGGTTCTTTAGAGGTTGGGGTTTTTTTATAAAGAATATCAGAAGAGTTCAGAAGTTTAATTAAAATATACTTTTAAACTGGAGTCTCAGCTAATGTAAACTCTGAGATTCAGCAGTTTATACCATCTGGGCTCTGACCCGGATAGTCTACCTCAACTGAATCATTCCAAACACAGAGAACATATGTTTCCAGTCTTTTCTCTGTCCTTGGCTGGAGAGGCAGGTTTTACTGTTGTCTTACTCTTTAGAGAGGGCTGCCTGCCTGTCAGTATGGGAACTACCTCCTGTAAAACAGAGAACACAAGGTGGAAGGGAAGAGAAATTCACTTGCATCCCCATTTGGTTGGACTGCCTGTGCCAGTCCTTAGGGCATCATCAGTCATGTTTTGTATATGCCTCTGCTTTCCTGAAGCTGTCAGACTTTGCCCTAAGTCTCACTGGGTGTTTACAGCCCTTACTGAAATGGTCAACAAGTCCAAGGACTACAACAGTGAGGACCTTAGTGGAGGAAAGGGTAAGAAAGGAAGATAAATGCAGCCAGAGTCGGACAATCTGTGCAGCCTTTAGCTGCTGCTCTCCATAGCAGAGGTCTTGGCATTCTTTGAGGCAGTTTATTACCAGTTATCTCTCACATGCGTTGAGGGGCATTCACAGAGAAGGCTGAATGCATTCTCTGTGTTTTGGGAAGTACATGTTTAAGGCAGTTTTTCCTTGCTTGCAAACATGATTTTACCATTATGGCAGACGTGAGGTGGAAAATCTGAAAAGGCTTCTGGGAACTGTTTGTGTTGATGGTTTTTTTCTATGCTCTTTCCCTGATGGGCCTTCTGCATGGGAAGAAAACATTAATTTGACAGAAGAGAGAAACACATGTCATGGCACAAAACAGCCACTGAATTTCAAAATTACATGATACCAAAGAGAACCATCCCTCGTGTTGCCACAGTAACTGGGAATTTGCCCTTTTTTTTTGTCTTCCTGAGAGTGGTCTGGAATGTATCTGTCTTGCAGTAGGCAGAAGCAGGAAACCTCAATCCAACACAGATTCTCCTCCCACTGAAATTAATTGGCAAAAGTCCCATTAACTGCACTGGGGTCAGGAAAATCTGTGAATGGGCAGGGAGAAGTAATTTGATGTTTCTGACTGCTCAGATTTTGCCCTCCCTCTGTTTTCTTCTATTTCAGTTCTATTTGGTGGTGCCATCTGCAATGTGAGTACGACCACATTAGTGTCAACAGAGTCCCTAAGACTAACAGAGCCCACTGCTTGGCCTGGGATCTGATAACAAAGGCATTCTGTGATTAAAGACAACTCATTCTTCTAGTTAAGTCATATCCAAGGTAGTACTGTAAATTCAAGAGCTGATTTGCAAGTAGCTTACCCTACAAAAATTTAAAGTCTAATCATACTCCAGGGCTCTACTGTAATGGGACTGATGGCTGTAGATAATCAGGTTGTCATGTAACACAGCAGAAAAATAACAGTACAAATCAAGGTGTTGCCTATCAAAAGCATATAACAGTACTTCAGATAATACATTAAATAATGAAAGGTGTGGGAAGGGGATTGACTCTACATGCAGATTTATGCCTCAGTTAAAGTGAGAATAGAAAATGCCCAATTGAAAACAAGTAGAGAAATTCAGGCAGGTTCTAAAATATGTAAAATAAGCTGTTTAAAAAGAAATAGTCTTGAATTTTCACCTTCAGAGCAATTATTGTAGTGCCTTAGTGACCTTTGGAAATGTTTAAGATCGGAGTTCACTGCCTATATGAAATCAACTGCAACCTAACTTTTTGGTGGACCACAGATTTTGTCTCACTCCTACAACCAGTGTTGCTTGTGAACAGCACTAGTCATGACTAGGAAGTAGAGCGCATTTTATTACAGGCTTATATGAGAGTCTTCCCTAGGAGAAAACGATTTAGAGACAGGAAGGAATTTTTCAGTTGCAAAAGTGGAACTTTTAGAAGAAACTGGGATCTCTTGGACCACTAGAACTTTTGGGAAATCTTTCTTTCATGGAAACACTTTATGCTTCTGAGCATTGGGCCAGAAATGAGAACAAGAGAGCTGGTGGTTCAAACAGGAGAAGAGAAGAATTTGAGAACTCTAGAAATAGAAGCCTCCATAATTTCGCCACAAACAGAGTTTTATTCCCAAGAACTCCAATAGCAGTTTGACTATTACATAACAGGGATAAAAGCATGACCACCTTCCACTAAAAGTTCAGGCTTTTTGGAATTTATCTATCCAATGCCTGTTGACATACTTTTGCAAAGTCAACTTATATACCACAAGGAGACTCCATTCATTTCAGTGAGGCTATGTACCAAATACTTTCCATTGACTTTAATGAAAGCTGTCACTAAATCCTGTGCAACCCTTTGGGAAAGTTAGCGATTTGAAGCTGTTGTCTGGAGAGAGTTTTCTGTACCGATATAATCAGGATACCAAGATAAAAAAACACCAACTTGTTCAATTTCTACATTTAGTAATTTCATGTCAGCTTGCTCTGTGGCCTCTGAATCGTGTGCTTAGTGTACTGACAAGGAAGTAGCTTATTACTTTCAGCCTGAAAAAATAGCATGGTGCTGTGGGATAATGTCTAATGTAGAAAGTACATAAGAGGATTTTCAAAGACTTGGTTACTGGCTAAAATTTCAGGGTGGCCTAAAAAACCCTTGGTCCATTTTCTATTATGAAATTTAATGGGCTAGTGCACAGCTAGGGAATTAACATGGAAGATGCAGAGAGGAAAATGAGAGAGAGTATATTTACAAGATGTCTATTTTAAATTCAGTCTTGACTATCACTGCCTTAAAACTCACGTCTTGCTCTACAAGCAAAAAGATGGTGTACGAAGTTAATTTTTGTTTCCTGTTTAACAGACTATGCTTGAAACACTTGAACTTGTCTGTTGACAGCAAGTCAGCTCACCCTGATTTATTCTAGTTTCATCCTCAGAATTTGTCCCAATGTGTTTCACATACACATGGAAGGACATGGGCAACCACCCCTTGACAGTCACATACCATTTGGTATTTTAGAGTATTTTTGCATATTGTCAAAAAGCAATTTAAAAAAAACGCAGGGTGCTTGCATGGGATTTAAGATCATTTAAGCAAAAGCTGTAAGAGGCACAGGCTGGAAAATGGAGCCTTTATCAGTTTAGTTCCTCCAGTACCAGTTGGTGATTTGAGAATGATATCATGCAACCTGATTGCATTTTGCTTTCCGTGCATAAATACAGGGAAATAAAAGCCAGTGTTGTAAAATGATTTATTATCTGTCAAAACCTCATCTGAAGAGGAAGAAAGCACAATGTCATCTACTTTTATCATTGTCCACTGATGTGGAAAATAATCGTCTGGTAACTAAGAAAAGATTAGCTACAGTGCCAACAATTGTAGGTATTTCACAAGGGCACCTGATAGGTGTTTCACAAGGAGTTTAGTAGCTGTGAGAGATTTATTCTCTTTCACCTGGAGACAGAGGGACAAAAGAAGTGGGGTTTGGTGTTCACTGCACCACCAGTTTCTTCTAAGGGAAAAAAACCTCCAGGTACTCAGCTGCAGAGGTTCCAAAACGTGGTTTGCTTGGACAGGAATGACAGCAACTCCCAGTTGTGTCCTGTGCCCAATGCATGCTCTGTAGAAAACAGTGCCAGTGGCATTTTTCTACCCTGCCATATTTTGAAATAGCTCATACACTGCTCTTAATATAAATACTACAGTTTGACGACACTTACTAAAAGGCCTTTGTAAATTATAAGTCAGCTTTGGTTTTGTTGTGTGGTTGCTCTCTTCTTCACAGAGAAGCTCAGGTTGCAAAATGCTGCATGGATTCGTGCTACAGATGTCAAGCTTGAGTCTATGATGTCAAGCTTGAGTCTATAATTAGCATGCTGCCTAGAAAAAGCTTCTGGGACATTAGTTCTCACATTGGGCTGAATCGCTCCTGCAGTCCCTAGGCAAAAATCCTACTGAAGTTGCTGGGGATTTTGCCTGGGTAAGGACTTGGGCCCCAATCTGTTTCATCTGAGGTCAGTAACAAAACATGCAAGTGCCAGCACTTGAAAATCTTGCCCAATGTGAGGTCTTGATGCACCAGAGGCTTCTCTCTGCTCACACATGACTTCAATACTGTGTAACTGTCATTCACCAAGGAGAGAGCATGAGGTATTTGGGATCTGAAATCGCTTGCAGGACTGAATAGTCCAGATAGTACTGTTTGCCCAGTGCATAATTCCACTGGCTAAAACGCAGTTGTATCTGGCAAGAATTTGACCCACTGTCATTACAAGCATTTTGTTTCCATAACTGTACTTAAGGAAAAGTGGGGTCAGACCCAGATAAACTTTTATATCCTAAAAAGGAAAAACAACATAGAAAAGAACAAGAAAGCATTTGTTAGGCTTCATAGTGACCCTGTAGGTAGCTGCGGTAGCGGAGTACCTAGGGCAATGATGTTCAGCACTGTAGGTGAAAGTAAAGCTGCCGTTTAAAAGTGTCATTTTCATTGTGTAATTTCTGTGCAGCTGAAGTAACAAAAAAAAGATCATTTAGGGTGATTCTGCTTCCACTCTTGCCCCACGTTCTGTCAATATCAACAAAACTATGATGCCAACATTTGTCCTTTTTCTATTGGAATAAAACCAAAACTGAGGGTAGGCTTCCCTCCTGACTCTCTTCACATGTTTCTTTCTTTTTTTATTGTGAGTGAAAAAGCAAGGAAGCAGTAGGGCCTTATCCTTGCTTCTTTGGTCTCTCTCCCTATTTCCAAGAGGAGAAAAGAGGAAATACTTAGAGAGGAAAAAATTAAGTTTTCTTAACAAAGTGAAATTAAAAACTTTGGGGGTTAAGTTATGCTTAGAAATGCTTCATATACAACATTGATTCTTTAAAATGCTGGTTAATATTTGGAGAGGGGAGAAATTTTGTTCTGGGCTCTTTTGTCTAATTTAAAGAAAAAGGCACAGGAAGGCTAAATGAGGTCCTCAAGGTCACCCACCCTCTCAGTGCCAGTGCCTCTCACACAATTCTTTGCCCTCTAGACTAGAATTTTGACCTTGCATTGTTTCACATAAGGCATGTACAGGTTTGATCAGGGTGGTTTTGAACTATTTTCCTTCTCTGGGAATTCATCGTAATCATCTTATTCACTTTAATAGATACAATTTATTGTTCCCCTGAATGTATGGCTCGTTCACTCTGTGTTAGTTAATAAACAGGTTTGGTTGTTATTAGTAATGTAATTTAACAACCCAGCTTTTATTAAAAAGCAGCATTTAGGTTCATTGTTTTCTAGATTCCACAGCTTCCCAGTTTTTCTTTCTCTCTTTCTGGCTGAAAGGAAGCTTTGATCATAAAACAAAAAGCAAGCAACCATTTGAAAACCTTCTTCCCCTTCCTTCTCTGCTAATAGTTACTGCTGAGAGTAGGTAAATCCCACCTAACCAAATGAGATCTATAAGCATTTTAGCTCAAGCCTGCATTTTATGTCAAAGCACAGTGTGGAGAAAACAATTTGTTTCCTTTGTTTGAATGGAGAGCAAAAGAAGAAAAAGCTGCTGGTATTCAGGAAGCCCCAGGACAAAGCTGTGGCCAATGTTGCAGTCTATAGTTCTGCAGTAATTTGTTCCAGCATAGCACAGAAGGCATGATATTGTTTGGCGAATTGGGAAATGCATTTCTAGAATGTAGAGCAGAGTAACTCTTCAGTTTGGGGAAGACGGGCCAAATTCAGGCATGTATCTGACTCCAGCAGCCAGCTTCTTGAGTGAGTGCTGGTGAATAGTGACAGCTCTGAGATAATTAACTGACCCTGAAAGGGTCACTGCAATGAGCGTCTACCAAATCTCTGTGCCAGACTCCAAAACTGTGCTAATTTCTGCCCGCAGGCTCAATTTTTCTCTTACTCCCTTGCAGGCATCAAAAGCTACATAAATTAAATAAGCTTCCAGCCTGCTGTGGTTCACATCTGGGAAAAAACTCTTCCTGTAAGATCCTCTGTGACTGAAAAAATTTTGTGGTGATCAACACGTGCTCTTTGCTCTCTTGCAACTGAGGATCTGGCTTGTGTTGTTCAACTTACAGTTTCTTCCAGCTTCTCTCTTCCCTGACTCTTGTAACCTGAAGCGCAAACAACATTACGCCGAGAACTGCCAGAGCTGTGATGTGTGACCAGCTACAGCATATAGAGGCTGACATTAATGTTGATAGGGCATTAAGTTTATCTACTATAAAAGCTATTTCCCTAGCAAAGACTGTCTGGTGAGATAACACCTCTGTTTTGCCTGCTGGAAGAGAGACTTATGTTGATGTAGGGATCCTCTTATAGTACTAATATGTTACAGAGAAATATCTTTGAAGGTAAGGCTTTGGAGGGAATCCATTGTTTATATAGCTGAGGAAGACACCTTAGTGCAAATAAATTGATCTCCATCTGCTCTGTTGGGAAGGACTTCCTGAAGCTGTCAGGATTTATCCACTGACACTGTGATTCAACTTCTCAAGAACAGACTTAGAGAAAACAGTCTGTGAGAAAACTGCCATTGCCATACCTTCTGATGGTTCAAACATGCCTATTTCCCATGGTTACAGAGGCATAGAAGGCATTCAGTATGAGGATCTCCACAGAAAATTTTAGGAAGAGAAGCCACAAACCCCCAAGCTGAGTATTTATACAGTAAGGCCATTTTGATTTTTTTTTTTTTTTGAGTAGATGCCTAAACTGTGCTCTTAAATCTTCATGAGGGCACTTACAAAGTAGTTTTTAAAACTGTGGAGTATTCAGCAGTTCCTGTTAAAATCATTGAGAATGACCTGTGATCAGTGTTTGAAAATCAGTTGTCACTGCAGATGTAGCCTTAAGAGTCTCCTCATTGAGAAGAAAACATTGGTGAGCAGGACTGGTAGCAGCTGAAACCCCGAGGATTTTTTAATGTGGTATAAAGAACTGTCAGGAGAGAGGCTGTGGTGTTCAGTAGTGGTAGGTGAGGGACATGGAGCATGTGTTTGGAGTTAGAAACAACTGGTGGGGGTGAGAATTAGTTGTATTACAGTAATGCCAGCTGAGATCAAAGCCACAGTGTGTATATGTAAATTAAAAGTTTGCGTATGTACTTCCTTTTTACAGGAAACCAAAGCTAGTATAGATGGGGTTCAGCTGCCTACTAATGCCAATTTAGACACTTCATGGTACCAGAGACCTTCGTTGTGGACTGACAGATCAAGTATAGCCCCTGTGGCTTGTACTCCTGGGGTGTGATAGTTGGAAGGGCATATCCCAGGTGGGATGTCAAAAATGCTATCCAGTGCCTCAGAAGACACAACTGAGTGTGGTTAGTCCAAAGACATGTAGGAAAAGTTTAGTACAACTAGAACCTTCAATATAGATATTGTAAGCTGAATGTCTTAAGTGTTCTTGGTAGACAGAACAATGCGATAGGACCAACTGTGACAGAAATTGTTCTAACATGAGCTTTTTTCCCCCTCAGTCCAAGCATGTGTTCATCATGACTTACCTATCTCTTTTTCTTCCCTTATGTATTTTATATTGTAACTTGAAGATTCATCTGCAGGAATATAAATACTGAAACGCAGACCTTGTATTCCTTGGCCCAGACCAAGAGCTCTGTGTGGGATGGGGTCAAACTGGGAAGCCTCTAAGAGACCAGGACATGCTGAGGGAGGCCGGAGGTGCCTTAGCAGAGCTCTCCTGGGGAAACTGTCATATCCTCCACCTTCCCTGCCCCTGACTGCGAGGTAGCTAAAGTAGTCTATCGCTTTCTTAAATCGATTCACAAGCAAGCATACGAGAAGGCAAAAATAATAGTATTTTGTTTTAAATGCAAGCGGGGCTACAGAGCTGACCCTGCTGTTGTGAAGGCGGTGCAGCGGAGCAGCACAATGAGCTGTAGTTGACAGGAGGTCTGCAGTGCTGTGATGTTCCTGTGGCAGGGCTCGGAGACAAGGAGTCTGGTCAACGTTACACAGCTGAACTAGCATGTATATTACCAAATTGATAGCCAGTGCTGGCGCAGCTGAGAAGAACCAACAGTTGTGAATGGCACCCAGCCCTTTTCAGTGCTTTGCTGGGAAGCCTGGTAAGCTGCTGCAGGACCCCAGTACAGGCACGACTGAGGGAGCAGCAGTCACACTCCCAATCTGTGCCTGCTCACTTCTGCTTATTGGGTGAGAAACTTCCCATCTGCTCCAGTACAGTCTGCTAATAGGATAAAAATCTCTGGTTGTATTTGCTCCTGGGAAGAAAAGCAGGTCTCTCCATCCCAGTTATCTCATAAACAGCATCAAGCCTGGAGAGGTGGTGGGGGAAGGAAAATGTTTCCAACTGGGGAACCAAACTGAAAATAGCTGTTGCACTGAGTCTGCCTGCTGATTACAGCAGCTCTTCAGTTAGCAGGATTGTAGAGATAAATCAACAGATTAGAGAATTGGCCTTTCAGATCTTGAAGCCTAAATTCAAATTCAGCTTTACGGCCCGTGGATGTTCATAGTGCTGCTCACATCCTCATTTCCATTTACAAAGTTCACAAACCACAGCATGATGCATCGCACTTCTCCTTGTCCACTTGAGGAAGGACTGCAGTCAGACGTGTCCCTCTAAGTGCAAACTATAGAGGTCTTGTAGTGGACCCAAGGATAGGTAACGTGGGAGTCACTGGAGATCAGGATGAGGATGTTACCAGCTGCTGAAGTAGCAGAAAGGTTAAGCATCAGAACGAGTGGCAGAGCTGTGTGGATCCTCACAGATGTGCAGATCAAAATGTAAGTGTATTATCTAGCTGTTTGAAAAACCACGAGCAGAATAACAGGGCTATGCCAGGTCACGAATGCCTTGCTTTAACACAACTGTGTGAGGGAAGCTTGCATAACACCTGCCCACACTAAGCTTAGCTCAAGCTGTTGTTATCAGTCCCTCACTCTTCTGCATGCTAGAAGTATTTGCAAACTAGGAGTCTGTTATTTCAAGGCTACTATAAAATGCCTGTTTCTTTGGCTCGGGGTAATTGACCTATTCTCAATGCCCCACTCAAGAGGTATAGAAGCTTTAATTACAGGTTTGACCAGCTGACTTAAGGGCAAAACTCTTAGCTTCAATGCTTTGCTTTTCTCCTGGCTGCACAGTAACACACAGCCTGCCCAGCTAGCATGTCTCATGCTTCTGACTCATGTGATATTGTGATAATAGTGTATAGTATCAGACTAGTCATTATGTTAGCAAAAGTGTCTGAAAGAACACCACATGCAGAAGCAGCACACAAATCACAAGCATTTTATTTACTAGGCAGAGAAGAAATGTAGCAGACTAGGGTTTCAGATCGTGAAGCTGAGTAGAATCTAGAATCTGTTCAGTGTGATCCACGAATGCAACCACAGGGGTCCAGTGCTTTCACACAGCCCGGGCTCCGGAGTGACCTAGATCTGATGTGTGTGTTGCTGTACCTGTCAATCAGTGAACTGAATTGCTTAATTGTTTACCATCAAGGAAGGCATCATCCAGAAGCCTTCTCACACATCCCACATGAATACTGCTATTAGAAAATGTCTGCACTTGCCAAGAATTAATCTCTGTGAGGCACTGCCTGTGTGACAGGACTGCTCAGATGGACAGGGCCTTGCTGCTCTCTTTTCTTGATAATACTAATGCTTAAATATTTTAAGGAAGTCACTCCTAAATTAAGTCTTCCCAGACGCAGGAAGCACACACTGCTTTTCTGGCTTGCAGGGTGGTATTTCAGATGAAAGTATTCAGTCACTTATTCAGTATAGGGCCACTCACTGAGTTTTCAGGCATCACCCACCTTGAAATGGTTTGTGACAGGCAGGAATGTCATAAAACAGCCGGAGCTGCATCTCAGTCACTTTGAAGCTTAGCAATCTAGGTGGCAAGCAGCACCCACCGGAGAGTTTCTGATGACCTAAGCAGATCGAGTTGGATCTAGCTTCCGTAATTTTTTTGCTTCTCCTGGACTCTGCAGGGAAACGACAGATTCACAGGGCTGTGAACTGAAAGAACAAAGATGCTTTGGCTGAAGTAGAGATCCTCATCAAAGTTACTGGTTCACCACCCAGATGTGTATTTGTGTGGGTGGGCAGATGCAGAAGTTCCCCCATGCACAGGAATTTCAGGAAACACGTGGCCTGCTTTAAAACCACATTTGTGCTTTAAATGTATGTGCTGGTTATTTTCATTTATAACAATGCTAGTGAGCAAAATATGAATAGTGTCATGATTATTAGAGGGACAAAACCAATCAAAGCGGGGGGGGGTCTTTTAGTTGTTGATTTTACTGTTTTGAGGGCACTTTCTTTGTGGTTAGTTATTTTGTTCATGATCAATGTTTGTATCGCTTCCCAACACATTATCTACAGTGTTTGCAGCTCTTATGGCCCCATTTTTAAGGCGCCTGCCAGACCAGCCTGCAGTAATAGAATCCTGCTGGTTTTCAAGTGAGGTGCTCCTGCTTATTGTATCCATGTATCATTTTGCAAGGTAGATTCAGGTGCATTTGATGGCACTGCTGCTTGTCCTACCTTTGTCTGCTAAAAATCATGAAGAATGAAGGAGAAATCTCGCAGAACCATTCAGAATGTGCTGTTGTGATTTGTTCACCATCACAAAATACTGTTGAAAGAGTCATAGATCTTCAATTGTTTTGCTTTTCCTTTTTTCTTTTTTTTTTTTAATTAATTGCTTCAGGATTCTGTGGGGAACCAGAGGGGTTGCTAAAAAGTATTAGACTGACACCAGAAACTTACACCATGTCCTGGCAAGTAAATGCCTTGCACTTTGGCACATTAGTTGTTGCTCCTAGCAAGGCAAACAATACAAGTCATTTATCAGACAAGAAAACCAGTTTAGGATGTCATAGGAGGATCCAGTTTCAGGAGAGAGACATCTTTCAAGATCTGCCTTAGTAGCACTTCTGTCACCCTGTGACCCAGCCCATCTGTTCTTCAGCCACAGGGATTAAGAGAGTTGCTTCCATTGCACTTGCAGGCAGATACTCTGCAGTGAACGGATGCCTATCGCAGACTTAGAAGTTCGGTCAGCAGTACAAGAAGTTACCCAGGGAGACTGCTCATCTTGTCCTTTCTAGCAGAGAGTTAGGCTCCTTCCCTAAAGTCTGGGCGAGTCCTACATCCTGTGCTTACAAGACTTTTGAGATACCACAGGCTATGCAAAGAATACCTTCAACCTTCAGGCAGGGAAATGCGAAGAGGATTTTACATTCTTCCCTTCAAATACAGAACACAACATGTGTGGGGCTTGCAAAGGCTGTCTCTTGGTAGGGCCAGGAGTTTGACTGTGCCCATTATGTGGTCCTCTCTGCAATGTGCTTTCCACTCACTGGCTGAAATGAACAAATATTTGTGGAACGCAGCATATTGCTGTCAATATCACTATGAAAAGAAGAAAAATGGCAGCTGTTTAAAGTAGCTGAGGAGTTTGTTATACTAAAATAAGTCCCAGGAAGATTAATTTAGTAGCAAGGTAATGTATTCATAGGTGTGCAGTAATCTGCATGTGGTAATGACAGATCTGTTAATCACATGCCTGCACAATTGATACATATTGCTATCTCTCCTGTTCCTCTTTGTGTGTGGTATAAATTCACTTAGCCCATGCCTATATCCCCTCAACATCATAGGATATGTATGTGCATATGGTGATACTGGAAGGGGAGAAGGACATGTAAAAGCTAGGTTTTTATATAAAAGATATACATTGCAGTTTATATTGTAAAATACATAATTTATCTACGTATGAAACATTTGATGATACGATACTCCATCTCAGTATTGGCAATGTTCCTACTTTCTGCTGCTCCATTCAGTAAAACAGGGCTACACTGCATCGGTCTTCTCTGATGCAGTCCAATGCCCATGCTGGTTTTACTGTAATGACAAGTCTTGTTACTACATACTAGCTGCAGCACCTTTGCTGCTGGTTCACTGGTGTAAAGATCTTTTCACCGACAGCCGTTTTCTGTTTGACTGAAGAGGATACAACTGGCAATCACTTCATGGCCCTTTATTATTATCTTGGACTCTGTGGCTGACCTTGAGTGAAAGTGTGAATCAAGCTCGCTCGCCTTGCAATTGCAGTCATTTCTACATAACCCAAATTAGGTTATGCAAAGTGTATATATTACATGTATTTAATGTAATATTGTGTGTATAATACTGTTCATATAAGCATTGGCCTCTGAGCCCTTGGTAAGCATTTTCCAAATATTTTCACAATTGTTCTGGATTCGTTTTACTGTGCTAGAATCATTGATGCATTCTCTCTAGCTCTGAGAGGTATGTAACCACCAAGATCCTACATGTAGTTCAAGTTCTCTTTCCTCTTCTCCTGTAGAAGCTTTCCTACTGCAGAACTCCTTTCAAAACAGAAAACACAAGAGTTCCCCAGTCATCTCTAGTATATTTTCCTGACAAAATCAGGAGATCTAGAGAAAACTAATCATTTACCTCCGCACAGTTTACTTTCTGCATGCTGCTTGCATTTAAAAGCATACTCACTGATTGTTCCCAAGACACTGTATGCATGTAGCAGAATGACAGCTGTATCTTATTTAAATTAATGAGTAAGATGAATGAGTGCAGCATTTCCAAAACAGGCAATAAGAAAAGGAAAGCTAGGCAATATTGAAGTATTAATTAAAATGAGAGCTCTCCACCGATAAAATATGAGTGGATTGATATTCTGATAGCTGCCCATAGACTCATTCATGAAATGATGGGCATGAGAGGCACCATGAGTAAGCAGGGTTTCTACTGGAGACAAAGTCATTCACTTGATGCACATTCTGTTAAAGGAAGCAACCTGGATATTGCAAATTATTCCTGTTGTGCTTGATGGAAAAAGCAATCTTAAATCCCAGCTGAAAAATTCACAGGACTTCTTTGCTCTTTAGATTTGCTTTACAGTTCTGCAGAGTCCCGCTTGGGAGACATTAGCATCAGTAATAACTATAGTACTTAGCGCTTATTGTAATGTGTTTCATCTGCAGATCTCAGAGAGGTTTGCAAGGTGAGTGCAGAATTAGGATCCTCCTTTTAGAGAAACTGAACGGATATGTAGAAAGGCTTGGTGATACGGCCAAGGTGACACAAAAAGGTGAAATGGTGGTGGAGTGACGTCAGGTCCTTCTGACTTAAACTGCCAGCGTGGGCAAAAGGGGTGATTTAGACCCATATTTTGCAAAGTAATTAAATACCAGTAGAAACTGGAGTGTTGGAGAAATTGGGATCTAAGTGAGCACATTAGAAAACACAATCAAGTGTATTGTTGCTTTTCTTAATCTGAAAACCCACTATGAGTCCTTTTCAATACGAATGAACATACTGTTGGATAGTCACACTGTTTCAAGTCCTAACCCAAGGGCATAAGGTAAATGCCCAGCCCGTCCATACAGTTGAGGGAGACATCAGTGTGGCATTCAGAAGACCTGTGATAGGAATCTATCTGCCTCTGTAGCCTAACTCAAACAGCTAAATCAGAGATGTGAGGTCAGGCAGTGTGAATGGCCTCTGACATATCCAGTTCTAAAACTAATGCCCAGATCTGCAAAGTCATGTAATAACGTATCCTATTAAAACCTATGAAAAGTTTATGCTTTGTCTGTGTTTGTGGAACTTGGCACCCTTTGCCCAGGCATGATCTCAGGATCTTGAATTGTCACAGTATTAAAGTGAGATGCAGAAAGAAGTGTGGCAACATTATATAATCCACGGAGATAAATCTGAATATTAGAATTACTTCTACTGCCGAGATGAGAAACATGCCATAAATGCAAGATGCAACAGTGGTGATGATATTTCTGAACTGGGAGCAAATGTTGTTCTCCAGGTGCGTAAAGGAAAAATTATCTCAGGGCTACACAGAAGAGTATTTGCTTGTGCCAGCTTGATGTTTCAGTGGCTGGCAGTCTTTTGGCAACCTGCCATCTAATAATTCATTGCACGTCCATGGGGCATTTTCTTGGAGGGGGGGTATATGTTAGTGCAAGAGCAAAGCTGGTATCAATGCTTGATGCCAGTGACATAGAACAGAGGCTCACAAAGGGACTTGCACATCTGTCTGTCTAGCCAGTCACAGACTGTGGACTCTTTGTCCTTATTTCTGTCTGTTGGGCCTCAGAGCTAGAATTAACATACCATGAAGCATTTTTCAGATTTATTTTTAAGGAAGCTGCTACATAACTTTTGTTGTTGCTTTAGCTGCTGCAGGAATGCTATGTAAGTAATGTGAAATTGGAGTTTAGGTAGTCCAGGAGAAAAAGTCTACATTCAGAGATGATCCACACTGTGGCAAGGTGTAAGAAGCACAAAGGCTTCAGAAGCAACTGTGGAGAGAGTGTAAATCCTACTGGTCCTTATGGTTTGTGCTCTGTTGAAACCATGAGATACTGGCATGCCTTTAAAAAGTTGTTTCACTTCCCTTTAAAAAAATTGCTATGCTGTGCTAGTTAGAGAATATGTAACTAATGGGAGATTTCATCAACCAGAGTGAATTATGGATGTGATGATAAATCCAAAAAAAGCATGGAAGCAAAGCCACCATGATTTGCCCCTGGAACAGGTACACTGGAACAGGTTGCTCAGAGAAGCTGTGGATGCACCATCATTGGAAATGTTCAAGGTCAGGTTGGATGGGGCTTTAAACAACCTGAGCTAGTGACAGATGTCCCCGCCCATGGCAGGGTGGTTGGAACTAGATGATCTTTAAAGGTCCCTTCCAACCCAAACCGTTCTATGATTCTGTGAAATACGTAACGTCTTCTGTGGGACCTGTCCCTGTATTGTTGTTAGTGGTTCACTGTACTGGTTTGGTTGAAGCCAGCTGCCTGCTCTGTATACTCATTGCCCTGTTAGCTGGACTGCTGCTCCTGGTGTAGTCAGGCAAAGACAGACTGCCTGATGGAAATGCCTTCTCACTCCTTTAACAACCTGCTGTCACTTAGGATGGATAGGCATGGGGACAGAGTTGTTCTCTACTATCAACAAGTCACCTGTATACCACATTGATATTTAGTCACTTGACCTAATACCTTAAGGTATTAGGTATTACTTATTACATATATATAAAATACCTTAAGGTATTAGGTGGGCAGCTGAATAGTATGGATAGGGATCAATCACTGCCTTGCCCATGTTGCAGTTTGGACACTGAAGCGCCTTCAGTGCAAAGTATGTGGTAGATGGAAGATTCAATGGTCTGCTTGAAGGCCAGGATTTGGGGAGGTAGGGTCCCTCTACGTCTGGCAGAACCAAGCCCCCTGGGGATCTCTGATTTGGTTATAAGCAGTGGATTTTTTTTGAAGTTGACAGGGAGGAACCCCTGTAAGAGTGCATAAGTTGCTGAACACACACGGCACAGGACAAAAGGCACCAGGATTTCCACTGCTAAGTCGTTTTGTGCCCAGGTGGGAGGAAATCTGCATTTGCCTCTTTCTTGCCTTTGTCTCAGCTCCCAAAATTACAGAGAGGAAGTGGCCAATTGAGATGGCATAGTCTGTATACCATGGTCCTAAACATAACTCTGGTCTGGACTAGAGCCCACCATTTAGAAAAAACATCTCTTCCTGATTAAAACATTCCTGTGGTGGATTTACCACCAGCATTCTTGGTACATGGTTCCAGTAATTAATTATGCGGACTGCAAAAAATGCCTGCCTTGTTTCTAGGCTGGAGCCAGGGTGTGGGCACAAGGTCTGTGTCTCTGAGAACTGAGTCAGATAACAAAGCCATCTGGGCAGTATTTGGTCTACTTCCTCTCATATTCAGCTGCTAGTTTATACACAACTCTTCTGCAACTTTTGTCTATTTTCAGGATTTGTTAACTGGCCTGAATGAACCTCACAGCATCTGCACACATGATTATCCCCTGATATTGAAGGGTTTGTGAGGTGCCAGGTAAAGTAAGTGATTGCCCTGCTGAGAGCATACCACATTGGGGAATACAGTCCTAATCTCCCTCCTGTCATGACCTTTAACTTCTAGGCTGTCATTCCTCTAATACTTGATACTATCTTAATACTTTTTATTGTCCTTAACATTTTCCATCAGTGCAGAGTAATAAATGCCTGTGAGCTAGTGCCAGCAAGCTATCTTGAACCACAGGAGTCTCTTCAGCCCGTATGCCACTGCACCTGCGTCCCTCACTTGACTTAAATTTGGCGTTCTGCAACAGTAAGATTAGGGAATTGCGAAGTACGCTCTAAGACGTCTCTGCACGCACCACTGATCTGCGTGGGCTGAGGACCTCTGTGCATAATAAGTAGAGGATCAACATTAAGTAATGCCATGAAAAGCCATGCAGCAGGAGGACATCAGAGGGCTGATGCCAAATGTAAACTCAAATGGAAATCATGAAGCATAGTCTAGGGGTGTCCTAGTTTGGGTAAGGCAGTATACATCTGAGTGCTTGATGAAGGTTGCTAATCTTTAGGGATGGGGAAGGACAGAGAAATTTGATTACCCCAACAACTTTCCTTTAGCATCTCTGACAATTTTCGAAGAGTTTCTAGATATTGGAGCAGTTTAGGAAGAAAGCCAAGGAACCTCATTCGAAAATAGGCTAGTCCAGATTCTTACCCTTAGGCTCAGGGGATAACGTGGGGACACATTGCGATTTCCTTAGTCTCATCAATTTCAATAGGTCAGACAGTCAAACAAGAAGAGGTTTGCCGTTGACATCAATGGAAAAAGGATTTGACCCATAAACTTAAATTCAGCAACTTCATGTTCTCAGAAGCCAGATATTAAAATGAGCAGAAAGCAAGGAAGAGTTATTCTCTGATGATCTGTTATGATATTTCATACTTCCGTATGCCATTGTTTTTCATTTTGTACTTTTAATTCACACGATGAAGTTTTCAGACAGAAGTGGATGTCGTGTAAGCTGAGTTCCTTGTTTTTTTCTTTTGCCTGTCACTGGCTGCATGTTCTCTATTGATGTCTTGTTCCTGGTACTTGACACTGACCATCTTGTCTGTGAAAGGAAGCACTCCAGCTGGCTTGCCTGATAAGAAGAAAGGAAAGTTTGCTTGGTTTAGTCACTCCACAGAAACCCATGGTAATGTTCCACTGCACTCTGTGTCCACACTGCGTGTATCTGTGTGTGTGTGCGTATGTCTATATATCTCTATACAGACTGACATATAATACAGCTTTGTGTATTTCTGCATGTGCGTGCCTTGCTTTTTCTATTGCTTGTGCAATGTCCTCTTCATGCGCTCAAGATAATAAGCTGCTCTGCAAATCAGTCTCTTGCTAATGTCTTCAAAATTGTTTTCCATTTGCAAATAAGCTCAAATATGTCTTGAAAGTGCTTTACCTTATCTTCAAAGATGACTTGCGAAATATCAACATTTTGGTTTTTTTCCTGAAGGGTTTAGTCTGGACTGAAAATTTTAATTATTAATTTTGTTTTTTCCCACAGCTTACTTGACTGTTTCATGTACATCAAAATATGAATTCAGTTGATTCCTTAATTTGTCTTTCCACATAGAAAAGATTATTAAAACAGCTGGTCTTCATAAAGGAACAGACACCATTAGAATACAGTATTTCATACTTATGTCAGGAGTGCTAAAGAGTCCATTATTTCATATGGTCCTAAGAACACAGCACAAGAACTTTATATTTCCTAAGACATATGTTGTAGGCATGTGAATTGCTGGGATGGGATGAAGGAAAGATAGAGCATTTTGAGGGACGTTTCTACCATGATGCTTTCAAAGCAGGAATCCAGGACCTCTTTGGAAGAACTTTCTGATTTCTTTCTAGCCTCTGAAAGAAGACCTGGTTCCACGGCCCATTAAACATCTGCCCAATTGAAATGCAGAACCTATTTATTCTACATTGCCTCCTTTTACACCAAAGACCCACAAATAGCTATGTTCTTAGTATTGAGTAACATTCGTACAGGCTATTAGAAGCCTCTCTAACAGCTAATAGTGCATGCTCTCAAGTCTCATCTGAGACATATATCCAACTGCTAATACAGGTCATGTTCTGAAGTTCTACTAAGCATCTGAGAGATCTGTTAACTCCTCCATCATTCCATTTTAAGTATCATTTTTTCATTTGTTTTGTGTATTTGGAAAGGGGGGGAGGAGGGAAGAGGACAAATATTGGATCCTATCCATTGTCCTAACTTATGTTGAATGATTATGTATTAAGGACTTACTAGAGCTTATAAATTCGTGTAGGAGCTGGGAGCAACTACTAGAATGGAAATGGTGATTATTTTTTTTTTATGACCTGCAGAAGCAAATAAAATATTGAGGTTTGATAACAGATAGAAAATGTGACAGGTCCTTGGATAGATGAGAGAGGTTCACAGCTAAGGTTGCTTTCATTTGATGTTTGTTCCATGATACTTCTGTAAAAGCCTAGGAGATTCTGTCCAGTTCTTAGTTGGTGTCAACAAAAAATCTCCACCATAGTCCATATTCATTAGCTCCTTTGTTGGTAATATCTGAATGGGTCAGAGAGTCTGAACTGCCCTCTTTTCACTAAAGGTCCACTTTATAAGTGTAAGGTTGAAACATATTGATGGTAGTGTATGACAGATAGGCAATCAGTATTATTTATGTGGTACTTGCTATCAGGCTAACAGAAGCCATTTTTCTGAATACATGTTAATCTGGTACTTTGTTATTCTAATCATTGCACAAAAGGTTGGGGAGGGCAGTGAGGTGGTTGGGCTGGTGCAATTAAAGGGGCGTTTTTTTAAAGTGCTCCATTGAATCAAACAAAAGCGTCTTGTTGGCTTTGCCAGGTTCTCTAATTCTCAGTGGTTCTCATTCATAAAATTTCCAGGAACTGACTCTGAAAGAAAGAGAGCAGCTGCTTCTTCCCTCTTCTTTATCATTTGAGTAGCCTGTGTATGTTCCTGAAGTCTACCTGCCCAACCTGGCCTGTGCAGGAAGGCACTAGATTTGCTCAGTTGCTTAATCCTCAGGAGCTGCAGCTGAGGGTCTTTTCATTAAGCCAGTTCCTTCACTCATGTGATTCATTAACAGACGGTGCCAGGTTCTAATGGCAAACCCTCTCTTTTTTTTCCCTTTGACTCTTACAGTGAGCATGCCCACCAGTGAGACCGAGTCCGTGAACACAGACAACGTCCCTGGAGCAGATATTGAAGGCGAAAACTGCGGTGCTAGGCTAGCGTGAGTACATACACACAGATACATGTAGTAGGGGTTGGACTGAGCTTGGTGGGTTAAAGCCAGGGCAAATGTCAGGCTTTTTAAGGGGAAGAAAACCCCACAGTGGGTGAAAGGAGAGGGTGCAGAAGACCTACTGATCCTGGTTCTTATCTTAATTGCAATGTAAACTCACTCCGGACATTAGTGGAGAGCCTCTGGGTTTACATAGATGTAAATAAAGCACAGAATGCCCAGGATAAGCAGATCTGGTTTGCATAATAGCTAAAAGAAGAACTGATGGATAACAGTGTTCTTATTTTAAAATTCCTCTTTGGTGATAGATAATCAAATCCAGTATAAGTAGACAAGAGAGTGGAAATGATAGGTCTATTTTAATTTCTCTAATTATTCTTGTACACTTTACGGTGTCTTGTAATAGAAACACGGATGATAACTCCCATCCTGCAACCTGAATTATGCTCTTCAAATGCTGAACACAATACTGTAGTGACAAAGAAATGCATCAGTTAGGCGAGAGTAATGCCTCCTTGAAATTGCACCATTGTAGTTAATGGAGATGCTCAAGAATGAATGAGATAGCACTTACGGAATACCATGTTATACAGTATACTTTTTTAGCACCAAGAGATGCTAAAGAGAGCAAGAATAGGCCAGAGGAGTCCGTCCTTCCCTTTTGCCTGACTTGAACAAGAATGGACTTTATGCTGGGAGGGGAATGTTAGTCCCTCCAAATGTCCTTGGAAAATGGGCTAAGCATGTCAGTGCTATAGCTTGTACCATGCTGGAGTATTTTGAAGCTCTGTCCTGTCCTTGGGCATACCTTGAGCCCTTCAGCATTGGTCAAATGCTCATCATAAGTACATAAGAAATGCTGTGTTTTGTCAGACCTGTAGTCCAGCTGGCCCAGTGTTCAGGTCCTGACAGTGACAGGATGGGAAATGCGCCAGCCTGGCCATTTCCTACTTTCCAGTCCCCTTTTACTGCTCCCAAATTCATGCCTGTTAGATTAGAGGTGTTAGAGGGCACACTTCCGCCTTTTGCCTTTAGTGGCTATTTGTGGACCTGTCATCCATGGATTTATCTGAACCGAGTAAGGCTGTCTGCCCTCACAATCTCCTGTGGCAACAAGTTTCAGATGTTCATTACCTGCTGTGTAGACAAGTACTTTCTTGTATCTGTTTTAAGCTGATCTACTACTACTTTCAGTCAATGTCCTCTCCTAATACTGTGGGATTTGGTGATCAACAGTTCCATATTCAGCTTATCTATCACTTTCACAACTTCGTAAACCTTGATTTTATCTCCCACACACACCCTTGGCCATCTCCTCTACGAACTGAAGAGAAGATCTTATCTGAATTACAAGATGTGATATGTGGAATATGTTGTAAATTCAGTCTGCTTTCCTGTGTCAGCCAGCAACTTACAAACCCCAGGAGAAATTATTTGTGATAGCTTTCCCTCACCTGCCTGCTGTTGCCTACCTGCTGAATCTTTTAGTTTAGATTATGAACTCTTTTCTGAAGGAACCAGGCTAGATCTATTCACGGCGCTGAGGCAGTTGTAGCCCTTCCTTTAGCACCGCACCAAGTTGCTTCTGTTCTTGTCACATTACAGGAAGCAGCAGCTGGATATGTGACCACTTCTTCCAGCTGGATCCAATTTGGAGAACAATCTCTATTCTGCAGTTATGGTTCCCAACACAATGGGTTCCCTGGTGCTACACAGTGCCAACAACAATAGAGACTGTTACTATAAAGTTGCATATATTTTTAATATTACAGCTTGCAATCATTTAATGTCCTTAATCCCAAAGGATCCTAAAGCACTTTATGAACTATAAATGCAGGGATTGTTTTCACGCATTAGAGTTCAGCCACCTTCGGGGTAAGATGTGAAAGGTGTTTAAAAACAAAGGGTACAAGTGTATAAGAAGATGTATGTGGGATAGCTTGTTTTGCACTGAAACTGCATGGGGAATTTTGGCAAGCAGAACATAATTACCTCAGCTGCAGTGTGGCCAGGAGAGCTGAAGGTAAACCCAACTCTAAACATAATCACAACTTAGAATGGAGTTTGCTTAAAATGGCCCAACGTTCCCACAGGAGAATGGCAGTACTGTGGTCTGGCACTGTGATCACTGTACTCGTAGCATCAGGAGAAGGGATGGCTACATCCAACACATTTTAGGGAAGAAGACACAGGGAAATGACAGGAAAACAGAGCTTCATTTCTTCTTCCCATGTTGTAAATGTTAAAACAGGGCACTAAGTTTCACCAGAGCAGGACTTGTAAGATTTAGGGAGATAAACAGTTTCCTTGCCACTTTCCGCTTCGTTTGAAAATGCGTGATGTATAGTAGGGGAATTGAAGTCTGTTATTGAGAATGGTTTTTTTTACCCCTTACCCAAGGACAGTTAAGATCCTCAAGGCCTTACTGAGATTGCTTTTCATCTCTAAGAGATGGATAGGCTCCTTCATCCAGGAAAATGAATGGCTGTATCATTGTATTTGAAATTCTGGAGTGAGATACAAATTTTGCCAGTGCTTCCTGCTTTTGTAAAATGTTTGTTTCAGACTTGTAGAGCTGCAGATTCCTTAGTTTTGGGTAAATTCAGATCTGCCTTTGATTCTGAGTCTTAGAATCCTTTCTAGTTTGTTTTGTTACCACATCACACACTCAGGCAGAGAAAGAAACCAGCTGTCCTTGTTTCAAGAAGTATTAAGTCCTCTTCTTCTCACTGAGCCCTCATTCAACCCCCCATAGGCCAATATTCCTGCCGGAACATATAAGTGTAAACAAGAATTTATTTGAATAGGTATTTTCTTTTATTACAACCTAAGAGAAGCAGAATTTGGCCCAGTGTTCAAGAACAGAGATAATTCATGTGGGAAGTCAGTTGAGCTTTTCAAATAAGTTCCTCATCTAGTACTAGTGACTTTGAGTAAGCATTAATAATTATAGTCATGCCATCCTGATTTACTCTAGTTGAAGATTAGGTCCAGGCTTTTGAGCAGTCGTCTGCCCCCTGGGTTATTTTTTTTTTACAGTTGAAATGGCTAGACAAGTTTTTTGTTCAGTTGTTGAGTTTCAGGTAAGTCATTTTTACTAGCCAGCTAAAATCACCTAGTGGCCAGGAGTCCCCATTGCCTTGCTATAAACATATTTTTTCCCAGAGGGCAGAGACTGTGCTGTGGGCAAGCTGCAGTCAGACATGACTCAAGCAACGGGGAGATTTCAAGTCAAAGGTAATATATTTATTTATTTAGTGGCATCAGGCTGCTAGAGCATTTAACCACCCCAGCACCACCACTGTGGTTACAGGCTGAGCTTGCCATCGGAGTGCGCTCACGATAAAAGGAAAAAAAGTGCCCAGGAGAATGAAAGAAAAAGCATTTTTATTGAAGATAACTTAGAATTACTGGCTGTTCTTTCTGTTCTTATAAAATGCTGTAGAGCTTTGAAAGGCTGTGTCTGTGAATGACAGAAAGATCTGCTTGAGAAGCCAGGCTCAAGCATGCCTTTTGGAAAAGGAGATCTTCCCTGACAGCCTTTCTCAGCTCCACAGAGACATATGCTGTGTGAGATCAGGAGAGTACCTCTCAAACACAGGCTATCTCCTACTGATGAATTGTCTCGAAGCTTTTATTTCTATAGTATCCATACTATAGAAACTGCCTTCATCAGCTGTGCTGTTTGGAGCAATGCCAGTCTTCAAACCAGCAGAAGGAGTTTCAGGAGGAATCTAACATCTAATCTCTCTTTGCTTATTGTGTAAATCCAGTTTCTTAGAACTAAAACAAAACACAAAAAAACCCCTCATTCATATTCATCACTAGTGTAATTCTGATGCCATCAAGAGAACTGTGGCAGGGAGTAATTCCCTTCCTAAGATGAGTGTTATCTTTATCAGGCATCTGAATTTGAAAAAGGTTTTGTGGGGTTCCACAAGACATTGAAAAGCATCCCACAAGTTCCACAGTATATCATCCCTGTCATGGTATTGCCTTGTATTGCACTGACATCTGCCCTGCAGTAGAGACACAACAGTTTTATCCTCAAGGACAACATTTGAAAGTGGAACTTCTCTTACTTCTGATGTGTCACAGCTTTAATAACCTGTTGCCTCTGGGTACAAAGAAACATGTGTCCTCTGCAGCAAGCATCAGTGGGATAAACCCAGAACTAGGAGCAAGGGGTTTCTATTTGCAGGATAGCCTTATACCCAGGACTTCCCAATAGCGAGTAATTTCCCTGAGCCTCTGTGGTTACTGCTGTGCAGGACATAGATTCCTGAGGACAGGCTATTGCTCATAATCAGTAGTAATCTGTTCTGTGCGGGATGTCAGCATATATAATCTTCCAATACAACCAGAATGTTAATTTTCTAGTACAACCGTACAGATCTGGAGTGCCACAATAGAGCTTGCTTTTGTACATATGTATTAGCTAAAAAAAAAAAGACCTTTGCAGAAATTAATGTTCCATAGAGCCTCAATAGAAAAGTGAAGCACTTGAGCTCAAAGGGAAAGAGAGCTTAAAATTATCTGCTTTCACTGAAACAATAAGCCACTTGGCATTTTCACCTTGGCCAGGATTTCCATACATTTGGGGGACAGTTCAATTGCTTTTCCACCAAAGAGGGTTAGAACTATAAAATGGGATGAAACAAAACGAGCAACCTACATTGGCTTTCCAACTGAAAACAGTGTGCCCTAAAAATATTATGAACAAGGGAAGCTTTCCCTGGCAGCTGAACCATCAGTGATTTTTCCTTGGTGCTTTTCTGGCTGGGAAAATAATTCCTATGCAGTTCTTGCAACAATCAGCGTAGGAGCCAGTGGTAAAGGCGAAAGAGTCAGTTTACTTGCAGGTTTGCTATAGTTGCTGCTGGTTTTCACCTCATGAGAAGATAGCCTCCTTCTGTGAGGACCAAAGTCCCCATCACGTCAGGAGCAGTGGTAAGAAAAGTCTGCCAAAAGCTCTGAAACCACTGCTGACTTCAGCAGGAAAACACACAGGATCAACCCTTATGTGTTAGCCTCAGCTACTGCTCTCCAGTTTATTATGAGCAAGGTGCTTTTGATATTCACACTCAGCTCTAGATATGTGTCTAAAGGACAATAGCATGACCTTGTGGAGGAGGAATTATCTTCCTCCTTCGGGGTTCTGTGACAGGCCTTGCCTCTGACTTGCAACAGGGAGAGCAAGATTATTCACTAAATGCTGAAGTGCTAGCCTATTTTCCCAGCCTGTAAGAAAGCCTGTTGAATAGCAAACCAGCTCAATTTTAAGCTAGACAGATCCAGTTTTCTTAAGGATGTTCTGTAGATTCTTACTGCTGCTGGCCAGCAACCACCTTGCTCTTAAATCCAGCATTGCTCCTGTCAGGTCAGCGTGCTCTCCAGTGCTTCTGCAAGAAGAGCAAGAACGTAAAAAAAGAGAAGAGGCATCGCTGTGTGGACGCTGCTGAAATTCAGTGATTGCCTCAGCAGGAGGATCTCAGTCCACATCAGAATGCAAGTTCTCCGAGGCCACTCATCCGTTCTGTTTTGCTAGAAGCTTTTAATTAATGGTCAGAAATGAGAAACAGTCATTGCATGTCCCTGTACAACTCCCCAGTGTTAATCGCGTTGTACAGAGGCAGAAGGACGGAGGCCCATTGCTTCAGTGTGAATCGCAGAAGCATAGCTGAGGGTAGAACTTAGCCCTAACACTTTATTAGACTGAAAGATTATCAGGTATGCAGCATACATTCCTGAAAATGTCACGTCACTATATGCTCTTGTCCTAGTAAAATGTGGAAAAAGGATCCTAGGGTGGGCATCTTCTTTTCAGGGATGCCAGCTTCCTGACTAGAAGCAATGAAATGTTATCAGCAGGAATAGAGAGAGGGAAAAATGTTGTGCCACTTGACACTTGACCAGTAACTGCATGAATGCACCATATTGCACCAAAACAGAATTAGTATCACACGAGAACTGTGTTCTCATAGTTCTAAAATCTGTGAGGTATGCACAGTGCAGCTCCTTGGATGTTCCCCAATGTTGTGTATAACCTAGAGGCATAGTAAGTAAATTTCTGTGTTACTGCTTTTCTGAGAGCTTTTACTAGCATCCGAGGGCTTTTTTAAGTCCTCATGAAGATGGTTGCCTATAGGTGGGATCATATAGTGTAAAAGTGGTTGTGACCAGCATGCCAGATAATTTCATGGTCATGTTTAGTAATTTCTACACCCAGAAAACAACTGTAACATGGCCTTTGTGTCATGCTTGGACACCTACAAGTTTTTTCCAGAACTGTTTGTTGTGTGTTACACAAAGTCTTCAATCCTTGTTATACAAGAATGTCAAATCGTTCACAAGGGTATAGTTTCTCTTCTCTGGTGTCCACCATGAACAAAGAGATGAAGACTTTATCTCTCAGAATGTGGGATATCTCACTACATTTGAATTATGCTGATTATCCTGAGTTTATGTTGATAAAGTCTTTAAATTTCACTGTGTTATCTGTATGTGGTACATAACTATATAAGGTTAGAAGAGTTTTAGAGAATTTAAAAGATAGCTAGTCAAAGAGTAGAGGTCTGATTTTTGTGTTTGTCTTTCTAAAAGATAATCTGAGTTACATGGTTCCTGTGATAAAAACACTCAGTAGTGATCTGAAATGGTTTTCATATAGGCTCCTATACCATGATTTTAAACCCTTGTTTCTCAAGACATTCCAGAACTGGCCACAAATGGGGACACTCTCTTTCTCCCAATGACATAAAGCTCTGAGGATACCAGGGATGCAAGACATTCAGGTTTAAACTCAGTAGAGAATCTGGTCCACCTTGAACCCCTGGCAAGCGCCACTTTGGAGTGTCAGAAAGGCCATGGCAAGGCCCCAAATCCAGACTATTTGACAGCCCCTACTGACATCATAAAAGCATTTTTTTTATATCACGTAGTTAATCTTGGTTCTGAAAGACAAAAGATTCCTGATCATAAGGGTCATTTGAAAAATGTGTTTCAGATTTGGGCATAATGTTTTCAGAATCGGTTATTGTACCGATTTTGTTTCCAAAATTCCATTTCACTCTTGGATTCTGCCTCTAAATATAAATCTCTTCCTCACTCCTTGTCCTGTTCTATATATATAGCACACCCACATGTGATAAAGCCTTCTGCCATAGCAGTAAGGCAAGGCGGGGGGGGAAGGCTGTAGCTAACCTGTGGGAGCACTGAATGCATTCGGCTGCTGCTTATAATGCTCCAAAGATATAATTATCACATGCGTGATGAGTACTACACCTGCCACATCTCTTTTGCTCTAAATAAATAAAAGATTCCTTAAATGCTACACGACTCCCTTATGGGAAACCATTAGCCAGAGAGGTCACCAGAGGGCTTCACATTCCCTGTCCTTCACCTTCCACCAGGCAGGTTCCCCATGACATCTCTCTTGCTCTTTTCCTTTCCCCCCACAACTTTTCCTATGAAAGTCCTTGCCATCTCCTTTTCAGTGCCCAGCCTTCTCCTTCATTGTGATTTTTTCTTCTTTTTCTTTCCCCTGTCTTTGTCTGAGCCTTCTTCCCTGTTGCCTGTAAATCTGATCCATTACAGTTTGTAGGTAGCGCTTATCAAGCAAGAATTCTCAGTGCAAAGTTGGGATAGCCTTAACATTAAGGATGTGCTTTGTAGGTGCTTCGCTACTCATCCTTGTTAAAGCTTGCTTTGTCTCTGCAGCATAATTTAGTATTCTGTTCAGCCAGGGCATTATTTCTTCTTTATCAAAAGAGTTCTTGCGTGCGTCTGTAACCACACTGCTGCCTAGTATGTGGCCTAGACAAGCTGCCTGTGACACAGCAGGAATGATGTATTCAGTGCAAAGGTTTTGGGGTTTTTTTTTGTCTTGGACCATCTGCTGGTGAAATGTACCTATCACTAAAATCTCTTCCATGTAAGAAAACTGACCCATCACTGATTACTTGTCAGTGACTGATGTCCTCAAGCAGGGACATGACCATTTTTAAGACTGCTACAGAATGTAGCGTTAGATGCTCTGAGAATTACTTTGTCCCCTGTCTTCTAACAGTGAATCCATTTTTAAGCCAGTACAGTAAGACCTTTGCTGACTGTTGTCAACAATGAATCACTTTCCTATCATAGAGGGAACCTTAAGAAATGCTTCAACCTAGCAGAAATATCTTGTTCATAGTCACTGCCCAGATTCTCATTTCTTCTGTTATTGGTAGTGGATTTTGCAGCTTCCTAAATCACCTCTGACTCATGTCATTGCATCCACATATGTTTATTTCTGTCTGTTGCCATTATGTATGTACCAAAAGACAGCCAAAAGAGTTCAAAGGCCTTATAGGACATGTGTCAAGCAGAGCAAGGCAGTGGTTAGAGAACTGGGGTCTATCCCTAGCTTTGCCTGTGACTTCTCATAAAAGTGTAACAAGATTATTTAGGTGAATAAATCCATGTGCATGGAATTAGATATTTAAACACATATATAGTAGGAACATGGCCAAATTTTCAGGAATGCTTAATTCCCAAAATTTCATTGATAGCAACAGAATCTGTTATTGTTCAGACCCTTTTAAATTGAAACCAATTTACATAGATAACAAAGACAAATAAGTGTTAGTATCTAAGTTTGAAAATATCCACCATGCACTGTTTTTCCTTCGACTGCTGTAAAAAAAGAAAGCATTATTTTCCCCATGGTTTCATAATGTGCTTATATATCCTGAAGTGACAGGTGATGTGTAAAAGCAACAAGTCTGTCTGTGTAAAGTCATACATATTTTAATATAGGAAAAAAACCTAGTGACTAAAAGAAAAAAGAGTCATACTTGGAAAATAAATTTGGTAGCAGATGTAGGGTGCCCCTAGCGTTAGGCCAGCCTTTTACCCAAGAGAAAACCTAGCTCACTGATGTCTGTAGGTGGTGGAATCCCTTCATGACATGACTCTCACTTCATGACTCCCACCAAAAACCGAGATTTGTGTATCAGGGAATTTTAGCTATGCCCAGTGCCTACATTGACTTACAGGGGATTTAAGAGGAAAACAGCATCCATTAAAAAATTAATGAGCTTAACGTCGTTTCTTTCTGTTGCTATTTTCATAAAAGCCTGGGAGGTATGAGACAGCTTCAGAGACTTTAATGGCAATTCTTATCTTTCAGGCATCGGATCTCGAAATCAAAGTTTAGGTAAGTAAAACTGACTTTTGCTTTTCCTCCTTTCCACTGGTTTGTTTTATTCCTTACTTTGTGAAGTGGTTTACTCCTGCATCTGTGGGACACGTTGGTGATTCTAGGGGGTACAGCCAAACTTGTCAGATTTTGGTCAGTCACCTGCCAAAAATCAAGATCCTTTTTCTTAGTTTCATACTGAAATAAGGCACAGGGACTACTGACAATATTTCACTCAGAAGTACCTATCTGTTTGCTGCCTACATATCTTGAGCCATAAAATATAAGAGCAGAAGAAAAAAAAGTTCAACCACATAATTATATTACATCCATTAGCATAACCCTGTCAGCTCAAGGTTCTCTTTCTTACATTTTGTTGCACTGCGCTGCTTTGCTTGATTGTAAATCTTTCAGCTGGTGAGGTTTGCATCTTATTTGTGAAATTTGCCCTTTCACCATGGGACATGTGGAGTTTTTCTGGTGGTATTTGTTTCTCTGTTGACTTAAAGCTTTTGAATGCATGAAGCAGTCCCCAGGTGGTCATCTGTGGGTTTCCACTGCAAGGGCTGACTGAACTTACGGAACTTGGTTGTTGAGGTCCCAGTCCATTTCTGCCTCTTCAGTAGGAGCCCAGCTGCCTCCATAACTCTGAATTCAAAGTCAATTTTATAAAAAACTAAATTAATTTTCAGAATAAGTGAAACAAGTGAGCAACTCTGTCCTTCAGCTTACCTAAATAATGAACAGTAATGTAAATTCAGGAATGCTCATGTGCGTACATACTGCCTATATGCATCCCTGTGCAGAGTTGCATACATGGATCACATTCCTGCAATCCGTGGAATTATTTGTATGTAGGTGTAAGCACAAAAAACCATTTGTATCATCACATGGTCATGTGCATGCACATTTGTGCACAAGTACACACAAAAGTGTGTGGGATTACTTATGGTTTAATGACAACATAAATGTCTATGTGGTGTGCCCATTTTGGAAGTTGGATTTCTTGTCCCAAATCCACTGCAAAACATACAACCCATATTAAATGTTTGTGCCAGCTAGGTGTCTTTATAAATTACATAGCTAAAACAGCCTGGATTTGTTTACCTGTTAAAATGTTGTTGCAAACTACTTGACCAGTATGCAGTGTTCACATTGACTGGCTTTAGTTCCTATAGGTGCTGAACTCTGACCTCAAGCACAGCCATAGTTTATCAGTGGAAATAATACATAAGAGAAAACTAACCAAGAAAAGTTCTCTCTTCCTGTAATGTTGTGTGTCTCTCTCTTTAGAGATGTGCACACGCACACATATGTATATAATATCTATATAAAACTATTAGATTTATTATACAGTGGCAAGCGTTGCCTGGAAACTGGTTGCTATGCAAGTTAAATTCTGAAGAGTAGGAGGTGTGTAATTAGCTTTAAATATCTTCTGTGGTTAGTAATTACCCTCAGAAATCAGTGACACAAGGGGATATGTTCATGGAAGGCAAACTTTAAAAGGTCTGTTGATTAGCAAATGGTATCCTTAGTTCCAGGCATGAAGGTGACATGCTGAGGTTCCCTAGGTTTTGGTTTTCTGTTCTGAGTTAGCCCTCTTGTTGGGCTTCCTCCTGAAAACTGCTGAATGTTGGAAATGTTCCATGTTTTTTATCTGACCTCACATCTCCAAGGACTTAATCCAAAGGTCCATGGTGTATAGCGGGTATCTTTTCATTGACTATCCTGAGGCTGGGCAAGGTCCCATTGCAGGCCACAAGGATTAAATACAAGAATAATAATTATTATTGCGGGAACTCGGCTAAAAAAACCTCTCAGAGTAGCTGCAATGGATGTCTTAATCAGATTAAGATATTGCTTGAAGAGGTTTGTTCACCCCTAAATGTTGCAAATTGTCTTAGGACTAACTTTATTCCTATAGCTAAAGGAAGGATGATCACAACTGTTGACTCAGATGAGAATGAGAGAACATTTCTCAGGGTGAACTTTAAAGTTATTCTCTACCACTCTTGAACAATAAATCAAGACTAGAGTGTCTCCTGACAAAGATTTGCAGTAGCCTAAGGATCCCTGTGTGAAAAGAACTTTTCCTTTTCCAATTTTTCAAGTCGCTACTGGCGCCGATGGAATCGATTCTGCAGAAGAAAGTGCCGTGCTGCTGTCAAGTCCAATGTTTTCTACTGGTTGGTGATCTTCCTTGTGTTTCTCAACACCCTTACCATTGCCTCTGAACACTACAACCAGCCAGACTGGCTCACGGAGGTCCAAGGTGAGGAGAAGCTGCTGGTTCTATTTATTGTAGTCAGTGTCAAAAACGGGGGCTGAGGAATGAGCTGATATGTTAAACCACACAATGTAAAAGAAGTGTACACAGCTCCAAATAGGCCTCTGTCTGTGGAGGATCTTAAATAATACAACAAAATATCTGCCTAGAATGGGGGAAGTTGCAGGGAAAACGTAAGTTCCACGTTTCCAGCCAAAGCAGTGTTCCACTAGGTGAAATCAGGACATTATGCTAAATACGTATTTGCAGCAACTGGATTTCCAGTTTATGGATAGCTACTGGGAGTTACAGGTTCTCCAAGGTTTTCCCTGAAACAGCATTTATGATAAATTCTAGTTACCAGGGAGGTGAGGAAGAGTGATTTGTAAAGTTCTGTCTGCAGAACAGTTGAATCCTTACTGGAGGTGAGAGCAGCTGAAAGGCTTAATTAAGCAACAGTAGGTAGCACAGCAGCTTTTCTATTCCCACTCTCATCTGCAGATGACAAGTGTGATGGGAGGTTGTGCACAGGAAGGCAGCTCCCTGCCATGAAGGTTGTGTGGTTGTGTAATACATCACAGCTGTATGTGCAATACATAATAATCGCTGTAAGCATTTTTTAAAACATTTCTGTGAATGAGATGCCCATGCTTTTGAAGTCCATTTTTTGACCCAAGCTTATATGAAGTTAACCCTTCAGACTGATCCCAGAAGGGGTTTCTTATAGGCAAGGGCTGATGGTTAGCTGTGATGATCTTTTGACTAAGTTTCATTAATCTGTTTCTGTTTGTTTTTCATGAGACACTGCCAATAAGGTGCTGCTAGCTCTTTTCACGGCAGAGATGCTGCTGAAGATGTACAGCCTTGGTCTCCAGGCCTATTTTGTGTCCCTCTTCAACCGCTTTGACTGTTTCATTGTGTGTGGAGGAATCCTGGAAACGATTCTGGTTGAGACAAAGATCATGTCACCACTGGGCATTTCAGTGTTGAGATGTGTTCGACTCCTGAGAATATTTAAAATCACAAGGTACCTTTTTGTGCTTCTTTGGGAGTGAAGGAGGGCTACTGCTCAATACATAACATTTATAGGTACAAGTCACTCACATGCCTGTTTTTTCACTTTTTCTACTACTAATTGGGTAATGAGACTGCTAGGTTGACAGTCCTCATCTTCTGCAGTCTGTGGCAGGATGGGGAAGGCTGTACAGACTGGGTATCCCTGATGTGAGTGGTAAGGATTGGTGAGGAGTCTGGCATAGGGGGCTGGTGATACTTGATACCATGCAGATTGTTAAACTGAAATCTGGAAGGATAATGTGAGCTGAGCTTGGGCACGTATGGTTCCCTGCAAAAGACAAAGTGAAAACAAAACAGCAGATAGCCTTGTGACCTTTTGTGTTGCTTTATGGTAACAGAGAGGAGCATGAAAGACTGCTTTGAGTCAAAGCAACGTTTAACTGAGGATCCCCTGTCAACTCCAGTAGACTCAACAGTGGCCTGAGTGGGAGATAGTGTCAACACCAGCAGCTATAGGCAAAGGATGTTGCCAGCCCTTCTCCTTCAGAGCAGTCCAGCATGAAGCAGCAGCTTTATGAAGAAACCAGACTTTTCCAGACTCCAGTCTCCCCTCTTTTTTGTTTTCCTTCTTTCTCCTCTTCCTTTGCATAAAGGCACACCGGTGTCAGTCGCTGCTTCCTGCAGTCAGGTACCTCCAAAACACCAGCTTGGTTTGGCAGGAGTTTTTCAGCTTGAGGGTAAGTCGTAGGAGAGATCAGCTCCCACCTTACCCAGATGGGAGCTCTTGGAACAAATCTGTCCAAGTGGTCACCCAAAGCAGCACAGGGTTTGCTTTTTCCCATGTGGGCACCAGTCAGCACCTTATAAAAAGCTTGACTGAGGTGGTGAAAGAGTGTGTTTTCTGCAAGCTCAGCTATGAAAATGTCCCTAGAATTGCTATAAACTCCCCCAAAGGAAATTTCTGACAAATTTGAGATAAAAAACACAGCACATGAGAAAAACAAGGCCAAAACTGGAAGACAGTCAAGATGGCAGAGCTGAGAGGCAGAAAAAACAACAGACTTGGACTTGTGCATCGTACAAGATTTACCCTTAAAGCTTCTGAGCCTCAGCTTTCTGGCAGGGTGGATGGTTTTCAGGATCAGATCGCAGAGACAGAAAATCAGTTTCAGAGAGAGAGGCCAAAGCAAGCCTACAGCTATTAAAAAAGAAAAAAAGGTGGTCTGGACTTGTGATCATAGAAGAGGGAAAAATGTTCCAGCTAACAAGAGGTTCCAGCAAGAAGGCATCTTTGCCCTTTTAGAAATAGTGCGGATCTCTGGTCTGGTGACTGTTTTTCCTGGATCTTTGGGTCTGAAAGCTATCATCACTGAGTCCCAGGCCTGGTTTCTTAGGAAACCAGTAGCCATTTCAGGCATTGGGTAATCAGATACACCCAGGGCAACATACCAATAGCTATAAAAGCATAAGCTTCAACATTGCATCCTGGAGAGGTCATTGTTTTTTCAAGACATTTCTCCACTCCTACACAAAATATATAGTCTAGCTAAAAGAATTCTGTATTAGAAAGGCAAATGCTGAGAGAATATCATTCATACCTTAGGAAGTTTGAGCTATTGGAGTACTCAAATATTCCTAAAGCTTCTGGCAGAGATGTAATGTTGTAACCAACTAGAGGGCTAGTTATATTTACCTTCATTCTGCAGCAGAAATAAAATGCAATTTTGCATGGAAGCAAATGTTACCTGGAATATGTCTCCTGCAATTTGTACATGGGTCTATGTGTAAAGCACAGAGCTGAGGAATAACTCATAATAATGTATTAATTGTATTTTGCCTTCTTTCCTGTTCCTAAAATATTGGCAAGTAGGTTGCAGTAGTCTTAGATTTATCTGTGCTTTTTAATTATTCATAATTTTCTTCATGATTTTTCCCCTCCATGGGTGAAGTTCACCCTCATGTGGAAGGCCCTAGCACAAGCTCCAAAGCAGTATTTTAGGCCCACTCATGTCTTACTGCAGGAGAGAATATTCTGGCATTAAAGCAAAACTTTTACCGCTGATGTTCTCCAGTAAAATAGAAATTTTTCCATTATTCACTCAGCTCTAAATACAATGATGATTTATTGATGGCATTTTCAATACTGGTGGAATACACCTGAGTGCAATGATAATACAGAAAGATACAATCCTAGAAAGCTGGGAAGGGTAGGAGGGATGATAGAGTAATGTTTTACGTCAAATAAATATTCAGGAGCAGTGGCATGGGGACATACAGCGGAGATGGAAATAGTGATAATCAAGGGCATTAAAAAGGCACAAAGCAGGAAAATTACTCTGGTGAGAGTATATCAGAAAGTAGCCTAATCTTTATATATTTGTGTGGATTTTCCATGGTAAACACCAAGCACAAACAAATTCTGGCTGCATCAAGATGATAAACTTCTAGGAAAAACACAAATGCAGCTCCCTAATCTAATAGAAACAAATATAGACACCATCAGATGAACAATGCATCATTTTAGAAACCACATTTAGAATTTTGAGAGCAAACATTTCTTCCAAAATTATAAATACTCTTCAGAATCATTTGGTCTTGTACATTAGACAAGCAGACAATATAATCTGTTTGGTTTATTCTCCCTAATTTTTACAGGACTGTGCAGAAAATCTCCCTTTGCTATGAGAAGACAAATTATTTTCTTTTTATAAACAGTCCTTTACTGCTTTTTAAATCCCTAAATTTAGTCCTTTATATTTAAAAAATAAATCAACTTATTTGCAATAGCATATTGAAATATGGTATTTTATACCTAATCCTGCCACTAGGTATGTCACTGTTAACTGTAGGGAGGAGAGACAGGGCACCTTTTTTTTGTACCTGCTTTCAAAGGGGTTTTATATTGGATGAACAGTGTGAGAAGCTTTCCTACCATGAGACTGCCACCTGTTGCTACTGTTTTAAGCTCTGCATCTGTGGTTGCCAGTATCATAAAGACATAGTGGAAGGCAATGGAGAGGAGAGGAGAGGGAAGAGAATAAAAGAACACATTAAGTTCTAATCCAGTTCTGCAATTGATTTTTGTGTGAGATGTTGAACAAACTATTTAACTTCTCTGCATCATTCCTCCATTTTGAAACAGGGTTCATAATCACATCCTACTCACTGAGGTTTTGCAGTACCTCATTCACTAGCTTCCTCAAGGTTCTGCAAGTGAGAGATATTAAGCACATTCATTTCCCTGTAAGCCTGAGGCAGCAGCAGCACTTCTCTTGTACCTCCCATTATATGCTACCTGGTCCAAACCCTCTGGTTCCATCCAGCAGTGCCATGAGATTCATTGTATCAGTTTTTTCTTTGTAGTATATTAACCAAAGAGAATGCAGTAGTGAGAGACGTTTTCCTTGTCCGGGCTTCAACCATTCCTGATGTTAAAGCCTTGTGTTTCATTGTGTAACCCCAGATCTCACTTTGAGGGGGTGTTCATGTTAGTTCTGCAACCACCTAATGTGACAGATGGTAACCTCAGGTCAGGCTTCTAGGACGCTATGATAAGACAATTGTTATTTTCACACCCTAGTCAAGTCAAGCCTTCCTTATCCTCTCCTTTTTCCTTTTTCTCTTTTCTTCCCCGATTGGTTTGTTTACATTTCTAATGGTGCTGTATTTCTAGCTAGTACTCAGTACACAGATAAAACAGCACTGATCTTATCACCAGGTCCTCTCAGTTAGTTGCTTTAAGTTTCATAGTTAACATAGAAAACTGTCTCAGGTATTGAGCCATTTGTAAGAACTGCAGGGCTGATAAAAGTCTATGCAGTTACGCTCTGAGATAGCAAGGCATTTAAGCTTCAAGTGAGCCACTGAGACTATTCAGATGTGTAACAGCTTTACTGTGTCCCTCTTAAGGGCACTGCTAGAAAGACCTAGAAAATGTGTGTCCTGGCTGACACTGGAGGACTTGGAGACATATTCTGGACCCCATCAATTTCTGGTATAAGAATGCTAAAGTCGGTCAAGTTTCATCAGAAATGAATTTTTCCCTTTTCCTATGTCACTTTCCCTTTCTACCAAAGTGTGAAAGTATGTGAGCTGTAAGCATAAACGCAAATACAGCGAGCTGTTACATTGCACATTCAGTGCAGATATTTGGTGGCACTGAGCCCACAGCTTCCATGCCCTTACCTTTGCTCTGTAGTTTTTCATTGCTCATCTCTTTAATTGCAGTTAAACTTTAAAGCATTCTGGTTTTCTCTGAAGTGCTGAAACTGGGCTGGAGGGAAAACATCACAGTTCTCTTTGAAGCTCAGCCCTTGGAGATGAACAAGTTCCTGAACTTCAGAGGACATGGCGGTGTCCCTCTGCAGATCAGATTGCTAACCTTCATAAAGTGATTGGGCTGCTCAAACATTCCTGTCTTCCATGGGACAAGAAAAGTCTTCTTTTCACACTGACACTTTAAAAATATTAATTTAACTGGGATTTAAGAACCCTTGTCTCTAATGACTGCACTACCTTCAGAAAAAAATTTGTATGTTGAAGGATCAGGCTTCCTCAAAGGAGCGAGAGCACTAGACATGTCTGCCATCCTTCTTAAGTGGTACTTTTGTCTCCAAGGAAAATATGGCTAGAAATTCGGAGTCCTCTAAGGAAATAAAGCTTCAGTGTTATGGGCTTTGGGAGAAGGGAGTGGAGGATGTTGGCCATGGTAGAATCTCAAAGCATGGTGGTAGGCCACAAGAGATGGTGCTAGAAGGAAGATTTAGAGATCTTGGAGACAGGCTAACATTAGTGGCTTGCTGACCTGTGACAGCTGTGGAAGCTTGCTAGTATTGTGCATTCAAAATGAGGTGACTGGAAGATGACAGCTAATCTTCGGACCAATCTGAAAGCTCTGTCAGACTCAAAACTGCATAAAAGAGAAGTGGTCATGACCAGCTAAGCAGTAGACTAGGAGCGGTTGAGCAGATGCAAGACCGAAGTGGAAGTTGCTTCATGGGTGATGTGGATTCTTCAGCAATTTTTTCTAAAGCCTTTTTCCAACACATGGCTACTCTGCAGGCTGGCAAAGAATGCAAGCAAGCTGACATGCTGCACCAGAGCATGCTGCTCACATCTTTGAACCCTAAGGTGGGATCACAAGGGCAAGAAGATCCTTTCTCTGCATCATACATCAGTCTGATCTGAGCACAAGCCTGAGAGATGTGCTGGGAGAACAGGTCTTAGCCGTCCTCTCTCTTGAAAGAAGCCCTTCCAAAATGTTCTGCAGCCTGTTTGAGGAAGTATAGTGGGTTTGATAGCCAAACAAGCACTGATGGTGTGCTCTTCCAAGCGCAGAAGAAACTTTGGACTTTATGAATGTAGATCTGGAGTCTCTTTTAGGGTCCATGTAGAAGGACCTTTAATATCTTTCTCATTCCTCTCAATCCCAGAAAGCTTAGCAACCTCTGTCTGTGAGTGAGCCCAAGCACATACTCACACACACCAGATTTTGGACAAGTTTGTATTTGCATCCAAAGTGTTTCCCCATCTGCTCTTGTTAGTTATTACAGGCCATTCTCTGGAGTGAGGTATTCTGGCTGCCATAACATCTGTGAGTGTTGTAATGAGGTTGGTTAGAATGTAACTCACTGAAGCAGCAAGAACTAATCACTGTATATTGATAGAAGATTTGCAGAGCCTTAGATGGAGAGTGTTGCAATAATCTTCTGGGTGTGCATATGGGGTGGGGGGTGGAGGGAATTGTGTATGTACACGTGTGGTAGTAAAATTACTCATTAGCTGCGGTAGGTCTCATTATCTTAGGCAAGCACATCAATGATTCACTGCTTAACAGGGTGTCTGGAAATGCCTGCTTATATGCAGAAGGCAGCCTGAGCCAATATCCTGTGCAGTCCATGAGCACCTGTCTTAGATTGAAGGAATTTTAACCACCTCTATTTTCTCTCCCAGATACTGGAACTCCCTGAGTAATCTTGTGGCTTCACTCCTGAATTCAGTCCGCTCCATTGCCTCCCTGTTGCTGCTTCTCTTCCTCTTCATTATCATCTTCTCACTCCTGGGGATGCAGCTCTTTGGGGGAAAGTTTAACTTCGATGAGATGCAGACCAGGAGGAGTACATTTGACAACTTCCCCCAGTCCCTCCTCACTGTGTTTCAGGTAAGGACAAGAGTGGTCCCAATGGGGCCAACATCTTGTGCTTACATGGGGGAAGACAGAGAGCAGGTCCTGCACCCTTCCGCTGCAGCCTGACAGTCCCCGAGGCTGGACATCAGGCTGACAGTTCCAGGAGCAAGGTGCCACACTGTGCTGCCGGCACAGGAGTATTCCCTCCCAAAGTGGAGAACCAAAGGTAAAGCCATCTGGTCTTAGCAGGGTGGGACAAGAGAATGGCCATTGCCATGTCCCAGGGCAGCACCTGCATGCCAAAGCCCAACCCTGCAGCTGTCCTCCCCACTCCCACAGTACAGGGGAACAAATACCTGCTCACAGCACCAGAGAAGTAATCAAAATGGCCTTTAAGCTGACTGCAGTGATCAACCAAGCATCAGGATCATGATTTCACGTGCAAGGTGAAGGGAAGTGGCAGGAAGGGCTGTGCTGAGGGCTGTCTTCAGTGCTATAGGTGGTGCAGCTTGTCTGAAACAACAGACATGGGAGGGAAGTGCCTGGGAGAGGTGGGGAGACTTGAACAAAGTTGTCTGGAAGAGCCATTTGGCTTCAGCCATCATCTTCAAGGGGACAGGGGGGGGGGGGGGGGGTGCGCTGTGAGCACTGGCCCTCTTTGCGTTCTCCTTGTTCTGTTGTTTTTCATTTTCTAGATGGTCACAGCCAGAGTCTCCAACCATCCTGGGGGAGGGGTTTTTCTCTAGGACAGTAGATATCTTTGTGTTAAAGGGGTTTTCAAATTCTCTGTGTGATCTAACACTGTATCCCTTATTGGTGGGAATGTGTCATTTAGATCCTGACTGGGGAGGACTGGAATTCGGTGATGTATGATGGGATCATGGCTTATGGCGGCCCCTCTTTTCCAGGAATGTTGGTCTGTATTTACTTCATCATCCTCTTCATCTGTGGAAATTGTATCCTTTGACGCTACTCTTTCCTCCAAGTGGGGCTGAATTTAAAGCCACCCTTTACTACTTTGTTATGTCAGAGAGTAATGAATTTTCATACCTTCATTTTTACCTTTTCCCTAGGTCTGAATTTTGGCTTTGCACTGCCGAAAGTTAAACAAGTTTGTTTAATTTTAGCTAGTGCCAAGGCATATAAACATTTGTAAGAGCCAGCTACATGCCAGTTCCGCATGATAGCTTTTATTTAGTATCTTTACATGTTTAGTGTTTTTATTTTTCATTCCCCTTAATTCTCTCATAGGTTTTTATTTCCTGCCTTCTTCACGCCTTCTCTGTGGGTATCTACTGTACTTACTGCATATTTTTGCTTTAATTGCCTTTTCAGTAATATATTCCATGTGCTTTCATCCCAGCCTTGTGTGGAATAAAAATATGTATAATCTACAGTATGCTATATACAAATGCTGTAACAGGAGTAACATATGTTTGACATACTTGATTTATGTGAGAGCATATATTAATTCATGTATAAACTAACAGGAACCATGTTCCATTTCAGTTACTGCAATCTGTGTGTTCCTCAAACAGAAAATCGTGTGCTCTGTTATCTTCCAGCCTGTGCTGGTGTCAAGTAACTTCAGTTCTCTCTGGCTTCAAGGTGAAGTGAGGGCACTGTATATATCCCAGGAGGTACAAAGCACATTGCATGATTAGGCTGTGAGTGTCTTTTCACAGGAATTTGCATATAACATAGAGCTATGGTTCTGTTCTATATCTCAGTTTGCTCCAAATTTGTTCATGTTTAGTTTCTGCTTCCCTAATAAATGGCTCTCCTGTGTCAGAGATGACATTTCTTTTTATACTGATTCTTCTATAAAGCCACCTTGTAGTCTCTGCCTAGCTCTTCCAGCCTTTCCTCATAATTCAGATCTCTCAAACCCTGTTATTTGACATTTCAGTTGGCCTGTATGCCCTGTCTTCAAAGTGAGATGGTGCAATTCCACTTATCTGAAGGTCGAGGTAGGCAATCTGCCTGACAGCTTAAAAAAGCTACAATTTGGGTCTCCTTGTGAACTGCAGAGGGAAATGTGAGCCAGCTCTACATGCTGGCTGACTTTGGAGCCATTAGACCCTGGAGCCCAGGGAGTGAGGTGGGTGTATTTCTAGACTAAGCCTTGAACTGAGGTTTACTTAAAAGTTATCGTGGTGGAATACGATCCACTCTCAAGAAATTTATGAAAGAAGCTGATGTTCAGATTTGTAACACGAGATCTGAACACCGACTGGCAAGACAAGAAAACAGTTGTGATTCCTTGCCCTTCAGCTACATGGGCATGACTGGCCATGCACAGACTCTCTGCTAGGAGACGGCAGAGTTGTCAGCTCAACATTCAGTGCCTGGACTAAATGAATTTCTTTTTGGTTGCCTCAGAAATGCTAATGAGAGTGCTATGCTTGCTGTCCATAAAATCCACTCATATCTGTGGGAATACCTTTAATGAGGTTGTTCAACTCAAGTACATAGGGCAAAACTGGAAAGCCCATGTGCCTTATGGTATGAGGCTCTTGAATATGAGTGCTTTAATAAAAGTGACCTAAGCTGCCAAAATGCAAAGCATTCAGCACTCCCCTTATCTTCAGTGGGATATGTTGCACAAAGCGAGACTCTTTTGGGAAATCAGAAACTAAAACATAAGTCTGGACTTAGATGTTTTATATCAGTCATTCTGTTGTGAAATTTGGCAACCTCACACAGTGTGTTAGCCATTTGGATGGAAGGTCTAGGTTTGTGCATGCCGGAGATGCACATCCTGAACATTTGTCTGAAATGGAAGTTTGGAAAATCCAAGAGATCTGATGACAGGTTGATAAGAATTTTCAATTAAGAAACCTTTGGTGTAATGTTGTTCTGCAGTTTTCAAAGCCCATTTTCTTTAAGTAGCACACAAACAGATATCTTGCTGAATGTATTTTTAGCCATTGCTGTGGACAACCTTGCTGATGCTGAGAGTTTAACATCTGCACAGAAAGAGGAGGAAGAGGAAAAAGAAAGGAAAAAGCTAGCTAGGTAAATCCATTTGCATACACCTCTCTCCACTCATATATGCATGCATTCCTGTGAGTATAATTACACACATTATGCACATATATATGTGCAAGTAAGAATGTGTGTATGTAATATATATGTATAACTTCTCTGTGGGTGTGTATAGATTATATATATGTGATTACTATAATTATATATAGAATTATGTGTATGTAAATTTTTATGTAAAAGAATTCAAACTAAATGACAAGAAGGTGTCATGAGCTGGGAGTCCCCACAGTTGCAATGATGTGAGCAGAGGAAAGGAAGTGTGAGTGACTGATGAACTTTCAGGACATCAGAAAAAGAGTGTGAAATGGCGTCAATGTTACAATCCCATTCGAATCTCCCTATTACCTTCTGATTGCTTTGGGCCACAAGGCATATTTTCAAACTGTCATTGCCATGAGAAGATTCAGCAGCTTCCCTCCTCTTTTGAGGCCACGTGCTGTTCTTCTCTTGTTTCTGCAAACTCTTAGGAGGCACAAGCTGGATGTAGAGCTTCTCTGTCATTACCAGCTGCCAACAGTGGGGAAGCTTCTCCTTACTGGTTATTTCTATTCACTGTCTTCCAGGCTGCCTGGAGAGGATCTCTTGTGCGGATATTTCTGCTTTGTCCTGCATGCTAGTCAGCAGGTTTTCCTGGCTCCAAGAGTGCAGTGAGGGGCGACACTTTGTAGGCAACCTAGTGGAAGTCCACAAGATATGGGTTGAAAATGGTTCATGCCTTTGTCATTGAGTGAACAGAGATCCCTGCTGATAGACCTAGAATAAGCATGTGCACAAGCACAGAGGCACATACCTCCCCCTCATGCGCATGCACCTACCCACCCACCCACAAACACAAACACATGCCACTGAGGAAGCTATAAAATAAAAGCTATATAGAATTAGAGCAGAGTCTCCACCTTTGTCTGCAGATGAGGACAAGGTGGAGCCACTGGTATGTAAGCTGGACTCAGAATGGAGGTACCAGCCAGCTGATAGTTCTCGGTGTGTGCTGTACTACATGAAGTTCCTGAAAGGAAAAGAGATTTTCACGTTTGTAACTCTTTGCTTTTTAACCTGTAAAATTGTTAGGACTGCTAGTCCCGAAAAGAAACAGGAGATAGAAAAAACAGCTGTGGAGGAGGAGACAAAAGAGGAGAAAATTGAGCTGAAATCCATCACTGCTGATGGAGAATCCCCGCCTGCTACCAAGGTAAGGTCTGCTGCCAGCCAGCACTCTGTGCAGTGATGGCATGAACAGCTTGAGTTTCTGAGGGAATGAAAACCCACTGGCATGTCTGATAAAGGCTTTGCTGCTTCTCCTTCCATTTCTGTCAGATCAACGTGGATGATTATCAGCCCAATGAAAACGAAGAAAAGAGCCCATATCCCACAACAGAAGTACCAGGTATATATCTTCTTCCTCTTATCCCTGATTTGACAAAGAGAAGCTCCAGTTGCTAATGCACATAAAGCCAAGTTGTGTTAGCAGATATGCTGAACACATAATGCTTTCATGACGGGATAGGATGGTGTGCTTGCCTGTGTTTGAACAGGTGTTGACTTGGTCCTTTGCAGTCCCTATACTGATTAGTCATATTTGATTTTTTTCTCTGTAAAGCTCTATTTAACTTTGTATTTGGAAATACAGAGCTTTACAGAGAACCAAATCAAATCATATACAAATCTCTGTATATGAAAATATATGTATGGCTTTGTTTTCAGTTTATTTTTTCAGTACTCTGGTCAAGGAAGACTCACAACAGATACTCATGAAAGGCATAGTGCTGAATGCCTTTTTGCACTTTTTTCTAATCAAAAAAGACAGTGTGACTTATTAACATAATTCTGAAGGCATAAGATGTCAGCCTAGAACTGGAAAAAAACAAGCTAGAGCATTAGTTAGGCTAGTTTTCAACTCAATTGGACCTAATTAACTTCATCCTCAGATAATTAAAAGATTGGTTGAAGAAATCTCAGATCTTCAAGCAGTTTTTCTTCAAGAGATCCTGAATGGGGGGTGGGGTTGGAACATAAGAATTATAAGCTAGTCAGTTCAACTTCCATTCTTGGAAAAGTGCTGGAACAAATGATTAAACAAACTATATGACTGCAAGATAAGGAAATGACTAGCAGCCAACATAGATTTGCCAAGAACAAATCACGTCAAACCACCCTTATTTTCTTCTAAAAGGGACTGACAAGACTTGTAGACAGGAGAAAAAAAGTAGATGTCATATTCTTTAGCTTTGCTAAGGCTTCTGACTGTCTCTTACAACATTCTCATAAGCCAGCTAGAAAAACATGGTCTAGATGATTGGGAGAGAAATTGGTCAGACCCTTCATGTCGAGAGTAATGATGGCCCAAGTGAGGTTCTATGACCCAGGGGTCTGTCCTGAGTTCAGTTCAGTTCATTGTTAATGACCTGAATGATGGAAGAGGAAATATGCTTATTATATTTGCAGATGACATAAAGCTAGGAAGGACAGGAAGCATGCTGGAGGGGGCAGCATTATAATTCAAAGAGCTGTTGAGGAACTGGATAAATGGTCTAAATAAAATTGAAAGTGCCAGGCTCTACACGTAGACAGGAATAAACAACTCACAAATAAAGGATCTCAGGTGACAGCTAGTTAGGTAACAGTCCTTGAGAAAAGAATCCGAATCTTGTGATCACAAGCTCAACAGGTGCCAACAGTATTTTGCTGTCTTTCAAAGGGCAAGCAAGTAGTGAGATTTATAAACAGTGAAAACATGACCCTTTAGTCTGGTTACCGGTTTCTTCTAACTGGCCAGTGAAAGCTAACCAGAGCAAACCAATTGTTTTATTCTGTTCACCATTGATAAGATCTCAGCTAGGATATCATATCTCATTTTGGGTGCTCTGCTTAGGAGAAGTGGGGCTGAACTGGAAGGAGTGTAGAAGAGCATGGTGAAAACAACACTAGTAGGAAGCAAGAACTAAGATTGAAAGAATTGTGGTCGTTTGAGCTAGGAAAGGCAGGAGAAACATCCTCAAATGCATAAAAGCCTGTTAGAGGTAGGAGGGGTATTATCTCCATTACAAAGAAGTAACAGATTTAAGATTCACACCAGGGTAGAATTTTCTAATGATGAGGCTAGAAAAGATCGTGGAGATAGTTGTGGAAGCCCAGCATCACTGAATGTTGTTAAGAACAGGACAGAAAAATATCTGCCAGAAAACACTTAGACATAATAGTTACTTAATCCTGGCTTAGGAGAGGCATGAACCAAAGGGCCTTTTGTGATCCTTTCCTGCTCTGCTCTTCTGTGTTTCTGTGATTGTGTAACAGGCTGTAATAGGTAATAAACCACATTCTCTTCTATTCCATGATTCCTAATAAATGTCTGATAACAGGTTGATGTGATAGGGTAAAAAAAAGGCACAACAGTTAGTTTTAAATAGAGGGACAAATGTTTCAGACAAGCAAAAAGTAAAACTGTTCATTGCATTTGATTTTCAGTACAAAAATTCCCCACATTTGCTATACTTGTATTCATCAATATTTATAGCCCATTTATCAGGAATAGAGTGTGGTTCCAACACCATGCAATACTGTTTTAACATTGCCTGGGGCAGATCATTCTCGCTTTAATCTTCCCAGCACAGCTATAGGCACAGGCACTTACTGGACACACATCCCCAGTTGCTAAGGGGTTTCTGGGAGTCTTTAGTCAGAAGCACAAATTAAAACAGCTTGATACAGTTCTGTTTCTGTTTCTCAGCTGGCTTGGATTTGCAGACCATTACATTTTTTTCAAGTGAAGGTACAGTCACCCATATATCAAATTTAAGCCTACTGATAATAGAATTGTGTTTTAGTTACCTTCTGTGGATAGCTTAGAAATAGTCTGGCATGTGAACTATTTGACAAAAACTACATCTACAGTTTGTGTCATGGACATTTTCTCTGCAGCCGTGCGTAGGATTAAAGTGCAGCAAATTAAGTAAAACCACTTCTAACTCCTGCCTTGGGGTACCAATCCCTGGCTTGGCATACTTTTTAACAGAACCTAAAACTTGAATGGATGGTCAGATTTTCTCCTGTCTCCAATTAGGAATGCAAAAGGACAGCATCTTGGTTATATGCCGTTGTACGATGCCATTTCTAAACAGGCCTGTTCCCTGAATTGTTTATCAGTTCTTTGTGAAGAGTGAAACTGATCTCTTAACAGTTCACAAAATTACCTGACCACTTCTTTCAGAGTTCATGGAAGTCAACCATAAGGCTCAGATGCAGTAAAGTTTTATAAATCCCTTGTTAGATCAGTTTTACCATAGTCATCTACTCCATTCTGCTGTATAAAGCTCAGAAACTCCAAGGCCTTCTCCGAGCTGATGTGGCATGTCACATCTGCCTTGTGTACTCAGTTTTGGGGAAAGAGGCTCCAAGGTTTTCCCTGGCATATTAGCAAGCAAGAATTTCCCAATATGCACATGTATCCCTGTCCAGTTCCCTTGTGGCCATCTGGCCAGTCCAGAATCCTTCTCCTGATTGCTGATCGGTGCAGCTGTGGTACAGGAGATGCTGTGCAGCCATATAGGGCCCATCTGGGAACACACCTTTTCTTGCCCACTTGCAAGTGGATCCATTTCAGCTATGCTTTGAGTGAAGCATCCTATTGCTTCTTAGATGCAGTCAGCTGTTTATGATTTAAGCTGTTAATGCCTGTGACCTTTCCACGGCTGTGTACCATTCCATCCTCTGAAAACATCCTTCACCCTAACCCACTGTTCAGAAACGATTTGAAATGGTCACTTCATTTGCTTTCCCTCTATTCTTTCAATGTACCTCACTCAATCTCCTATTTGTTTCCTCTGCCTCAACCAATTTTCTCAATAACCTCTTCTGACTCTATTTGCTACCCAGTGTTGCTCTTAGCCCCAAGAATACTCTGTGTACTTGCAGCTCATCAGATCACCTATCCTCTTTGTTGGAAGGAGAGACTAGTTATTCCAGAGATTTGTGTACACTAGAAGGATTATTACGATGATATGTTTATTATAGGAAGACAGGGAGCTAGTCTTGCAGTCTGGTGCAGACACAGATGAAGAATTCAGAATGTCAGATGGAGGTAAAAGCTTGGGATGATTCATAGGAGCTTGAAGCAAAGCAATGTCCTTACACAAGAGTTCTGGTCTTTGTACAGTAAAAAGAAAAATCCTCATCCTCGAATTTCTCACTGGTGCTGCACTGTAGCCTGTGCATGCTTATGCCTTCACAACCAAGAGACACCACCATTCTGGTGAAGCATAATTCAAGATGACAGTTCCAGGTTTGAATTTCCTTTAACTTTAGGAGAGTTCAAATGTAGATCTGAACTTGGCAGCTCCGAGTCATGTTTCTTTATGATTTCATGGCAAGCTTGACTAGAATGGTCACTTTTTAAACACAAAAGTACCTTAAGTATAGAAAACAGTCAAAGAACAAGTGTTGGATTGCAGCCTGTGTGCTGCCCAGCCCATCTGTGAATACCATGTTGACCTTTGCTTCTACAAATGCTGGCAACTGTGCAACATACTATATATACATATTTCTATATGCACGTAGATAGCTTAGGTAGTGACCTGAGCTGAGGCTGTAATCACGTAATTCTTTGCCTATTTGGGCCTCAGTGTTTCCTTTCTTCTGTGCCCTAGACCCTATTTTAAATGAAAAATATTTAGAACATTATTCTTTATCTACAGCTGAGGAACTGAATGTGTTTTCTAGTCAGAAGGTATGTGGTTGCCAGAATCATTAATGTATTTCTTGCTGTACGGCAGACACAAGAAAAAGAGGAGAGGAACAGTGTTCTTATGGTATTTATGGGGCTGATCCTTCTGCTAAGAGCCCATTTTCCTGCAGCACTGTTCCTTTTGAAAGTGTGGGGGTTTTTTTTAGCATTCCTCCAAGTTAAAAGAAAAAGAATGATCTAATAGTGAAGGCACAGAACAGGGACTCAGAATATTAGTCTTTTTAAGTAAGAGCTCTCTAATATTGTATGTGATCATGGGCATAGGTATTCGGGACTGTTAAAGAAGAAAAAGAATTTGCTTACTTCACTCATTGTCAGCCCACTCTGAAATCTGTAGATAAAAAGTGCCAGTGCAAAGTATTCTAATTATATAAACATGAGCATTAACATTAATACTAATTTTACCAGTACCATGCACAAAAGTACTTCTGAAAGAATGTTTCTTTAACTAATAAAGCCTGTAGAAAAAGTATTATAAAGTATATTACAACATAAAATTGAGCTGTTCAAAAATAGACTGGCTTAAAAAGTACAAACTCAATGTACCGGCTCAAACATTTATCCAAAAATCTATCAAGTGAATTTGAGCTGAACTCTCGCTACTAGAAGTGCAAAGAAAGAATCCCATTTGCATGCAATAATGGCATGCATTGAAAAGGCCACTTTTCTCCTGTCTCCAACATCTAGATTAGGATCTCTGCTGATTCATCTGTTCTTTCTCATGTGTCCATTACTAGATCAAGTACAGTACCTGACCCTAAAGGAACAGGCTCTTCCTGGAATTTATCTCACTTTATGGACTCAAGATAAATGTTTTAACTAGAGTTTCCTCCTTTGCATTGGCTGGAAGATGAATCAGTTGCATCTAACCTGTCAGCTTCCCTTCTTAAAATATTTTTTCCTGTCTTGCTCGTGAAGTTAGAGGATTGATATCTTTAAAAGAGCAAAATCCTATCACGTAATTTACAAAACAGCATCTGAGTTCAGCAGGAAGAAGTCCTCAAAGGTGGAAGGTTCTCTTTCACATACCACTTAGTCCCCATCTCTGCATTTTTTTCCTTGAGCATGCTCACTGATCTCCACAGTGCCTGGAGATCTGCTCCATAGGCATCAGGTTCCAGAGTCTCAGCCTTCTTCCTGCCCTTTCAATCTCCCCTCAGTGAATTATGGAAGGGGACAATTTTAAGAACTTCTGATCGGTGTAAGTCAAAGTGCCCATGCCTCATGTTTGCTCTGTGGCGTACGTGCACTCATCCGGACACAATCCCAGATGAGGCAGTGGCTTCATGGGGAGACTTACAAAGAGGAGAAAACCAGATCTTAATAAGCTGGAGGAATGGTCTGAAGAAAATAAGATGCAGTTCAGTAAGGATGAGGTCGAAGTGCCACTCTTGGGAACAGGCAGCAGCGCAAGTGCAGAGGGGGGAGTGACAGGCTAGGCAGCCATTCTGTGGTAAATAATCTGTGCTTTGTGTAAATCAGAAACTGATAGCAAATTAATGTCAGAGTGTAATGAAAAGAAGTGTCCGTGAAGGACATTTAAACAGGAATATAGTATTATAAGATACAAGAAGTAATCCAGGTCTCCTCAACACCAGTAAAACCTCAACTGCAGGTTAATCCTGCAGATAATCTGGAGGAAAGTAGCAAGAATCATCAGAGACCTAGTGAACACAGCACCTCAGGAAAGACCATTGCTGTTTTGCTTTAGGAACCGGAAATCCTCATAGAGGCATAATAATGGTCCTCAAGTATATAAAAGCCTTCTGCAAGAGGAAGGGAATTCTCTATTTTCTGTGTCCCTGGAAAATAAGAAAACAGATAATGGATTTAGATCATAGCTAGAAAGATTCAAGTCAGCCATTAGAAGAAACTTTTTTTGCAGAAGGGACAGTGAAGCATTTGAGGAGACTGTTGTGAGGATATTGTGGGTTTACCAACATTAATGGTTGTCCTGGTTTCAGCTGGGGTTAAACCACGACAATGGTTTTACAGAGAGACTAGATCGATGTCTGCCAGGGAAAGCACTGGGCAGCGGTTGCTGCCTTGGAGAAAGGAAGTGGACAAGGAACTTCAAGCTTTCGTCATCCTGTTTCAATGATTCTTAGTTTTTATCTCTAGTTACGACAGAGGCAAATGCCCCAGCACTCCAGAACGGGTTGTATTTTGCATTAAAAGACAAAAATGCTTCTTGCAGCAGAGGAAGATGAGGAAGAACCTGAGATGCCTGTCGGCCCTCGGCCTCGCCCGATGTCTGAGCTGCACCTCAAGGAAAAGGCTGTGCCCATGCCTGATGCCAGTGCTTTTTTCATCTTCAGTCCTAACAACAGGTATTTAAGAGACTACTTAGCTGGAAGAAGGAGGCGGAGAGCAGGTACCCCTTGCACGCTGGGCCCCAAAGGTTACGTGGTGCAGCGCTCCCTTCCAGCAGTTCATACCAGAGACCTCCTTTGACCAGTCTCCCCTTCAAAGGCTCCGGCCTGAAATCCTCATGAAAGCATAACTGTAGGGAGCCCCCTGACAATATTCAGTGGGAGTTCATGGCACCTGCAAGGTTGATTGAAAACACAAATCATGAAAGCTTCGGAAATAAGGGATTTGGAGGCAAGTCAGTAATTGGAATTCCCCAACATACTCAGGTCCAAATTGCAAGGAAGCCATCATGAAGTCAGTCAAGCGTGAGGCAGGAGCTTCCTGTCCTAATGGCTGCTCAAAATCTACTCCCAGTAGGGAGTTCATGTGTCTCTGCTCATTCCTACACATCAAGAATGAGCATAGAAGAAAATGGGGGAGGAGGATGAGAGTCCATATCTCTGAGGAGGAGGCTGAGAAGAATAATTCTCTCTCACTCTTCCCTGGGGCTCCTGCAATGTGGCTTCGCATTGCCCCACCTGTCTCTGTAACACAGACGTGTGAGACCAGTACTGTGAGTGGAGGGCTGAGCTATGACACAGGGGAATATATCTTTCCAAGGGTGCAGAAATGAGCTCACTGCCCAGTGTTCTGTGGAGTACCAGTATCCCAACATCTTCCTTGGGGACTTGGCCTCCAAACACAGCCCCAGAGTAAGGCAGGGCTCTAAAAGCACAGCTGAATTCAAAACCAGTCTTTCCACAGCAAGCCTTGTGCCACTCCTCCTTGGGTATGTGCAACAGGGAGGGACTGATGATGACGGGGACTCGTGGACTCTAATGCCAGCTTTGCCACCCACCCACTGTCACTTGTTGAAGAAGTACATTAACCTCTGCAATCATCTGTAAAATTGCTATAATAGGGGCTTGGAGGCTTCACAGCCAAAAGCAGAGCTAAATACATTAATGAAGTGCCTCTAGAATTATGCATAGGACTTTTATGAGGTTTAACTCCTCGTATCCTGATACCAACATACGGAAAGTGCTGTAGTGGTCTCCAGTAAGCATGCCGCTGTTTGATGGGAGACTGCTACTTCTTTTACCTGCTAGTTTCAAACTAAGAGCACCAAGCACTTTATATTGGGCTGATGCTTAGCAGACACCCTGCATGACATGATGTCCTCCCAGAAGCCCTTTGTAAATGCCAGCATGCCCTATATCCATTTGGCCAAGTCTGTGCCCTGTTAGCAAGGTAGATCCCCAATAGCTCCTGCGCAGTGACACTCCAGCCCCAGCTCAGAAAGACACTGGCCACCCTGAAGCCCGTTTCTGCTGCTTTCCCTCTAAATGAATGGGGAATGTTTCTGTGAATGAAAGCAAGGGATATAATTTTGGGTTGGCAGGTTCACAGCACATCTATATCACAAAAGGCTCTGTCAGGAAGGAGTGACTGTTCTCCATTCAAACACATCGAGCGTGAGTCTTGCAGGCAGCTGATCACTCCATGTGCATCACTGCATGGCGTGGAGAGCCAAGGCTGCCCAGCACCCAGCAGGGCCAAGCACAGCTGCCTGGGCCCATCGTTCTCCCTTCTGCTGGGGCAGAGGGAAGCTGCTCTGCAGAACAATCCTCCAGAGCCAGTCCTGCTGGCAAAAGAGGAGGGGGGAATGTTTCCCCAGTCTTGCTGTTTTCTGAGACATAAAGTTGTGCCTCTCCTCTCTCTTGCAGGTTTCGTGTCCACTGCCATCGAATCGTTAATGATAACATTTTCACCAACCTGATCCTATTTTTCATCTTGCTCAGCAGCATCTCCCTGGCAGCTGAGGACCCCGTCCGACACCTCTCCTTTAGGAACCAAGTATGCTTCCCATCCTCCTTCCCTCGCTGTGTATTAAAAATGCAGTACAAGCAGATCATGAGTTGAAGCCAGGAAAGGCAGAAAAGACTGCATCAGAGGCTTTGGGAGTGACTCCCTTCCCTAATTTGTGCCTTTTGTAGGCTGTGTGTGAAATCGTTGGGTTTTGCAGGGAACATGAGTCAGTGCAGAATTTGGCCTGTAGTTCATACCAGAAGCATGAGTAGGGGAAGGAAGGACAGGAGGCTGAAGCAAAATTATTGTTCCCGGAGATCAAGGCATTAGAAATGGGCTGTAGAAACATTGGTTGCGATACAGATAATTCTAATTTGGGGGATTTGCAGGTTCCCTTTGGAACATTTGCTCACCTGCTGAATGTTTTCTTTTGAACTAAAAAGCCCAGGGCCTGATTTGTAACTTTGTTCATGCTGGTGTAAATCGGGAGTAACATTCTGGAGTTTGATGCAGTCACTCTGGGCGAAATTGGTGTCATCAAGGTTATAATCAGACTATTGGAACCCAAGCTGAAAAGCTATCATTAAATTTGAGATAATCCTCAGAAAATATGCTGTGCCCCTCTCCTCACCAGCCTGGGGGAAGGAGAGGAAGGCATTCAGCACCGAGATACATTCTCACCTTCCTTCCTGACCATTCTTATTAGCCTTTTGAAACGTTCGGTGCTCCCTTAACTTTGCCAGTGGTTGTTTCCATTGATCTGGGGTCATTGCAGAAATCAGAAGAGTCAGCTGTCATATGTGAGACTTCTGATCCGTGCTGTCTGCAGTGGCATTTTGGTGCCTTTATGCTGGAAGAGCTTGTGAGGCTTAAAGAGTGGGATGATTTTTTTTGTTGTTATTTAATAATAATACCTTAATTTAACCCTCAGCGTGCTACCTCCCTGAAATATCCTGGCCTGAGCATGCATTTAAACACATATGTGCAGAGAAGGTGTTAATGGAGGTTTATTCCTGAGCTTATCTCAAAGCTGCTTTGCATTTTGTCCTGAAGGAGGGTACTAAATAATAGAGTCAAACCTGTGCCACCAATGACCCACTTGTGTATGACTGAGTGTGTCCACCACGTAGGGATAAATGTATGTCAATATGTATTAGTGCTGCAGCATGATGTCAGCTGGCATATGGGCTTCTGACATGCCACAGAAGCTGCCACAGAATCTGTAGCAGAGAGATTTAAATGAGAAAAAAAGTAGTCAAAGCTGGTTGTCCCGGATAAAAGAGATGAAGGTTTGGGGCAAAGTGTTACCTTGTGTATTTGAAGCCACTGATGTTGCATGAAAATCTGTGTTTAATTTTTGCAGGTACAGATGTTTAGAATGTATCATACAAGGAGACCCTAACAAGATGTTTGGGTTGCAAATGTGGTCTGGCTTTACACTTTGACAGTAGAATAGTGAGATTGTGTCCTGCCCTTGCCTACACAGAGGCCTGGGAGAGAAAGCAAGCAAGCAAGCTGAAAGAAAACTAACTGCCTCTGCCTTCAGTCTGGGACAACATAATCAGGCATTAATTAACCTGTGCACATGGACTCATGCAGACTAGTGCTGCTGTTGACACAAACTGTCCCAGAGCAGGAAGGCAGGAACCGAGAGCCCAGCAAGGGCTAGTGAAGAGGCCTGGACACTGCTTCTGTCCTGAGGCCAGCTAGTGGCTGCATCTTTCTTGTGTCACACAGGGCTCAGGCAGCAAGTTCTTGGAAGTGCATCCCCAGTCTGATGAAACAGCCTTTAAAGCCCAAGCAAGTCCTAAGACTTTGTGTGCTCACAATATTCTTCTGTTTGCACCTTGGCAAGGTGCTTATTCATTTTAATGTATTCTAGAGTAAATTCATATTTAGATAATAATAAATATGCCTGCTGATAAATGGTACTACCTGCACAGGTGGAGAAGCGATCATTTTCATTAGGCATGATTTCATCTCTAAGGGACATCTTTACTAGCTGCAGCTTTGGGGCCAGATTCGCCAGTATGCTCTAGCTGCTTTGCAGTGCCCTAGTGATATAAAGCAGCTGCAGGTACAGCTTAATCGTTCACTTTAATCAAGTTTATGGCTGCTTTATGTTGGTGGAGTCATGCAAAACAGCCTGAGAGTACCCATGAATCTGGCCCATTGATTATAAAATTATTCTATTGATATAATAACCAAATGTCAGGACCTACAAGGCAGCAATGTAAGGGGACATTTCCAGTTATAATGTGTGTAAATTAATACAGGATGCAATTGAGATCTGTCCATCCTTGAAATGGCCCTTTTTTCATTCTCTAAGTTGCAAAAATTGATAGATCCCAAGATAGCCTTGAAGAAGTGACAACGACTTGAGGTCAAAAATTGAGCAGTGACCTGAAGAATTTTAAGTTACACAGTAGCAGTGATACATCCCCCCATTTGACATTCAGTGTCTGCAAATTAGTCCAGATTCAGATCATGCTTCAATAGCGCAATCTAAAATAACCCTGTAGTTTGCAGTAGCTACCCCACTGCCCATGGCATACCAAGCTGTAAGAATCTAGCCACCTATAAATGTGAGTTAGGGTATGGGCATTGAGATACAATAAACACTTGTGCGATGGCAGAGGGCAGTTTACTGCTGTATATTTAGTAGTGGTTTAGCAGTAAAGGTTTAAATTTCACAAATGATCAGTTTTCTACAGCTTCCATATATTGACCTTCCAGGTTAGAACTTGGTTATGGTAAAACAACACTAATCCAAGGGCACAATACTTTTGATTTTCACCATTTGTAGTGCAGATAACACTAAAATGTCTTAGGATATTGGAATACATTGGAGACAAAGAGAGTTCAATTCTGGTCCCATTAGTCAATGAGAAAGTTCTCATTTGCTTTTGTGAGATGTCAATTGATTGGCAGTGAAAGACATTTCTGTCCTTGATGCTGTTTCTTTGAAAATCACTTTACGCTTCCAGACTTGCTGTTGCCTTCTGTGACACTCTAGGGCCACTTTTTGTGGTCTGCTATGCATGCCACTGGTGTCTCCGTCACCCGTTCTAAGTTCAGGGGAATAATGACTGTTTCAGCTTGCCTGTTATCCAGGATGCCAATAGAAAGATGCAAGATCTAAGTTAAGTACCTTTAGCACATGACCAAATTATGGTTGCAATACAAGAACTGGGATTCTGTTCAATTGGCAGAGTCTTTGTTATTCATCCTAACCCAGGGCAAATCAGGATAGAAAAAAAAAATAGCTAGAGCAGAAATTTGCCGTTTGCTTTTCTTCCTTTGCGAGAGGCACACAAAAAGCCTGAATAGAAGTTAACAAGAAGGAATCTCATGTTTTCAATTGAGAGACCTGCATCCTTGTATTCTCGGTCTGGAAGTGTATTTGGGAAAACCCTTGAATTGTCTGTTCTTTATCAGATTAAAAAAAAAGAAAAAAAGAAAATCCTACAACACCAACCAAAAAGTTATTTTGCCTCTAGAGCCCTCATGGGATTGTAACTCAGAAAAGATTTCATGTAATGTGCTTCTTGTCCTCTGTGCCAGGACCTTCACTGCATTCAACAGGACGTCGTTACAAAACCATTTCCGATATAGTCCTCCTTGTTCCTTTGTTAAAATGCATATGTATTTGATTTTGAACTGTGATTTCCCATTCAACTGATCAGTCACTGATCTACCCTCCCCAATCCTATTCCCTTTTGTTTTTACAGATTCTCTTTTATTTTGATATAGTTTTTACTGTCATTTTCACCATTGAAATTGCTCTGAAGGTAAAGTGCCCATCTTCTCTACCATTACTTGTTCACAAGCTTACTAGTTTTCTGCCACTATCTGTTGCTAACACACGCCTGTTTGTTCCTGGGTCACGCTCAGTACCACTAACCCGATTGTGCTTATTTTTCAGATCCTAGGCAATGCAGACTATGTCTTCACTAGTATCTTTACATTAGAAATTATTCTTAAGGTAACCAATCTGAGCAATACACTCATTTTTCTCTTTCTTCCTTTCTTCCTTTCTTCCTTTCTTCCTCTTTTTCTTTTTTTTAACCCCATTATTAACTCTACACAACGGACTGTTTTTTCTTTTGATTTTAACATTTTGGTAGTTGCTTAAAAAGTCTTCCGTGAAATTTTGATATTCAAACTTGTAATTCAGGGCCTATATCAAAACAGTGCTTTTAAGGGGAATCGCAATGAAAGGATGATCCTGTTGGGAGAAGCAAGAGAGGGAACCAGGAAAAAGCCATCACCCCATAAATTTCTTTCTCTACCCTGGCCAGTCTTTCCAAAACAGGATTGTTTGCTGTGCAAGGAACCCTGAGCACATACACCTCCTCTTTCTTACACGTGCTACAACCCAAAGAGAAGGTCTCCGTTCTGCACAAGTCATGAGGCCAGGCCAGAGGGCAGCCAATGACTTCTGCAAGGTTACAGGGTGCACAGTCAAGTAGGAGACAGGGAGCACAGTGCAGAAGCTTGCTTTGTAGGTGTGGAGAGGTAACCGAGAGTACAAATCACTGAAACACCAAGGACTGTAGCTGCAAATCAAAATTGCTGCATCGTTTGTTTGAAACCTGGCTTCCTGTTTCCCAGGAACATGGTCTATACCAAGGGAAATGTGCAGGAGAATGGTTTAGCTCAGAAGAAAATAAAAATAGGCTGCCTTGTTCTTAACTCTAATTTTTCCAAATTAGTAGGCTAATAATTTAAATAACAGTAATTGAGCAAAGTTCTGGCTTTCTAAATGCTAGGTTCATTTGGCAGCTTGTTTTTTTTTCTCAGCAAGCTAGTTCTAAATGCTGGCAGGCAAAAGTTGCTCAAACCTTGCAGCTCAAGACCCTAATAACAGTATCCATACTGAAGGCTGGCAAGCAGGGTGGCCCCTGCATATTTTTGTAGAGAAACGTGCTTTTTGATATGACTTAAAATCACCAAAGCCGTAATGTTCTCCAAAGAGATGTACATATTATGTTTGTGTGCAGTGTGCGTGTGTTTACACAATAAATCTGAACATGCACATACCAAATGGCTGATCAAAAAGACCTGTCAAAAAAGGAAAACATCTTAACAGCAACGTTTAAAAATAAAACCATAGTTCAAGGCACCTGTTTGAACTTACAATTACTACTTCTGCTCCCACTGAAGCAGATGGTAACACTCCTGACTCCAGCGGAAGCAGAACCTAACCCAACCCATTGGCATATTGCTGTTTTCGTCAGAGGAGCGTACTGCATAGTACCTGAGCCTTCCCGATGTCCTCCTGTTAACGTCAGTGGATTTATGTCAACACCCCTGCATATTCTCTGGGTTCAAGCGGGAGAGAAGGGCAAGGATTATAAAAGTTTAAGGAATTCTTCTGTTCTTATCCTGTCAATTCCTGCCTCACAAGTCTCTTGGTTTCTCAGTGCATGTTTCTCTGCTGCTTTGCATTGAGCACAATGTTTTGCATGACAGCAAAGTTAGCGTAAATGGTAAGAAATAAAAGAATAAATGGCCATAGGATGTTCAAGGCTGTAGAGAAACAAGCTTCATCTGCCCTCATGTTGCTGATGACACCTGCAAGCCTGCCACTACCCTGGTGGAGTCTGGTGAATGTTAGCAAAGTCACCACCAAGGTTTTTTAACTGGCATCCTAAAAGCTTGTTCAATCCCCCAGATGAGAGGCAAACATAGATTATACACTCTTTGAGGGTCTCTTCTGAGATAACAAAATCTCTCAACAGGCTTAAGAGAACCACAGTTTCTACAGAACTTAAACTCAGCAGAGCTTCCCCTCCTGATTTCAATGGTGTCTCCTTTCTTTCAAGATTGCCATACAAAATCTAACCAGTAAAGGGCATCTTTACCACCTTTGTAATGGCAAGAACCCCACCCCACCCCCCTTCCCCAACTGAATGTGTTTATAAGTATAAATTCTAAGCCAAGATCAGAGTTTATACTTCCTCCCCTTCTAAGTTCTGTCTGACAGATTGATAGTCAGTTCCCTGATGTCATGGATGTTTGGTGAAAAAAATAAGCTGATATACTATGTGCACTTCCACCCTCCTCTGAATAAAGTTGTCACAGGTAGGCATGGCTGGAAACCACCAGCAGGTATGCCACCCTGGGCTAGTAGCAGGAGCCAGAAAACTCCAGTTTGAATTTCTAGTTCACGCTTCTCAGCTGTGAGTCTGGCCAGAGCTCATCATTGAGGAACAGTCTCATGGTGTCTGCTTCAAGTTACTTTAAACACCTGACTTAGATGAGATTCAGAGGACCAAATTTAGAAGCCTGTGTTCCTAACCCAGGTAATGGAGGGGCATTAACAGTTGTGGGGATGGAGTTTCTTCAAAGCAGCTATGTTAGATCACTCACTGAGTCTAAGGCAGGTGGTAAAAATACTTCCATCACCTCAGCCTCTTTAACAGTACCAGACCCATTCACTCACATTCTGTAACTGAGCTCAGTCTAAAATTGAAATTCTGAGCTCAGAACTGTTTAGGTCAGATATTATGGCTGAGACCCATTTCTGTTTATACTGTCAAATAATCCATTTCTGGAGCTGTGACATCCTCCTTAAAGCCAGCAGATATTCAATACCCCTTCAGACCCAGGCAGGGCAGAGAGTCCCTTGTAAAATATGTGAAATTTTTCCCTTCCTCTGCTAGGTGATGTTCATAATGATTACCTCCCCAAAGAAACCACTCTTTCTTAAGGAATCTTACTTTGGGGTTTGTGAGGAAAACCAAGGGGAAAATGCAACTGCTTCTAGAATAAAAATGGAGGAAGCTGGATAAGGGTAAGAAAAGGGATACAAGATTGAGCTGAACAAAAGGAGTAAACTGAAGAGAGCAGGAATTCCTCCTCTTGCTTCAGTTCAGCTTTAAAAACATCAGATCCCTGAGGGATTCTGTTTTTTCTTCACGGAAGGAAGAGAGCTGAACTGTCCACTGCAACTAGTCTAAGCAATGAAATACATTACAAAAGAGCCCTTTTTATTTTATATTTTTTATTCAATTTAGCTAAAGAGGCCTTTGTATAATATAAGCATCGTATTCACATGTCCTTTGCCATTGAAGAAAAAGGGAAAAGCATGTGATTGCAGAGCAGTTTTTGCAAACAGTCATTCTGCTGCTTTGCTGATTCTAAATGTTATGTACTCTGTGTGCTCAAAGTACGTATTTTCCTTGCTGAACTTTGTATGTCTTTCCCTAGTTAGGTCTTTCATAGTTACCTTACTGTCTTCTTCACTCTCTTTTCTTTCAATGGGGACTCAAGTTCTCCTTTGGGTTATGGGGGTAAATTGTCTACTGTGTTAGAAATACTGCCCCTCCCCAATTATATACTGTAAGCACAACCAGATGGGTTTGGTTTCTGAACAGATGCTAATGGCAAAGTGTGTTTGTGTCTTCATGTGCCTTCCTGCAGATGACCGCATATGGGGCTTTCCTCCATAAGGGCTCCTTCTGCAGAAACTATTTCAACATCTTAGACCTGCTGGTGGTCAGCGTTTCTCTCATCTCCTTTGGGATCCAGTGAGTGAGCTATTTTCAACTGGCTGTTTTTCTGGGATTGTAGGGCCAGGTTGGGAGGTGATAACTCAGGCTCATTGTCTTATCTGGGTAAGATTTTTCTCATGAGCCTGGAGGTATTTTTCTCAGATGGTTCAAGACTATTAAAACTCATCCTCAAGAGGGGAGGTAATAGCTGGGAAATGCTACACTAGTGACCTGGAGGGGGCATCCTCCAGAAAGAGCAAATGAGAACAAGAAACTTGGTCCATTGGGAATCATGACACTTAGCTTTGTTCCAAGATCTCTGATTCACTGTATCAGTTCAGGACAGCAGAGTGACTGTTCCCTCCTAGATCTCTCATAACCTTTGGAAAATGGGGTGATAATGTTTTGCTGCTTCCTAAGATGTTGTGGGTCTTGGTCAATGGAAGACAATCAAGCACTTGAAGAGCTGTGTGAGAATCTGCAGAGTACTGGTGGCAGTGACAGCTGGTCCTGCTTCTGTCACACCACTTTGTGTTGGTTGATCTGTTAATTTGCTTAACAAGTTTGTAGATTTACTTGACTATGTGGAACTCTATGTGTCAAGGAGTTTCCTAAGTAGTATCACATCTGGTAAGAAATAAGTTCCCAATTGTTACCGTTACAGGTTAGCAGCTCACGTATATTATGTTCCAGAGCTAAGTCAAGCAGACGGATTTGTCAGGTCCATTGGGCTTTCACTAAGGTCTTAAGACTGGCACAGTGCTCGTTTTGATCTGCTGATTCTTTCTCACAGACCTATCTAGACTCTTAATATGTTAGCAAAAAAACTGTTCCCAAAATCAGTAGGAGGGCCCTGTGTCATACAGCATGGAGAAGATTCTCAGTCAGGGTTTTAGTCCTGGAAGATGCAGAGAGCTCTGTTGTAGTAGATAGTTGTGTTCAGTACTTAAAATTAAGTACATAAGTCATCCTAATCAATTCAGTGGGAGTTTCCACATCCTTAAATTTATGTACATGTTTAATTGATTTGTGGGATCAGAGGCCAAACACATTGCAGGATCAAACTCCAGGTGGATGGTATACCTTTAATGATGGAATCACCTGGAGTTTCCACTCTTCTATGAATATTTCAGTGAAGTGCTTCTGTGAGTCTTATCTGAAAACGTCTTGTGATGACTGCATCTTGGCACAATTTCCATACCAGATATCTACAGAATATTTGGCATCTTGCCCTGCTTAAAAATACCCTGCCTATGTTTGATTCCCTTCATTAATACAGCAGAGATGGTGAAAGCCAGGAGAATGTATACTGAGTCCGCCCAGATCAGGAAGCAAGACCTATGAAGATAACATCAGAGAGTAATTTCCTTACCCCTTAAGTACCGTAGCAAAGAGTTGACTCTCTAACTGTCCTAAGCAGTCTAAGGCTATGTAGGATTTCAAACAAGAAAGAGTGGGTGAAATCCCTCTGCCCTTGCAACATACTCCCTATATTGCTGTATCTCTCAAAATTTCCAATACTTTCTTCCAGATCCAGTGCCATCAATGTGGTGAAGATCCTGCGTGTTCTGCGAGTCCTTAGACCACTGAGGGCCATCAACAGAGCCAAAGGACTAAAGGTTAGAGGAGTCCCAATGCATTCTGTAAACTATAAATTCAAGTTGTTTCAGGTTACAAGGACTTTTGCAGTGGTTCAAGTGGTGTTTCAGCAGAATCACAGACTGGTTGAGGTTGGAAGGGAACTCTGGAGGTTGTCCCTCCCCTCAAGCAGGGCCACCAAGAGCAGGTTGCCCAGGACCATGCCCAGATGGCTTTTGAATATCTCCAGGGAAGGAGACACAACAACTTCTCTGGGCAACATGTTTCAATGCTTAGTCACCCTCACAGTAAAAAAGTCTTTCCGAATGTTCAGATGAACGTCCCGTGTTTCAGTTTGTGCCCGTTGCCTCTCGTCCTGTCAGTGGGCACCACTGAAAAGAGCCTGGCTCTGCCTTCTCTGCACCCTCCCTTCAGGTATTTATATACACTGACAAGACTCCCTTGAGCCTTCTCTTCTCCAGACTGAACAGTCCCAGTTCTCTCAGCCTTTCCTCATGGGAGAGATGCTCCAGTCCCTTAATCATCTTTGTCACCCTTTGCTGGACTCCCTCCAGTACATCTGTGGCTCTCTTGTACTGAGGAGCCCAGAACTGGACTCAGTACTCCAGGTGTGGCCTCACCAGTGCTGAGTAGGAAGGATCACTTGCTTTCGCCTGCTGAAAGTACTTTGCCTAATGCAGCCCAGGATACTGTTCACCGCCTTTGCAGCGAGGGCTCATGTTCAACATGGTGTCCACCAGGATCCCCAGGTCCTTTTCTGCCAAGCTGCTTTCCAGCTGGGTGGCCCAGCATCACCACTGGGGTTAAATGATGTAGTTTGCTAGGGTAACAGATGGGCTTACAAGCCTATTTTAACAAAGACTTGCTGTATTAGATAAACTTCCCGCGGGCTGATGGGTGCCATGTAAGTTGGTCCTGCTGGAAGTTTCAGAGAGCTGAGTTCTGGTATTTTCCTATCTGTTTTTGCCTGCTTCTGAGGGTAGAGTGAGGAACATAACAAGTTGATTTTCTGTCCCCTTTCCTGAGACATTACTTAATGGGCAGTAGTTAAATGAAATTCTTTTATTTGTATTTTTAGTCTTGGGCTTCTCCCTTAGACAGAGCAGCTCAGAACAGTCCTGCAGGTTACTTTTGTTCCTATCTTCCATTTGCAGCACGTGGTCCAGTGTGTGTTTGTCGCCATCCGAACCATCGGAAACATTGTGATTGTCACCACTTTGCTGCAGTTCATGTTTGCCTGCATTGGAGTTCAGTTGTTCAAGGTAAAACCATTGGGCCCATTCATTCATCCATTACACTGACCTGTATTACGCGGTGGGAAGAAAAGTAGCATGAAGAAGCCTGAGGAAGGGGAGATGGAGTCCTCTGTGTGAAAGGCAAAACATTTGGGGCACTGTCAGTGTTACCTGGGCTCCTGCTACCAGCAATTCCCCAAAACTGGACCAGACATATTCAGAACTCCTGCTCTTCATCTGGAATCATAAGAAATCTTCAGTAACATCACCTCCTTCTTCCCTAAATAGCCTGTGGCATGACTTAGTACCAGGGAGGTGAGGGGGCTGTTCTAATGATTGGTACTTGCGGGCCATCTACCCCTGATCTTGTAGAGGAAGGGGCATGCCAGATAATTATGGGAGGTTATTCATTCACCTCTTTGACTGCTTTTATTTCTTTGCCCTTCGCCACCCTTCTGACAACAAGTGTTTGGCAGCACTCAGTGGTCATGCAGCTCAGAACATAAACACAGAAGTACTGTGCAAGCAGATGAAAGCCTGCGCTCTGAACTACTCAGATGCAGGCAACTCTCAGTCCAGTTTGCTCACATCTGCCTGCAAAAGAGCATGTAAACATACTCATAGTTGGTTAAGCAAGTAGTAAATGCAGTCTCCTTGCTACATGATCTGTCCTAACCCTTGCACTGTCAGGAATGGAAGAAGCTTCATTCCTCTTTCTTCCTTTTCAAGGGCAAGCTGTACAGCTGCACTGATAGCTCCAAGCAGACAGCAGCAGAATGCAGGTGGGTCTGACCTTTCCCAGTTAGCCCCCTTGACTGGCCACCCACTCTCAGGGCCTTGTACTGGAAGTGCAGTTCTGGCATGTTCTCTCTCTGCTCTCCATCCACAGAGGGTACTACATTACGTACAAGGATGGTGAGGTCAACCAGCCGATGATACAGCCCCGAAGCTGGGAGAACAGCAAGTTTGACTTCGACAACGTCTTGACTGCCATGATGGCACTCTTCACTGTCTCAACCTTTGAGGGCTGGCCAGAGTGAGTGCTTCTTGGACCGGTGCAACACTAGCAATGTCCTCATTCATTTCAAAAGGGAAAATTCAAATGCAGAGCGTAGTCTTTCCCATTCTAAGTATTTAAATAAGCATTAAATGTAGCAATAGTAGCAGCAGTCATTGTAGTATTACGTACTTTGTAAATTCCTCAGGGTCTGCAGGAATTGCTGTTCCTGTACTTGTAAACAGTGCACAGCACTGTCTCTGCCTCTTAAAAAATGATTGCCAGTAGTAGCAGTGATAACAATATTTGTTACAAATATTGTGTATATAAATGGATGTAAAATGCCTGTCAGGCACTTACCAGTATGGCTAGGTGTGGCAAGTTTCCCAATGGAGCCAGCAGGGCAATACGAAACACAGCAGTGCTATCTCTACCGTCCGGGCCAACGTGGGATGTCTTACCAGGCTGTGCTGTCTGTGCCACAGGAGGACTCCCACAGCTCCACTCTGTCAGACTGACATGGGTGTGCAGGGTATCAAGGGGCTGACCCTGACCTATGTCACTGGGTGATGCCAACAGCAATGCTAACAAATGTTAAAAGTGCTGAGATCCCCTTTTCTCACAAAACTCATTTCCTGACAGCACAGACTCTCCTGTCTTCTGTTAACTGAAGGGCATGCTTTTGTTCTAAATTCTAATTGTTCAACTATGAAATCATTTCACCCCTGAATAGGTTCAAATGTGTAAAGTTAGTAAGAGCTGTGTCTTCTCTTTTGCAAGGGTTTATGCTCAGATCAGTGCAAGTCTGTGCATCTGTGAGTGAATTAATTTTGATACAAGTAGAAGAAAATCACAGTTAAACTTTATAACATCACCTGTAAGGCCTCAAGGCAGTTGCAGATTTTCTCTGCATTGGGCTCCTATTTGCTTTCAGGTTGCTGTATAGGTCCATTGATTCCCACATGGAGGATGTGGGACCCATCTATAATCACAGGGTTGAGATCTCCATCTTCTTTATTATCTACATCATCATCATTGCTTTCTTCATGATGAACATCTTCGTTGGTTTCGTCATCGTCACATTTCAGGAACAAGGAGAACAAGAGTACAAGAACTGTGAGCTGGACAAAAACCAGGTAATTTACAACGCCTTGTTGCCACTAAAGGTAGAAAATACATTGAGAATAAGCATTTAAGAAAGAAATAGATACAGAGAGGAACATGTGAAGATTGACACAAGATAAAACAATAAGCTGGCTGGCTTTACTGCCATCTTTCAGGAGTCAGATAAAAAAAAATCTTGCTGTAAGATTTGCTCAAGGGACAACATTTACTTAAAAATGTGTGCTGTACCATTTGGTTCACTGAGATTAGAAGAGCATGACAGCGTTGTCTGGCCAAAGTAAACGCATATGGAACTCTTCAACAGGTAGAATGTGCGCATTCAGATTATGACCTGAAAGAAATTCTTCTACCAAGTATTTTCATTTTAGTCAAAAACTTGAAATGTTGTATTTTTATTGTATTTGGAGGTAGCTGACCAACCCTGTTTTTTGTTTAAGTTTTATATCTACCCTACCTCTTTCACAGCGCCAGTGTGTAGAGTATGCCCTGAAAGCCCGGCCCCTGCGGAGATACATCCCTAAAAACCAGTACCAGTACAAAGTTTGGTATGTGGTCAACTCTACCTATTTTGAATACCTGATGTTCGTTCTGATCCTGCTGAACACCATCTGCCTGGCCATGCAAGTAAGTAAGCAAGCAGAAAACCTTACAGGTGATTAATTATTAGGCTTTGTTGGGGAAAATGTAGAAATGGCTGAGGATGAGACCAACTTTCACCTTCACACGATGTATTGAGGGAGAGGGACAGGGACATGATAAAAACCATTGTACCATGTTTGCTCCTGATGACGTTTAGTTAAAATGAGGAATCTGCCTCTCGTCCTCTGCCTGCTAATATCTGACACTTTCAACAATTCTGGTTTAAGTCCTTAAAGACAAACAAATATAAAAAACCCAGCAGTTATATCACAGATCAATTTAGTGGCCACTATAATAACAAGTGACTTCTCAATTCTGACTTGTCTTCTATGAAATGCAGCAATAAGCCTGGAACTGCCACTCAACTGAGATTTTAATTCAAAATTTGTGGCTTTTCTATGTTAAAAAGTAGAGAGCAAATATTTTGGCAAACAAGGCAATCAAGGAAACTGGAGGTAGAGGGTAGGAAGGCCCTAGGTATCTCCTTTATTCTGTGTTAAGAACCATAGAAACTGTCTGGAAAGAACCTCTAGAGGCCGTATTGTCTATCCTATCACCTAAAGGCAGGATCAGCTCCACCTAAAGCATTTCTTGATAGGTGTTTGCCTAACTTGCTTCACTACTGATGCTACTGATTGCCTTACTACCCACTATGCTGTGCGTTCATTTTCCTTACTGTGGGAAGGTTTTCCAAACATCTCATGTGAATCCACCAAAGAAACATTTGCAGCTGGATCTACAAGAATAGCAGATAGAGGTAGTAGATTACCAGGTGCAGGTGGAACAGCGGTAAAGGGGAAGGAGTTAAAACCTTTACTAAGTAGCCAGCTTACGAAAAAGAAGTCTTGGATTCCTTTCAATCAGGAAATGGGCCCTCATAGACACAAACTGGTCTGTACATTTGTGCAAGTCTGTGCTTTCCTGGCTTGTTCCTTCCATGCCTCAAGCCCTGTTCTCTTCTATACTCTGTCTGCTTAAGAGCTAGTCTGCCAGTCACTCTTCTCCCTAAAACCCATTCTTCCTCCTCACCCAGTCAGTCTCTGAACTCTCTTCCCTTGTCTGTGGCCCAGACAGTTCAGATTCCCACTCCTCAACTAGTCCTTCTCTTCTCCTCACTGCACAGACTCCCAGTTGCAGTTACCCCTCCACGGACCTCCTTTCCAGTCTCTCTGCCCTTTCCATTTGATTGTCTGCTACAGTTTGTTCCCTTCTCTAGTTTTTCCCTTACTGTGAGTCCAACTCCCCTTGCACTCCTACACCAACTTCTCTTTTGACCTTAGCACCCACCAGTACATTTCCACTGGATCCAGATCCATCCCAGTCTGGCCCACTCCCAGTCTCCCCTCAAAAATAGCCTGAATTTCCTATCACTCCCTAACAGTCTAAGTCTGTATTCACAGTTGATTTTCACCTTATTTTCTCTCACTGTCTCCGGTCCAATCTCACCAGATTTCTAGATCTCCCTACTTTTTCTTCATCTGGTCTAGCTCTTTCCCATCCCCAGAGGCTTCCTCTGCTGTCTTGCCTAAGGTACCAACAAAGGAGTGAGGCAGCATGAGCACAAGAAAGTGCTCTGCTCTCAGCTGAAGTATCTACTGCTCTGCTGTCATGAAGCAATAGAGAGGGACTAGTACAGTCACTCTGAAGCTTTGAGGCATGCTCAGTTGCTGTGACAACGGTACATGCCCAGGGCAGGTACAGCTAGAAGCTGTGAAATGTTTGTGAGCCCATAGGCAGGACAGCATCTCTGCAGATTCTAGGAAGTCTATATCCATCTTGAGAAAAGTATAGTTTTTCAACAGCTTATACTGTGGCCAGATTTGGGTCAAACATCGTAATGGACAGCAAACACAAAAGCCACATTCCAGTAAAATTCCAAGTTTTTAAGCAGAGTCCTGCAAGTAGCAGAGTCTTTCAAGCAAAATGTTACAAGAAATTTTGAAAACGCCTCAACAATATATTTTTTCCTGACCTGGCTTTCAGCTGCAGCTGAATTGTTTTAACTGAAACTCTTTTAAATAAATTACCCTGAGCCAATGCAGAATATGAAAATTCTTCCCAGCTGGTTAAAGTTTATCAAAGTTAAGCGACTACAAAAGGGGTCTTATAACACAAACTGGAAGATGACCTTAAAATAAGGCAATGCAATCAGTCTCAAGTATAACGATCTGGAAATAGGGATATGAAGGGTGAGGTGGCAACATTTGCAGAAGACACTACTTCAATTAATCAATAGAAGATGGAGAGTAACTTCATAAGATCTTAATAAAGTTAAGTGGATGGGCAGTATGATTGCAAATTTAATTCAGAGTTGACAGATACAAAATAATGCATATTGGAAAGATATGATTTGAGCTGCTCGTGTACTTTGCAGAATCCTGAATTAAGTGTAATTACTTGGGGAATGGCTTGGTATCATGAACAGCTCAGTGAAACCCCTGTTCATGGTGCAGTAGTAATCAAGCAAAAAAGTAATTCAAGTGTTAGGGAAGGGTGAGATAACAAACACAATTGGAGACTGTCTTGTACCATTATACAAATTTATAATGAGCCCTCAACTGGAATGGTAAGTGCAATTTTAGTAGCCCCTACTCAAAAAGATTTTTTCAAAAAGACAGGAGATCTAGAGCTGGGTGGCAAAAATGGCTGGAGGTATGGAAATGCTTATGTGTGAAGGGAGATGAGAATTCTAATTTGAAAAAATGGAGCGTGCTGGGATTTTCTTTAGAGAACCTCAACATAAAGGGAGATGAGGAGGGGCTCTGTGGATTCCTAACTAGCTGATATGTCTGTTCCTCACGCTGCTGCCGGGATGCTATTTTTCAGCACTACGGTCAGAGCTGCATGTTCAAGGAAGCCATGAATATCCTCAACATGCTCTTCACTGGCCTCTTTACCGTTGAGATGGTCCTGAAATTAATCGCCTTCAAACCCAAGGTAGGTGCTATAGGCATAGATTTTCCCGGCCTCTGTGTGTGTGTGCATGTGTGTGGGGCAGCTGTGAGGAGAAGGAGGAGGTGAAACTTTCTGATCTATTACCCCACCAGTAACTGAGCTGGACAGTTGCTCTCTGGATTGGAGTCTCACGTATATTTAATAACTTTTTTACTGGCGAGTAGACACACACACACCCCCAAAAAAAAGGGCAACACCTGCTAATAGAGAAGGTTCCTAGTTCTCTGTTTTCATTAAGTTACAATAGTGTGACACTATGTTAAGGCTGTAACATGTTTTCCATTCTGAATGTTATTCTAATGCTCTCTCTGACTTTCCTTAAATAAATTACAAATAGCGTCCCATGATTAGTCTCCTGGCCCAAGTGAAGTTAATCAAGCATGACTCATTTTGAGTTATGAGCATTGGAAAAAAATGTTTCTTCTGGGAGGGCTACATCTCAATGAAGGTTTGGATTGCTTTAGTTTTGAATTTAGGATGTCATTGATAATATTCAGTACCGCAGCAGGTCCTGTCTGAAAGTATTGTCCTGTCCATTGGGCCATGGCATTTTGCTAGTATAGCTGCACCATAGGGTATGATTATAACCTACAAGCTCTTCCAAATAATTTGACACAGCTGCTGCAGGGCAAGGACAAAGATTCTGACCTCACATAATTTAAGATTACACAAGGCTTTCTTCTTTGGGGTTCGAATTCAGTGGTGTGTCATAAGGAGCAGAATCCAGACACCTAAACATGGGTACCTCGTACCTTTTTCATACCTTCAGTGATACGTTGACACATGGGGTTGTATCATGAAGGATGCCTTGATACATTGGGGTTGGCAAATACTGTCTGAAGCACCAGTTATGACACTGGTAGAGATGAGCAATCATGTCTGACAGTCATGCGTGTCCTTCATGTTAAACATTTAGGGGATCACTGAAGTTAAGAGCTCCTCCCAGCTCTAACCTAACATCTTCCTGATCCTCAGCTCAGAAAATTTGCACTCCAATTCTACTGAATTCAGTCTTTTTCTTGTTAACTCTGTGTTGACTTTGTTCCCACCCAGCCTCTCTCTCCTTCTTCCACACTTCTCTATGACTTCGTAGAAGAGTCACAGTTTCATTTTTTTCCTGAGCCCAATATCACTATCCTATCTCAGATGTAGTTCTCTTAAAAGTTAGGAGCACCTTGTGCAGTCCTGGTGAAGGACTGATTTTTTTGTGTGAGATCTCAAACACTGTCTTGGGAAATTTTGAAGTATCGTCATCTGTTTCAGAAGGAATTGTAATTTTCAGGAGGGATCTACCTTTCACTTTTGAGATTTCACCATGTCTATTAGCAAGCAAGTCTTCTGGCACTTTGTAAAAATATTATCTGCTCACTATATACCCAGAAATGTATTTCACAGGCTTTGTAGTGTTCTTCTGATTTCATGGGTTTACTTTACAGGAGATTCTTAACTTTGAGAAAGGTGACGTTCTCAACAGAATTTGTTTTGAGCATTTAGGAAGAAAGTTCGACCAGCTGGGCTGGAATATTGAGCTCTGTACATATACAAGGAAGGCTTTACCTGACATGGTTGCCTCTAACAGTAAGGAATTGGCATTGATGATATTGGAGGTCCTTTCTACTTCCTGTGTCTTACTTTCCTGTGTTCAATCTCCTTTTCAAGTTTTGGTGCACCACAAAATATTAAACAAAATCAACTGAGGTTAAACATGTGTCCTCCGGATAGCAAAACATTGGAACAGATTGCCTAAAGAGATTATGGAATCTCCATAATTTGCGGTTTTAAGATTAAGTTAGGGGAACCTTTTATTAGAAACAGTTTAGGAATGTATGATCTTCCTTGAGACAGGGGAATGGACTAGACCATCTCAGGAGGTCCTTCTCAGCCCAATTTTCCATGATTCTGTAATTTCCAAACTAAATTCCCAGCCACTACACTATAGTAAAAGTGAGAATATAAAAGTTTTCCTTGTCACCAGAATAGTAGAGTCTTAATAAACATCTTTTCAACTAAGGATCATACAACAACTTCAGGATGGGTCCTGTCCATCCTGAAAGAATAGCCAGCAAAAAGAATAAATCTGTTTCAAATCCTGGTCTGGCCTGTATGCCAAAACTGGTACTAACCCTTAAATGGCTATTTTAATTAAATACCTTCAGGAAAATAAACAGACTTTTTAAAAATGGAACCATAGGATTTACAAGGAAGAAAAACAGGAATGAACTTGTGAAAACAATTGATAGAGCAAAAAGACTTGCCTCCAGCGGTACATTCACACTGGATTGAGTACCAGTTCAGTGACTCAAGTTTGGAAACATCAAAATTCCTTGTGTAACTTGCCATTGTCTGTTCAGTACAAGGATTTGGCCTGCAGCCTTCGTTCCCTGCTCCATATTGACTCAACCTGCTTTCCAAAGAAGGGAACCCCCTCTCCCATATGACCACTTGGACTGATGTGGACCAACACTGGGGGACACAATCTGCCTCTCTTTAGGTAGCACATTGGCATTGAAGCTGAACTTGCCTAGAATATGTCCTGCTGTGGGACTCTCCCAGCATGGAGAAAGTTATTACCTCAGCCCTCTGCTTGGCCAGACCTTCTATTCTCCTATCACTCAAGGTACAAAAACAAACTACATTTGCAGCTGGAGGTTGTCCCCAGGAACACCAGCTGGAAAAGTCCAAAAGGATTTCATTGTCACCTGGTTGAGCATCACTACAGCACAGCCATCGTCCTCTCCCCTCTAACCACTCAAGTCCCCCACACAAAGAAATGAGATGCTAAGTGATATTAGTGTTTCCCAGATGTGAAATGGCAAGATAAATGCTCATGAGATCTCTGCTGAAGACAGATTTGTCTGCCATTTCCTGAGCAATAAAACACAAACCAGCCTTTGTTTCAGCTGCTTTGTCTCCTTTTGAATTTGTGCCCAAACATCACTCTTTTCTATCTGAAGAGTACCCTAAAATGAGGGAAATGTAAGACTTATGACTGACAACAAGGAAGCAGGAAACTTGGTTAGCTGAAGGTGTTGTGTCCTCACCTTAGCGACAAGCCCCAGGAGAATGTGGCAGAACAGAACTGAGCACAGAACTGAAGCTGGTAAAATTTGCTCTGTTTTCTCCAGCTTTGTGGTGCTTAACCCAGCAGTGGGTGCTGCAGCTAACGTTCAACTACAGCAAGCAATGCAGTAACTGATTTGTAACTCTGAAGCAGCTGCCACAGAGCTGTCCCTTGCATAGCAGCTTCCTAAGGCACCTTGGAATGAATGGTCTGCAGCAGCAACAGAGGATCATGGTTTTCTCCGTCTGTGCCAGGTAGAACAAGCTGCTATTTATTCATACCTTTACCAGAGAGAATTGCTAAGGGAACTGGGACAGATCTCTGAGGTACTCAGAGCTGCCATCGCCCTAGCTTCTTACAGAAGTCACCACAGGGATATGCCCATGCAGAACAGCTTTGGGGAAAGCCTAATATGCAGACCTCCTGCTGCAGGCAGTGGAGTGGCAATCACTATTATATGAAGTAATATAATGCACTACAGTTCTACCTGTGTATAACCTGCATAACAACAGAAAAAGTGGCTGTCTCTGAATAGATTTTTTGCTGTATCCAGTTTTTATTTCTTCACTCCCATTCTGTGAGGAGACATGTCCTTCTTCTTTGCTACTTTTGATAGTAAAGGTCAAAAAAAGCAAACACAGTCAGTTTCACAGACACTAAGTAGGATCGCATATGTGCCTGACTGCAAAGAATCAGCATGGATATTCCAGCCCTGCAACTAGTTCTTGTGCTAAGAGCAAGGATTTACTCATTGAAAGGCCAGCTGTAGGAATAAGGAGCCAAGTCTGAGTCAGGGCTCATCTCCTAACACTTACAGAAAGTATGTGAAGCGGGTAGAAAGGCAAGGGCTTTCCTAACTAAACGTACTGTTACTGTTGAGATTGTTTGCTCGAGTCAGAAAGTCCCTTTGATACCTGTCCTTTTTATTGGCCATCTTCTGTGAACAGTGTTTTGGTTTGTTTAGTCTCCAGGGAGGCTATAGAGAAAGAGGGGTGCGTTAGCTGGAGCAGCTGCTGCTGGTATAGATGGTGCCTGCCAAGCAGGGACAAGGCCAGCCTCTGAAAGCCACCCTGTTTGTGTGGCACATTTTCTGGAGGAGAGGATCAGTTATCCCAGTTTTTATGCAGGATAAATCTAAGCACTGTGTAAGACAGCTCATCTATGTCTGATGCAGTCTTGACAGAAGGGTGTGCTAACAATGAGCAAGAGAGATTTGGGATGATTAGGGCTGCTGATAAAGAAAACATCCACTACATGCCCTGCATCTCCTTACAGAGTACTAATGTGCTGCTCTGAAGCAAAACCCCCAAATGGACCTGAATGTTTATCTTGGCTGACACTCTTAAACTGATTCAAGACTAGTTACTTCAGAGAGACAGACAGTCTAAAAGTAACGCTGTTGAGCCAAGGCCTTTTGCTGCTTTGTTTTTCTAATTTTATAAATTCTCCAGCCAGTCTAGTGAGCTGTTTTTCAGTTCCTACGTGGAGCAAGCTGCTGCTGCTTGGTGCTTTTTCCAGAGAAAACTACTAAAGGGAATGAGAGGTGCTGTGCTGTCTAGGGTGCTCACAGCTACCACTGTCCTAGCTTCTTAAAGAAGAAATCCCCACAAGCACCAGTCCATGAAGGACCAGCTGCTCTACAAAACCTGCCTGGGGTTTATCTTTTCAACTCAAAGACAATGACTTAAAATTCCTATTCATATGAAGATGCACCATCTGTCAACATACGTGCTAACATGGGGATGGATATTCCTCCAGGAATTTCAGATCTTTCCAGCCTCCTGGAATGGGCTGTTTTACTGATGAACCTCATCTACTTTTTCTTTCAGGAAACATTTCATCGATCCCCTTATTAGCTAGGGCAGGACTAGTAATCTGAGAGCTACGAATTTTCTACCGCTGTCCCTGTCATCTCAGACTAGGGAAGACATACCAGTGGAACTACTCCCATGCATAAAGTAAAGCACGTTCATATATTTTGTCAAATCCAGGTCTGTGTGTGGAAAGGGAATCTTGGGGATTTCCTCTGTGGAATTATGACTATCAGAGAGACTACAGATCACAAGTCTATTCCATTTACCAGACACTGTCAGCACCTTTCTTCCCTGGGTGTTTATGGATGTTACTTGTAAAGCAGCCTGTAACGCCATCTGTCCTGCCTCAGATAGTTAGTTCAGTACCTCATTTATCACTACTACTTTACTCTGAATTCTTGCAATTCTTTACTGTCATTTTCATGTAGCTGAGTTCAGACTTCTGTGCAGTGTTTCAAACAAGTTTCACATTCAGCACAAGGCATATAATCCTATGTGATCCCAGGAAGAGCTATGACCCTCTGAGTAGTGGAAGTCATGAGTGTCACCCATGGTTATTTCTTAGTCTCCATTTACTGATGGATCTATGTGTCCTCAGTGTTTCTTTATCCCCTGACGCATTTGCCAGTCTGTATTCCTCTTCAAGCTCCTCTCAGTCAGCATTTATCATACATTTGATGTGCTGGTATCTCTTCTCAAACTTGCAAAATGACTCATCTGGTTTTGTTCCCTTTTTACTACTCCATTTCTCCTACATTTATGCCTATAAACAGATCTTTGAGCATTCTCTCCTGAAGTCACACTGGCTGTTTCATACTACTTGCATTCTTCTTTCTCACCATAACCATAATCTGTAATTCCTTGGTCAGGATAGAGGCTTCAGCATTTTCACAAACAACTGAAATTTATATCCAGTCTATCCCTTTGCACCACAGAAACAAGGTTGGTTAATTTTAGAAATCTAATGCTTTTTATACTTCTTCATTCTAGTACCTTTAGAAATACCTGTAGAGCTTAGGATGCTGCCCAGGCATCATTCATCATAGTGTTTTATTTCTCCAGCTTATATGGAGAAAGCAAAGCAGAGACATGCTGCGCTGATACAGAAATGTCAGGAAAACTGGTTACAATTGAGTGGTCTTTTGTTCAGCATGGAAAAACACTTCAGGTCCATCCAACAGACATAGGAATTGTATTTAGTTAAAAATCACATAGTTTGGGATGAAGTATGGTGGTATAAATTAGTAGTTTAAGTCGTGTAAGTATATGTGAGCCCATGGTGCAGGCAGCTGCCTCCCTCTCGTGGAGTCTGGCCACACAATTCTGGTTGTCAAATGGCTCTCATTTTGCAAATTTCCTCTGCTGGTTTTGGCAGGTTTTTAACCTAAGTAGTCATCTAGCTGTTTCCTCTCCTCAGCTTCAGTAATACTCTTTCTGTTTTGGAGGGGCAACATCTAGACACGGAGTATTTGCTGACTGAGTCATCTACCCAGTGCAGTAGGAAGGGCAGTCTCTAACCACCACCCAGCCTTTGGCTGGAACAAGTCTTTTAAAAGGCAAAAGAAGGAGTGAGAAAGCTAATATGTTTCAGGATCTGTGGGTGGGGAAAAAAAATATACCTCATTCAACAAAAAAGAAGAGTGGGCTCTTTTTGATGTTGGGTAAGAGAGCATGGAGAGAGCTAGGAATAATCAGGTAAGAGAGTATGTGAACTGAAGAAAGTGGGAGAACTAAAACAGGAAGTCTGGGGGAAAAAGAGAAAGAAACCGGACCTGGAGGGGAGGAAAAGCCATACAGATAATGAAGAGTGGGAACAGACAGAATATACGTAAAGGCAGAAAGAAAAAAAATAAACCGAAGACCCTGAAAGAGGAAAGTATTAATAAAATGGAGAAAGAAACAATTGCCCCAAAAATGATGCAAACAAAAGAAAAACAGAAACAGGGCTGAAAGGAAAAGTAAACATGGAAAGGGATTTTTAGAAAATTAAAAACTGAATTAAAACCTATAGCTTTTAAGCTAATGAACATCTTTTTATGTTTCTACATTTTGTTGAAGTTCTCTGGCAGTCATCCCAGGTCTCCATGTTCAGACACATCAGTATCTCAGCCACAGAGCTTCCCTGTGTACTATCTCATCAGAATAATTTGCAATAAAAGTTGGGTGCAATATATTTCCCTACTTCTGTGGATTAATCTCATCCCCGTTGCTTTTCTTTTTCACCCCAAATTTTTTTCTGGGTGAAGTCTGAGTGTGTTGTGTGTTCCTCTGGATTCTCTGTACAGCCAGTAGCCCAGCTGGAATTAATCTCAGCTGCTCCAACAAGCCCAGCAGCCGTATGACCAGAAATGCCTGACATCTCTGTAGTGCACGACCAGACACTGCATTGTATGTGTGCAGTCAGTCTGAGGCTCTCAAGGAATTGCTGAATCAGGCTCAAGGGTTCTGGAAATACACTAGACAAGGGAAAAAATCTTAACCCCTCATTAATCACTCCTCTGCTTTCTCTTTACTGTGATTACCTGTCTGCCAGGAGTTTCATGCATTGTGCGTAGCATAGATATCATGTGGAGATTTGACCATATGGTCTTTCATGTCTGCAGGCCTGTGAGGAAAAATGAGCCTCTTTTCCAAGCCCTTTCTGCAAAAGTAAATACTAAAAGTACTGTAGGTCAGAGCAGCATGTTTAGGTGACTTTGATGTGAAGAAATACTTGGGATAATTATGCTGGACATGGATGATCAGGTCATCCCAGCCCTTTATACCCATCATTGGGTTGGAACAGAGTCATCAGGTAAACTTGCTCCTGGATGCTGCTTGCCTGACAGAATTTCTATCTGCCTATATGTCCCGGAGAAAGAAGATAAAAGAGAGGCTAAGAAAGTAACTGAGCCTCTTGTAGCACAGTCTGTGCCACAGCACTCTCACAGCAGTTCGGCGTTGAGACTTTCTCACAGAACATGGAAGGGCATCCCACTAGCCAAGGGCCAAAGCAGCTGCTTCTGTTATTCCAGGCCTTAAATCGAAACTCCTCAGGCATCTGTGCTGCCAACATGTTACAAGGCAGTGACATTAAAAGAAAGAGGAACCACATCCTGGTGTTTTAGAGTGCTGGCCCATCAAGTTAAACAGTATACCTGCTGTAACTGTAGAGCCTTGAAAAACAAATCTTCCAGTTAGTACAGAAAAAGAAAATTTGCAAAGGAACACTCAGGGATAAGGTTGATTTAACAACAACTTCCACAAATGAGGCGTTAGCAAGCAAATAACTGTCTTCTCTGTCATGTGAAAGTACAGGGAATCCTCTTTGATGCTTCTTAGATTTCACTGAGTTCCTCACCGGTTCCTGAGTGTGCGTGGGAGGGGAAGTCTGGCCATTCCCGACACTTTGAAGGAGAAGAAAGTAGTGCCAGACTAAAGTTTTTCTATTGTGCATATGCTTATATTCTGAGATGGCATAAGCGTGACTCCACCTAAACAATTCATGCAGTGTGAAAAACATTTGGTAGGTGAATGTAACAGAAGAAACTAGACAGATGATGAGAAATATAATTTTGCAGTAAATTCTAGCTCATATCTCTAGTTGAATCTGGGTCAGGAAACATAAAAGTCTTCCTTTTGAACACTGGTTGACATCCTGTATGAAGTATACTTGTCTCTTTCCCATTTCCTAGTGGAAAATGTATGTTGCAGAAAGGCATGAGCAGAGTGGATCTCGATCGGTTTCTTTGTCGGTGCCACCAAAAAAGAGGCCAAGAATGAAATAAGTATACAGAACAAACTTCCCCCTTAATGCAAAAAACTTGTCCTTTCATGTTGTGGTGGAAGTAATTGGTGAGGGACAAAAAGGCTGTTTGGTCTGCCGCTTCCCATGTTGCATTCGTTGTTTAAATGCAGGATGTTCTCCTTCCTCGAGGACAAGGCCAACAATTTTCTGCACACAGATAGATCCTCTAATTACTATATAGAACGTGTGAAATTTCTAACACTGATCAGCCAGAGCTATGCAATACTCGAGCTTTCTGAAGGGTCAATGGAGAATTCAGTAGGCAGAAAAAACTGTTAAAGAAGCTGTACAAGATCTTCAATGAGAGAGGACCTTTTCCTTCAGCAAATGTACCCGGAGAATTTGCATATTGCTGCAACATTGTGACAGATTTATTTTCAGTCTGGCACTTGGGGGTTTTAATGTCATTATAAATGATCAAAAATAATGACATGACTGCACAATGCAACAGTGTGGGAAGTACTTTATTAGCTATTACACTTAATTATTTAATACTGAAAATTATTCACACAGTGTTAAAAGCCCAGTGGGATGGTGAACTGGGGTCTCATTCACAACAGCATCGACAGCAGCAGCAGCATGTAAAGGGAACAGTTCGAGGGAAAAGTGACTTGGTCTCACCCCTAAAAGAAAAATCCCAAACCTCTATCACTTCATGTGATGTTGTTTTTAAAGGGTCAGAAGTTCTCAAGATGTGAATCTTCTCTTCACATAAGAATGATGCCAGATAACAGACTGTGCTATAGGCCCTGTTAGGAGCTGTTCATCATATTAGGAAATTACATTTCCACTGCTGAATGGTCACCTGGCTGAGGTCTAAGAAAGTTGATTTCTCTTCTCTGTCATGCATCTGGCTTTTGTAGGATCTTGGAAACTTTTGTTTTCTACGTTTCTGCTTCCCCAAGTGTACAATAAGAGTAACCATCCTCTTTTGGAAAGTTATGATTGATAGATTACATGAAAGTAAGCATTATTTTATTAACTACTCTAATCCATATAAAATCAACCCTTTTCTGAAAATTGAGGTAACTTATAAAAAAAGAAACTATTCAAAAAGCTATTGCTCATACCTACCGGCCTGTTTCTAGAAGATTGTGCCTTTCTTCCAGTGACTACTACTATCCACACAGCAACCATGTCAGAGCAGTCCGTAGCCTTTTCCCATGGTGCATATGGGGACAGGGAAGCTATTCCAAGTCCAGCCCCGTATTCAGAATGCTTCTTCACCCATTACTTGCCACTGTCTCATCGTCCCACAACAATAAATGGCTCTTCACTCCGAAAGATGTGTCACTTCTGTTCTTACAGGTTGAGTTTTACTTCTTTTGAACCATTCTTCCCTGGGCTGGGATGTCAGTCCAACTTTAGAAAATAGACTGTCTTAAACAGCAAAGCCCGTCCTTTTGCTCTCTTCATAGTACTATTTCACGTTGCTAGTTTGGTTTATTGCCTTCAAGAGTTATTTATTGGCTCTCACCAAGACCTGCTTTTTCTAGACCTTGCAAAGTTTTTGAGCATTTACAGCTTCTTCCTAACGGAATTTGACAGCAAAATTCTCACGGAATGCATTTTGTGATAAATTATCTGTTCAGACATAGCAAGCCATCACATTCACTTTTCAGTCTTTCTGGTAAGACTGGTGTTGATTTTGTTTCTCTTTGCTGAGAACAAGTCTGGTGTCTGACTGCAGGGCAGTAATTGTTAAATGATTGCAGTGTAATTACTGTTCATAAGGAAAAGGGCCCAACTCCTCACAGGGTATCACTGTGCTACAACATACAAGAACGTTTAGCTTATGTTTCTAGGTGGACAGCAGAATTTGTAAAAGAGCTTTCTGTTACTCTGCCTCCATTTTTGTGTATTTATATCAAGGAGGCCTTAGGCATTACTGTTCTGAGGTATTACTCACCCTCCCTTCAAAGGCAGCTAAGAGCAATCCAGGCCAAAAATGACATCAGGGTCAGCTAGTTGAATCATCCAGTTTCAGCATGTTTTACTGTTATCATTTCCTAAGGCCTTCTGAGCATGTTGCCTTGAAATACAATCTTTGCCACCTCTAAGAGATGCTGCCATAATAAATACTTCCATATTGCCTTTGCCGTGCTTCTTTCCCAGTCTTTGGAGGACCTGGGACCATAACATTGCACTTTAAGCCTTCCACATGGCTGAGTGCTTGTGTACTACTAGCCACTTTACAGTAAATGAAATACGGAAAGATGAAAAATAACTATACCACCACATATGTGGGCATGGGGGGGGCCCAAGGACCATCTAGAAAATACAGTTCTGGTGGAATGAACTGCATTGCAAGATCTAGAAATGGGAATTCTCAGTTCACAGAACGGGTATGATAAAGACTTTTCTAGATGTGTCCCCCTGACATTGTCAATTGGATAATTGTAGGTACAGAGAGCATAAAAAGGGGTCTGTTGTGACACAAGAGATTATGTAGTTCCAGCCTCCGTAAATGTTTCAGTTTGTCAAATGGTGGCTTGGGGACCTTGGTTCAGGCAGTGGGTTTTTTCCTTTTTCCCCTGTGATGGAGATATTTGTCCACTAGAAGCACAGGTGAGACCCGTAGTTTGCTTTAGGACCTACAGGCTCTCAAACAATAATCAGAAGGTGGCCACTTTTAACCAGTAACAAGGTACCCCAGTTTTATACCAGTGACCTAGAAATAAATATTTGGGGTCTTTTTCCAGATCACAGAGCCATTCAAGTCCTCCAACTCCTTTGTTTCTGTCAAGCAGAATGTCCAGTATGTCCAGGCAGGCCCTCAGCCCCCAAGGGACACCTGTCTGCTTTCACCGACGTCCTCATTGTGAGAGCGAGCATGAAACATAGTGAGAGAGGATGAAGGAAAACGTCAAAGTTACTGAGCACCTGTCTTGGTCTACAAGTTGGTCTTGTTTTCTTACGGAATAAGCAGAGAGGCAGGAGGCTTCTTTAGAACCGACCAGACCTTTGGAGTAGTCTGGGGAGCTAGAAAGCTCCTCTCCTCACTCCCCGTCTGCAGAAAGATTTGACGGAGTACAGGGGCGCCTTGTGCAATTCCCTGCAGCAGTGACTCATTACAGCAATTGGTAGGTGAACTGCAGGGAGTCTGTGTCTCAGAATTAATCCATCAATGGCTGAGAGCTGATAGATAGTATGCAAATAGATGCTGTTTTCCTGCAGCCTGTCAGGAGCTCCAAGCAGCTGCATCCTCCACTTCATTCCTTCTCTATTAGGTTCGGCTAATTTTGCTGATTGCTGTTATGGCTAAATGGTATCTTAGCCTAACAGAACTTGCTTCTGACACAAACCTCCATTTGGTGTCAGGAGCTATTGTCGCTTTGTAAGATTGTTCAGGATACATGCAAATCACTCAAATCTGCTGTGAGAAGGTATGCCAAGAGTCATGGTACTGTGTAAAGGTCATTTGATTCAATACTGTTTTCCAGTGAAACTGTCCCTTTTGCAAAAATACTGTCAGGGAAAGCCTCTTTTAATGAAGTCTAAGAACTGACTCTCGCAGCTCTAAATAGCCTGCAGCGTTTTCAGAAATGAATTTACGTGCTAAGCAACCATCAACCAAACTAGCAGTTCATCTCATTTTGCAAATCCCCAGCAAAGTCTGCTTTGCTGCCCTTTACAATCAGTAGGAAATTTTTGCGAAGAAATCACACTGAATATCAGGGTATAAGCCCCTTTCTCTCCTTCCTATATACTCCTTCCAGCTGATTAAGATTGATGCTTCTTTGTGTTGTTTTAACATGAAGGTTTATTTTAGATAAGTGACAGCAAGGTTCTCCTGTAGTTTGCTTTCCTTTTAGGCTGTGTAATTATCTATATGCCTTAGTTTCTCCTCCTTGATGCTTCTTTTCTGTATTCATACATGCATACCTGCGTGCATGTCTTTCCCTTTTTTCCCATGACATTGCAGCATCTTATTCCACTGGGGACCATCTGACCTACATTCAGATCCCACCCGGTGAATAGCCTTGACCCTTGCTGTGCTCTTCATCTTTAGAGACTTTTCTCTCAGAGGGGTTTGTTAAATTTTGCCAGCCACCTTGTAAGAGATGGAAATGAAAACCTAGGACAAAGCAGATAAATAACCGCACATCAATTAACACACAAGTGACCCTGCAGCTCCCACAGGGCTGGATGCTCAACACCCAGTGGTGTTATGACTCAACAGCACCCTTCCTCTGAGGATTTCTCTGCTTCAGTGTAGATGCATAGCTCTCTGGCCAGCACACGTTCTTCTTACGGGCACCAGGTGACTTAGCTCAGACCTTGAGGTAGACTCCAGTGGGCAATTTTCCCTGCCATTATTGGCGCTTCTTAGATACTGCATTTAGAATATGGTATTCACAAAAAGTAAAAGTGGTCTCCAGAGATTTCAATGGCTCCATGAGTACCAAAACAAACCCTAGCTTCTTTGATAGCTAATCTCAGCAACTAGGAAACCTAAAAATGATTGGCATACTCATTCTGAAATGCTACAATGTCTGCTCCCCTCACACAAATGAGATTCCATTCCAGTCAGCTACTGCATATTTATGCTCAGCCTTTCATTAACTTATCGATCATGTGATGATACACTATCCTTTGCTACCTTTGGGGAAACAAAAGGGGAAAAAATGTGCTCTAATGGTGGGTCTATTTCTTGCTTCCTGAATATTCAGTCCAATCCTCCTGGTCTCTTTCTGTCCTTTTTTCTCCCCAAAAGCTTCATGGATCTCCAAAGACATCCCACAAGAGAGGGTGACTACCATTCCCCAGTACGCCCCTGAGGCTGCCATTATGTGGCATGCAATTATACAGCCAAATCAGGGTCAAGCGTCTCCCTTTAAGGGTAAAATATGGTATTACACTCTAAATTCCTGTACTGCAAAAACAAACAGTGCCATCAATTCATTTCCAGTCAGACCTCTGCCCCCTTGGGAAAAGTATACAGAACTTTCTGGTGGGAAAAATAGTTTGGAAATACAACCTCTTTATTAGAGTGAAAGCTCTTCCTTCATTCAGTTTGTCTTTCATTAGCCACCCTGGTACACTCCAGTGAGGAATGTGGCTTGAAGATGTACTTTGAGGTCGCAAGAGGCAAATCCCGAAGGGGTGTAGTTCACTCTCAATATGTAGTCACAATTCCTGACAAGATTATGAGGTCTGATCCAAAGCTAAGTAACCACATGGCTGTTTGTAGGTGAATGTCTCTAAGGAGGGTGGCTTTTTAAGGATTCCATTACCTTGCACACAAATGAAGCATCTATGTTCTCTGTTTTCTTTGAGCTCTCTTACTGTGAATAATATCTTCCTATTTTTCATCCTTCTGTTTGAAACGCAGAGGGAGCAGGTGAGGAGGAAAGGAAGGTTTTAAAATTCATGTGTTTCCTTAATTCAACACTGGCATATTGGATGTGGGGTTGAGTAAAACTGCATTCATATCCGTGGCTTCTCTCTATCACTCATCTAAGAGGTACAGGAGGAAGAGAAGAGCTCTCTGAGTCCACCTTACAGCCACACAATTAACAGACCATGGTAACGCTCTTTCTGTGTTCCCAGAGCACAGCAGCCCATGACTTTCAAGCAAGGAGCTGGCTGATGAAACTCAGTAGAGCATCCCGAGAGAAAGAGCTCACAGTATAAATCTGGAGCAACACCACCAAAATTAGCAGAGTGACTCCAGATAAGCTGTGTGGTCACAAAGGTCCAAAGCAGCTATTTGTGATGGCAATGAAAAAGGGACCTTTTCTTTCCAGGCCTGAATCTCTCCTGAGATGTGCCAGCTGTGTCAGTGCAGTGTCATTGCTTCCAGTGAGGTTGCATTACTACAACTGGCAGCAAAATTTAATTCACTGGCTTCAGTGGTTGTCTGAGGACAGGATGTGATGCTACTTGTTACCTGGGTTTTGTACCAACAGCAAATGCTGTTTTACCAGCAGCAGTGGCTATCAAGCTCAATGTAAGAAGTTGCTCAGTAAAAAGAAATTGTGAATTTGGTTACACCAAAAATGTTCTTTGCAGTATGATGCCAATCATAGTAAAAATAACCACCTATCCATCACCACAGGTTTAAAAATAGTCACCATTTTCATGGGCAAAACCTGAACAACATGTTTTGGATCTTTACCCTTGCAACTACCCAAAAGCAAACTCTGGTTTTTTGGAGTTGTTTGAGTTCCTGCTGAAATCTTTAATAGTTCCTGATCCATGCAATTTGAGAAGGAAATGGAAGATAGTCATGCTATTGAATGCATGTATTCATTTGGCATGTGAGCAGTGCCATTGCCTTCAGCAGGACTGTGCACATGAACAGGGGCAGGAGGATTGGGTCTGTTGTCTTCTACTCCATTCTCTTTGATCCTGCAAGTGTTCTGTCTGCCAAGGTCGCATCAGGCTGCAAAGGCACTTTTTGCAACTCTCTATGATCTGTGTCTGTCCTTTATTCAAAATGCGTTTGCCTCTGCAATTTAATCTGCTGTTCTCTCCCTCCCCTTCCTCTTGGTGAAGTCTAATTACAGTTTTATTCCAGGTCCATCTGGTTGCTAACGATGCTGGACATCACTGCTGAATTCATTCTAATATTTGTTGTGTATTTTCTAGGCTGGATGCTGAATAATAATATTCTCTGAATTTGCTTTTGCTCCTGTTTCCTTCCTCCCTGTTGTAGCTAATTGCATAGTAATGTGTAGCCATGGGATGATTACTCCTCCCAGTGCAGATCTGCTAAGAGTTGCCTATTTCAGGCTGCAGGATAAAGGGGTTTTTTTTCTGGTTTTGAGAAGAAGATTTCAAAATCCACTCTACCAGCTCCCTTCACTAGTGTGGAACCAGCTGGGCACTAGCTTTCTCTGATTCACCCCTTTTTTTTTTTTTTTCTTTCCTGCCCCGAGCATAATGCAGTTTACAACTGTGAATCTCAAAGCATCCTGGAGGCAGTGTTTCAGTGTTTAGAAAGACACTTTTTGCCAGTGCCTGCTCTGTGTGATGGCTGAACCCACAGTAATTTCAGGTTCCCAAGTCTGGCTTGTGCACTGCCAGTGGCTGGGATTATTTTTTTTTAATTAATTTTTTTTTTCCTTTTCTCCTTTTTGCTTTCTGCAATACTGCCTGGGAACACAGACTCACACTTTACCCATGACCTGACTCTCTGGCTAAGAATAGCAGTCGCAGTGCAACTTGGGTTCAGTCTCACTGGAGACATGCTGCAGCTGGGAAACGGGGAGGTCAGATTAGCCCATGCTCACAAAACCAAACACATAAAAAGAGTACAGAGGATTTTGTATGTTCGCCTCCTTTTAAGACTGCAGAACAAGGGGAAGAGGTGGGCACAGGTGTTCAGCGAGCCAAGACAAATTTTCTTTGCTCATAACATTGACTTGTACAAGAAGTTTACATACAGAAGCCCATCTTCTGGGCTGAACAGAACCTTTTCCAAAAGGGTCCTGTATCCTTACGGCCTATCCAGTCAAAAATCATGCAGGATGGGGACAGCAGGCAGTACTGATTAGCATCTCCTGGGCCCTGCTTAGGAGAATGAGATGTTTGAGATAGCCCCCAAAGTGATTCTGCACAGCAAAGTGAAGGTATGAGTTTAGCACGTGCTAGCGGATCTGTCATAGCTTGTCCTAGACAGGTAATGTGACAGTGATGCTGTGGCACTGTCTTTAGCGTGAGTGAGCAACAGGTCACATTCTGAGCACATGCTAAAGCCGACTTCGCTCTCATTCTTACTCCATCCTGGTGGGATGCGCCAACACATGCTACATTCAGTCCTTCATTTTGTGGCGCAAACGTGCTTTCAGAGTAGCAGAAATACCAGTCCTGCTCTGTAGTTTTAAGACAGAAGTTAAAGCATTAGTAATAGAAACTGTTAGGTTAACGACCGTCGTAATACTCATTGTGGCTGGGTAAAGATGAAGGTGACAACCAGTGAGGTTTAAATAGCACATCCCCAGCTCAACTGTGCCCTCTGCTCCATGGCAGCCAGCTGTTCCCAGCACCAGCACAGAGCGTTACATCTGGAACGTGGACTGGTAGCTTGATATTCACACTGGTAGAAGGGGAGCTGTTTTTTGAGAGAATCGTATGATACCATTCGTGTACTCTTCCCCCAGCCAAACCTAAGCCAAATGGGGAAGGGTGCTGTGTTGCTAGGAACCGGAGATGTCTGGAGGAGCAGATCCTGCAGGCCCTACTCCTGCAAGCGGACATGCTCAAAGCGATCTATGTGGCTTCCCTTCGCCCCCCGTCCCAGAGTCGGAGGGGAGGGTGACTGCCCTGGGATTGCATTAGCTGGATAGGGGCTGCTCACACAAGTCAGGGATCCCAGGACTGGGCTACAGCTCGAGACAAAACAAGTAGACTGAGAGGAAAACCCCTTGAGGTATCAGGGCAGTAATTCTAATGGTAATTTTGAACTGTTTTTGTCTGTCTAACATTCCTTTTTAATCCCCATCCTGCCTGCCCCTTCCTTATGTAGGGTTACTTTAGTGATCCTTGGAATGTTTTTGACTTCCTCATCGTAATTGGCAGCATTATAGACGTCATTCTCAGTGAAACTAATGTGAGTATTACTCTACCCTTCCCAGGATACCACCACCTCCTCCTCCTCTGCTGTTCCTTCTCTCTTTCTCTCTTTCTTTCTCTCTCTTTTTTTTTTCTGGTTTTTTTCCCTCTAGTCATGCTTTTATTGAACTTGCCGTCGTCCTTCTCCTTCTCCCAGGGAAAAAAAAAGGAGGGGGGGAAATGCCTCCTTCTTTTTCACTTGTCATAGCTCGCCCCAAGGCTGTGACTGGTGAAAGCGCACAGAGTTTGGGGTGTGTGTGCTTTTTTTCCCTCCAAAAGGTAGACATGCTTGAGTGTAACTTTCTGACTAACCAGGCTTTTGTTGATACCCTCCATCATGTGAAACGTTACAGAGGTTTGAGCAACCAATACTGTAGAGTGGTAAGAGACTATTTAATATGCCCACATAACCTCTTTCTTTTCTTATTTTTTTCCTCTTCTCTCCCTCTTTCATGCTTTTGTTTTGTTTTGGTTTTTATTTTATTTTATTTTACTTTTTACTTTTTTTCCCTCTTTTCTCCCTTTCCCTCTCTCTCTCCCTCCCCCCCCCCCCTCATATTCTTTCTTTCTCTTCCTTTCTCTCTCTTTCCTTGGCTTCTCTGCCACATGCAGCACTATTTCTGTGATGCATGGAATACATTTGACGCCTTGATTGTTGTGGGTAGCATTGTTGATATAGCAATCACCGAGGTGAACGTAAGTAGCTGGCGTCTGTCCATGATCGTGCCTGCTCTAACATTCGTCTTTCCCGGGTTTTTCTTTTTTACCCCTCCCCCTTCCTCCTTTCTTTTGAGTTTGTTTTCAGAGCTTTTTGTTTAGTTTTGAAGCTCTCTCTCTTTTTTTTTTTTTGTTTTGTTTTCTTTTTATTCTGTTTTAATTTTTGGAACGACTTAAAGGACTTTTTGACTGTTGCATCATTTTCTTCCCTTCATAATCCGCCTGGCATGAACTAAACTGTATAGCAGGAAAAGTGATGGGAAATGTGGAGTGTAAGTGAAAAAGCTATTTGTGCCATGGGAAGCTGCTAGAATGGTCCCAGGCCAGCACTTTGGTCTATGCAGTGTTATGCTTTGCTTCCCATGGCGGTATAGTACTCTCCACCCCACAGAGATCTAGAGGTCAGTTCTTTCGAGGTAGAACTGCAGGAACCAAACCAGGAATCCGCCCTGTGCCTCCTCACCCAGGCTTCCTCTGAAAGAAATAAAGACCAGATCATCTCTGTTTAGAGGAACGTGCTTCTAATGTTCAGTTTCTAATTTGAAAAAAGGTAGATAAAATAAAAAAGAAACAGAAAGCTCAAAGAAAAACAAAGCACCAGAGTTTCAACCTAGGGTTTTGGGTTTGCAACCCAGTTTGCTCCATCCAACAAATTCCACCAGCACAATTGACACTGATTGGCCCCCCGGTGCCCGTCTCAGCAGACAGGTGAAGGATTGAATGAGCCACGGAGACTGAAGTGAGCAGCTGGTGTTCAAGGCATAAATCACATCAGGAAAACTTTTTCCTCTGTCTTTGGAGGTGGATGGATATAGAATTACAGGATAAATAGACAAAGGACAGGCAGGAAACACACAGATTCCTAAAAGAAAGACTGCAAAGGACCCACTGGGTTTATGAACACAGACAAAAATTGCACTGCAAAATCCAGTCTAGCAAGGCCAGGAAAATAGAAATATTGAAAGAAAATTGCTGTAAATACGTTAATGAAGAGCAAATCAATCATGAATTTTGCAAAATGATGTGGCTGTTGAATAAACATTCCAGCTTGGAATTGTTGTGTACTGTAGAGGCAATCTATCGCAAGCAGAAAAGCGACAGTATAATTTTCACTCAGTGCTGTGTTTAGGGAAAAATGTAGGCAACATTTTGAAAAAAAATCAAAATGCCATACTTGGAACTCTCTAAACAAAATGTTTTCATATCTCAGTTCTAGTTTAATTTCTGTTTAACTTCATTATTTTTTTTAATTCTGAAACAGGAACATTTATCCAAGCTGTAATATTTTGATTTATAATAAATGAAATAATTTATTTGATACTAGTCTGTTTTCCTTGTCTTTAAAGAGAATGGAAAATAGTTTCTGACTGAAAGTGAACTTTTATTTTACATCTCTTAAACGTCCTACTTTCTGGACACAAAAGATTGTTTACAACATTTCCCTCAGAATGTTGTAAAGAATTTTGGTTACCCTTTTACTAGAGAGATATTAGAATATTGCTGACTTTGTAGAGGGAAGTTACAATGATCAGCAGGCTGAAATTGTTGATTTTAAACAACAAAATTAAAGCCTTTTTTATGCCACGGTTGTCACAAGAAAACTAAATGGGGAACCTGGCAATAGCCTTCAAATTATGAGAAAGTTCAGTTCTCATCCATAAAGGCAGAACTGTACATAGTAATTGAGGAAATAAGTACAGTTAACTGGAGATGAATTATGCTAAATATCAACAAGACTTTCCTGACTGATGTATTTGAATCCATACAGAAGTCTTCCAAGCAGAAAGGAGGGAAATCTTTGTGTTTTGATAAATGAATGGAGGTCTGTCATAGTCAGAAACCCTCTACTGGAGGGAAAATCTAAATTCACAGTAATTTCCTATAAGTTAAAGAACTTTTTACATCATGGGTTAAGACACTTTGATATACATCTCATTAAACCTCAGTCATCTGAGAGGAAGACAGATAGTCACCCAGGCCTCCTCTTACTGTTAGTAGAGAGAAACGCACACCTCGCCAGGCCAGCTGGTGCCTCCCTGTACATGTCTATGACAGGGAAAATGAATTGCTCTTTGGAGGTGTCCATCCAGTGACTGGTGAGTGTCTAGGTTTGTTAGGTTTGTCTAGACGCCCAGCTCTCAGATGCTAAATTTAAGCAGAATCAATTACAGTCATTCTCAGCATGTTGCCGAGAAGGTCATGCTGCTGCTAACTGTGCTGTGTTCTGATCTTCAGTCTCCAGGGCTATCCATACTGGTGTGCTTAATTACTACTGACAAGGCTCCCTCTCTTTTCCATTCCCTTTCTAAATTCGAGTTCATGTCAGCCAAGGCCCAGAATCCATTTTTTGGTTATAGAAGTCTGTGAAAAGTGAGGGTGTGCCTCTGTCCCAACAACCATCACCTGTCTTAGTTGAGGAGGTGACAGGAGTGGCCCTGTGACTCTTTTAGTAAGGGTTACGAAGAGCATTGCATGATGGTCCCTCTGTTTCCTCTAAAGAATCCTTTCCTTCTATACAGTTTTTACAGATTTCTGCACACGTCTTTTTGTTACCTGGCATGTTTAAATCTTCTCTTTTTATCTAGGCAAGTCCTTTGCTACTAGTTTCTAATGTTTGTTACTAAAAACTTGCACAATCTTTTGATGCACTGATAAATGAGCAGCAGCTATGGATGGAGTTTGTTCTGAAATGTTCTGAAATCCCTTTGCACTTATAACCCTTATTGAATAAGAGAATGTTTTGTTTGTTGGTTTGTCCTGTCGGATTCCCTTCCTGCTAGCAGCACTTGATAATGTTACATCTGTAGCAAATGGGCTTTGGAAGTAGCAGCCCATCTTGGACGGAGAGTTGTCATCTTCCCAAGCAGTGTGAGGCAGTTTATCAGATACACTTCTTCCCTTCTCCTCAGGAGCTTGTTGCTTTCTTGCTGTTTGTGGGTTTGAGCAAACCCTTCCTTGTGTTTCTGTACACTGTCTTGTCTTGTTCCAAGAGACCTGGAGTCTGAAATAGAAAGAAAAAATTAACCCTAAAATGCCAATAAAGTCCGCTAACTGGAGATGATTAGCCTGGTCAGGTGCAGGTAAGATGTTTCTGCCCAACTCCTTAGAAGCTGAAGAAAGTTTGTGGTAGGGTCTTGGAAGGTTCTGCTCTTGGAGCTAAGGGACAGTTTTCATTGTGGTCAGTTAGGGACAATGGAGACACCTGGCACAGGTTAGTTTGACATGTGGACATAGACACGTAAGCCTGAAATCTCTGTGAAGTTCACCAGATGTTTGCATTCAGGGGAAGCATACCCAGCAGGGGCTGAGCTGCAATAGCTGTACTTGCAGTGGGAAACCCGACTGACAGGCTCCACAGTGTGTGTGTAGGTATGCACTTGCATCTATTTGTGCAGATTCCCATGCTCTGTTTTTTTCCTTTTGACAATTATTTTTGTTTCTTGAAAAGGAATTTCCCAGACCAAAACCTTCGTTAAGATATATGTGAGTGTGCACGGGTGGGTCTTTGTGTGTGCACTCCATTGGTTGTAGTGTATGTTCCTGAATGTGTTTGGATGCCTGTGTATCGGCTACAAATCCATGGGAGAGTGTACAGACACGAATCCAGGGTGGGGAAAAAGAGTGTGTATGCAAGCATATGTATTTCATATGTATTTGTGTTCTGAATGGTTGTTGATGGAGACACATGCGTTGTTGTGTATGTAACTGAGTCCATTAACATGTCTTCTGAGCCAATGTGGCTATCTTACTGTGCAAGTTTGATTTGCTTAAGGGTGGGTGTTTATATCTGAGAGTTTCCTGTATGCAGGCATGTTCATCTGCATGCCTGTGGGTGAGTGTACACTTGCATGTCAAGCTCAGCATATTTTTGTTAGCATGGCTGTGCATTCAAAAATAGCAAGAAGGCATGTACTCATGAGGTAGGCCCCCAGGTTGACTTCAGCATTTCCAAGTCCTTTAGGAAGCCTCCGCTTAAAACACCTCCACAGTGTGGAGATATGTGAAGGGATAAGTCCAACTGCATCACGTTAGGCCCACTTGCTTACTGCAACTTGGGAACATCTCCCAGGTCCCCCCAACCAGGTCCACAGACACATGGAGATGCATCTGACACAACTGAGTAAGTGCAAAGGGCACCAGGCAGGTTAAAATCTGGTGGGTTTGAGAACTTCAGAGAATGGCACAGTTTCTGCCAAATTCACTTTTAAATTGCCTTACTTTCAAGCTGCATTTTCAGAGCTGTCCTTCGCAGTAAGTGTTACACACCTAAGTTCCTAGCCACATGCCGTGGTTTAACCCCAGCCAGCGACTCAGCACCACTTAGCCGCTCACTCACTTCCCCCCCACCCAGTGGGATGGGGGAGAGAATCAGAAAAAAAATAAAGTAAAGCTTGTGGGTTGAGATAAGAACAGTTTAATAGAACAGAAAGGAAGAAATTAACAATGACACTAATAACAACAAGAAAATGACAATAATAATAAAAGGATTGGAATACACAGGACAAGTGATGCACAGTGCAATTGCTCACCACTTGCCGACCGACGCCCCAGCCGAGCACCTCCCCTCCCTCCACCTC
>JAVKLA010000024.1:15636922-15667042 GCA_034782735.1 Sagittarius serpentarius | reverse complement strand
AACACGACTGAGCAACAGCCGAAAACATCAGGGTGTTATCAACATTCTTCTCATACTGAACTGAAAACACAGCGCTGGACCAGCTACTCGGAAGACAATTAACTCTATCCCAGCTGAAACCAGGACACCACAAAATGAAGATTTTTTTCAAAATTTTCTGCAAATATTCAATGATTCTATTTTGGGCCACTCTTAGGCCACTTCTTAAGTAATTAGAGAGGGAGGGGAGGACTTTTTAATCTGCTATTAGAAGAAAAATATCCAAGGCAGAGACCACATCTACCATGTGTCAACTCTTTTTAAGTGCTAAGACCAAGAATGACTTTTGGAGGATAAAATGAAAGATGATGTAATATATGGGGCCTGGGAGGTTGGGCCTGTGGGTTGTATTCCTTGGACTTTGACTAGATCCCTATACCTTAGTCTCTCCATCAGTAAATTAGAGATTGTTATTATTCACTATGTTAAAAAAGCATTTTCATTAGTGTTTACAAAACACTTGAAGTTCCTTAGAAAGAAACATTAAGGTGGTAAAAATTATTACTACCTATTATAATAATAATAGGAAAGAAAATGTTATAGGAGTTGAATAAAAGCCAGCAACTTTGGAATATATCATCCCAGAAGTAGCCCCAGGCACAGGCTTGCATTTCCTTCCTTTCCACACCAGCAGACACAGCCTGGAGTTGAGTGCTGTGAAGCTGACTGACAGCCTGCTGTCCCCTCCTCCAGGCAAAGAAAGTTGCTCATTACTATTTGTTGTGCTGTATCAATGGGGAAAATCAAGGTCAATTTTTGCTCTGTGCTACGCTGCCCAAAGTGATGAAAGAAAAACGGTCAGACCCTGAGTCACTGGGAAAGCTGCTAATGTAACCTTCTTCCTCTCAGTCGGAGAGAACCGCCGGCACCTCTCTGGTTCATAAGGTCCTTTTTCCTTCACCCTTTCCCCTGCCAGTGTCAGACCAAAGATTCGCTGTGGCCGAGTCTTCGTTTGCCACCAAAGCGATGCTCGTAGCAGTGCTCACTGAGCTGGGTGGGTCCCTGTGGCCAGCCGAGAGGTTGGCCCGTCCAGCTGCAGTGGGCAGTTCACGGTGTGCAGATGTGTGAGAGTTACGGAGGCATGTTCAGGTGGGAGCACGTGTGTCTCCAGAGCACCGGTGTAGGTACCAATGACAGTGGGGACGTTGTGTGTTTGATTCTGTCTGTCTGTCTGTCTTGAAAGGATGTCTGGGAGGGAAGGTTTGTGCCTACCTGTGAGCCTTATCACTGAGGGCTTCTGCCGGTGCCTCTGAGTGTGTCTGCATGCATGGGTACCTCTGTGTTCATCAGCTGTGTCTGGGAGTGCATGAGGATGACTGAGCAAAACCATCTGGACTGGTATCCATCCCACCTGTTCCACTCAGTGACCATACTTGCATGTCTGAGTGTGTCTGTGAACACTGCAGGAGGTACGGAGGACGAGGAGGTATCTGTGACAGGTACACAATGCAATACAGCAGATGTGACAAGCCAGGAGGGTGTGCACGGGTATGAGATGAGAACTGTCAGGGACAGGGAATCAGTGACTTGTGGGTTTTGTGAAATAATGGGAGTATTTCCCTGCATAAGTTGCCCTCCTGTTGTAGCAGTACATGTTTTCCTAAGAGCAATCACTGCGACTGGTTTGAGGGTTGATGGAAATGGTGGGGTTTTTTAATGGGAGAGGTGACAGGAGGAGGAAAAAAGGGAAGTACAGTTTTGTGTGTGATCTGATCCATGGTGGCATCTGGGAGACGTAGGACCTGGGTGCTTCAGAAAGTAGCACCATTACAAAGAAGGTTAGAGAAACCCAAACACCATCTTGCTGTATTACTTCCCCTAGAAAGTGTTGGTCAGAACTGTTGTGCCCAGGCCTGCTGGGTAGTGGTTTGGCATTTGTCTGTCAGATATTCAGGAGAGCTGAGTACTTTATATATTGCACTTCTGAAAAGGTTTCCAAATTCTGGTAGGAAGTCAGCAGAGGGTTGCAGCTTGGTTGATTCTGGAGTACTGATGCAGTAAGGCCAGACAGATACCAGAGCGTTCAGCTCCCAAGAATACTTGTGCAGTGATTTCTCCTTTAGTCTTTTTTATTTCTGAAGTAAAGCAGCTCAGGCTTAAACCAAGCGCATGGGGCCTTTCCTTACAGTCATCTTGCTTTTGGTATCAAGAGGCTTCATATGATTTGTCATGGGCTCCTGCTCCCATTCTTTGGATATCTGACAGCCTATACTCAAGTCTCCCTCTCACCTTCTCCTGCGCTTCTCCCTTTTAACCCACCCCCTGCCTTTCTTCCTTTTCTCCCTTGCTTTCCTCTCCCTTGTCTCCAGCCACACTAAATCTCACAAGTTCATTTTCACCCTCAATCAATGTGTCTGAAGGCAGAGAACCCGTGGCTTAAAGCCTGCAGTCCTTATTCAGGCAGAGCTGCCCCAAGGCATTTCACCTGTGCAAGGACTGGAGCGGTCAGCCCCTGCGACACAGTCCTGTACACACACCCCCCCTGCAATGGGAGCAAGGATCAGTGGAAGGACGACATACATCTAGCCTGCACCTCAGTTGGGACTGGCATTCATCTCTGTCGCTGTGTCTGTCTGTCTTTCTGTCTCTGCCTGTCTGGTTCTCTCTGCTTCCATGCCCTTTGCTGCTCAGATTTTGGCCATCAGCTGCCACTGGACACAAATCTTTGCAATTCCTAGAACTTGCAAGTTTGTTTACCCAAACCTTCCGGAAGAGGCAGAAAACATCTCCCTCCTTCTCTCCTCTCTCCCTCTTTCTCAAATGCCGCCTGGGTAGCAGAGGCCTCCAAATTATGTAGCAAAGGGCTGGAGAAGCACAGTGGCTTCTTTTGACATCTTGTGTTGTCATACCCTTACTGCTGCCATCCTAGAAGTTGTACGTAGTCCTGAGCTATCCCTGTGTGCGTGTATATGTATGTATATATGACTTGTTTTCTTTTTGGATAAAATTGATGGGGGTCGGGGGGGAGGGAGGATTTAGTTTGCTTTTTTTTAATATCTAGTGATGTGTTTATCACTAGAATAATCCAGGTAACACACCACAGTGGCCCCAGCTTCTGTGTGCGGGAAGACACGTTGAAGCATGGTTGTGAGCTGTAGCAGCGGCAAATGCTAGTGCTTTACTTTGCCTTTGGAGAACATCAGGAGAGCTGCCCTGAACTCCTCCCCCAATTAGGCTTAGATCGACTTGAATTTGATCACCTCCCATGCTTAATCAACAATTCTAGTGCGTGTTTTTCACCCTGTGTTGGTGAGAAAAAAGTATGGTAAGACTATCTGGCCACAACCATGTTTGAACAGGGGTTTTATTTATCTGTATTTTTGTCGTGAAGATGGGGCCTCTTTTTGTTTCTCTTTTGGCTTAAAAATGTTGGTATTCTGAGTGCATTTCCAGAGTTCATAATGCGATTTGCCCATTCAAAGAGGTCATTTTGGTAACTGTACAACTTTTTCTGTAAGGAAATCTATACGAAATATGGGCAAACAGAAGAAAATGTATGTATTTTTTGAGAAAAGGGGATAGTAAATGCAAATTACTCCTTCCTCAGTTCACCTGAGTATTTGAGCTATTACTGATGGCTAGCAATATTAGCACCATAAGAAGAAAGCATGTAGTTCCCACTTTGAAAGACTCTCCATACTACCCAGTTTTGAGGAAATACGTCCATATTGTGATTTCCACAAAACTACTTGTTGTACGTGGCCTCCGACATTATTCCAGGTGCATGGAATAATCAGAATATATTTCAGTGCAGGGGAGATTTAAGAGTAGCATAAAAATAAATTTGCCTTACTGGATAAACTTAACCACACGCATGCTAGTTCATTAAAATATGAGAAACAGAAGACAAAGAATCCAGGAGGACAAATTCTTAAAAGCTAATTGTAAAAGCAGCAAAAAGAAAGTTAGATAGCCCTATAGCTGTAAGACTTGATGCACAAACCTGTCTGGAGTCCTTCTGAATGAAAATGTGTACAGCTCACTTTAAAATGGTGGAGCACAGTGTCTCACTGACTGCACCAAGGAGTGGATTGTGCTTTTAATTACTGCAGGCTATCACATACCCAAACCTTGATGGGTTTTAAGGCTTTCAGAGAAGGAGTCTTGTTTTCTTATTTGACTGTAAATTATTGTTACAATAACAATAATAGCTAATAGTAGAAACACAAAGTACTGGAGGCCTTGTCCTGTGTTGCTTCAATGGTAAAATAAGTGTGATGTACATTTCAGTACAAAGAGCTCTTTAAAAAGCCTACATCCAGATTTTCTGACCAGTATTTAATTTTTCTTGTCATTTTTCTGTCACACCACTTTAAAAAAAAAAAAAACCACTACTATATTCTGGCATCAACATCTGTGATATAATACAGTTATATTTAATTTTCCTTTTAATTCCAATATATTTTTCCACAAAGCTAGTTAAAACATGGAAAAGAATAAACAATAAAAAGCATTAGAACTACTCCAAGTTGGTTATATTTTCCATTGGCTTGCTAGCCAGGATAAATCATTCCTTTTGCCTAGCAAAAGTTTCTTTTAACTTTCCCTGAACTCTAATAGAGATTGTATCTTTATATGAATTCATAGAAAAATCTCTGGCTGATTCCTTAGATTGTCTCTGAATACATTAATGTTAATTAATGATAGCTCCCTAAGCACTGTAAGTTAAGTGGTCAAAAAGGTGCTTGGGTGATTTCAAATCCACCTAGTTCTGTCGTCTGAGGCAATTCCTTGAAGCAATGAAAGATGTTTTCTGGCATTTAATTCTCCTTTTTCTAAGACCTACTTTGCTGAGAATGCCCAACGAATTTTCCAGCGTCGCTGTTCTCTACGCACAGATTGTAGTAATAAAGGGTGCACAATCCCCTGTATTTCACTCATTCAATTTTGCTGTAAATGCTTCTGTTCTTCATCCAAATTACAAGAGCTTTTAACATCGGTCCTCCAAGACCTCATTGCGTGCATGCACCATCTTGTACTATTCTGCATATTTAGAGATCTGCTAACTCGTTCCAGATTGCACTGCCAGTTGCAATGAAAGCAATGAAGGTGATGGAAGAAGGGAGAACACACACAACTGTTTTACTTGTTTTCCTCTTTAACTTCCTCTTCTCCCCCATCTTCTTATCCCCATGACTTTTCTTCAAATTTTGCTGAAATTCAGGGTAGCAGAGATCGTATTTCCCGTTCCCAGGAGCACTATGAGTAGTTTTCAGCAAGGCAGCAATTAGTTCCCCAATACCTACTGTATCAGTGATTTTTTCTGTCTGTCTTCAGCCAAGATACAAACCATCGCTCCAGGGGAAAGGCCGTTCCCCTTTGTGAAGGTTTTTGTGCCAGGCACTCGGCAGCAGTTCAGCGTGGTGATGGGTACCATTTTGCAAACCCAAATGCACAGACTAATAGGAATTTTTTAGGTTCCCATTAAAGACCTGATTGTGGTTTTTTTGCTGGCCTCCCAGCCAGATTTGTAATCAAAGGTAAACACATATTAACTAATTTTACCCTTTCTAATCTAGTCAATACAGCAACCTCATTTAGCTCCTGCCTCACTCCCTCTACCCTCATATGTACCAACCAGGCAAACATAAGGGGTTGTTTTTTTTTTTTATTTCTCACTAGACAACGGTTTTTAAAATGGCTGTGCTCTTACCTTCTCTCACTGGTCTGTTCTTCGTGGAGAATGTCTGGCAGAACATACCAACAAAATGACTTCTGCTTCATATATCTTCCCAGACATCTGCTAAATGGAACCCATTCCCTGCTGCATCCAGATGACCTAGCTCTGGAGACCGGATGACTGCTCATGGTCAGCTGATTGATGGCCAGAAATGTGGGTCTGGCTCTAACTGCTAGTAAAACTGTTGCAGAGTAATGGGACATCCCAGCTGGTCACATCCCAGTCGTTCTCTCAAAATCCACTTTTATACTCAGAGATACCATTCAGCAGTGTTGTCTGCCGAGCCTTGTCTGAGTGACTGGGAGAACATCTGCTTCACCCAAAGCCAGATCAAGTGACATCTTTTCCTAAGCTGAACAGACATGAAGGCAAAGATGCCTCAGCAGTAAAGAAACACTTGTTAATAAAAACACACTAAAACAAATTGATATATAGAGCTAGGGATTTTGAGACTCAACTGTTTGCCCAGACTTGAACGTAGTAAATCACACACAGTGAGCATTACATATCCAAGCTATCCTTACTATTTTTTTAAACCAAAGAATTCATCAAATCAATAATCATTTATTCTTGGAAAGAAGTGTAGAACAAAAAATGTTGCTCAGTAGCTCTGTAACATTTAGCTGCAGTCTCCATATGACCAACTCTAACGTGCTCTGATAATGCTCGTGATGATTGGCATTTCCAATCCCAGAGTGGCTCGTAGGCTTTATTGTATCCCATATTAACATACAGAAATCCAGTATGACTCTGTAGGATGCTCTTTTCTAGGAAATGTTCTGCATCAACATTAAATAACTTTCTAATTTAAAAGGCAATTAAAAGACACAGCCTGGGAATTAAATACTAACTGCTACAAATCTCAAATGGAAACGGTCCATAACAAAGTCTCTCTTTGAGCTGCTGGTATCTCTGGCTATCCTCCCTTGAGCAGAGATTCATTACCCAAAAGTAACAGAGGCTGCTAGTTCACCTCTATCTGCTCTCTTTTGCAATCCCCAGTCCTGTTGCATTTGAACGAAGGCAGATTGGGTGTTCTGCTGGTTTCAATGGCATGTGCAGTTTCTTTCAGCACCTTCATCAAAGCATAAGATGGCCCATTCATCTTCACCCTGTCCCAGAGCCTTGGGGCTTGCCAAAGGAAGGATCCTGGCAACATTGCATGCAGAGTCTTTGAGCTGGTAGACTGCCTGCCTTCCACCCTGGAAAAACCTGCTCATGATCTGGTCTCCATCTGGCTCTATTAGTCCCCAGAAGAGTTATCATACTGAGGAGCAGGTATTTTGCTGCAGACCACAGGCCTGCTTCTGGCCTTAACACCACCAGTGTGATTTCCCATCAGTTATACAGGAGTTGCAAAGATGCTAGTGAAGCTTCCTTCCAGATTCACATGCTGCTGCCAACCACATCACAGTAAACCCGTCATACTGAGCTCCCAACAAACCTCTTCACAGGTGGAGCCCTACGAAGTCCAAAGGTCTCCAGCCCTAGGCAGATGAGGCTGCCCAGAGAGGGCACCAAGTTTCAATCTGTTCTTCATTTTTCCTTCTTCCTTATCCTCTTCCTGCACCATGGAATCCTATCAGGTAATTAATAAGTAATTAAAAATAGCTGTAGAAGTGCTCAAACACTCAGTGCACTGAAGACAAGCACAGACATGACAGAAGAAGGACATGCTTCTGGGAGTTTGCTTAATTCCTCAAATCATCAGCCCCTAGGGAAGATGAAGCCAGTAGATGTTACTCACCCTCTCAGTACTAATGGAGTATTGCAACATGTTGGAGACAAGGAAAGCTCCTGCCTACCCATGGCTCAGGAAATTCATTTTAGAGAAGAACTCTGCTGCCATTATCCTTTCCAAGACAGGTTATGGGATGTTACAAGAAATGGAAAAATCAGTACCTTATACAGCACACAACAGCACATCTTTAAAGTAACCAAGACTGGTATGAATGCTTTGAACAGTCTCTTTCTTCTTTTCCATTTCAAGATTAAAATCAGTGGCATGGTCTTAGATGTGTCAGAGACCATCTCTACTTGCAGCCTTCCAGAGCAGCTGTGCTTTCACAACACTGCTACAGATAAGAAGGCAAGATGATGGATTTATTTGGGTGTTTGGGTTGGGAGAACCTGGATCTGAAAAGAACTGTCATTTAGAATGAATCAAAACCAGATACAGGCTGTGCTCCTTTTGGAAAACCAACCCTACAGATTTCCTTCCCTCTGTCCCTCCCAGACAATGGGAAAAAAAAAAGAAAAGACAATAATGATCAGTGTAATAGAGAACATAAGTCTTCCTAAAGAAGTGGAGGAAAAGAAGACTGCAGTTTCCAGCACAGTGATAAATACACTGCTGGGTTTGGTGTTTAAAAGCCATATTAGCTTTGCCATAGGAAAGGCAGGGAGGCACATTGGGCTACTTAGGAACAGCCATGAGAAAACCATTGGCACGGATGGTAATAGAGCTGAGGAAAGATGGAGACCTGGGAACTCTAAATTTTCACACTTCCTCTCTCTCCATCTTGCTCAGTGGTCTGGTCCCAGGGCCATCCCCTGCAGTCTGCTCGGGGCTGGGACAGCCTGATTGCCTCCTTTGGGAGCCCCTGGCCTGTAGATCAAGATTTGGTCAACTGAAAAGGCAAGCTGAATTTAAAAAGTCCACTCTGTCACACATGGCTTCTGGCAGAGGTGTTCAAATGAGCAAAACCTCTCCTCAGCTGATACTCAAACCGGAAAATCCTTAAAGTCACTCCACCTGTAAAACAGAAGTAAAAGATCCTGCACACAGGTAGCCGTTCAACATTTATTTTCATGGCTTAGTTTATCTTCAGAGCCTTCCCATCCAGATGGTCTGGGGCTTTTTTTGGCTACCTGTCACACAAAACACAAAGAAGAGAACACAGGCAAGGTGCACCTGCCTCTGTGAGTCAGACCAGTACTTGTACCTGAAGATGAGCACTACGTCTCTGATAGTGTTTAATATCTACGTGTTTCTCAGGAGCCCCCCAGGCTTGATTACCGTAAGACTTGAACTCATCATTTACACAGAGCTAATGAGAAGAATTATTAAAACATCCTGAAAATTAAGAATAATTTGCATGGATATACTTTACTAATTGTTCTGCTTTTCTGAAAGTCATGAAAAAAAAATAGAGCTTTCAGCTTGTAAAAAGCAACTCTTTCATTAACTGTCCAGTAATTGTCAATCTAGGGTAATCTGCATAACCAAATTAAAGCAATTGACTCTCCTTATATTTACCTTAAGCACTTGGAACCATAAGATTACTGTCTGACAATTTCATGGATATATGTATGAAATTAATTAATAAGCTATTCAAATTGGTATGATTTGCATATTCAAAGCTAATTAGAAAAGCCTGCTTGAGAATTTAAAAATTTTAGAATACATAGGAAATGAAGGGAAAAAACTGATAGCTGCAGGACTTGTTTGCTTTAAAAGTTACCTTGACCTTATTAGCTGTGTTTGAAATAGGCTTTTGTTGCATACAGGTATGCTAATATTTCCTCCGAGACCTGAGATCATGTGCAATCTGTGTGGAGTGTAAATGTATATATATTGCATTTGTATGAGCTGGCACTTGATGTCTATTGGCCCACATGAGTTACTGCAGGCAGAAATGTAATGGCAAACTTATTGCAGGTATCACATTTTTCCCAATTCCCCTTATTGCACCAAAGAAAATTTTAATTCCCTAGTGCAAGAGATTTCAGTATCTTCTGCAGAGCTGCCTGAAGATTAGCATGTTACATTGCACTGGAACAACTTGGGGCTTTTTCCAGGGAAATCAGCAAGGTGTTCACCATCTGCCCCAGTAAACGCAGCATCATACACCTTGATTCCCTGTTTTCCTGTAAGATGGTGCCCTTTTCTAAAGGGCATTAAAATCAAACCTCAGTTTATGAAAATGATCCAAAAAAAGTCTGATGCTTCACCCAGATCAGAGCTATAGGAAAGCTTGATTTTTTGTTTCACAGAAGCCCCTTGTAACATTTTTTTCTGTTTTAAAATATAATAAAAAATTAAAATTGCAAAATTTTCAGTAAAAGCTCGTTCCAACAGAAATAATTGAGGAAAATCAAAACATTTGCTCAAGTAAAGTAAAAACAGTTTAGTCTGGGATTGATTTTTTTTCAGTTATATAACATTTCTAATGGAAATGAAAACTCAAATTGAAATGTGCGAGGACAAAATGTGAGAATTCAGTCTTACATTTCTGAAATGCTTTTTTTAAAATTGACATGTTTCTACAGAACATTTCGCTTTCAGCATCAGCATTCTTCTAACAGAAAATATTTTTGTAGAAAAAAAATAATTCTGGCTAGTTTTATTCAAAATATTCCCAGAAATTCTCAAAAAAACCTGCACACTTAATGGAAGAATGCAGAATTTGAGCAGTTTGCCTGGCTTCTTTTTTTAAAATTTTTTTCCTGCTAATAATTTGCTTTCACTGTAAGGTTGTGGGAATTGAGAATTATGCCATCTACAATCCAGTAGTATTCCCTGTCAGAGAAATACCAGATAAGTTTCTGCCTGCTCTTACAATAACTTCACAGACATCGGTGGCAGGTGGATTGTCTCTAGGGTTCTCGTGATTAAAACCACACACAGCAGCAGCAGACAGATGACTCTGGCAGGGGTTGTGGTAACTCCCCAGTGTAATGGCAGGCTATTACCTGCCAGCAGCCAGGTTGATTTGAAACCCTGACTTTTTCCAGCTTTCCACAAAGACTGTGTTAGTCAGTCAGCCTCCTGAGGTCACTTTAGACTTTTGACACTACAAATGCAAGAGAAAGTCTAGTGTCTTCTCTTTTATCATGTCTCCATGGCACTGATAAATTCTAAACCTCTTTTTCTCCTATACTCTGGTAAAGTCTTGTTCTCTTGAAGCTCATGCCCTTGCAGATCCCATCTCAGTGTGACCCACATGGGTGAAAGAAAAATCTCCAGAACAGCGGTGCTGTTGGCTTGCCATTGCCCTATTTGTGACTTCTACAGCCAGTCAAGATGAAGCGGCCAAGCAGCTGAAACTGCCTTTCAGTTCTTTCTCACTCTCTGTAGCAACAAAATCAAATCACTGTTGCTCATCAGGTATCCCTTAATGAAACTGCTTTTAATTCCCCTCAAAATCTTATCTGTGTTTGTATGATAAGTTCATTTCCCCAGAATGCCTCTTTCCGCCGTTCCTTGTGTGTCCAAGAAGGTCACAGATGCAGTATAGCTAAAGTAGGCAGGACTCTTGGAGGACCTTTAGATACAAAGAACTTGAGCTGGAAAAGACCAAGATCCTAGAACTGCAAAGGAGCTACACAGCACTGCAGCCGCTCAGGTGAACTCTACAGTGGCATCCTTCCTGCAATGAGTAGAAAAAAGCAAAAAGTGAGCATCTATCATCCCCTTCCTCATGGGAGAAGGCTAACAGACCAGTGAAGAAGTTTCCAACAAATACAGCATCTTCATGGGTAATTTTTCGTTCTCCAAATGTCAACAGCAATCAAGGAAAAATCTTAGCAGACATCCAACAACAACAGCCAACTACTGCAAGTGGTCTCCTAAGAGCTTCATCCGTAAGCCATATTTTCCTCAGTGGAGAAATGCCATTTTAGATTGTTTGTCACAAAAGGCAACATAAGCATCTGACCATTTGTTTTCTTGAGAAATATGAAGATACTCTGTCATATCATGGTGCCAAAGTCTCAAACAGATTTCTTCTCATCTCTTCAAACCTAGAGCTACCAGGCAAAATTAGAGGGCTGCCATTGTACCACTGCATTGACTGAGACAACTCTGACTAACAAAGCAACAATAACACTGTGTATTCAGCTGCTTAAATGTTCCCCAGATCAAGCCAGGCTAAAGTTCTCCACAACATAAAGGTTGGATTCTGTCTTGCAAAAAGAGATTCCTCCCCATGAATGAAAGAATCCTTGTTAGAAGGTAAAAAAAACTAACAGCAAGGAAGTTTTACTCCTCGGACATCAGGAAAAAATCAGTTTGGACTTCCTAGCAAAGACTGCATCCTCTGAAGGAACTGAACTCATCATCTTCAGTGTGTCCTGTGGTGCAAAAATATTACTACCATCAACAGTGCTGGTAATGGGAATGCCGCCTTCCTGTACCATCATCTCAGTGGCAATCAGGCTTCTACAACCACTGAAGCATACTTACCCAGCAGTCAAGGAGCCTCCTTGGATATATTGATTAAATATATGCTGTACAAACCCAGTGGAGCTCCCCTTCAGGCATTTCTGGGTGCTGCTTCTCTGGATAGCCATTATAATTGTCAGCAAACCAGCCAAAAAACCCAGGGAACTCAAACCTCCCAACATGGTCCTCCATCTCCCGTGCTCCACAAGGATGAGGTGGGATTGATATCTCTCCTCAGCACTTTTCTACTGAAACTTTCATTTGAATCTATTCATTAACACACCTTATTGTTTTCTTCCAAATCTCTATCTATCCAGAAGATATTCTAAGCCATGGATATTTCAGGGGGAGTTGATACTACCATGATGGTACAAAGTCTTTAGTCTTTTTGCTTATGTTTTTGCTCCTGTTTTTACAGCTCTGAAGAGCCAATTCATCCCTTCTCCGAATTTCAGAATGGATTGCACTACAGCATAAACATAGTATGATATTGACTGTTGCCCTTGAAACATTGAAACTGGTTCTCCTGGAGTACAAATTTTATCCTCTCCTAGCTTCCAAAGCATTCATGCTGTAATCAGGATTTGGAAACCCATATCCTGTTAAAAAATATTTCCTTGACTTGATGGGAAGATAAGACATCAAGTTTGGTATGTGAGTCAGTATGGAGGTTCAGGAGACTCTGATGCTCCCTGTACCCATCTGGAGGTGGTATGTTCTTTGCAAACAGCCGCCAGTAAGCCTTACTCCCACCTACCCAGGTGGAACAGGATTAGCAGGAACGCAGTACTATCAGTTACCTTGTTTGGTGCTGTGGTCTCTGAGATTTTAAGTATCTCTCCATTGAATAAACCTGTCTTCTTTCCCAGAGACTTCCTTACCTGGGATCCTGAATTCATGATGGGCATAAGCTGTGCCTTTTGGTTTTGTGCCTGAAGGGGTTTTAAGAACAACACACACAGGTTAGCAGCAGCTCGAGCAATGTGCCTGTCGAAAGTGTTGGTGCCCTGGTACACACTGAACATAGTTAAAATGAGATATATGCAGGCAGCAATATTCTGAGGAGCTTTTCAGAAATGTTTCAGGGATGCCTCAATCTTTATCCTACTGCATCTTTATTCTGGCTTCTAGAGCCTGCTTTTCTGTTTCTTGACCTCTTCTGCTCCTTAGCTTTTCTATTACCTATTTAAATGTGGTAACATCAAGAGGGGGAAAAAAAAAAAAAAAAAAAGAAATGGCCCAAGCAGTTTCATTGCACTCATCCCCATTAAGCATCTTTACACAGATGCATCCTGCTCAGATATTTCTCTTCCTACTCTTAGCCTGCAGGTTCCTTTCTACATCATTCTTAATATGCCCCTGGACTTGTTTGTGATTTATACTTCAGGTCCCTTTTCTCTATGATGGAAGTTGTGCAGAGCATCATCTCTTGACTGATCTCACTGTTGTTGTTGCCCTTTCTCTTTCAGTTATATGCACGCTACTTGTGCCCCAAATGACAAAAGCAGGGTAGAATACTTGCAGTTCCTTGCAGTTCAGATCACATGCAGGAGAAGAGGTGGCTGCAAGTAAAACAGAGTACAGCCAAGGCTGCCTTCTGTTAAGTGATGTAGCTTCTCCAAATGCTCTTTCAAAGACATTAAACAGAAGAGGATTTGCTTTTGTACATAGTTCTGAGATTTGTGGAAATGAAATCCTGTCCACTTCAGATGGGCATTAAACACTGGCTTTAATTCCAAGTACCTATCACCATGCCTCCATCCCTGTGAACTGATGTGACTACTACGTTCTCAGGTGCCAGGTGCCTGTCCTTGCCCTAAAACTGGCATATCCACATAACTTGCAAGGTCGAAGATTCTCAGAAAATCTAGCATTAGCCCTCTCAGCTTTATAGTCAGGAATGGCCACACTTGAAAGTCCCAGTAACGGGTTCTCAGATATCTGTGCTCAGGTGGTGACTTTTTGGCACAGGTGGAAAACAATAGGATTTGGCTCCTCTCTGAAACCTTTGTGGGTATCAGAAAATGTATTCAGCTGAGGGTTGATTTCCCTTTCATATACTCACGCACAAAATACTGTATGCACAAGCATATCCGGAACCTCAGCCCACAGTGCTACAGTTTGTACAAATACCACCTGCCAGCATTAACGGAAACTTTCCCATGCTGCTTTTGAGCCTTTACTGTAGGTAGGGATATAATTTGCTACATATTTGACCCCGTCTTAAAACACAGGCCAGTTAGCTCAGGGAATAAGAGAGCAGTAAGTCAGCCTTTACTTCACTTCCTTAGCAGTGCCAAAGATACTCAGAACCTTTGGTTTCTAGTTTTTCAACATGATGCCAGCTGCTCCGAGTCGAGCGTCTGATAGCAACAGTGTCTTATATAGTCATATTCTTTCACACAATTTTTTTTACTCTGTTACATTACTATTATCTGCACTTTCTGATGAAATACTAACAATATCAAAGTGACAATTAAGGTATAATATTCCACAGTAACTTACAAGGCTTCTTCAGCCAGTCAGTCACAGATGTACCAACACTGTCAGCCAAGAAGGATGGAGAATCCTGAAAGGTTCTGAAAACCTTTGGGCTTCCTCCAGCTAGTTTGAAGGGGCTTTGTACCTTCTACCAGGAATGCAGCAGCTACCAGAATAAGGGTCCTTCTATTGTTAGAAAAGATGAATTGAAAAACTAGAAAGAGGAAGGGGGATGGGACAGAGAAACTCTTTGTTGGAAAGGAGATGTTTGCCCAGCAACACAAAATCAAAATCTGTGCCTGCTCTGTAAGAAATGTGTCTATGGGCACCACTCCTTTATTTGGTATTCAAGCCAACTTTTGCCTGTATGTGATGTGAAAAACACAAGAGCAAACACGTGAAAGAGGAGTATAAAAGCAATGAAAGCTGGCACTACCAAACCAATGAATTAACCCAAAAGACTGTTCTATGATTAGGTGCACCTTGGGTTTTTAATTGTTCTCATTTGCCTGTATGACCAAATAGGCTGTGCATCCAAACTACAGTTTTTATTTAGGTAACACAATGCCACTTTGGTTACTGCAGCGTCGTTGGAGAGCAGGAGCACACTGCAGGAGTCCTCCATGGCACTAGAGGTGAATTCTGCTGTTGGCAGAAGAAGAAATGTATCAATTTCAGCTTTGCTGATGTAGTCACAGGAAGTTATCGCAGAGAGGGTTTGGCATATGGAGCATATGGTAGAGGTTAGGCCTGAAGCATTATGTTACTATTGACCTGAAAGACTCCTGATAAAGCTGGTTTTATTTAATCTTCAGTTCTGCTTCTTACACCTAAGGGTATTTGCAGCCTTGGGTGGTTTTTAGAATTGCTCTCAGTATTGGAAAGGGCCCCAGAATTTAACCAAGGAATGTCAGGCAGAGTGTTTGCAGCAACTAGACTCTTCCAGGCATGACCAGGGCTCAGCTCAGCACAGCTTGGCCTCTAAGGACACATCCATTGGGTCCCTGGGGATTTGCTGTGAGGTGGGTGAAGGTACAGCAGGCTAACGAGCTTTACCAACCTACTTTCCACAGCTGGTGGTGGGTGTTGTAGGGTTACCAACAGCTAATTATACCGTCCCAACCCATTGTCTTAGTAACAACGTTATCACCTGGAACTATGTGTAAGGGAATGGGGATATATAAATAGAAAGTGTTGCTTTAGCACTGGGATATGGTGGGTTTACAAATCAGACTGATGCACTAGAAGCTGGCTGGTCCCTGTGCAGATATGGCCTGGATCTGAGTTGGGGAGATAAATCAGCCCCTGGATCAAACTTCATAGTAGTGATACAAGAAACATTTTAACAATATTAGTACCTCCACTGCCTGGATGCCAGGATGTTTAGCAATCAGGAGGTACTGGGTGCGATTCACATGTGGTGGTAGTGGATACAGCTTACATGAAATTCAGTGGGAGTTGTACTACTTCTGCCATGGCCAGCTTTGATCCTGGGCATCCTAGGGAATAAGCCCAGCCTCTTGTGCATTTCTTTCAAACACCCTTTTGCCCTCTTCTGCTATTTTGTTGCTCCTGTGTTAGCCAAGACCTAGTTTACTAGGGCTCTTAACTGGAGACTTATTACAGCTTATTTCTGTCTGCCTTTCTTTAAAGCCAGCTGAACATACCCAATGCTCTTCCTCTATGGTAAGACCGAAAATACAGACCACCCTCCCAGCTTCTGTGACACTCTTTCTAACACACTCCTTTATTCTCTTTCCCGTGATCACGAGTTCTCTCTCCAAGCCCAGCCTAGTTATTTGTGCATGAAGCTGCCATGTCGTGTATTGATGTGAGTCTGGTGTTCACATGAGCTGTGAATATGCTGCACATGTGTATTTCTTGTGCATCCTGAGCTTTCCTTTGGTCAAGTTAACTGTTGTTCTGCCTTCTAATGAATCACCAAGAGAGAACTAGACCTGGTAAGATTTCTTGTTAGCAACAGACTATGTTACTGTTAATGAGACCCTGAATGAGTTGGCAATGTGACCTCATGTCCAAGCCTCGAGACTAGAAAGGACTGGGACTCTGAAGTTCCTCTTCAATGAGGTGACTCAGTGTAACATTTGGGTTTGTACTTTGCACAGAAAAAGAGTAAGCTGTGCAATGGTGCACACAAATTCTGCTGTCTTGGTGTACAAGGCGGTTCCCACACTGCCCCAACAGAGTTGCAGCAACTCCAGTCTCTTGATTGCCACTTTGCAGAACCATCCTCCTCTGGCAAGGATACACCTTCAAAAAGCTGGATGAAAGCCAGGAGAAAGCAAGCACCGGCTAATCTGTAGCCACCTAATCTTAAAATGACCATAATCTACTGAGGCATCACTGAGTGTTTTTGGCTAAGTGGTTTGATGCCAGTAAATTGCAGATTTGTGTCAGGGAGGAATTTGTTCTGTTTTATCTGCTGCTTAGACTTTGCCTACTCCAGGACAGGGATAATTTTCTGCCTACAGCAGCTGCCTCCACTCAGCAAGGAAAGACGAAGGAATGCTAAAACCTCTGTCTAGACCTATGTCCCAACTTGCTGCCATCCAAAGGGCCAAGCTGACAAAAGCAGCAGCAGATAGAATAAGAAAACACTTCTTTTTTTCCATCACAACCACAGCATTACTGCTGTCCACACAACTTTTAAATTTGGATCTCAACTCTCTTTTAGGTGGTATTGGAATTTAGCTTCTTAGAGAAAGTGGAAGGGAGGCCATAGGATTTCTTAGGATTGGGAGAGGTGTGTGACCTTATAGTTAGCCCTCTGGGGCGGTAGTGCTATGAGTATTGAATGCCATGATTTTTGATTTCTTGGAGGCCACATTCCCTCCTTCACCTCAGAGCAATTCCCTCTGATTCACTGAAGCCCCCAGCCTGTTGTCCAAGTCAGAAGATGAGAATGATGTGAGATGTAGGGAGCACTCAGGCTTTTTCCTTGACACAGCCTGCTCCCCTAATCTTTTTCACCCGGTTACTGCACGGGCAGTGAGCATCAGCCTTTGCTGCAGACTGGAGGAAGCTACCCAAAATACTCACCGGTGATTCACCACAGATAGACAGCCAAAGTGCAGCTGGGATGCAATCCTCAACTATTGCAGATAGCGCTGTGCTTTCTGTGCAAGCGGGGTGCACACACAGTAGCAAGCGGCTATGGTCCCTGTATGCCCCACGGCTGCACAGCAGGAGCTTGGGGCACGGACCCAGCTGGTGGATGACAGAGCTGAGCACCAGTCTGCTCATCCTGGGCTGGAAACAGGAGCGCACGCAGCGCACAGGTACACATCCTTATCTGGATGTTTAATCCCAGAAACATACGTCCGTGCAGTTCCCGTGCCTTGGGTTTTATCAGGAGCAGACAGGCAAGCAGCTGCTGTTTTCACTGCCCGGTGACAGGAAATCCAAAGGGTCTGTTCTCTCTTGGTTTACACAGTGGTGAGTAGTTAATAGCGGGGGTGATCTGCACTGTTTCTTCCTCCTAAATGTTGCTCTTTTGGTGGCGTTTAGAATCAAACTGTGATCTTTGCAGCCTGGGTGGGGACAGAGAGGAGGTTTCTGTGCACTTCTTTGCTCCACAGCAGGTCAAGTGGCAGGGTGACAGTGTTATCTCCCCCGTACACAGGAGGTCACATTCCCACAGTGCTGCTAGTGGAAACCACCAGCTCCACAGGCTTCGCACAGTATTTTAGGGGTTTAATGAACTGCAAAACACAGCATTTTCTGTGCCTCGCCTCCCCTTGAGCTAGGCAATGGGTCCTCCGCTGAGGCCCAGGTAGGCTTGCTGCCGCGGCAGTGCTCAGACGGATCTTGCCTTCACACGTGTGAAGGCTGAGGAACGTCAGAGCTGGTTACAGGCCCAGGGGAAAATGCTTAGGGACAAAGCAGATGCTGTGAGAAAAAAACAGCCCTGAAGAAAGACTATTTTAAAATTCTGCACGCTTGAACAGTAGCGGTGAAGCCAAAATAAAATGTTTTTAAAAAAACCAAAGTCAGTGCGCAGACTGTGGGAAATACAAAGGGGTCATGAGAAATGCGAAAGGCCTGAACACAGAGCAGTGGGAGTGAGTGACCATGGCCCAGCCCCCAGAAGTATGGCCACAGCAGCGCAGGGAGAGCGAGGCTGCCAGCGGTGCCAGTGACACCAGCAGCTGTGCCCCCGTGGGGTTTCACACCCCGGAGCAGACCTGGGACCTGCTAGTGTTTTCCAGCAAAGCAAGTGGCACGTGGCTGATGCCTGACACCAGATTCACCAGAACTGCTGACTGAGGTGCTTGCTGGGATAAAGCATCCGAGACAGGTCAAAAGAGAAAGTATCTTTCTCCTCCAGTACAATGTCAAAGGAGAATTGCATCTTTCCAATGTGAGAGGAGATGCAATGGTGAGGTTTATAGCGTAACGTATCCCTAATCCCCAAAAGTCCAGGCAACTTGAAGGGAGAGGCTGATGGCCTCGAGAGCCCCTGTAGAGTAGCCTCACCACCACGGGAGAGAGGGCAGGTTTGACCGGCCTTGGCCTGTCCCTGGGGTGCCAGGGCAGTGCAAGCCCAGGGAGCGGTACCATGACAAGGAACAGTGCAGTGAGCTCCCGGCATAGCATCCTCTGTGGCCCAGGGCCCCTGTTCCTCCCGTGCTGTTGTAACTCCTGCCTCTGTGCCAATGGCTTCCAGAATGCAGAGGAAAACTCTCGCATCTCAATCACCTTCTTCCGACTCTTCCGCGTGATGCGTCTCGTGAAGCTCCTGAGCCGAGGGGAGGGCATCCGGACGCTGCTTTGGACCTTCATCAAGTCCTTCCAGGTATTCCTTCACTTATCTCTAAGTAAGACCTAACTCCTTTTTATTTCCCCTTTGTGGCATCTCGGGGAGGGATTTCACCCAAATGCCTGAGCTCAAAGGCTGCTGGTCAGAGCTGTGCGCACCAGTGACATGTGGCACGAATGAGAGTCAATAAATGGGGCCCACAGGGGATGACTGCCTGGGTATGAGTTTCATCTTTAAAGCACGAGTAGTTGCTTGAGACCTTCCTGAACAGCCTTGATAGTTTATTTCAACTCAATTACCACCTGTCTGTAACGCTTCAATCTCCTCTTTCTTTTTTTTTCGATTTTAGCTGTATTTTATATCCATTGCTTTAAGCGAAATAGACAGCTATGGGAAAGTCCTGGGTCTCAGTTAAGTTCCCCTTAAGCCTTGTTTTGAGGATTTCCATTATTAGAGGTGTGTGGCCCCCATGCTTTCATCCAGGAAGAATTTTGGCCCCGCACCTTTGGCCCTGGTAATGATGCCAGATTATTAAATTGCTGCTGCTTTTGCCCTGGAGGCAGGTTGCATTTCAGTGGTAGGTAAAGTACCAGAATAGATAGGGGGAGGTGAAGGAGACCAGACTGGATAAGAATCATCACCTCTGGGGGAAAAAAAAACACCAAGAGAGCTATTTGCTAGGAAAACTGCTTCCAAACCAGCCCCTAACCTAGCCACGTAAAGAAAAAGGGTAGTTAGAGGTGAAGCATAGCATATTCCTACATTTTTCAAGTACTTGACCAGGATTTACTGGGCCAGCACAACGTGGATGTTAGCTGGGGCAGGTCTGGAGGAAGTGTCAGGGAAAGACAGCACAGGAATACAAATGGTGGTCCAAATATGAGAAAAGATGCAGGACACACCACTGGACAAAAGCATGAAAAAGTAACTTGTGCAACATGCAAGTCTTGAAACAGCAACGATATATCCCTCATGTTGAGGCTTTAAATGGTTGGTAGCATTTGTACTGACTCAAATTGGAAAGGAGCTGATCCACACATTAAATCTTAAACCTCACCAGCCACAACACAAGCCGGGACCAAAACCTGCAGTGCTGTGGATCACCACGACTTCTGTCTCTGTCAGCAGAAGCAGAACATGTGCACACCAGTGATCAATCTGGACCTTTTCCAGCACCCCTCTCAGGTGCTCTCGGTAGCCAGACCACCAGGCTCATGCAAAGGACTCTCATTTTGCACACTCCTTGACTGCCAGAGGATCTAATATTGCACAGCAGTTTTCTGACGCATCCGTACCACAAGTGACTTTTTCCATTGCTTACACGGTTGCTAACTTCCAGGTTGTTATTTGAGCAGCTCCAGTGGGAACCATTTTGTCTGCATGCATAGGAATGAGATTCCCTTGGCACAGCTCAGCCATCCCTGATGCAGGGAACAGAGTCACATTTTCCAGTTCCTGCTTCTCCTCCCCCTGCCCCTGTGCCCCTCCAGCCTCTTTACCAGTAGCTCGCTCTTATCCTGAGCTCAGCTTGCCATGGCTCTTGGCTGGCTGAAGAGGATGAAATGGATGGGAAAGGGAGTGCCTGGTACTTCCCTCCAGTGACCTTCAGACCTTTTTGATTGGAGAGTCACTTTTAGGCAGGGTTGTAGGGTGATGGGAGAAAGTATCAAGGGAGGTATCTTCCACAGCAGGGGGGGAAAGCACTGCAAGCAAGTGCCTTTTCCCTTGAAAGCCCTTAGCCATTTATAACACGGTATTCTCTGCTCAGAGCTCCTCCTCTTGCAACTACTGGGAGGCTCCTTTGGTAGCTAAGAATAGCCACTGTGCAGAGCTCTTGACTCAGCCACTCCCACTGGCAAAATCCAGGATGCCTGCAGACTTTGTCTGGCGTGGGCTCTTCTCTGTGTCCCCACATGCTTCCAGGAAGCGTCTCTGCTCACACAGGGCAGCCTAATAGGCAACAAACTTCTGCTGGAGTTCAGATGCCATCGTTACTGCCATGTGCCCTGTGCACGGCACACAGCACTTGCACACAAGCTGGGGCACCGGTCAGAGGAGCGTGTGGTGGGAAAATGCTCAGCGGGGTTTCCGCCTGCAGAGATAGCAACAGAGCCCAGGCTGGCTGGTGGGAGGAGTAGGAAGTGAGAGGGTTGGTGAGGGCAAGGCAGGGCCGTGGGAATCATAAGGACAAAGTGGTAAGGCCAGGGAAGGACAGAGGCGGAGGAGGACAGAGCCAGAAGAGTGGAATACGGGAGGCAGGGAGCTGAAGGAGCCATGGGGAACGACGGGCAGAAAGGAGTAGAAAGGTGCATCAGTGGAGAGGAGCAGGCTGAGCAGAAGAACATGGAAAGAAAGTGGACGGCCAGACGGCCATGAGAGAAGACGCTTTTCCCATGCCCATTTGAAAGATAGAGCAACTGTTAAGGTTATGCACCTCACGTCCTGTCTGGACACTATATCCCAGGAGCTCTTCTGAGGTCTTGTGTGTATCAAGTCCCAACTAGAGCATCACAAAATGTTTGGAGCTCAGTTCTGAGCTGATGTATCTCCATTGACATTGTGGGGTAACCATACAGATCTGTCTGACCCCATAAAACACAGAGGAATCTGCCCCTCAGCCTCAAGATGATGATTACAGATGTTTTTTAAAGGTTTGAAATTTTGCCATTTTAATATTCAGATCTCTCTGAGATTACTTCTGCAGATCTTGGTCAAATCTCCATAGCGGTCAGTGAAAATTTTTCCTTGATTCTTCCTATAGGATTTAGCCCTGTTGAATTTAGGCATAACTTAAAATGTGTAAATAGTCCTATATTTAAAAAATAATAATGTTTTAGGCTTTTTGTACTCTGTGAAATGGGGTGTTCAAAATCCAGATCGGGGACTGTACTCACATTTTCAGGATGAATGTGTCCGTCCATCGCCTCTAAAGTAAGGTCTGGAAATCTCTGGTCTGAGCACTATATATTTCAAAAGCAAGAGAGCAGGAACTTCCTCCTCAAAAGCCTGAGCCTGTGAGGTCCCAAGCTGTGCCCCTGATTCCTGCTAATGGCAGAGGAAACTCAACGCTTTGCTGATTGCACTGGCCTCTTCCTTACGAGGCAGCTCTGCATTTCCTCTTCAGCAGCGGATCGCAGACACTTAGTGCATTGCAGACACCATCAGAGACACCTAACAGTGAACAGGGAACAAAGCTGATGCTGCTTTAGGTCCTTAGGATGGTACCAGCCATTGTAGCAGAAGACTTGAATTTGGATCTTGGCAGTTCTTGCGTTTTTTGTTTCACCAGACTGGATCCAGAAAAAATCGCGTTGCCATTAGTGCCAGAATAATACTGGTTATGAGAGTTTTCTCCTCTTGGTAAGCAGCTGTAGGCACCGGTTTTGCCCTCGCTTTCCTCACTCCGTCAAGGGCAGGACTGGCTTGAAGGCAGTGGAGCTCCACCGTCAGGAGTGGGAGCAGAGCCCGAGCCTGCCTGAGCCGGCTGGCAGCAGCGTGGTGGCGGGAGGGCAAGCAAATGTGGGCCTGTAGAGGCATCTAGTGGCCATCTGGCCAAATTACAGACTCCACGTTTGGGGCCAGCTTCTGCCCAGTTTTCCAAAGCCAGGAGCATGAACCAGGCTCCAGTGTGCCGGGCTCGGTGGAGACACAGTGCTCTCTTTTTTTTTTTTTTTTTTTTTTCCATTTCTAGGCTCTCCCCTATGTGGCTCTTTTAATAGTGATGTTGTTCTTCATCTACGCCGTGATCGGGATGCAGGTAAGTGATGCTAAAGAGCTCGACTGTGTCTGTCTTCTCCTGTTAGAGTTTGGGGAACTGACTTATAAAGTAACTAGATCACTGTGTGGTTGTAGGGGCTTACAAGAATGTTTTCGCCCAATAAGGTAAGACGGCAGCTAAGCTTGGTTAGAAAACATTGTCTGCACTTCCAACAGGAGCACAACACATTCCAGAACAAAAAAAAACCCAACCCATTTAATGGCAGAATGCAATATGCAAACAGTAAAAAGACCGTGCCTGCCCTCCGCACCCTCAAAGGAATACCCAGCAGCAGTGGCAAAGGAGATTTACTGCCTTGTTCGTTGGTTCAAAATAGTTGTTTTGGTGGGCTTATGGCTGTGCTGCGCTGAACAAACCCGACTTTTTTTTTAACATCACTTTCACACTGGCATAACTTCCACTGAGTTGTAAAGAGCAGCTTTTGATTTACACCTGTGAAGCTAAATATGGGATCAGGCCCAACGTACTGACGCTCTGTGTTTGTGCCAGTTCTCCAGGAAGCTGCATCAATACAATATCCTATTCAGTTTGCAAAATGAACTTGGAACCAGCCTGAGCATTCATCTGTGCAAGGAACTGATGTTGCATGCAGACCATTGAAGAAAGCACGTGATAGAGGCACAGCCTGTGACACTCCCAGCCTCGTTTGCTGTGCTGCTTTTCAAACTAAGCTTCGCTTTCCACTTTGGTGTTAATCAAAGATCTCAGACAAGTCAGCCATCTGAACCAGAGACCAAAGTATAGAAAGGCATGGCGCAATTGCTTCCAGAGATCTTCAAACATGATAGGCTTCTTGGTTTCACAGTGCTGACAGAATTTGTAACAAAATTCATCTGACCTCTGTGACCTTGTTTTAATTTGTTTCCTGTTATTATAATCACATCTTTTCACAGACTCCATCTACCCTGCCCCAGTTTGAAAAATAAAACTAATCTTTTCTTGAATTATCACAGGCCATCTCAATTGCCCCCAGTCATTACAGCTGTCGTTTAGTCTACTAGGCTCGTCCTGTAAACTTGACAGTTTTGCCTTTAATACCTAACTAGCTCAAATGGCCAAGATCATAGAGGATTACCTGTGCTATACAGAAAATCACTCGAGAGTATTACACAAGTGTTATGTAGCTACACAAAGCATTAAAAATGGCTTCCAACCACCCAAGCAGATGGGGTCTACAATGATCGGGGCACTGCCAGGGCTAGATATTTTGGTTTGCAATTCTAGTCCCTTTTCTGTCACCTAGTTCTAAGTGCTGTTTAAGCCTTGGTTTACGTTCAAGCCTCTGTTTAAATCATCTCAGCAGGCTGAAGATCATACATCTGTCTTTTACATTGATCTAGATTACTAGATTTCTTCCTGCCCTCCTGTTCCAATGAGAAAACCAACTTTTCTCATCTTCCCTCTTTGCTTAGAGCCCATAGACCTGTTATCATTACATTTTGTCTAAATTGCATCTCAGACATTTTGTGTGCTGCTCTCTTGAACCTGCTGACACATAGAGTTCCCTCACACATAGGGACACGTAGGAAAGAAATTCCTTCCTCGCTCCATTAAGCAGCTACCTTATAAGACTAGATGTACCAGATGTGATGAAAATATAAGAATTTCCCACATAAAGGAGACCTACCACTTTATCTAGCTACTGCCCTGACTTGGAGCGCAGCAACATTCAAGCCTTGCTACCTGATGTGCTCAAATGGAAAAATCCAAATTGATGCTGCTGGACGAAGCCACTCACACCATGGCCCAGGAAGCACAGACTGGAGAGGCCATGAGAGAGGAACCTCTTCCTACAGCTCCTCATAGGTGCCTAATGCAAAGCACCCATAGCAGCTGCCGCCAGTGCCTCATGTGTGAGGGAAGCTGCGGGGTCAAAAGTAAAATCAGACTTCCAGCATGGGATGTTCCCTTGCCTACGCCTGCCTGAAATGAAAAATATGGGCTGCCTCGGCTCAAACTGCCCCTGAGCATTTAAACTGTCCTCTTGCTCCTCCTCAGTGCAGCTGGGGCTGTCACTGCTACCCGCGGCATGGGGGCGGTCAGGGCTAGGGAAGGCCTACAACTTCCATGAGGAACCCCTGCAGAAATCCTGCCATGTACAGACCCTCCCTCCCATCTGGCACGGCCTCCCCGCCATTGTCCCTGCACTTCTCTCCATGTCGTCGTTTCTCTTGGGGTGTTAATTATCGGTGACATTTGCTTGACAAGAAGCTCCGTGTTCTCTCAGAGCTGCTCTGTTCCTGCTGCTTGTTTTGGCTGCAAGATTACAGCTCTCAGGCCTTGAGACCTCTGTCACCTTGCTATCAATAGGGAATAAATAGTCCTGACTGACTATGCTATGCAGAGACCTTTCTGCCAGGCGATGTTCGTTAAGCTCTCAGCCTCGACGCCCCAAAGTACCAAAGCTATATAAGCTTCTTTTTCAAAGAAGCCCGAAACTCTCCTGCACTGGGGACTTCACATCAGAGGGCAGGTCCCTAAAAACGTTTGCCGAGGGTTGCAGGCTTCGTGCTGCGGCTGGATGAACTAGTTGGTGGAGCAACGGTTGGTTGGGCATGGAAGGAAGCTGTAAGCCATCCTTGTCTGGGCAGATCTAGTCATCACCTTCACACTGCTGCATTCGGGCGGGGGGATGGGGGTGACACACCTGCTGGTGACAAGCATGGCTACTAGAAGGGCAGGCATCTGGACAACCTCCAGAACCAAGGCAACGTATTTTACAGTGTTTTGTGAAGATCCAAGGCACCCCACAGAGCTGGAAGCTCAAGGTTTTGCAGCTGCTGGTCTTTTGCTATCATTTCCTCCTGGTGAAGACAGATAAGCAATGAAGGAAGGAGCCTTTTCTTCTGTGTTACTGATTTCTTTCAGCTGGAACCCCTCCCCATATGAGTGCCTGTTAAAATAAGGCCCCGTATCACGGATTCACAGTGTGTGAAATAAGGAAGGATGTCTTGTTTTAACAAAAGATGCCTGTTGTTACAAAATGAGTGCTTTTCTGGTGATAAAGCACGAGCAAGGAAAGCAACAGCAAATATGAAAGACGTATGGAAACAATTTTTTAAGAGATGAGCAGATTCTGTTAAATATCAGCATCAGGGTGAGGCCAAGAGCTGCAGGTGACAAGAGATTTGGGGATTTTGCAGGGCTAACCTGAAAAGACCTCTGCTTTCTGCCAGGTGTTTGGTAAAATTGCGCTGAACGATACCACAGAAATCAACCGCAACAACAACTTCCAGACCTTCCCCCAGGCAGTGCTGCTGCTTTTCAGGTGGGTGTCTGACAGCTCTGGATTGTGTCAGTCTCGGAGCACGATTCCTCTGCTCTTGGGCACAGCTTATCTCTTTCTACCGTGTCATGCTCGTGAGGTGAGTAGAAACATGTTGTCCCTTAGCGGGGGAGCCTAGGAGTTACATCAGATGAAACGACCAGTCCATTAAGCCTTGTACCCTGCCAGCTGACACTGGCCAACACTCAGTGCTGGGGAGGGAGGCAAGTCCTCCTACTCAGAAGGAAGGTAGCCAGTTTTCAATGCTCTCAAATGTTCATATGCATCACAATCTCCTCCTTTCATTCAGATGTAGCCAGTATGACTTCCAGCTTATTTGAGCAGGGAAAGGGACATGAACTCCCACGCATGGTTTGGCATGGCCATGCCCAGCTCAGCGTAGCACATCATCCTGCTCCAGCTGTGGCGAGGTGTGCTGGGGCCAGGGCAGGATGCTGAAGGGGTAGGGAGTTGGCGCGAATTCAACACTCATTTTCAAGGAGTTTGTTCGTGCAATGCGTAGCCATATCACACACGTCTCAATGACTCTGACTGGTTGGAGCATGATGGCCCTGTACCCAGACTAGCCAAAGCCAATCAGGAACAACACGCTGATGATGACAACAAGGCCAAAAAGAGGAGCAGGGTATGCCAGTGTATGTCAAAGCCTGGCCATCAGCCTAACTTGCTCTTAGTTGACCTCAGTGGCAAAAATCCCATTAGCGTTCATGGGAGCAGGAAGAGGTTGCTAATGTGCCAGTCCCTCTCACATCGAAGGTCACTGCTGTCTTCTTCGCCCTTTGCCGTGCCCAGGTGTGCCACCGGTGAGGCCTGGCAGGAAATCATGCTGGCGTGTCTCCCAGACAAGAAGTGTGACCCCGAGTCGGAGCCAGCCAACTCCACCGAAGCCGATCACTCCTGTGGCAGCAGCTTCGCCGTCTTCTATTTCATCAGCTTCTACATGCTCTGTGCCTTCCTGGTGAGTCCGCCCCAGCAACCAAAACCTGCCCTCTGTCAGACTGAGCCCCTGCCTCCCCAGACATCAGCACTGCATAGCAGAAGAATGATCTCAAAGAAGGGAAATCTTCTCATCGGGTCTTTCCCAGCAGCATCAGTGACAACATCCCGTTGGTCACTGCTGTTCCTGCCTCCCTCTGCCTCTGGGAGATGCTCTGCTTCCAGTCCCAATCCCTTGTGCACAGCAAAGGAGCACTCTTCCCCACCATCATAACCCACCAACCCCCGCCAGCCCCCCCACCCCCCGCAATGAGAAAACCAAATTAGCATGTTGTGGGCTGTGCTGAGGCTAGCAACGCCTCAGCCACACTTCCCACCTTCCCTCCTACCTTCCTTCTGGCTGCTGAGCAGGTTTTTCCTCCCCTGCCAGCAGCAATGACTGTGAGAATACACATATCCCACTTGCATCTGCTCTGTGTTGGCAATGCGGTATTGCTCAGAGCGACAGCACATGCTCTGCAGCTGGCATCAGTGCGCAAAACTCTCCCAGTGAACAGCAGCAACATTTTAAAAGTTTTGGTCCTGGGCCAGAAGAAAGGACTTTTATCTCATCCCCACTGCCTGTAGAGGATGAATCCCAGCTTCTCCCACCACTACCCCATTCTGCCAGGCAAAGACACAGGTAAATAAAAAGCCACCACAGCATGTCTAAGTTTTCAGCAAACTTGGGCCTCACCGATTTACTAGGGAAGAGAAAAATGTGACCAGCTGAGAATATCCCACCTCTGGGATCTTCCCATTTAAACTGGGGGCCTGGCAATGGGGGAAGGGAACAGAGAACCCACCCCCAATGGCTTCCTAGTTTTGAGAGTCCAAATCCAGACCTTAAATGGAGAACCCAGTAAAATCTACTGTTACCTGCCTCATCCATCAAGTCATCTCTGTCCTTGTTTGCAGATCATCAATCTTTTTGTAGCTGTTATAATGGATAACTTTGATTACCTGACACGGGACTGGTCCATTTTAGGACCACACCACCTGGATGAGTTTAAAAGAATCTGGGCAGAATATGACCCTGAAGCCAAGTAAGTAACCCAGCCTGGATATCAGAGCTCCTTGGGAGAACAGGACTGTTATTTTCTGTCCTCTAGACCCAGTGCAGTAAGTGCCATGTTCCTCCTGCAGCAACACTTTTCTCTGCAAAAATCCTAAAATAGATACCTCCACAAGGTATTGCTGGTGAATCCATAAGCCAGCAGTGCAAGGTTACACACAAAAATCTCAGCATTTAGGCTGCGCTGTTACCTGGCAGGACATTGCTTCACTTTCAGTCAGGGGGAGATATAGACTGTTTAGGGAGGGGCAGCAGGAGATTGAGCAAAGGGGGTTGGAGGGTTGGTTTATTGTTGCATGTGTTTGGGATACTGAGCTGTGACTCTTCTGTTTGGCTTTCTACTCACAGTAGAGCTGCTGTGCTCAAATCTCCGTTTTGTCATATGTCATACAGGCCCATCACAACCTGTACCTTCACATGACTGCATTATGTTGTCTGCAGGGTTGTTCACATTAGCAGACTTGCAGGGATTTAAAGTTACACAAGGACAACTCACACGAGGGCTTAACTGACATTCAGTATTATATGCTCTGTTTGACACATACTTAGGCTTAAAGTGCATTTAGATCCCTGTGGCATTACAGTACAGGTGACAATTGTAATTGCAAAGCCCCCTTCATAATGCAAAAACTGTGGAAAGAGATCTTGGTGTAAACTAAAAGCAGATCTCTTTAGGAGGCATAGTGTCAAGATTAATTTGGGCTCAGGTTCTGCGATATGTGAGGCCATGTCACATTATCAGAGTGATACATAAATTGAAACACTTCTTCCCATCCATGGTGACTTCCCAGAGAGACTTTTAATATGGGTAGGGGATAAGGACAGAATTCTATTAAATATACTGTTCGTTGACAGAACAGATGCTACTATTTGTGCTTGTTTGAAGGCAAGACTGCAGCGGCTGAAGCCATATAACAGATAGCCAGCCGCTCCATACAGGTGACACCCTGTTCCTTCCTATCTATAAATGAAAAGCCCTTTTTTTGCTCTTCCCCATCCCTGTCCCATGCTTGAAGCCTCACCTCTGGCTCTGGTAGCTCTCCTGCCTCCACGAGAGAATTCTTCTTTTGAGATGCCATTTACAGAACTTAAGCCCAACTGCTGCTGTGGAGGAAGTTCAGCACTTTGTTTTGCACTGGCTCCAGCGACAGCCCAAAGCATAAACAAGTATCAAGAGACAGTGGCTTGGGGCGATTTATATGGGAGGTATAGCACTAGGAAAAAAAGACGCCCTTTGCACCTCTGTGCCTGCTATAGCCCTAAGACCAGCAGGTAAATAAGCAGCCGTAGATTTTGAGCAGGTCGGGGCGGGGGGGACGACGACAGGACAACCCCGAACTGTTCGCCCATGCACTAGGAAACTGCAGCATTCACAACACCGAAGTCAGTTCTTGCAAGTCTTGACTCGTCTATGACTGACAGCTGGGTTTTCTGTACTAGTCGGGGTTATATGGGTGCCGGGCAAATCCCGAGGAACGCACCGAATGCAAGAGGCCTGAAAGAATGCCTGAAGCTGTGCCCGGGCTGCAGGGGGCGGCAGCGTGGGGCCGGAGAGGTCTCGGTGCCGTTCTGGCTGCGGCCGCTCGCTGCAGGCAGAGCGGCAGGTCGCCCCGTGGTACGGATGCGACCCTCACCGCGCTTTCTTCTTTAGGGGACGGATCAAACACTTGGACGTGGTGACGCTGCTCCGGCGGATTCAGCCCCCGCTGGGCTTCGGGAAGCTCTGCCCTCACCGGGTGGCTTGCAAAGTAAGGCACGCCGCGGCTGGGGGGAGGCTGGGACTCGCGGCCGCTAAATAGCCGCCGCCGGCGGCGGCGGCGGCGGCGCTTCCCAGCCCGCGCACCGCCGCGCAGCCCGGGC
>JAVKLA010000024.1:15610399-15631421 GCA_034782735.1 Sagittarius serpentarius | reverse complement strand
CTGACCCCAACTGGCCAAAGGGGTATTCCATACCATGGGATGTCATGCCCAGTATATAAACTGGGGGGAGCTGGCCTTGCGGGGGATCGCTGCTCGGGAACTAACTGGGCACTGGTCAGCGAGTGGTGAGCAACTGCATTGTGCATCACTTGTTTTGTGTAAACCAATTCTTTTTTTATTATTATTATTGTCATTTTATTATTGTTATCATCATTATTATTAATTCCTTCCTTTCTGTCCTATTAAACTGTCTTTATCTCAACCCATGAATTTTACTTTTTTTCAGTTCTCTCCCCCGTCACACTGGGTGGAGAGGAGTGAGTGAGCGGCCGCGTGGTGCTTGGTTGCCAGCTGGGGTTAAACCACGACAGTGGTAAACCAATACCAGAGACTGCAAAGCTTAGAGGTACTTCACCATAAACAACGTACATCCAGAGGTGCAGAGCTATAGGGATTCTCTGCCAGCAGAGCCAGTCTATCCAAATGCCACATGCACCTCTCCTCCTGACTGCTTACAGCAAGCTCTGGCTGTGGACCAATCCCCTTCCTTCAGCCCTGCATCCTGATGCCATAAGAAGCAGAGATGTACTGCGGTGCCTCGTGTTTCTGAGGGCTGACATTACCAAATACACTGTTTAAAATCAGTTGCTTATTTAATTTTGGTTTTTTTAATACCCCTTTGCAGATGACGAGGTGACCGTCGGGAAGTTCTATGCCACTTTCCTGATTCAGGAGTATTTCCGGAAGTTCAAGAAGCGTAAAGAACAGGGACTGGTGGGCAAGCCCTCCCAGCGCAACGCGCTCTCCTTGCAGGTGACAAGCGGGCACAGGATGGACAGGGGTGGTACAGTAGAGGCATTTGACCCCATTTCCCTCTCAACCATTCTGGGGGCTACACTGGGCTCTCCCCACTGGGAAGGAGCTTGTAGACCCCTCGAATTACCACATCAATCCTTTTGGATAAACATGTATGTACCATGGGCCACATCCCTTAGCTCTAGAAATGGAAGGCACAAGTGAGGTATATCCACAGTTTTTCAATCTGCTGGTAATATTTGAAATTTGGGTTCCTTTTAGAGAACTGGTGTGAAGTGTCCAGCAGACATTTGCTTATTACCACCTTCATTCTACCCTTTCTGAGGGGAGTCAGTATAACATGGTCAGGGAGAGCATGTTGCCAGGAGGCAAAATAAGTTAAAAAGCAAAAAGCATACCTGGATGCCAAGGCTATCCAAGAGATAGAGCATCAGGCTCTAAGACCTGGGATCTGTTCACCACTGTGCTCTATGTTCAGTGGGTGGACTACCAGGCTGTGTGAAAGAATGAGAAAGCCCCATTGACTGTCCCTCGAGTGTACAGTAAGGAAGCAGGGTGACTCTGGACTTCCAGCAAGCTAAAAAGTGCTGTGACGCAGGCACAGATACAGACTCTCAGCATACCCACAGCTTACCTCCCTGGAAGGACTCCCTGGAATGGATTCCAGTCAGTGAGGGGTTTGAGGACTGTCCAGGTCCAGATGCCAGAAGTTTAGCTATTAAATCCATATTTGAGCTGCTGATTAAAAAGAAGAAATTTTCAGAGGCACCAAGTGCATGGCTCAGCTGGAACTGTGGCTGCTCTAGGGCTTCTGGTTGAGGATCTGAGAACCCAAAGTTGAAAGCATGCAGACTTGCTTAGTCAAGGCTGTGGATTTATGTCTGTGTCCTGTTGTGATGAAGCCAGGGGACTAGCAACAAACATTCCTGGGTTGGATTGCTAAGAGTTTCTCCGTCTCAAAGCTGGAGATGAAAGAACAGAATTTGTTGGTGTTTTTCTAGAAGCTATATTTACTATGTTAAGTAAAAGGGCTTCACAGTGCTTAGGAAGAAATAGCACTGCTTTTATTTCTCATATACCCACTCGGAGATATGAAGCTCTATAGTTTGCTGTTTTGCAGGCTGGTCTGCGCACACTTCACGACATTGGGCCAGAGATCCGAAGAGCAATTTCTGGGGACCTGACAGCTGAAGAAGAGCTAGATAAGGCCATGAAAGAAGCTGTTTCCGCTGCCTCTGAAGATGATATCTTCCGGGTAGGTGCTGAACAAGTTTGCAAGCTGAGGCTAGACCACTAGCTGAGCTCAGAGTGCTACATTCTCTTTTATGCACTCTGTATTTCAGCTGGGCCCTCCTTGTTTTCTAGATCCTACTAGAAAACAGAGTGAAGGACTCGGGGTGCCAGGTCCTGAGATCTTTGCACAGTTTTTATTCCGTTTTCTTCCCAGTGGAAATTTCCCTCATAAAACCTAATAAAATCAGGATAAGAATGGCCAAAGAGTCTGAAGAACAGATCAGATCAGCCATCTTACAGTCTGCAGAGCAGCAGCCAGGTGTACTTCAATGTTTTGTTCACTCTTTTCAGTGGCACAAGTAGCATCCTTCCAAAAAGTACACCAGAACCCAGTAGCGCTCCTATGGAAGGAGGAGATTTTCTGAGCAAGTTACCTAAATCTTCTCTTTCTTATTTCATTCCTACTTCTTGTAATTGTCTCCTCTGGTAATATTTCCTCTCCTTTGGCATTTTCTTTCTTTCCTTACAGAAAGATGCTGTCAGTCCCTTTCCTTACTCATCATCTAAACAGTACATAACTGGCTCATTAAATCTTTCTTCATTTGTTCCTCCAGGTGATTAATAGTTTCTGGTACTCTTCTCAAATTCCCTCTCATGTCTAAATGTTGCTCTGCAAGTGCATTGTGAAAACCAGAGAGTAGTTACCTGCTTCTTGCATCCCTACCCAGTCCTGCACTTCCAAGACCGGTGGGAGGTGCAGAGGCACCTGTGCCTCACCTATGCACCTGGCCAGTCCTCTGAAATACCTTAGAAAGCGAAAGCTTTCACAGCCTGTGTGTACCTGTTCTCTCTGACAGAGAAGTCCATGTGCTGTCCTCTGGAAGGGAGAGCACCAGTGCCATCGTGCATACTTCGATCCTCACTTTTTTTTTCCTCAACAACAGGCTAAGCAGGAAACACCAGGGCCCTTGCACATTTTCTCACTCACAAAGGGAAAATCATTCCTGTTTCTCTGACAGAGAGCTGGAGGCTTGTTCGGAAACCACGTCAGCTATTACCAAAGTGATGGCAGGAGTGCGTTCCCCCAGACATTCACCACCCAGCGACCTTTGCACATCAACAAGTCTGGCAACAACCAGGGAGATACTGAGTCTCCATCTCATGAGAAGCTGGTGGACTCCACCTTCACTCCCAGCAGCTACTCATCTTCAGGCTCCAATGCCAACATCAACAATGCCAACAATACTGCCCTGTGCCGCTTCCCCAGCCCACCCAGCTACCCCAGCACTGTCAGCACAGTGGAAGGCCATGGGACCCCCTTGTCACCCACCATACGTGTGCAGGAGGCTCCTTGGAAACTACCTTCCAAAAGGTAAGCTTCACAGCAGAGTGCGAGTCAAGGGACCAGGTACAGGAACAGGCATGCAAACACCAGAGCACTGCTGCCTGGCTGACGTCACCCACCAGATGTTGCCCACCCTGCAGCCTGGATTGAGCCTTCTGGTTCTCCACTTGCAGCAAAGCCCACGGTGCAACAGATATGCATCAGTTGACCACTGCAAAGAAGCAGCACTCTTAATGACCAACATCCTTGATTTCTTTGAGCTTTATCATGAAGAAACCTTTGTAAGAACCAAAAGGAGCCTTATTTGTCCCTCCTTCACCACAGGGAGGTGTTTATCAACTGGTAACTGAAAGAGACCGAACTTCATCTCTTAAGTGCCCAATAGGGAGCTTTGTGGAAGTCAATGGTTTTTCATTCAGTGGGTCACATCCCTACAGAGGTCACCAAAGGCATCCTGGGAGGAGGGAGGCAACGTTTTCAGAAATGCAATACTGTGCGAAGCAAAGAAAATACCCTTCTCCGGACAGCTTTCAGGCTGTCTACACACAGACGACTTGTGCGAGAGGAGTATCATTTTTATCAGTGGGGGATCTTTTTAACCTTTTCAGTAACTGCAAGAAGGAGCTAGAAATTTTTTTTCAATGCAGAGAGTGGGCAATGTGAAAAGGTGGAGAAATGCTGCCCCAGCAAAGGACAGAATAGGACAATAAGATGGAGGAAATACAGTGGGTGCAGAATTGCCCAAGTAAAGAGTCCAGTGATTTTTCTATTTCATGCGTTCCTGAGGGAGGCCACAGAAGTTGCACCATATGTGTTACCATCTGCCCTCCCCCTTGCTGACTTGTGCTGATGTGACACTGCTAACTTGGTGTTCTTTTCTCTCCTTGCTTCCTTGGGCACCTTCCTTGAATTAGGATGCATTACTACGAAACACTGGGATGGTACGTGTTCTCCCTCATGCTCTAATGCTCTTTGGTATAAGACCCGTTGTTTGTCCCATTGAAAGTCCAAATTGCCATTAATGCTGAGTATAAGCTCTTCTTTTTGGTGTCAGTAGGGCTGAAAAAGAGGTAATGATCACCGTGACACCTCCAGAAAATACTCCCAACTCAGGGCTTTTCTGCCCACAGTCAGGTAGTGATGCATGGACTGTTTCTAGCTGGTTTCTAGATTTGGAATATTTTTAGAGTTTCTAGCTGGGCTCACAGGCTTAGGCACTCTCTGGTCACAGCACAGTGAAGTACACCCTGGTGTGTTCATACAAAAATTCTGTATCGTTTTGGCTAAACACAGACTGTTGAGTAGGGGGAGCTGCCATGTGCTGATCTTCTCCCCTCTGCACCTTAGCAGTTTTACTTGCCTCCCATCTCAGGAAGAAGGTCACTCCAGCACTGTCCTGCAGGCTGTTTTATACCGTGCATATGCACATTTCTGCCGATGCTTTTTGCTTAAACCAAATGATAAAATAATATTTCCTATCCAGTACCTGAAAGGTGAAAAAAACCTGCCACACTGCTCTCTTCTATGAATGCTGGTAACAGACTGATATTGGCTCCAATACCTCCGTGTCAGTATCTCAAGGATTCACACTACCTTCAGATTTTATTTTATTCCTCAGAAAACACAAACTCAGACTGAAGTGAAATATGAGAGCCGAGGTGTGAAATAGAGGGACAAAGACGAGGCACGCAAGGAATTAAGGGCTGTCACACTTAAGGGTTTGAACAGATCCTACTGAATTCAGTAGAAGCACTCTGCAGTTAGCAATGAGAAAAAAGGGACCAAAGATGGAAAAGACAGCAAGGAACAAGAGCGTGAACAGGAGGAAGAGGGGAGAGATGGTGCAGAGTAAGGGATTTGGGAGGCAAAGACCTTACACCACAGAGCTGAGAGGGTTACCGTTAGTGTCTATGAGGCTTCTCTGAAATTAGTAACCAAGGCTTTTGCAACAAGGGAAAAAGCTATATTTCCAAGAGCCCATCTCACATTATTCTCTGAGTTCAGTGAGGTATATCTTTGGAAATGTGGTCAGTGTGATGTGCACATTTATAGAGTATATGTAGTAGCAAATGACAATAATATGTTTACAGTATTGTTCAGCATTGGTTTAAGAAACTCTTCCTCTGAAAGAGGACACAGACAAAGGTTGTTGCTTTGTATTTGTGAACTCTGCAGCTCTCTTCAGTCATTGATTTTTCTATGATAGCTTTTCAACATTATAAGAAACTGAGACAGATGGAGCCTGTCATTCTTGTCTTTATAACAGGTTGTCTTTACCATCTCCATATCTTGACTTGTCTTTTTTGCTCGTTAGCTCCAGTTCCAGAGACAGCCAGCTGGCAATTGTTTGCCAAGAGGACGTGTCTCAGGATGAAACTTATGATGAAAATTTGAATGAAGACATTGAGTACTGTAGTGAACCAAGTCTGCTCTCTACTGAAATGTGAGCTTTGCAGCTTTAGTCAAGATGTTTGGGTGGTTCTTTAATTAAGGGGGAGAGGTGGGAAGAGGTTACGTTTTTCTACAAAAATTTTCATTTATGGGATAAGGCCAGACGACTTTAGTCAAACAACTCAAATATCAGAAAATAATTTTTAAAAAAATGCAGTTCAGCCCTGAGAATTAACATTGAAAAGGATATCTTTCACCTAGGATTTTTCTTCTCTGAATAAGACATCTGGATCTGCAGGGCCTCCCCCCACATTCACTTTTACCATCTGAAGTCCCCATATCTCATCTTTAGAGCATTCTCTGTCTCATGGTCTCTTGTTACTGCTCCGGGACCAGTTATAGCTCACAGCTAGCTCGCTATTGCATCCATTTGATAGCATGACCTTCCTGGCTTCCTTGCTGGAAGAGGGGTTATTCTGTCCAGTATCAGCTGCTTTTCTAGAATCCCTCTGTTCTCCTTTCCAGGCTTGCATACCAAGATGATGAAAACAGACAACTTACTCCACCAGAAAACAACAAAGGAGAGGACACTCGGCATTCTCCGAAGAAAGGGTTTCTGTGCTCCTCAGCACTAGGTAACATCCCAGCATGACATGCAGGCCGTGCTTTCCTCTGCCTCGACTGAGTTCTCACATCTTGCTGGAGAAATCCCAGCATGCGTGGGCGCAGGCATTGCTGTTTGCTGCACTTAGCTTGTGAGACCAGGAATCCCACAGCATGCATATGATCCTGATCATGAACATGACTCTACTGACTTTATGCTCAGTCAGTAGATGAATCTGTGGCTGTTCGGATAGTCCATGTGATCTGTTTGATTAAGCCTGCCTGTGAATTAGGGGAGTTTATTAGAGCACTGTAGACTCTCCAAACAATCACCAGGGAGTCACCGAATGGGCTAGCCTTGAGTATATGGTGTTCTGTTCTGTGTGTATTCAGCAGGGAGAAAGGAGAGGTTGTCTTTTGTCTGCTACGAGGAAAACAGTGAATTTCAGATTAAGTTAATACAATACAAATTTGCTTTCTGCTCTAATTGTGCCTGGAGATTTTCAAGTGCTTGAGCGTGCAGACTCTGCTCAGGTGAAATCCATGAATCACAAGATTTTATGAAAGTATCAGGACAAATGTGAGAGTCTGGAAGAAAATGAGCTCTTTTATGTAGAATATTTGTCAGCCTTTTTCTTGAGTATTGGTGTGGAGAAAAAGGACATTTAGGGGAGAAACTAAGAAGAATCCTGTGTATAATATACATCCTTACAAAATAAAAGTGACAGACTAGGTAGTGTAATGTTTAAAGTGAGACTACTGAGCCTTCACACAAATCCTTCAAGACGCTTGTACAATTGCATATTTTAAAAGCATTTACTTTATTTCAAAACTTAAATTAGGCAATGACCATTCCTATATCTGTCTGTAAGGCCAAATTTGCAGTCAGTCCTTGATACGATGCTTCATTAACTACATTCTAGTGAATATTTATACAGTGATGTCATACTCATTTTACTATTTTTTTTTCCTCTAGAAAGAGGAAATACTTTTTATCTGCATTGTAGCATTCATTCTCTGGGTTATAACACGTTTCCTCCAAGCCCTGAGAGGGCCTTTTCTCAACAAATCAATATATAGATGCTTACTATTTTGAGAATTCTAATTTTCTTTCCTTCTTTAGAAAAACATCATCAGGATCAAGAAGTCCACAAAATATTTTAGTGTGCCATGCAGCTCTATCTTTAATACTGGATTTATTTGCCGTTCTTCAGAAGTAAAGCCTGTGCACTTGCATAGGGAGTACCTTTCTCATATTTACAGGATTAAAGTTTAATTTTATAGCAAATAAACAATGCGACTGTTTCAATAGTTCCCCCTAAAATTTTTTTTCAAGAGAAAAAAAGCTTTTTTCTCTTTCCTTCTTTCCAAATTTTGAAAATGTTTCATGTCTGTATAAGCAGCCTTCCATTCACCAGTGAATTCACCCATTGACTAATTCGCTTCCGCTTGACCTTGCTATAGACACAGCCTCATAAACGGTGGTATGTCTGGCATCTAAGGGACACAGATCACATGCAAGTGGGATGCCGATGTCACCTGAGCAGGCTGACGGCCCCTGCTGCACATTGTGTGCAGCCAGGCACAGCACCAGAGTCTCAGCTGCCATCATCAGTCCCACTGCGGGCTTTACCTGAACCAGAGAGGTCTGAGACACTTCCACTGCTTAGGAGGAAAATCAGCTACATAGCATCCACTAGGACAGCGTTTTAAAAGAGGAAAAATAAAAATCATTGTCCAGAATTTTATCTTGCAGCTTGCTTGGAAGGTAGTGCTGGTTGGTCCATGATGCTTGACTGCTTTTTGTAAATACAAATGCTTTGGAAAGGGCAAGGTGTTGAGGGAAAGTGGACAGAGCCTAAAATGTGAGTGTCTTTGCTGTATCTCCAATGGGACTGCACTAAAAGAAATCAAAAACAGATTACCTGTAGTGTATTATGAGTGACGGACACAGCTGTGTGTGATTGCTGTTTCAGGTCGAAGAGCATCTTTTCACTTAGAGTGTCTGAAAAGACAGAAAAACCAGGGCGTAGACGTCTCACAGAAGACAGTTCTGCCTTTGCATCTGGTACATCATCAGGTAAGCAATAATAACCACAAAGGGCCAAGCAATGTAACTGAGACTCTGCCATCTGCCGTGCCTCCCACCGTTGTATCCCAGCCAACTTTTTAAAAACCATTTGGGATTGTTCGTTACCCATATCAAAGGTCCTATTTTTAGAATTGTGTTTGCCCTCATACTCATTCCTTCTTCCAGGATTTTTATCATTCCCAGAAGAATGCTACAGGAACATGTCCTCTGGAGTCATTTTCTGATGTCCATCAAAGAGTAAAATAAAAAACTAGCTAAAAGATAAAAATAATTACCCAAATTGCGTGCTGCAGTGCAATTACACTGGCTTTGATGGTACTATGCACACAAATAAAATGTGCAGGGCCTACTTTCCTATTAATTAAAGGTAACCGGTAACTGTAATTAATCATTTTAAAACATAAACTGATTACATGTAGTTAATCAGCTTCTTAAGCCCTTTGTAACTGCATTCAGCAGCCTAGCAAATGTATGCTTAGGCATGTACCTAGATGATTAGCCAGCTGTCATAGTCCAAAGCAGATTTGTGTCTTTTAGTTTGATGATGCCACTTTTTGTCACAGTAAAAGAGATGGGTGCAAATGGTAGTGCCAGCCTTGCAAGTGGGGCGTCCTGCTCTCTGTAGTCCCCTGGGGCAGGGCAGAACAGCCTCCCCACCTCCTCAGGCTGCCGCAGGGGCAGAAAATGCCACGCGGCAGGGGTGGTAGGAGAGAGAAGTCAGAGCAGAGGAGTGAGAGATAAGCGTGCTTGAGGCTCCCTGGCTTTTCTCACCTCCACTCCCAGCCAGTTACCCTTTAAGGATCGGGCTCCAGAAAGCAGTGGTCTGTAGAGAGTTACGGCTGTGGCAAGGACAACCGGCAACTGTGTTGAGGCAGGGAGGAGTGGGCGGGAAACAGTTTCCCCCATTCCCCACAGCAGCAGCAGCCCTCCTGAGACTTCCTGCCCTCCCACGGCAGGCCAGGCAGAGGGGACATAAGCCTCCCACCCTCTCAGCCCGCCCAGCTGGCAGAATCACCTCCCTCCAACCTGTACAAAGAGGATGGAGCTACTTCACTCTTCCTCATCCCACCATGCAGCTCCAAACGTAGAGGGATGGGGCTTTACCCACCCCAGTGTCATTCAGCCAGACTGAAAGGTTACCCTGAAATAGGTATCTGGCCTCCAGCTGACAACACTCAGCAGCGTTCGTATGTTTACAAAAATGTTAGCCTACAACAGTGCTTACAACAAGAACATAAAGTGGAAACGTTGCCTCTGCTAAGTGCGATAGATTTGGTTGCTCGTGGGTGCTTGAAGAGGTATACTCACAAAGTACTCATACATCATGATATGTAAATGTATGCAGCTGAAACTCAAAGCAATCCCAAAGAGCTTCTTTCAACTTCCTCAGAACCTTACATTTTGGATAAAACACCTTGGTTATGTTTTTGCCAACACGCTGAAAAACTGGCTCAGTTGTCCTGCCTGACAGATCTAGGGCTCTCCTCAAAGTCCTGGAAGTTTAAGGGATGTGGTGAGGCCATCATAGCCTGCAGGGCATGACTTACACAGATGAATTTTTAAGGGCTTTCTTCCTCACTGAAATTTCATAGGAGGTTGACATCTAATTCCTGAGAAAATCTTGGTGAATCTTGTAGGTGACTAATAATTAATTCTTTTGTCACGGAAATCATGAGCACAGCATGGTTATCAGTTCCCAAGGATTTCAGTGGCAGATGGACTGAGCTTCACTTAACTTTAGATATCTTAAAGTTAGCTCTCTTCTCTAGTTTAAACTGGTCATTTCAGTCCCACTGTGGTCAACAGAGGGAAAGAGCATCTCCAAGGGGCAAGTATAAGTCTTGTCTAAGTCTCATCCTCCAGACAGCATTTTCAGGCAGGTATCAAAAAGAGGCAGGAAGCTTGCTGCTGTCTCTCTGCACAGTTAGCTTAGACTGAACATAAAGCCCTCAGATAGCTGAAGCTGGGTGAAACCAACCCCAGCCCAAAAAAGAAGATTCTCTGCAACACAACCCACATGCTTTTGTATTTTCTATGCATTTATTTCTTTGCTCATACTAGGCAGCAGTGAGCTCTATGAGGTGAGCTTATGACTCTGACAGCATTGCTTATGGAACAAGGCAGCAGTCACCATGAGTAAGGCCCTGTGCAAACACGGGGCTTCTTGAGAAATTTGTTACAAAAGGAGGCTGAATGACTCAGAGGTTGTGTATATTACAGGAAGGACTGGATGGCTCGAAGTATAATCATCAGATATTGATCCTCCCACCACAGCAGATGCCTTAAAATCCAGTGGTGGATTTATAGTTATTGCCAACTGCAGCCACATCTAAAATTCACATCTGGTATCTGTTCAGGTTCCACATTAGACACTTACAGAAAACACAGCAATTGGCAGTAAAAGCTAGCAGTATGGGTGGTGGCAGTGGTGGGAAAATGAACTGCTGTCTCACTCACTGGAGAAGAGGTGGTGTTTCTGGCAAGGCTGTGGGGAGCGGGGCTGCATCCCTCCTGTCAGTGCAGTGGCTCCAAGGCTGAAGAACTGCAGTCACAGAAGTTTGCAGTCTGGTGCTTAGCGCTAGCGCAGGATACAGCGTTTAAAGGAAAGCTTGCAAAATGAGTTCGCAGGAAACATCTAAACTGTTCCAGGAGCTGGCAGCTGTTTTCATAAGCCCTCCAGGCCTTTCTTGGTTAGTTTCTCCAAAACCTCCTTGTTCCAGCCCTGCTCCTAAGAGCAAGCTCTCACTCATCTTGTCCCTCCTCTGTCCACAGGCGTTAGCGGTGACTGGCCTGAGTCCCCTACTCCAGCGAAGCCATTCCCCCACCACGTTCTCTCGGCTGTGTGCTACACCCCCCGCTACACCCTGCAGCCGTGGCTGGCCGCAACAGACCATCCCAACTCTGCGTCTCGATGGGGCAGAGTCCAGTGAGAAGCTCAACAGCAGCTTCCCGTCAGTACACTGCGGCTCTCGGTACCCTGAGAACACTGGCTGCAGCAGCCCGAGGAGAGCCAGACCAGTCTCCCTCACCGTCCCCAGCCAGACTGGAGGGAGCAGCAGGCAGTTTCACGGCAGCGCCAGCAGCCTGGTCGAAGCGGTAAGACTGCAGAGTCACGAAGGACATCAGCAGTGTCAAGGCCAACTAGAAATGCAGCCGTCAAAAGAGCAGGGCAACAGATACATTGCTGCCCACAATACCAAGAGTAGGAGAGCCCATCCCCAAGCAGGGGTTAGCAGCATGAATGGGAGGAGAAGGACCACTGGGGAAAATACAGCAGTAAAGAGGGTTGTGTTAGGGGTGCGACAGGGTTGGTGATGCAAAGTACTAACGTATGTCTTTGTTTCCCTGCCTGCTTTTGAAGGTCTTGATTTCAGAAGGACTGATGCAGTTTGCTCAAGATCCAAAGTTCATTGAGGTCACAACCCAGGAGCTCGCAGACGCCTGTGACATGACGATAGAAGAGATGGAAAATGCAGCAGACAACATTCTCAATGGTAACAGCAAGCAGAGCCCCAATGGCAACCTCTTGCCTTTTGTTAACTGCAGGGACCCAGGGCAGGACAGTGCAGGAGAGGAAGAGGAAGAGGTGCAGAACCCGGATTGTAGAAAAAGTCAGGAGGAGCTCAAGGACAGCAGGATTTATATCAGCAGCCTGTAGTTGCCAGGGCTGGAAGCGATGCTGGTTTTTTATTTGTTTCAATGTTCCTAATGGGTTTGTTTCAGAAGTGCCTCACTGTTCTCGTGACCTGGAGTAACCGGAACAGCGTTCTTCATTCATTTCTGTTGGGACGAGTCGCAGAGTTGGGTGGTGTAAGAAAGCTTTTCAGGAGCGGATATAACCCCAGCACGTGTCCATGAAGGAAGAGTGAGGAGGAGGAGGAGGAGGAAGAAGAGGAGGAGAGCCAGCTCCCTCTTTTTTCAGTCCCTGCACAAGGAACGACGACTGCCTCCCGAGCCTGAAGGGGAACCTCAGCTTCCTGTGGATGGCCCTAGCCAAAAGGACCCTGCGTCAAACGGGTGTCTTTCAACTTTGCTTGTAAAAATCATTTTGCACATATTCTGTATGAGCCTCGCCGTCTCCATAAAGCCAAGGCCCTTTGATTCGGAAGGAGAGGAGGACTTCTTCTGCTGTGGATTCCCGTACCGTGAAGGGGAGGAGGAAGCAGAAGAAGCCCGAGGGCGCCCAAGGGGCAGGTGGCAGCGCTGCCCAACCCTGCCGAGACTGCCAGGGAGCGGTCTCTGCCAACCCATCCAAGCTCAGGCAGCCACTGCTGCCAACCAATCAGAGCTTGAGCAGTCACTTGCCAGCCAATCCGAGCTTAGGCAGCCTCCTGCCGACCAACCAGAGCTCAGACAGCCAGCCGTGCCAGCCAGTGGGAGAGCGGGGAGCGGGCTCTGCGGCGGGGCTGAGCCAACCTGCCCCGCACTTGCTGAGGTGGTGGTGGGCTTGTGTAGATCTCTCCTTGTTTTGCAGTTTGATATTTTCTTGAAAGCATGTTGCAGGTTTTTTTTTGACTATTTTATTTTTTTTTTGGAGGGAGAAGGGAGTGTTTACAACATTTTGTAATCACCTACCTTTTTGTTTTGGTTTATTTTCACCTTTGCAAATGTTAAATTGGTTTGATCATGTTGTATTATTTAAACTGGTTTTTTCTCCATTGAAATTTGGTAGAAGTATAATGATAGACGAGTTTTACCAACCATTATGTACACCAAGAATTTGTAATTTTATTTGCTAGTAACTGAAACCTCCTTTTTTTGTTGTTGTTTTATAATTTAAAGATAGTAGGCAATGCACTTGATATAGTCTTGCACATTTGAGTGATTGATTTGGGTTCTTTTTAGTGCTAAGTATATCTGTGAGTGTGGGAGCAATACCAAGCGAGTGTGTGTGAGTGTGTGTAAGTGCATGCAGCTCTCCACATCCTGGTTTGAGCTGCAGGAGATCTGTATCTGGGGCCATTTGAATGAAAAAACAAACCACTGTCTCTGCTTTTGAAAGGGGAATCAGTAACTCTTTGCATTTTCTGTTCCACAAGATATGCAAAAACAATGCAATAATATTAATTTTAAAATACAATTGTAAGTTGTGTTGGCATTAAAACTGTATAGAAAAAAATTGCAGGGGGGGGGGGAACAAAAAAAAAAAAAAAACACCAGAACGCGTTATGCTTCGATATATTCCGTGTGATGTTTTATTGCATTGATAATGTTTCTGTTGAAGAAACCGTTATACTTGAATTCAGGTCAGTTTCAGTATTTTTCAAATATTTTTTTAAGATGAATTGCAATTGTGCCAAGCAAAGATAATGAATCAAATTAAGTTTGTTTAAAAAAAAAAAAGAAAAAAAAGAATCACTTCTTGTATATTTTGCTGCATGTCAAGTGAATCATTTCGTATTTGGAATGTGCCAAGCTTTACCTTTGAACTTTTAAGTGCTTTTCTACATGTGGTTGGGGAAAGGGGTACTATTTTTTTTTCCTTTTTTAATTTGTACAATGAACAAAGTGTACCTGGTGTAAGTAACTATTCTGCAATCCACTGACAAGTTGAACGTTACTGATTTTGCATATCTTGTGTTCATTTTCCTTCTTCCTCACTCCCTTTAAACATGCACGATGACTTTATTGGTAGAGAATCTTTCTTCCCGCGACCGGGACATTTTATTCAGGCTTTGTTCTCTTTCCTTTTGCTCAGTTTCTCTAAAGGTCTCATCCCACTCAAGGGTGGCAAGACCCCCAAGCCAATTTGGCAGATCCGTCCTACATATTCAGCTGGCACCAGCAATTCAAGGAGCAGAGGGGAAAAAAAATCTGCTTTCAAATTTATTTTATTTAATAGCTAACCCTGATCAATTATAGCAGGGTCCTGGGATAAGCAAATGCCAGAGGCAGAATCGTTAGCAAAGTAAAGTAATTTAACTCTGGTCTGTACTGAAAGCAGAGGGTAAGGGAGAGAACTCTGGATTGTTGCTTAGGAGAATTGCTGCAGTCTGGTCAAGATGCAGGTATTAATTGACTTTTTTGTGTTCCTATGCACGGTCTCATCCCTCTTCCCAGACTTTAGTAGATGGGTCAGATTCTAAATCACAAAACTTCTGATGGCACAGCATGTCCCAGCCATATTTCCCGACTAGTGAGTGTGAACCTCTCTTGACTTTTCTCACGCCAATACTTGGCCCTAACTAGTGAGAGAGGCTGAAAAAACAGGCAGGTATTGTTAGATTTTATGCAACTGATTTTTGTCTAGACTACTGCTGTTTTTTCTCCCTTTTCAAGATGGTTCACAAACTTGCAGATCAGTGCTGAGCTAGAGGGTGTTATCTGACTCAGAGCTAAACTTTCATTCAAATCTTGAGCTTCTGCAGATGTCTGAGAACATCATTTATTGCATATGTTGATTATGTTATTTTTGTAATACCCTTGGTTTTCTTCTTGATTCTCTGGGGCATAAAGCAGAAATAACAAAGGGTACTTTTGACAGGGCACTTTTTTCACTGTCATTTTGAACTGGCCGGTAGCAGCTGAAGATACCTTGAAAAAAAAACAAATCCTTTTAAACTAGAGAAATATGAATCTGTTTATACAACCACCTGGCATCAAAGTCCTAATTCAAGACTTCTCTGGAGAAAGTAACCAGCTGATGTCAGTCAGTCTCATCCTTTCCATCCCTCGTGCCTGTATTGAGATGGGCACACAAGCATATCTCCCTTTGGCTGTTTGCTGCTGCTAGTGCTGATGTGCTCCAAAGCTACTTGAAAGGAAATAATGCTGTGCCTGGCTGTTTCTGAAAATGAAATCAGTGTAAGGGCTCCCTATCTCATTTTCTTCCACTAGAAAGTCCATCTGACCATCCCAGTGGGAAACAGAGGTGTTCTCTGCTCCTGAGAAACAAAGTACTCATCTAAATTAGTGATGGTAATGGACATTTTGAATGCTTGACAGCCAGTGTCATCTTTTAGGATTTTTCTTGATGGGAAGGAAAATGGTGGAAAGGATTATGCCCCACACGTTCCCAGTGAAAGCTGTGACTCCCTCAGGGGTCAGAGCCTACAATGGCCAGGGGAAACTCTGCTCTCTGCTGGAAGACCTCTTAGGTCCTGCAAAGTGGAAAACACATGGCTAGCAGAGAATGCAGATGACTTTTGCAGTTTGAAGGGCAGGAGTTAAATTTAGCAATTGCTGGTGTCGGCTGTGCAAATTTCTCTTTCTGGGGAGGGCGGCGTATATTTTTTTCATTTGAGGTACTTTCAATGTGTGCATTGTGACAGGCCTGAGCAAAGAGCTACTGCCTCCTTCAGGTGAGGTAGAGTCTGGGGGACGGTGGGAAGATGGGGGCAGGTTTAGTTCCTGGAGTGTCCTTCTTTCGCTATGTATGGGAGTGGATGGTGGGTACAATCACTGTGCTGTGGACAGAAGCTTTGAAGGAACTGATGGCTGAGGAACGGCACGGAAAGAAAGGAAAGAATGGGGGAAAATGATCTGCTGTTTGCCACTGAGCATCTCTGACTTGCAAGAGTACACTGCAGACTAAAGACGTTTTCTTACAAAACAACAAACCTCCTCCCTGTATCACTCCTGCTCATTATTCCAGGCAGTACTGGGCCAGCCACACAGGGTGCATTTCTTTTTTTCTTCCTTATTTCTGTGTGGCTGACGTGATGGGGAAGAAAGTGGAACTCATGATCCAGAGCTGGAGTTTCGTTATCCACAGACCTTTTCTGCATCATCTGCCTCTTCAGCTGGACATGTGAATGATGATGGTGTAGATGCTGCTGCTACTGCAGGGGTCCCGCCTGTTTTATTACCCTGCCCACCACACCCCAGCATGGAGGGACAGCCTGAGAGGCACCATGTACAGAATCGCATCTATTTCTGCTTTGTTTTCTGACTCAGAACCCTGCCCCTGATGACTATGACAACAATGACAACAACAACAAAAAAAGGGCAAATGCATTTTTTACATTTCTTGATAATTTCCAAAGCAATGTATCATTGCTTTCTTTAGACTGACGCCAATATAACAGTTGTATGGGTCTCAGCCAGGCTCCTGTGTCTTTTCTGCCTGATAGTTTCAGATTGCTGTATGAAATGTATGCGCGTTTGCACACAATCGTATGAGGTGACGGTACCGCAAGACCTTGGGGTTGTTCACCTGTGTCATAGATGAAGTCGGAGTCCTTGCTTCATATGTGTAGATGAGAACCCCAGCCCATTGGTCCAGTGAGCTGAAGTGAAGCCGCCGTACTGAGACAGAACTGAGTATCCTAAGATATATGCACAGTCCCGTTGTGACTGTCACCGTGGCAGGGGCGGGGCGGGGTGGAGAGGAACACTGAATGGGGAATTTGGAGCACAACAAAGTTGATAAAGTAAGTAGAATCCAGTCAGGGGCTTCTGGTAGTGGTGAGAATTTCTCAGTTCCCATAATGAAAAGTGTAGTGCCTATAAAGAAAATATTCCAGGCCATCAGAAGCCACAGTTCCCATCTTGCTAACACAATGCTGGAGGGCTCTAGAGGCCAAGGAGGTTGTATTAATGCAAAGAATGTGGAAAACAGAACGGGGCCCAGAAAAATTTGATTGTATCTTTCCTCAATTTATTTTCTTCTCCAAAGAAGTCTAAGAAATACAAATTTCAATAGCTGCACAGGGTTTCTTTTTTTCTCTTTTGAATGTTGCAAAGTTTTTAAAGTTTTATTCTGGGTTAGCAAGCCCAGGGATCCAGAAGGTTTCCCATAGGATCTCAGTCCATGGAGCTTTGCTCTCTGTTGTTGCTTTGTTTATGGACAGCTGAAACCACTATGGCCTTGCTGCTACAGCATCCTGAGATGGGGCAGGTGAGGGCAGAAGCACAACCAAGAGATACGTCCTGTACTGAAGACAGACTGGGCTCCAATTGCTTTCAGAGAAGTCAGTAGCATCACACCGGAATGGAAAAAAAAAAGCCTCTTCTGATACAAACTTTAGTGTTCTAGTTAAATCCTCCATTCTTCCCCTGTCCCTTACGGGGCACTTGACTTAACTGTTAACACTTGAGCATAAAAAACAGGCCTTCTTTAGGGGCACAGGACTCGACTCAGTTGCCTAAATGTGGGCATCTACTGCCACTTGAGATACCCTACAGTACTCTGCCCAGCCTGCAGCAGCTGGTCCGGAAAGACACGACTCTTCCCCAGGGCTGGTGTCAAAGCTACCAGCCCCACAGGGATGGCAAATATCGCAGGTGGCAGGAGACAATTAGGCAACTTAATCAAGTCCCTTTCTAAAGGGCTAATTGAGAGGAGCAGCACCAATGACTGATGTAATAAGGGAATCTTCATTAGCATTACCAAGGGCTTAGTTAGGCATGATCAGGAGCTCATCTCCATACTCCCATGCTGTTGTTTTTCTGGCCCACATCACCCAGACAGCCTCCACTCCTACAGCCCAACGTTCACAGCACTCTGCCCAGCCCTTATATTAGGCCAGGGTTAACGGCTGCACCCCAGGCCCAGCGGAGTCGAGGCAAGCCCAGGCGAGAGCAGGCATCACTCTACCCAACAACAGATTTTTCTGCCAGTGTTTGAGTGGCCCCTTTCCAAAGCATTTTCCTATTCAAGACAGACCCACAAACTCAGACACCATTCATTAGCCTCATCGTTCAGATGATGAAATACGTGTGTTTTTCTGTTGCATTTTGCATTTTGCCCAGCCAGGCAAAATGCAAGCTCTTTCCCAAACCAGCTGTAATGCATTTAATATTTTAAGTATCCTAAGCCAGTCTGCTCCCATCTCAAGCACCTAGGTGGACTGGCAGCCAATACTACCTAAACATCATCAACTTTATGATTGCTCATAGAAGTGATTGGTTCAGGCTTATTCGGTCTTGACAGTTTGAATGTGGTAAGAATTCAGAGGAGGAGGAGTGAGATTGTAAATATTTATTTGACAAACATTGCTGCATTACACACAAAAAAAGGGGGAGATACTTTTAAAACTGCCTTAAAAATCAATTCCGAATGATGAAATCTCCCTCCAAACAATTACTGCTTGGTAGAGCAAGGGATAAGTAGCTTTGGGAGAATTCTGGCAGGAAGTGGTTGGAATCTAGTCCAGTTTCAGGAGTGAAAGTGTAATTTAGGAGCTGATGTCTCAGTCTGAATTCACATCAGCGCCAATGACTGAGCACTGCAGGATCAAAACTGTTTAAGGTCGGGGGGGTACTGTATCTGGCCTGCGTCTCCATGGTTTGGGTCTGGCCTGGCAAGGTACTGCATACCTGTGTTTCCCAGTGACTTCAGGGAAGATGGGGTTCCTCAGCACCTCTTAAGTTCAGGCCCTGGAGCACCATTTCCTGCTCTGATCATCAGCTATAAATGTTGATAAATATAAGTGTTTTGCCTTCATTTGAATTGCCCAGAGCTGTAAAATGACCTCTCTCAAGTATAAATCAGTCCAGATATAAACCTCCTCTCCCACTCTTCCCTACGATACCTGCCCACCCTCCCAGCCCTCCCTTGCACCTCCACCCAAACCCTTCCCCATCTCAATTCTTTACCTCCTTCCACAATTTTATATCTAGTTTTCATGAACCCACAGAAATGCTTTTGTAAATAATGCTGTACAGTTTGTAACCGTCATGTAAGCCTGTCATCAGTGCCAGAGTCCGTCTTGCCCTCTCGCACGTTTTAAAATCAACAGAGGAAACTTAGAGCAAATGGCCCGCCAGTGAGCTATAGGGTCATCTCTGTGTGGGACAAATGTATATTCCTGTAAGATTGCATTTTTATCTGAGGAATGATGTTATTTTAAAATTGCTAATAAATTTCTAAACAATGTCCAGATTTGTTTAATATTGTAAATGCTATCAGAACTCCTTTGACATTGCTCCCTTCTCTTAGCAGTGACTGAAAAATAAGACAGCTTCCTGCAGCCCCTTATTTCCCAACGTCAGGCCCGCTGCCGTTCATGGGCTCCCTTGTGTATGTAAGGGGCTGCAGAACAGCCTTGGACAGTCACAGCCTGCCCTGTTAAACAGTAACTTAGGAAACCCAGCTGTTCTCTGTACTGTCATCACTACAGAAATTCTGCCATGTCATGATGTCCAAAGTGTGACTCATGCGTAACCACTCAACATTTTCTCCACAGGAATCTTTTTTATGAAGTGTATGCAACAAAAAATGAATGCCTGCAGCCTAAATACAGTATAATTAGTATATACATAAGCTATGAAGCTAACGGGACAATAATAAGTAACATACCATGCATTTACTTTTCGATTGAACAAATTTGTTCTACCATGGTTGTCAAGCAATTACGCTGCAATGCCAGCTAAGCACTGTATTTCCTGTCGCAGCACTACAGATCATAGTGTACTGAGTCCAAGTATGTTGCTATAAGATGGAGTGAAATAATGTCTAAAGAAAAAATGAATGTTTTTCTTCAATTACTTGTATATATATATATTTTCCCTGACTTGCACGCGAGAGTCAGAACTGCAGACTTTGCTGCTACTGTTAACTAGTGGCATCACAAAATGGTAAAACCCAGGAGGAGATTAAAATCTGTGGATGTCGTCAGCGTGGGGTGTCGGAATTGCAGAACGATCACCAGAAGCCTCGCTATCTCCAGGCTCAGACGGGCCTTCAGTTAGACGTTTGCCACCACAAAACCGTATGAAACCGCCGTGCTCTCGGCGGTCAGTTGAAGCCCGGCAAACGGCTCAGCTTTGCTGAAAAGTTCGCTGAGCTGGAAACCCAGCTGGGCTCCCTGGGGCCGGGTTACAGCTTTGTGTGAAAACCGTGAGATGAAAAGCATGGCGAAAAACGGGTGAAAGCCGGCTGTGGGCATGCTGCAGCGTGAAAAACGATGTGAAACCCTGAGTGAAACCTGTGAGACAGCTGAAGCGCGGTGAGCATCAGGAACGAGCGAAAGTTTTGCGAAACCCCCTGGGAGTCGGGTGCAGTTGAAATACCCCCATGACAGGAAAAATACTGCATACACCTATAATGTTTTTTTATCGGGTAGTTGCAGAGCGCTGCTGATGCCGGTTTCTAACGCTGACGGTATTTACCCCGACGCTAGAGGCGCGCACCGGGGAGGATGAGCGCGCAGACCTCGGGAACCCCTCCGTTTCCTGATGAACACGAAACCCCGGGTGAAACCCGCTTTGGCTCCCTGGCCCCGGCCTCGGCCCGCACAGCTGTCTCCAGCGGGGCCGCACCTCCCATCAGGAGTCACTCGGGGCTCACAGCGACCCGAAGCGGGGCGGGATGGGGCGTCCGGCCGCCAGCGCAGCCCGGCCCGCTCCTCAGGGCCGCCCGCTCCTCAGGGCCGCACCCTCCCGGGCGAAACAACCGACCCAACGGTTACAAGCGGCGGGCGGCCTCTCGGCGGGGGCCGCGGCCCTGCCCACCGCCCCGCCCCGCCGCAGCCTTAGCACCGCCCCGCCGCCGCGGCCCCTCCTCAGGTGAGGGCCGGCACCGCCCCGCGCCCAGGTCGGAGCCCGGAAGCCCTGGTGGCGGCAGGGCCATGGCGGGCGCCGGGCCGCGGCGGGGGGGG
>JAVKLA010000024.1:15582314-15604137 GCA_034782735.1 Sagittarius serpentarius | reverse complement strand
AGGAGCAGAAAAGGCCTCGGCTCTGTGTGAGCACTGCTCAGCAGTGACCAGAACAGCCTGGGGTTAGCAACGCTGTTCTCAGCACAAATCCAAACCACAGCACCATACCAGCTGCTGTGAAGAAAATTAACTCCATCCCAGCCAAAACCACTGCACCTATTTATGCCAGGGGCATTGTCAGGCTAAATAATTTACCTAAGAAAGTCTGATTAAGCATTTGAAGTGTTAGGAGTAACTTTTTTTCATAGCTTAATCTGCTTTTCCATACTGGCAGTTACAATGTATATTATTCTCTTTTTCAGTGATGGTAGTTTAGTTAGTTTTGGTTTGGTTTAGTCGGCATTGGCTTGCTTGCTTTCTAGGGTTTTGCCATTATCAAAGGATTTAGGTTGCAGATGCTATGTGGGAGTGTTCTGGGGTGGGGGGGAGGAAACCTGATTTGGGAGGTACACAGTTGCAATAAAGTTTCTATTGATGATGCTTGTAACCAATTTTTCTGAAGTCCCACAGGATTTAAATACTCAAGGGAGGATTAGTCTGTAACAATTAGGTGCAGTGTAATTGTGAAAGTAGCGTTCAGACTAAATCGGTATTTATGTTCAAGTGGATAAAGTTGATTCCCCTAGTTGTGGCTGGTTTGACCTTTTGAGCACAACAAAAATAGTGAGAAGTACCTCTTACATGTCCTTACATATTGACATTAAGCCCATAGATTTATTTTGCTCTTGGTTATATGGGATCTCCTCTGCTCCACGCAGGGCACTGCTACACAGCCTTTGGGGCTCCTTATCCCAAGACACTCCCATGTAGCAAGGGCCTGTTTGGGTGTTTCCAGAGTTGTTAGTGCCACAACCTAGCAGTGAGGCTGGAGATCCAACAGTGAGCTGAAAACTCACTGGAGAAGATCCAGAGCAAAGATAAGGGGGAAGGCAGGTGGTTTCTGCAGGTGAGCTGCTGACACCTGGGGGTTGGGGGACAAAGAGAACAGAGTGGGAGGGCGGCAAGGAAAGGTTAAGTGTGTCACTGTTTATCCCCCTTCCCTCATTTATAAAAGAAACTTTTCATTGACAGTGAAAATTAATCAGAATATTTGTTCCAACTGTGCGATGTTGCCTTAGTCCTAACTTACTGCACCAATGATGATTTCATTTTGAAAAATGTAACATTGCTAGCTGGCTGGTAGGAAAACAATTCTTCACCGAAGTTCAGTTCTCAGGCAATGTGTTACATAGATTTGTGTATACTTAGAAGCTCAGGGTGACCAATAAGGCAGATTGCTTCCTCTGAACTGATTGAAATGTTTCCTAAATGATAATAAAGTTGGTCAATATTACACAACTTGGGTGTTGCACTGTATCTTTTTCGATATACCTATATCTTGAGTACATTTGTAGTACTGCTTATTGGAGTGTGGATGTGTTTCTTGTGAAGGGTGCCTGAAGACTGGATTTATACCTGTGTATTGTTTTGACTTGTGTAACAAAAGCCTGGAAGAGATTTTTTTCAGGTTTTATTTTCTATATAAGCATGAGGAGCTTAATGCCAAATCTGCATGCTTTCACTCAGGGTTTGTAAGAACACAGATACATTAGCTGAAATGTGAGCATTAATGTCTGAAGTATTTTTTTTATAGTAGAATTCCGCTCACATTTGAAACGTTGCTCAGCACAGCTTGTATGATACCCGATTTCACCAATTGCTTATACTTTGTATTTCCTTCAAAGCTTATTAATTGATGTGATGCTTTGCCTTCACTAGGACTTCTTTAAAGGCAGGATGTAGTTCTGTCCTGTTATAAGCGGACAAAAGCCAGCACAGCTGTGAAAGAGCAGTGCCCACCTTCCTCCTCGGGCCTCTCCCGCACAAGCAGGAGCAGAGGCACAGCAGAGCAGAAGGGCAGAAGATCTGGTTCAGAGCTGACCTCCCTTCCTCCCCTTGAGTTGGTTTCAGGCTGTAGCCAGCCACCTGCGTGGTCACACACATGCCCGTGCCAGCACAGGGCAGGCTGCAGTGCTGGGGTGCAAGCGAAGGGGGGGTTTAGTGCTGTGCCTCTGGCAGTGATCCTGTCTAGTGCCAACTCGGTGTCTGTGAAACTTTAGCTTTCCGTGCCACACTGGAGGGCATGTTCACTACTGAAAAGGCACAGTTGGCTTTTTCAAGCATCCATCCCTGCAAAAGTAAATACAACCTACACAGCATTAATAAGCTAAGCCCCGAATACGCTTGGAGTTGACCTTAACAAATTGCAGAGGTTAAAAACCTGCTGCCTTGCCTCCACCACTGGAATGAGTTATATTGTGGCAACTGTGTGACAATAATATCCACCTCTATGTCAAGGCATAGGAAATGAGTGGGAGGAAATGTAGCCCTCATCTTGATTTACTAAGTCAGTGAAAACTTCAGACTTCTTTATTGCTAGGATTTTGCATCACATTAACCAAGCAAGCTTACACGTTTTTTTCTGGTGACTATGGGGTCTTCCCAGTATAAAAGAAACATACCTGGGGGAAACCAGGCAGAGCCCACATAACTTCTGGTTGCTTCTTCATGTTCAGGACATCTTTATCCTTAGTATGAAAGAGTCTAATTCTGATTAATCTTTTTTCCTTCATGGGTTGCCTCTCAAATATATTTCTAGAAAATAAAATCACCATATCCTAGTTTCAAGTGTGGCACTTACTGAATGTTGTCTTTTCCCTTCCCTGCTTCCTGTGTGGCATCAGGAACAAGACCGGCTGTAACTGACGTAGCCTTTCTGCTCAGGGGATGCCCTGCAGTAGGCAGGATGTAACCCACTACTTCAGTGGCAAGCCTAGCTGCAGAGAGCTCGCGCTTCCAGTCAGATGGGCTTAGACCTTGCAAGCATTCCCAGCATGATCACTGCTGAGTAGCAGTAACTTAAAGCAATGGTGTTTAAGAAACATACCCATCTACTTCAAGCAGTCTTTCATGTCACACCGATTTCTCTTTTCACAGCCTGGATTTTGGAAGGTTTTAACTACCGTAATCTTGCTTTTTTGCCTCTCCAGTTTCTCTCCATTATTGCGACTGCTGCTGTCACATATGCAGTTCAGGTGTGCGCAGGTTTCATGCCCTGTCCCCTTTGGTTTTCTGATTAACAACTTTGTGCAATGTTTCCTGATGGTTAATTCTTCCAGTTTGTATGTGTTGCTGTTCACTGACTTGTTTTTTCTTCCTGCCACTAAGCAGAAACAAATTATTGTCAATCCAGTTTCCGTTCTGAGAGTAATATTCTTGTTTCTTTCCTCTCACAGGACTTAAACTGTCTCGTAAGAAATAGTAAGTAATTTTTTTCTTCGTTGTGTTTTTTTCATCAGATCATGCGTTTTAACTGGGTTCATACAGCAAGTTCTTCCTGTTAGAATCAGAGATGTAAAGTGGAGCACTGCTATCGTGCCTTGCTTTAGGAGTTTTAAGTTTCATCCATAATCAGCTTCAGCTAAAAGAGGAATGGGAAGTTAAGTCTTTCTCAGGATAGATTTTTGGGGTGAGTGGAACGTAACCCAACTTGTTTAGTTTCTACTTAGAGCTGGGGTGGTCAATTCTTAAAGAAATAAGAATCTTAAGACAAGTTTGTCAGTAAATGTTCCTTACAGGCTGTTGTATCTGTGGTAGTACTTGATGAAAAATTAATGTGTGAACTAGAATTAAAAAAGGGGCATAAATGGGTGCAGCTGAGAGCAATTAATGGGAATTACTGGGCATAAAGTCCAATGAATTAACTCGATGATCTTAAAGGCCTTTTCTAACCTAAATGATTCTATGAATTGGAAAAGGAAACTAGTTAGTGTGAGTACCACTGAACAGATATATTGGACATATCAGATGCAAGGAGTCAAGTCTTGGCAAATAGCATGCATCTGAAACACTTTAAGAACATTATGGATAATTATACTAAAGGAGAATGTTCTGCATTTGCCCCTTTGGTACACGGAGGCATATGGATGGTGCTGCAGAACTCCTTGGCCTTTCTTTGCAGTCATTGTTCTAAGCAGGCTCATTTCTGCCTCAGTGCCCAACCCTGTGTCATACTGGCACAACTATTTTTGTAGCCATGCTTGGCATGCTAGGTCAGGGACATGACTATGCTGAAAATAACCAGATTTTAAACCTTTTTGGCAAGAGAGGGATTGGGTGGGATCAGACTGGATCATATTTCCCACTGGCAGACAGCCACTAAAATGCAGCTTGACAACACAGATAAGCCAATCTCCAGCTCCACTATTAAAATGCTGTCTTATTTGACTATCTGGTTTAAATTCTGCCTTATGGTTCTTGCTATGTTTTTCTGCTCTAGAGGAAAGATTTTTTAATTATTTTTTTTTTTTTAGTGCTTAGTACACTCTTTTCTGAAAGGTACTTTAATCTTATCAGGTTTCCTATATATATTTTTTGGTAGAACGAGCATTTGAGGATTAATTGCTTCCTAAGCCTAAACCCATGGTGTTACAAGAAGCGATAGTGTCCACTTTCTACTGTTCCTGTCAGTGACCCAGCAAAAAAGACCAAAAGTGTACTTTGGAGGGCCTGACTGTGCTATTTTTAATATACTCTGACAGGTCAAATGTCTTACAAAAGTCTAAGATCATGTCTGTCTAATGCCTGTCATACCTCATATCATTTTCTGATGAGATTACAGAACTGGTTTTCCCTAACACTGTATTGACTAGTGTAAATTATTATTCTGTCCAGAGAGCTCATTAATTTATGAAAGGCATAACAAGCAATTGTTGGAAGCTAAATTCAGATGTATATTCAAATTAGAAGTAAGGCAGCTTTTAAACAGAAAGTAACTCTAACTATTGGAACAATTTCCCTGGGTATCTGACAGACTTTTTTATTGGAAGGCTGGAAATTAGTACTAGTTTTCCAACGTAGACCTGTTTCAGGAGCAAGGTGGGGACTTGCTGCAGGAGACTTATATCTTGGTATAACCCCAGCCAGCAGCAAAGCACCACTCAGCCACTCACTCGTTTCCCCCCCACACCCAGTGGGACGGGGGGAGAATCGGAAAAAGGTAAAACTTGTGGGCTGAGGTAAGAACAGTTTAATAGAACAGAGAGGAAGAAACTAACAATGACACTAATAACAAGAAAGTGACAATAATAACAAAAGGATTGGAATATACAAAACAAGTGATGCACAATGCAGTTGCTCACCCCTTGTCAACTGATGCCTGAGCAGTGCTCCTGCCCAGGCCAGCTCCCTCCTGTTTATATACTGGGCATGATGTCCCATGGTATGGAATACCCCTTTGGCCAGTTTGGGTCAGCTGTCCTGGCTGTGTCCCTTCCTACCAACTTTCTTGTGCCCCTCCAGCCTTCTTGCTGGCTGGGCCTGAGAGGCTGAAAAGTCCTTGACTGAGTCTAAACACTGCTTAGCAACAACTGAAAACATCAGGGTGTTATCAACATTCTTCTCATCCTAAACCCAAAACACAGCTCTATACCAGCTACTAGGAAGGCAATTAACTCTATCCCAGCCGAAACCAGGGCAACTTGACCTGTTTAGCCTAACTATGTTGATTGTGATGGTTACTAATGGATTTTAAGGAAAAGAGGAAGTGTAATTTACTAGAATGAGCGAGTTCAGAATATTACAGGCAACTTGTAAAGTACTTGTGTGTTGAAAACTGCCTTTCTGAACTGCAAAGCAGTCTGTCACCCAGTTTTGCTCTCTGAGTAACCCTGACCCAAAAGGCAGACCATAGTTGCAATTAAGCAGAGCTTCCTCTGCCCCACTCTAAATGGTGGTTTTCTTTTGCTGGACAGGTACATGCATGGAGGCAAGCTGGCTGCAGGTGCCCGTGTGGACTCCTTCTGCTCCAAGCAGTCTTCACGTCTCTTCTGATGTTTTCCGTCAGATGGATGGAAAACTGTTCCCTGTGCTTCGGATAGAATGGAAAGTGGCCACCGATGGTAAGTGGTGGTTGTTTAATGTGAACATAGAGCAGAGGAATTAGGTGTGATGAGTAAGGTGTTGTGGTTTAACCCCAGCCAGCAACTAAGCACCACACAGCTGCTCACTCTCTTCCCTCACAGTGGGATGGGGGAAAGAATCAGAAGGGTAAAAGTGAGAAAACTCAGGGGCTGAGATAGAGACAGTTTAATAGGTGAAACAAAGGCTGTGCACACAAGCAAAGGAAAACAATGAATTTGTTCACTATCTCCCACCGGCAGGCCGGTGTTCAGCCATCTCCAGGAAAGCTGGGCTTCATCACATGTAACTGTTACTTGGGAAGACAAACCCCATCACTCCAAATGTTACCCCCCTTCCTCCTTCTTCCCCCAGCTTTATATGCTGAGCGTGACACCATACGGTCTGGAATATCCCCTGGGTCAGTTGCGGTCAGCTGTCCTGGCTGTGCCCCCTCCCAACCTCTTGCACATCCGCAGCCTCCTCGCTGGTGGGGTGAGGAGCCGAAAAGGCCTTGACTCTGTGTAGGCACAGCTCAGCAGTAACTAAAACATCCCTGTAGTATCAACACTGTTTTCACCACAAATCCAAAACATAGCCCCATACTAGCTACTATGAAGGAAATTAACTCTATCCAAGCCAAAACCAGCAGGGAGGAGAATTATGACTTGAAGTCTGTCACTGTTTTTTGATTTTTCTTGTCTGAATTGGGTCTTTGGGTGTTCTGGCTATTCAGGAGTTTAAAATGTTTCCACTAGTATGGGATAATGACATTTAAAATGGGAAAAGCAGATAAAAATGGCATCAAGTGGCCCCTACATTTACCACGGTAGTAAGGGGAGAAAGGAGATTCGTGCTGCAAGCATTGCCTTTTCAAGGCATAGTAATGACTGCAACAGTCTCGTACAGAGGAATTACATCTACAAACTGAACAAATGAGAATTAATTTGAGAGAGCACAAATGAATTATGCACTGTTAACCCAGTGCAAGTTCCTCCCATTTTGGGTAATCCAGTCCTTGTAATTTAGGTTTCCTATATGCACGTGTGTCTTTATAGAGGAATAATTGTCTCATTGCTGGAACCTCAACGAGTACCAGTAAGTCAAGTTTTCTCCAAATATCTTTGTATATGAAGTTTCCCTTGCATGCTCTTGTCCATGGTTTTGCACTGATTCAAGACAGAATTAAACACATTCATTTCTTCCTTCTGCAGGGCCTGCGTCTGAGGGCTGTATAGGGTTGTTATCTCAGTATAGCTATAGTAGGGTAGAAGCAGGTGTGACTCAGGTAACCCATTCAGTTTGTGTAGCTATGGTTATAAACTTTCTCATTGGGACTGTCTGTACCAAAATAAAAGCATATTTGCTTTGGTGCCCAAACTGCATGAAGCAGCCTTGAGAGGCAGAGCTAAACACAACTCTGAACCTGTGGAACTGCCGCGGTGTCTGGAAGAAGGAAGTTGCTTTCTGCTCTGCCCCTTCGTTTGCACAGATGGAGCTCTTGCCCTGCAGGTCAACCTTTAAGCTGAAAGTGCTGTTAGTCAGCCCTGCACACTCACTTTTTCATGGCCAGCTATCTTTGTGTTGGGATCCCCAGTGCTTCAAAGGAGTAAGACTGTGACAAGACTAGGCACAGTGGTAATCTCTGTGGGGGTTGCAACCGCTACATGTGCAGGTGACTGGAAAAGAAAGACCTCTGTCTCTGTGCCTGCAGCTAGCATCCGCTGTCTCCGAGGGGCAGAGCTGGCTGTGACGCAAGTGAACAGCAATCAACAGATCTGTGCCCAGTTTGACTTTCAGAACAACTTACCACTTCAGGTCCGTCCAGATGGAGGCCGGGTAAGTGCAAAGGGCTCTAACCTACTTTTTCTAGTCCATGGGTTTGGACATACAGCAAGGTTATTGATTAAAAAAATTACAGACTGGTTAGAGGAGTTGACAAAACAATCAAGATATTGGGCTTGAGACCTGTCATTTCCAGTTTGTTTTACACTTGTGTGTAGCTGTGTACAAGCTGTTTACTTATCTTGGTTTCTCTTTCACTCTTCCCATCCTTCAGGTTTTAAGAATTGTTGCTTTCAGTGCCTAGCACATCATCATTCTGGATGTTGCTTAAAGCAAGTAATTATAGGAGTTTTTGCATTCTGCTTGACAGCTGTGACATTTATAGCCTTTTTAACTCAACTTTTACTTCCACTTATTTCTTGTACTGTCTTGCTGTGGAGCAAAGCACCAACCTTGGGGATGATCTTTTGGCTTATGCTTAGTTTAGGAAGCTCGTCAGGAAAATGCTTATCATCCACAGCTTCCTTTATGAACAATAGGAACCTGGAGTTCATTGCTTACCATGCAGAATTTGGCCAGACTTAGTTTACCATCTGGAGCCAGTGCCTCTCCCAGAATTTGCACAGCATTGCTGATGTGGAAAACAGTATAGATTTAAGAAAAAATGTATGGAATGGCCAGGTAAAGAACTATATATGTATAAGTGCAATTCTAAATGCTTAGCACTTGCACAGCACTGCGAGATTCATACTAGATTAAAATTACAGTCTCAAACTGCATATTTTAGCCTAATCTCCTTTCGGTTCAGAATGTAGTTTAGTGGAAGCTCCACACAGTTGCTTGGCATAAGACTGTTGTATCAGCTCAGAGATCCCAGGAAATAACTGTACTTTTCTCATTTCAAACAGAAGAATTTGGGACAGACCAAGGGACCGGTACATTTAATACACTTGAGTTCCTTTTTTTTTTTTTTTTTTTTTTTTTTTTTTTTTTTTTTTTTTTTTGTTATTTTTTTTTTTTTTTTTTTTTTTTTTTTTTATTTTTTTTTTTGTTTTTTTTTTTTTTTTTTTTTTTTTTTTTTTTTTTTTTTTCAGTCAGGCTTCAGAAAAAGGGTCGTATGAGATGAGGGAACACAGTGAAACAGGGCCGGGTCAGCTGTTAATTTCAGTGCCTTTATAGAACAACATTCTCATTTTAAGTCCTTGTGAATGTGTTTTGTTTTCAGTGGAATTTCACTTTTGATCGTTTCGAAGTGGAACCTGGCCAGACTTACCAAGTGACTGTCTACCACCTGCCCAAACTGGGTGTAAATGGAGACTACAATTGCAAGTCCACGTCTATCACAATGCCTGGTAAGCGGTGCTCTAGTTCACTTAGGCCTTGAGCTTGGGACTGTGATGGTTTGTGAACCTGTGTTTGGGTTTTTTTCCAGACCAGATCCATGAACTGTGAGCAAGTTTGGCAACAGAGTGACAGTATCATAAAACCCTGTTGTCCTTTCTGAGTATTGCTGTTTAGAAAGTCCATGGTGCTAGCCTTATCTACGATACCCTTGGGATGTATATCCAGAATGCGTGTATCATTTGTGCTACCAGTCACCATCCTTGTTTATGGGATCCTGCATCCAAAAGTTTGTCAAATCTCTGCTTGGAACAAGGTGCATGTGGAGGGACTATTCTGTGGACAGACACTTTGATTCTGGTTGACTGTAGTTCCTACATGGAAGATACTGCTATAAAAATTTTCATATGCTTTCTAGAAAGCTAGACAAAGCCTTGGATTTGGGCCTCTAATTTCTGAGAAATTGCATTTTTTATCTTGTTGAGAATTCTGCTACATCTATGGTTAAAGAGAAATTCATAGTTAAACCTGAAAAATAGCATAGGTGCCCCTCTGAGGGGCTGTTTGAAGGTAAGTTCATAGAATCATAGAATCACAGAATGGCTTGGGTTGGAAGGGACCATCAAAGGCCATCTAGTCCAACCCCCCTGCGGTGAGCAGGGACGCCTTCAACTAGGTCAGGTTGCTCAGAATACTATTCTACTGCAGAATTTTGCTTCTGCTTTGGAGCAGAGGTCCCTACTCATCAAGGAGGGCTTGGTTAAGGTGTCTGGCTTCTGATAAGAAAGTGGGTGTTTTTCCTAAAAGGAAGTATGATGTTTCTGACTAGTCACTGATGGTCTGTCTTGCAGACTGCAAGGACTCTCTGATGAAAAGAACCATCCCATGTATAAAGACAGGTAAAAATTTTTCTGTTTGAGTCATGTAGACGTGGATACTCTGTTGAAATATTTGACAGTTGAGAAACTTGGAAATATCTGCACTACTTCCAGGCAGCTTGTGGGAGCCCAGGATCCAAGGTAAAAGTCTAGATGATACAACTCTGCTTGTAAGCTTTAACCCATGGACGGAGTCAGCCCGATACCAAATTCATGTGGCCAATTTCCTGAATGAGAAGAAGTGTAAAATGATCACACATGATTTCACTGAGGTAATTACCTTCCTAAATGACACACTCTGTGGTAATTTAGACAAAAATTTCTTTAATGGTTGCTAAACAAGGACTTGGAGTCATGATGTAGGAGATGTAACAATTGCACTTGAACAGCAATTTTCAAGGAATTATTTTCACAGATTTTTAATTGCCTTTGGAAAGAGGAACTTTATTTCAGGAATTTGCTGGATAAAAGATCAAAAAGAGGTTTTTATGATGCCTGGAGCAGTCTGTAAATGTCTGTGAAGAAAACCGAAATTTGATACTTGACTACCTGGGCTTCGTTACCTTTGTCAAGCCAATGCCTGGGGGATAACACTAAAAAGATCAACCAAAATTGAGATGCGAAGTTTCAATAAATCATTGAAGTAGTTTGTCAAATGTGACGGTAGGGTGGGCGGAGTGTTAATTAAATTTTTTAGATCAAGAATAAGTGGGTTTGTAACAGATGTTTCAATCAAACTGAGAATAAATTCCTCTACGTCTTACAGCCTGTGTTGTAGAGAAGCTCAAAGTAGATCCAGAGTATCTTCTGACATAGGACATGTTCCACTTCAGGCATCTGAGGAAGGAGAAATGCTAAATATTTGGTACCAGTCCCCATCCTTCCTTGGGGGAGGACAGATATATTTGTGTTCAGTTTGTTTAACCTTTCTATTCCTTCTACACTTAAGCCCTTTGCACTGCATGCACCGATATGTATTAAGTTATTACTGACACAGCTGGTACAACTGTCTGCATATTTCCCTGGTAGAGGGGAATATACCTCATTTTGGAGTATGTATCAGCTAATCATTGTGAAGAATGTATTTAGATTATCATGATACTGATTCTATACAGCAGGTAACAAGGGCAACTTATTTGTCTGTTCTAGTGTCAGAAGCAGCAGTGCTGACAGCTGTTTTTAATTAAACAAGGAAGCTTGTTAATGTTTACACATTAAATAACTGAAGACATTTACATTGTTAAGAAACTGTAAGTTTAAGTTAACACATTTGAAGCTATACAATGTGCATCTTTAATTGTTTCCCGTTATCTGTGCAACCTTAGCCTGCTGTCTTAATTGTATTACCATGTCAGTCACACAGGACACCTGCAGTGATGGTGGCCAGACCATTTATCCCTTTTGCTCTCTGTGGGATTCTTGTTCAAAAAAAAAAAAAATCTCCTTCTTTGGGCCACTCTGTAGTCTCATGTCAACTCCTTTTTTTTCCTGCTTTCATTCCATTTTCTTCTTTCCCTTATAACTTGCATCTGATTTCTGCAGGGTGGACTACAACAGCAAGTGAATGTCACAATCAAAATAGAGAAGAACATAAGAGCTTGCTGCAACTACAAAATACAGGTAGGATCTCACTGTTGTCCCTGTGTCCTTGCTTCACCAATAAGGCGATGAACATCTTGAGAATATTATGGGGTTTTGTACAATGTTTTATTCTGAGATGGGCTAATCCCTAATTACCTCTATCAGGGGGAATAATGATTATGGCTGAAAGAACAATTTTTTTATGTAGGTATTCTCTGTAGACAGTGGCTTTTATTTAGTATAGGGTTGCCAAGTCAGAGACTATGGAGTGGGAATGGCAAGTGTGTAACCTTAGGAGCTCACTGCTTTCTTAATGTATTGTGTAAGAATACTTCATTGATCTTGTTTTCTGAAGGGAAATGGGAATTCTGTGTCCTTGTGCTAAAATACATGGAATGTTAAGGCAGGGGGGAAGTAAAGTGGGAAACAAAATTGCTTTTAAGTATAGCTTCTGTTTTCTGAACTTATTTCAACTGCAGATTCAGCCATTCTTTGCGAACTGTGGCACAGACTGTCTGAGACACTCTGCTTTCATCCCATGTTCACCAGCTCCAAGTGAGAACTGCTTTTCTGTAAATTAGATTCCCATTGTCTTACAGATGAGAGCTGAATTTTTATTGTAACTCCTCTCTTTTGCAGGTACAGACACATCAGGTAAGAACTTTTTCCAATATCCTGAAACTTCCTTTGCAGCTCTTTTCCTGTCATATAGCATAACAAATGATCCTCCCTGGGAATGACCCAATGGGCAGGAAATGTCCCCTTGTAACACTGAGTTCAGAATGAATTGTGTTAAGAGTTTCTTCACTGTGATTTAACGAGGCAAGTATTTGTATGCAGTGTGAACCTTAAAGAGCAATTTTTTAGAGATACTTCACTTGCATAAAATTCTTTGAGAAACAGTTTTGACAAGAAGAGTCTTAATATAAAATACTTTCTGTCACTTTGCTCAGTGTTAAAAAATTTGCATAATATAAAGCAGCTTTTGGAGATAATAGCTTGCATATATTCATTTTTATGAATGTCAAGATAAATCATGTGCATAATTTGACATCTTTTTTTGGCTGCAACAACACCTGTAAGGAGCTAGTTTGCCCAAGATTTAAAAAGAAAAAACACACCTGTAGATTGAAAAAATACATCACCCACAATGGTGATTTTTTTTAAGATACATTACATGAACAGGCAGGACATGGACAGCATGCCTGTCAAAGCTGGACAAACACTTCTGTTTAGAGGAAGGTTATTGGTCTGTGTTCAATGTGCTGCACATATGGTTCTTTGTGGAGCAAGTTTATGGTGTAGAGCATCATCATGAAAGCAGGAATCCATTTTGAGACGTGACTATGGTATGTTGTAAGGAGGAAGTACTGGACTACCTGTGGTTTTGGGCAGGGCCAGGATCCTTCTCCCTTGGCCCCTGCTGCTCAAGAAACTTCTGTTCTTTAGTGAAAAGAATTTAGTTCTGTTTGTGTAAAGCAATATCTGAACACTATTCTTGTACTACAGGTGACATGATTATATGGCTCTACTGGTGTATCACTGGGATTTGTGTGTTACTGGTGGGATCAGTCATAGCAGGTGTGGTTTGCATGACCAAAAAACGAGCGGGTAAGACTCATACCAGCTAGGAAGAAAAGACTTAATGCTAAAAGTATATTTTTCCTACTTCTGTACCTATTCCTATTGCTGTTTTCTTCCTTGCTCTTCTGATGTCTTTCCGCTGAGATAATGCCTATGTAAACACCTTCTTCTGTTTTACATCATAGGACTTGTAACTCCTAATACCATCCACTTAGTTAAGTAAAGCCTTCCACAGGTTATGCTGTCTGACACTCCATTTTCATAGTGCTTCAGAGCTCATGAGGGGAAAAAGGAACGTCATAGTTCAGCCCTTTGTTTCCTGCAGATTGCTACAGTTATCTTTTCCATTTATTTTTCTCCTGCATTGCATAAGAGTTTTGCAGGATAGAAGCTTCCTGTTTGTCCAGACTGTAGTCTTTCCCCTGTCCCCCAAAGTGTCTACAAAATTCATTTTTATACTATTTTGAGCTTAAATAGTGTTTTTCAATTAAGATGGAAGAAGAAAAACAGGACATAGAGGTTGACATTGAGTGGGTTGAAAAATTGGGTTCTTAAGGACTAATTCCTAGGTTTTTTGTGCTGCAACCATGGGGCATTTATCACAGGGAAACTGTGCAACTCACTGTTGGTTTTTTTTTACCAGAAAGGAGTAGTTGGGAATCTTTTTGGAAAATTTCTTAACATCAAACTTATAGATAAGGTGTAGCTAGGGATGTTTTAGTAGCCTCTTAAGAAAAAGCTATCTTTAAAAAAGCCTCTTCTCCTTAAGGAGAGGTAGCAGAACAACTGGGGGCTATGTAGTTCTTGAGGCTGGCCAGATCTGGGGAAGATGAAAAAAATAGGGTTTGACTGCATTCCTTCTCCTCTCAAAGGAAAAAGGTAGTGAAGTACATGGCAAAATTGGCTGTAGAAGAGTCTTTACTAATTTAATATATGGTTTTTTATTAGGCTTCTCCCTCCCCATAGTTTTATCCCTGCATAGTTAAAGGGTTTTTTAAAAACTAATCTTTGTAAGGTGTTATCATTTCAAGGGTTTAATCTTATTTCATGTTTTCAGAACTGACAGTAACTCTGTCTCTCTTCCAGGACACCAGCGAGGGAAATGCAACCACAATGATTTGCAAACTGGTAAGATGTCCTGCCTGTGTTCTATCAAGTACATGTAATGTATTCTGGGTCTCACACAGTTCTCCAGAATGGGCTTTTATAGGCTCTACTACTCTGTAGATGCTTCTTAAAAAACAAAGGTAGCCTTAGGATCTTCCTGTTTAGCTAAAAGGAACTTTGTATATGGAATTTGGAATGCTGTATTTGCCAAATGGGAGATAATTGCTTTGTAAGGTGATGAGGCTTTTGACCCAGCTGAGGCTGTACTGGCTAAAGAACCTTTGCTCATCATCTAAGCCTTAGCAACAGGAGATTGTTTTTGGGATGGGTACACTCAGCTCTCCAGCAGAGAATATAGCTACATTTGCAAGCCTCTTGAAGCTGATGTATTACTTCTGTGTGGTGAAATTCCATGAACGATCCAATTATTATAAATCACAGCTCCACTGTCTTGACTTTCATATGAAATTTCTGCAATGAGATGTTGTCTGTATATGTTGCCAAAATACCTTCAAAACTGGTAGTTGCTAGAACCTTTTGTTAATATTCTCCTATGTTGATTGCTGTTGGCTTGCACCATTACAATTTCAGGAATGTGACTAGGACAAACATTTCTGTCTTTCAGGAGCACCATATACCAACCTTCCTCTGCCACCCTTGAAGTCCCGGAAGGTTTGGATTGTGTACTCTGCTGATCACCTGCTGTATGTGGATGTGGTGCTGAAGTTTGCAGAGTTTCTGATGACAGTCTGTGGCACTGCTGTAGCCTTAGATCTGCTAGAAGATCATCAGATCTCAGAGTTAGGGCCGTTACCCTGGCTTACTCGACAGAAGAAGGAAATGGAAGACCTATCTTCAAAGATCATCATCTTATGTTCACGGGGCACCCAGGCCAAATGGCAGGCCATGCTTGGGAGTGAGCCTGTGTGTCTCAAGCAAGATCAGCAAAAGCCAATGGGAGATCTCTTCACCCCAGCCTTGAATTTGATCCTGCCGGATTTCAAAAAGCCAGCCTGTTTTGGAATGTATATAGTCTGCTATTTTGAGGGGATAAGTAGTGAGAAAGATATACCTGATCTCTTCAACGTCACGTCTAGATACCAACTGATGGACAAGTTTGAGGATATTTATTTTCGGATTCAGGACTTGGAGAAGTTTGAACCTGGGCGCATCCATCGAATCCGGGAAATCACAGCTGAAAATTACATCGATACTCCTAGTGGGAGGAAGTTGAAAGAGGCAGTACAAAAGTTCAAGAACTGGCAGATGGAGCACCCAGACTGGTTTGAGAGTGAAACTGTCTGCTTGGATAATGATGAAGAGCTGCAATCCCTAAACAGAGACAGTCAGGTGGATTCATTGCTAGGTGAACCGGGTGGAATTGTGAAACACCAGTTGCATCTACGGGAGCCTGACCCTAACTGTTGTTATGTTGTCAACCTCCATATGCATGAAGGTGAAAGCAGAGGCTGTAAACTGCAACCTCAACTTAATCCATGTGGGGATCAGACTTCTCAGACTATGGTCCTTCCTATGGATGAGGCTCCTCTAGTTCAGGCAGTGGAGCCAGTCTCTTCCATTGAAGACAGAAATATACTTGGTCATCATGTGCTGAGTAATGAGGACTGTATGGAAGGAGTTCCTCTTCTGGAGACAAGCTTTCCAATGAGGAATAACATCATCCTCCACAATGACTCTGAAGTTTCAGCAATAGGTGACCAGAGTCCTGCAAATCTCTCAGGTGAACTGAGACACCATCTGAATGGGCTCATGTATTCTCTTTATCAGCAGAGCGTCATTCCTTCAGAGCCACCTCTCTGCCAAGAGGAGGCTGACAAGCAACACCAGCTGGTCTTTGATGACCAATGCAAAGACCAAAGACAGTCAGTTCAGTCAGACCAGGGCTACATCTCTAGGTGTTCTCCTCTGCCTCCTGATGACCTTGTGGAGGAGGATGAGGAAGAAGAGGAGGAGGAGGAAGATCAGGAAAAGCAGGTAGTCTTCCCTGAACTATCTCCAGAGGTCTTGAACAGTCTAAAGAGCCTCCAGCAGCAGCTGTTTTTCCAGGACATTCAACGGAGCTCTGACTGGGGGTATCCAGCTGAGGTGATGGACATTGGCCAATCTTTGAAGGACTGCTAGGCTTTATCTGGTACCTGCTCCATTTGAAATGCAGGGATGGAAGGTGGTACCATGCACAGTGCTGAAACTGCATTTCCAACACCATCCTTGTCCTTGTATTATAAATGACTGACTGGTGGGATCTTCCTGTCTGCTGCTAGGAGGCAGAATTGCCCAGCAGATGGGTAACGTTGCTTCCTATCTCTGAGGAGAGAAGCAACAAATACTAGCCATGCCTGTGAAAGAACAGGCAGTAGTTCTGTTCCTTCGGTACATGTATTACATTGAGTCCTCTCTGATGGACGGCAGGAAAATTATTGTGGCTCATCCACTTGTGCCTTCAAAATGCCCTTCAGCTGTACTGGTTCTATTGCACTGGATAAAATTCATGGCCAGTGTTTGGAAAATAGATTTAGATAACATGGTAAAATTTGCTTTGCCCTTTTAATACACATTTTAAATATTTTGTTGTAAATACCGTGTTAAAGATGTGTGCCTTAAACTTCAGCTAGGTTAGGGCTGTTTCCACCTGGATGATACATGTCTCTGGAGATTTTTTTTTTTTTTCTTTTCCCACTCATTCATTCATTTGCAACTGCATTCCATGGCCATTCAGAAATCAAGTGGAGTAACTGAGCAGTAGGTGGGATAAACTTTTAAATTAGGAGTCTCCATAACTCTCTCTACTTCCCTACTGGCAGGTATGTGCTTGAAAACCAGCAATAGGAGGAAGGGGGGGAAAAGGGACCAAAAACTGGGATTCAGGCTTATTATACAATTATAAGAAAAATCTGGGGCTGAATATAGAATTACTGAATCACGAATCTGGAGTATTCTCTAACACACTGCTGCAGTGCTGTTTGCTTTTGGACATCTTAGCACCAGGAAGACTTGAACTGAAGATGTAGATAGTGACACACAATTAAGGAAAAAATGAAAGACTATCTTGGAGGAGAAAAGTGCAGCTTCAACTAAAATGAGTGCAAGATGTACTTATGTGGGTATAAACCCAAGCACAGGTAGTTCAGGTTAAGCATTGTGAAATACTTAATAGACTAAGGGGTTCATTTTACAGGAGCAGTGATGGTAACTGTATCAGTTCCAGGATTTTTAAAAAATTGGGCTTGATGCACTGGAAGAAATTGTTCCTGGTGAGTGACTGCATGTTGGCCCATGTAGCACTGACTGGGTAGTGGACTAGTTGAGGCTGGCATTTACATTATTTATCATGGTTTCTGCAGTCCAGCCCACTGGATAACAGCCTGTGAGATGTAAATAGATCCACGCCTTTCTCCTTTGTGTTCAGACAACTTGTCGTCTTCCTGTCCTAAGTTCACTTGTCAAAAAATCTTATGATTTTATTTCAGCTTTTTAAAAATCTGGTATCTTGGAAGATACGTTCTTTTGACTTGCAACCAATATTGTATTATGTATATTTTATAATTTTATTTGTTTATAACTTGTGTTTTGTTCCTTAAATTAAAAAGCAAGAATACTGTTTGGATAGAACACTTTTATGTCCTCAATTCTGCATAACTCCTTATGTTAGTATTTCTTACAGAAATCTGAGGCAAAACTGAGAGAACCGAACTGGCTGACAAATACCGAAACATTCCTGCAAAGTGTTGCAACTGTACCCAGTTGAGCCGGGGGTACAGCTGAGGGCCCTCATGTGTGGGAAGTGCATGCTCCTTCAAAATGAGTGTTGAAGGAAGGAAATGTTTGTAATTTCTGTGCAGGGCTGCTCAGGGAGGCCGGACTGTTAACACTGGGTGCCACCTTCGTTTCCTGTCCGTACAGGACCTAACCCAACAGGAGCTAAGCAAGAGGCAACTGTGATCTCAATGCTTCTCTAGTGAGAACCCGTTTCTCAGATTATATGAATAATTGTCATCTTGATGATCCCACTTCTTAACGTTTCTTTTATCTTACAGCAGTTGACATGTAAATTGATTTTTTTTTTTTCCCCATGAGCCTTTTTCCAGTTGTATGAATTCCTATAAATCGTTTAAATAGGAAGCTCAGAAGTGTCATCTGGATTTTCTTGCCTTAGTCATTTGCTGCTCAAATAACTCCCTTGGTGTTACAGCTTTTAGAACTTGCTTGCACATGCAAGAAGTTTGTTTGAGGGGAAAAATCCAGATACTATTTTAGCAATCCAATACAAGGAAATCAAGTAACTTTAATGCATCTGTTGGTCCCTGAATGCAAAATTGAATAGCCCAGCAAGACTCAAAGGAGGGAAAAAAAGAGCAAAATCAGTCACAAGTTTCTAATTTTATTTTACCAATCTTGCTTTTTAAAAAATACAAGTTCTTGATTAATGCCAGGGGGATGCCAAGTGTCCGTTGACCACAGGCCTTATCTCTCACTTCAGTTTCCCCTCCTGGGAGTAGTCATCTCTGTCAGGATAGCAAAGAGAGAGCAATAAAATGCTAAGTAGCTGAGTTGTGTTACAAGGCTTGTAACAGAATCCCAAGGGACGTATGTCTTATGGCACAACTTTGTTTAGCAAAGTGTTATTGACCTGGACCAGTAATTTAATGTTGGCAGAATATACAGTAGGTGTGCGAGGTGCATCGGGTGAGGTATTGTTTGCACTTTAATGGTACCACTATCTCTCTCTTCTGCAAATGGATCTATTATGTGGCAGAAGGGTTTAAATGGAAGTGAGAGCTCAATTACCAAAAAGAAGGGAATTCAAAAGGAGGAGCAGGCTTATAAACAAGACATCGAAGAGCTTTAAATGTTTATCTGTAGTAATTGAAGGGGCAGCAGAGCTGCCCCTTTAGTTGCAAGGGTGCTTCTGTACAGCCAACTACTATGAGAGCTTTACGCTCTCCAAACAGCGCACTTACTAACAACCTAGAAACTATGGCACCACAAAGAACCACTTTTTCTACAAATGAATTCTGTGCAACAGAAGCATCATTTTGCAGGGTCATCTGTCCCAGGCAACCTTTGCATCCACAGACAAATTTGAACTGTGATTTCACTGTCAATGGTTTAAATATGCCATGGCTAGATACATTTCCAATATGCCATTTTCTCACTAATGTCTTAAATGGAAAAAGGCACTCACTGTTGAAACAGCAACTTTGTTATGTGCTATGATGGGGCACTGAAGTAAGATTTGTTAATAATTCTGCTGTGATTCTTCTGGTGTCTCAACTATGATTACTGCCAGAGGAGCAGCAAAACATAGGTGGGGGCGAATAGCTTTTTTTCCTTCACCTTGTTTTTGGCAAAGTTGTTTGGTTTTTTTCTTTTTTCTTCAGCTGATTGAAGCATGGAGTACTCCTGGGTACAGGTATCATCTCATTCTCTCTTGAATAATACTATAGTTCTTTCTGAGCCTTTACTATTTATTTAATGCTGAAAAAGGAAGGTGCAAGGAAACAAATACCTGTACAAGCATAATATACCTGCAATTACACCTCCTTTGGGCAGGAACTTAGCATCCCCTCGACACATCTCACATGACATAGGAAAAGTTCACAGTACCAAGTTTTACAATCACAGTCACTCACAGCACCAAGATTGTCCAGACAAAAAGAAGTTACTGAAGAGAAAGGCCACTAGCCAAAATTCACACAATTGCCCAAGTAAAGGCTCAGGATAAAAATAAAGCACTGGTGGGAAAGTTAAGCTTAGCCTTTGCTGACTCTCTGTTTGGCGGGGGGGAGAGCAGCAAGTCACCCGTCCTAGCTGCAGCTCTGACCAGAGCAGTGCTATTGCCCCATCTTTTCTAGTGGCTTTTCTAGCCCCTCAAAACTCATCAGCCACCTGAGTGCTGGGGGAGAAGAGCCTTCTGCCTGTGGGAGCTGGAAGTTACCAGACTGTAAACATTTTGTTGTAGCAGTCCACGGGAGCAGGCAGTTGTTCCCACTCTGAGAAGGGAGGCGGGACAGAGGCTCAGTCCCACTGGAGCCTGAGCCCTGAAGGAGAGAACGGGTGTGTGTGCAAGAGAAGCCTGGGCTGCGCCTGCAGTCCTGCTGTTGGCCTTGAGTAGCAGCTGCTTGTGCTTTATTTCCCCTTCTCATCAGGACAGCTTGAAAAAAGGCTCGAGACAGGAAACTGGTGTCTTCCCAATGAATTTAGCCTTACCCAGATAACAAAATATAAGCCTGGGAGGGGCAAAGTCCTTCTTCTGACTGTGGCCTCTGTGCTCCTGCTTCCATTTGGCAGGTCTCAGGACCAGCCATAGCCAGGTGGAAGAGCAGGCCCTAACCCCCACCGAACATTCATGGAGCTTAAAACCAAAGATAACTATGTTTCTATGAGAGGTTACTAACAATTAGCTTTGTCCTCACCTACCCTTAACCACATGCACACGGAGGACAAGATGCTGGTGTGTGGGCTTTCACCAAAGCTCGAGAACCCCTCTGCCTCAAGGGCTCCTGCAGCACTTTGCTTTCTGTGCTGAAAAGTGAGGTTCACCGAGCGCCGGGCCCAGCCCGAGCAGCGCTGACATCCTCTGCTCCCCTGTTTGAGCGGGGGTGGTTTGCAGGCTTGGCCCCACCTCTGCTTTCTCAAACAGACGTGGAAGGGGACCAGAGGAGACCTTTCTAGCCTTCCCGGCCTATCTAAAGGGAGACCCTACACTCTGTGTAAAAGAAAATCAACACTGATCCTATAAACATGCATATTCACAGAGAAATGAGAGCCCCAGCACCTGGGTGCTGTTGTCTGAAAACCCTGTTCTCACCAGAAATAAATGTCTCTGTGGTAGTGAAATGGGGTCTAAGCCCCTGGATTATGTCCACGCCAGATTCACGTGTTTCTTTAGTGTGTGAAGTCAATGTAAGATGCAAAAGGTTGAAGCACAGAGGTAGACTTTTTCAGCTTGGAGAAAGTGGCTCCTAGGCTTGAAATGACCAGACGGCCGGCGTGCTCCCAGAGGTTCCCCAGCTGGTACGCGAAGGCCTTCTGCAGCTCTGCTGCTGGGAAACAGAGGTGGCGGCTTTGCAAGACCCGGCGAAACCAAAACGTGCTTCCTTTTGTCCTGCCGGCACCCTGAAGGCACGTCTCTGCTGGTCAGGCCCCTCTGGCATCTCGTCGTTGTGGCCGGCAGGAGTTCTTAAAAGAGGGGGCAAAATCCGCTGCTCCCTGTTGTTCAGGAGGAAAAGGGAGAAAAAAAACCTAAACCTTTTCGGTCACAAAGCGACACGATGTCCCGGCGGGGAGCGGGAGAGGCAGAGCGGGACCCTCCAAGCAGTGCGGAGAGGCAGGAGCACCAGGAGAAGACTCGTGGTGAAGGGCAGGCGCGCTTTCCGGGGAGAGGCGTCCGCCGCCGGCTCCTGCAGGTAGTCGGGTGTGCGCTGAGCTTCCGCTGCTGGATTTGTCCGCGGGAAAGGGAGGAGGAGAGCGAGGGGCCGGCGGGGGAGCCCGCGTCCCCTTCCCCTGCTCGGCCGCGGCGGCGGCGGGAACCTGAGCAGAAAGGCAGAGAGACTCTGCCGGGAGCGGACCCGCAGGCGGCGGGAGCCCCT
>JAVKLA010000024.1:15564906-15577334 GCA_034782735.1 Sagittarius serpentarius | reverse complement strand
GACTTGTCAGTGTTAGGTTAATGATTGGACTAGACGATCTTACAGGTCTTTTCCAATCTAGGCAATTCTATGATTCTCAGGGTAAACCAGCACTTGTGTCACTGGCATGATTAATGTGTGGTCAGTCCTGAGGATTAACTAAATTGGTCTTGCTCCTACCACATTCATCTATTCCACCGCAACAATAGTTTTCCACTTCTACAAGAGGATGTGGAGTGAAAACCAAGCATCCACCTGGGCCGCTCAGGGCAACAGCCCTCAGGCAGAGAGGGCTGCTCCTGCCCTACCTGGGCAGCAGACAGTGACGGCTTTGCCTCGCTGGCTGTCGTGCTCCAGGTTTCCCGGACAGTGCGCTGCCCTGGGCGCCATAGGCTGGACATGCTCACTTAGCTGCCCTGGCAGTCTGCCCATAGACACTTGAATCTCCTCTGCTTTCAGTCCAGCGGCTCGTTTCGCAAAGAAGCCTAGTTTCACAAAGGTTTGGGTGTGTTTCTTGCCAGACTGGTGTCTGTCCCACCTGCTGGGGTAAGTGCAATTGGATGGGGGTCCCTGGGCTTCAGGAGGGATGGGCTGTCACCTGCAGCTGGCCTGCCCACCTGGGGAAATGGGCTCTGACAGACCAGCCAGGTGATGTGGCCAGCACAGCCCAGGGAATTGGGGGACGCGAGGCACCTGGGGGGGAGGTGGGTGCTAAGTGGGCCTGCCTGAGCTAGCATGTGCTTGGCGAAGGAGCTTGCACCTCGTGTACCCTGGGGAGCACAGTTCTGTTAGGCTGAGGCTGCATAAGCAGGTAAGAGGAGCCTTATGGAAAAGGTTCTCCGGAGACCAAAGGATCACTGCTGGGACTGGGGAGGTCCCTGTGTCCAAGGTAGGCAGGTGGGAGCAGGGACCTGCGGCTGTAGGGCAAGGGGAGCTATGAGCAGGGATGGGCGAGCACTGGGAAGGAGGGTGGGAGCTCGAGGGCTTCCTCGGGCTGAGCATGGGCTCCAGTAGGGCAAACACAACCCAACCAGGTGAGAATAAGAAAAGAGCTTATTTGTGGCAAAGGAAGCAGAAATTGTGCCTGTATCTTAAAATGGGAGTGAGGGGAGAAATCTCTTCTACTTGAGAAAGCACTGAAGAGCTTTTTGTAGCATACTGTAGGTTGAGATATGACAAGTGGATGCTTCCTGTGTGATCCAGTTATTTAATGCAATATGCAGTCCTTGGAAGTGTTAGTGCTTAACCGTTACTGTTAAAACATTAAAAGGCTAAACTATAAATAGCTTCTACTCTTCAGCAGCTCCAAAGCTATGTTTCTGGCTTCTTTATGTATTTATGTGTATGCATAGATATGTGTGTGTATACATATATTTAAAGGCAAGCAGCAAACAGAATTTTATGAAATAGTCATGTTGAATATCTAAAATGCTACCATTTCTAGTTTACACTACTAGTGGGAACAAGCAGTGTGCCCTCAAAAATACTCTGCTGGGAGAAAAGACAAAACTTTCTTGAGGGCAGAACTCAAGAGGAAACAAAATAATGACTCAATTTCTTGGTGGAAGAAAAAAGAGGCAAATATATGCCTGAAAGAAAGACCAGAAACTAAATCCTTAATTATACCCTGCAGTAAGCTGTCAGAAACTGGCAGCAGTGGGAGGGAAGGAGGCAAAGCTGATCTCAGTGAGTTTGAGCATAATCTGCTCTAACAATACTTAAAATGCCTTTTGAGTGGGAAAGGACGGTTCTGGGATTCTCTGACACATGCTTTGTATTGCACTTCTCTAATCCATTCAAACGGTCAGGGCTGAACTTACAGGCAAGTGTAGAAGAGTTTCAGCTGGCCAGCACCAAAATTCAAAGACCCCTTGGTTTGTCCATCTCCCAACACAGAGTCTTTGTAACTCAACTGCTGATCCAGTATTACTGTTTGGGGAATGCAGATACTCTTCAAAAGGGTATAGAAGTGTAAAAATCTATTGCTTGTAATTACATTTCAGTTCAAAGAGCTTTCAATACCAGCACAAAACACAAAGAGGTTTGGTTTTTTTTATACTTGCAGAGGGGTAGCAGTTTGGAGAGTGAAGAGGATTTGGGGGTTGCTCTTAGTATTTTGTAGTTACACAGTCTTAGTACACAGTGTGTATTGGAACTGACCTTGAGGAAAAAGTGAAAGATCTTAGTAGTAGAACTGAGTGAAAGGAAAAAGCAGGGTTATTATAGTGAATTAGAGAAAAGGGCTTTCTTGATGGAACAGTTAGGTTCCTAGAGAATATGTAGCTGCCTTGCTGGTGTAGGGTTTTAAGCTGTTGCAGACTGGATCCATAAATGTGCCTAATTTTCATCAAATTGACCACGTGGCTGCAAAAATCCGTTAAGATTTGTGCTTTTATAATCGAGGTTAGGTAGATTTGGTAAAGGAAGCATTTGGCCATGCCCCTGAAGGGCCAAGGTCTGTACAAGGGTGAGCAGGTAACTGCTTAGCTTGTGTTCAAGGCCCATCAGAATCCATAGACTAAGCACGTCTCAGGGCTTACTCTAGTAGGTGTTTCTCACCACATCCACCTGGGAGCAAACTCCAACTGGAACAGGGTTCTCAGTCCCTCTTGTTCAAGTTGTTCCTTCTTCAGTGTTTCACGCTGCCAATGTTTAACTCTGCTCCTTCTGTTGGTTAAGGATTTCTGTGGGACTCTAGCTTCCAGCTAAGGCTGTCTCCTACAAGGGACACTTTAACCCTAGGCTGCCCTTTTGCTTTGACAATAGTGTAGTGATTAAGAGCATTCATGTGAAAGGTTCAGGTTTTGATCTCTCTCTGCCTAACTAAACCTTGATACGCCCTATCTTGGGCAAGTGCTCCAACTTCCAAAGCACTGGATAAAAGGAGAAGGCTGGCTAATGTTTTTTATTATTAATTAGAGCTTGGGGCCATAGGTCATTTCTGCAGGATGTAGAATACAGTTTGATTCCTCTCTCTGCTGAGAATAGGAATCCTTGTCCAGTCCCGCCAAAACTGCTTTTACTGCTTTATCGATTGTTCCTTTCAACGTGAAGTTCTCGAGGTTCTGAATCATGCTTGTTTTGCTGTCTAATGTGCCTCCTGTGAGCTGTGAACTTTGTAGATGGAAAACCCTCTGGTGAAATATCTTATAAGAACAATGCAATTGAATTGGCTGTTTCTAGATCATTAAAGCTGATGGTTTTCACCTAGTAGGATCTTTAATTTTCCATTTGTTGAAATCAGTGGAAGCTTTTGGCTCTAATCTGAAAGTTTGCCAGCTAGTATATCTCTCCCTAACTCCACTCACCTTTTTCAAAAGGTATCAGGGCATGGCTCTTGTCAAACAACTTGGGTTTCTTTTATGATCACAAAGGGTTTAACACAGAGCCAAGTGAGCTCCTAGTGGTAAGGACAGCTCTCCATATGCTCTTAGGCTTGTTCTTGATCTGCAACAGCAGATTAAGTTGGTGGCATTTAGCTTGTGGCTTCCCCACCCAGCAGACATAATCATTACAAACAACTGCTTAGGTCAGTCACAACTAAATGCCCACCCTGAAAGCATCTCCTACACAGGTGCATCCCAAAACTAGTCTTGACTGTGAACAGTCAGTCAGGGCATCATAGCTTGCGATGTGTCCTTTTTGTCCCCCTACAGAGTAGGAATGGTCAAAATTGCACTCATCTCACCTGACTATGGCAGATGTAGAGCTTACAGGAAATCAGTTTGGCTCAGTCAAAAGAATTGCTGGGGGGGGGGATATCTTTCAGGGTGGTTCCCTCAAGAAAAATCTCAGAACGGCTTGATGAACAGAACAAAAGACAGAATTTGTCCTGATAATCTTCTAGGGCAAAGATGTGAAAGAGACCAGGATAATACTCATGAAATGTACACACAGCAAGTTAGAATTTATTTCAAAGAAAATATCTTTTATTATTTTATATATGTGCTAGATCAAAGGAGCAACTCTGGAACTGGGTTGAAATTAATATGAAATCTAAAATAATCACAGCTTGCAATTTCTCTGTATGATATGTAATCACTCTGCTACAGTGCATGTGACATAATGTGAATCATTAGCCATTTATTGGAGGGGAAAAGACACACCAGGATTAGGACTGGAAGTAAGGGGACAGTAGTGTTATATGACTCCCTGAACGCCAGGCTAGTAGTTGCATGTGTCCTGTGGAATAAAGGAACTGACCCTTCTGACCACCATATTATTGCATGACATAAAAGCTCTCTGCTTCAGATCCAAAAGAAGGTCTAACTCTCCCCTGGTTCTTCCCTGCTATTCTCAGCTGCCTCACCTCACTGCGTATTCCCCTTAGGCTCGACTAAAACCCATCCATCTGTGGAAGATGGAGTTGTTAGCATCAGGTCTTCACCATGTTTGTTGTATAGGGTAGTGCACCATATAAATATTAAGGTATTGGATCAGCAAGTGAAGTCCCCTCTCCTGCTTGGTCCCATCATCTGCACAGAAGTATGCTTCTTCCAAATGAGAGAAATATGGCTTTAGAAATACCACTTCTGTGCAATACATGGGACAAAGGAAAAGTTTTGTTGCATCCACACTTGAAACTAATTCCAGGAAGCTGCAATTCCAAGGAAAAAGGATTTCACTGAATTCTAGCAGTAACAGATGTCCATAAATGAACATCAGATAAGCTAGATGCCTGCACAGCACTCTAGCACAAAACTTGTGGAACAGAGGAGACCTGGCAAGCACTTTTATCTGTAGAAATCTTACACAATCCAGTCAGTATCCAACAGCAGCTGGAGAACCCAGATTTCCTGCTCCACCCACTGTGTCCATGTAATTCCTAGGCAGGGACTTGGACAAAGTGCACGGTTTCAAGGAGCTGAGCAGGGGAAGAGGGGAAAGGTCTCTTTGATCTTCACACCAAGGACAGCCCACGTGACTAATTAGTGCACAGACCAACAAGCAGAGCCTTTTATGCAACCCTACTTGGTAAGAATTGGGGAAAGGGTACAAGATTCTTCTAGATTCAGACTCCTCCCTTCTGTCCAATTTCAACTCACAAGTGAAGCATTTCTTAAATTCCTTATGACTGAAGTGCCTCCTACGCATTTTTAAGACTCCCAGAGCACTGTTTCAACACTAACATGGTGAAAAAACAAACCTGGAGCTAAAAGCAGATTTGGAATCTGAAGCAGATTCACATCAGTCAGCTCATCTCCACTGCTGTTCCAAAGACGGAGATGCCTGGCTCATTCTCCGTGCCAATGCAAACCTCTTCCTTATTGAAGGAGGTGATACCTCCTTCCTTTTGCTACCTGCCTCACTTCTGGCTGAGATATGCCATGCATGCTGATAGGAAATTACAAGCTGCTTGTCATTTCTCAAAATTCTTCTGCACGTTCCTTCCACAAAGCTACTGCCATCATCGGAGCAGCAGCCAGTGCATCTGGCTCCATTTGGGACAGCTGATTCGGCAGCACTACACCCCTCAGGGAACACTGGTTCAGCAGCACCTTGTCTTTGAGGAACTGGCACCACAGCCTTAGGAAGAGCTCTGCCAAAGGTTACTGCACACACAGATGGACAGACCTTAGCATTTCTGCAGAAAAGTACCTACCAAACTGAATGTTTGGCTAGCAGTTATTGCCAGCAACCAGCTCTCTGAGGTCTATGTAATCATGGCCTAGAAGACCATTCCCAATTAATCCTATGAAAGTTATCACCCAAGTTAGCAAATACTGCAAGAAAATGGAGCATTCCTCTTTCTGCACTGGATGGCACCTCTGAAAAGTGAGGCTGAGAGACACTGGAGCTAGCTCATGAATAAATGGCGTTTGGACCTCCAGTTTCAGGCCTTGCACACTGGCTCCACAGTATAATTGTGACTATGGAGATGCACCGAAAGCTAAAGGATGTTCCCTATGTTATATGCAAAGTCCTTCCCTGTACTTACTCTTCTGGAAACTGGAGACAAGCCCTTGTCTTGTGCAACTAAATGAAATGGTTTATTTCTTTTTCTTTCCAGTGAAAGGCAAAAGATTCAAATCTAAGATTCTGTTCCTCACTTTACAGCTGCTTTTAGAAACAGTCAATCGATTCTTGTCCTGATAAGATAAAGGAGAAGAACCCCAGCTAGTGCTAAGCAAGGAAGCGACTGCTTCCCACTATGGATTTCACAGGAGGGAAATTCACCCAAAGAGGTATTTTTCTGCTGCTAGTCAGAAAATAAGGTAAAGAAGCCATGGACAAGGACCTCTTTGCCTGGGTCAGTGACAGAGCACCCAGTCCCCTGCAGATGCAGAGCCTGGCGTAACATAAGAATAGAGTCTGCTCTGCAGTGTGACCTTCCTAGGAAGATACATCAGTACTGAGAAGATGGAGGGCTGCTGAAGCAGAATGTCAGTGCACATGGATGCTGAGACTTGAGTTAAGAACAACTCAGACTTCCGTGCAGGACATCTTGTTTGTACCGTGTGTATGGAGCTGCCTAGCAAAGCACAAAGGAAGAAAGAAGAGGCAGAGCAGACCTATTTCTGATCTCTCAGTGCGGTGTGAGCTGCACATAACTAGGAACACCAACTCAGTTGTGTTGGCTCCAAAGGCTTTCCATCACACATGCAGGCTGATTTATGCTTCTGAAATCACAGTGCTCCTCTGGAATTAAGACACTCCTTGCTGAGCCAATCTTTCACATGGTGTTTCTCAAGCAATGCTTGCTTAGCTTCTTTGGACTAAGGAGACACAGGTCTTGATCTTTCTCTGGATAGCCTGAACTAGGAGAACAGAGGCAATAGAAGGTGCATGTCGTTAGGGATAGGGAAATGTTCCTGGGCAGGCAAGTCCCAGCTGCTAATTCATGTTAGGGGGACTCTAACTGCATGCTAAAGGAAGAGGAGGGAACAGGGATCAGACCATATGGGGTATCCCTGAGCTGCAAACCTACATGAGGGAAGAGAGGAAAAAAGGAACTGAAGGACAGATACATTTGTACTCTTAAAGATGAAGACTGGGGATTTGGGGCTCAGGTACCATCCTGGCTCGAAGATCTCCTCTTTCAATCCTTGCATGCAAGGAAGGAGCAAAGGTGGACTGTGACTCTTTCTGGTTGGCCCTTGTTCCAAAGAGGGGCCTCTCTTTGGAAGCTGTGCCAGCTGGAGCAGGGGGATGTCCCTTGCAACAGTTGGGGTTAACAGCCTCTTGCTGCAGCACCGAGTTCTGGGCAAAGACAGCTCTAGAAATTCAGACTCTGTCGTGGTTTCCTCTGCTATTGAGAGCACGCTGCTGGCTCCTCAGCGGGATGCGAAAAGGCAGAAGTGTTCATGGAATGCTAAATAGCAGGGAGGGAATAACATAACTTTCCCCTCGGCCCTGCAGCAAGTTGCTCTGGCTACTGCAGCTTCCTCTGAGGGGCCCTGCCTCTCCATAGCTGCCGGAGGACTGCAAAATGGGACTTTGTTTCAGGCTGACAGTGATGCAGTGGCAAATCCCCAAGCAAACAGAATTTCTTGAAGTCCATAGGCACTTATTCTTCATAAGGAGCATGTTAAGACTTAAAGCCTTCCTTTGGCAGAGTGTCACCACAACACAGCTTCTGGTGCACTCAGGTCGCAAGACTGGACAAATAGCACATTGTACGAATGGTATGTTGGCTGATGGTGGCTCCTTGCACAGGAAAGAGCAGAGCCTCATCATCAAACACATCACAAGGAAGAGGGTAGGCTTGCCTGATCTTCATGCACACAGTGTGGAAAAGAAAGAACCCTGACGGCTGAACAACACTGGGATTGCTGGGACAAGCCTTCTTATACCCTGTTTCTATTGCGGCTCAATTATTGATGGCAGCAATGTATGTTCATAGTTGAAAATCTGCTGGCAGCTGCCAGGATTGCAGATCAGTATCAATAAAAGCAAGGACAGAGAGAGTTTTCTTTCATGTTAGCTAGATTAGAAGATCACTCCAGGTCTCTCTCTCTGTTCTTCCCCTCTTCCCTTTCCAGTACGTGAAATCCCTGATGGTAGATCTTTAGGCACACCTGTCTTAACCCTAGCTCCAGTTCTCCTTCTTGAAAGCAAGTTGCACAGCATCATTCACATCCTGCACTATGTAAGATGCCTCCACCAGGCTGGGGTCAAGGCAGAAGTCCCGATGGCCATGGAACACTGTCTCTGTCGTGCACGCCTCCATTTTACTGGGAACATCTGCATTGTGGTGGTAGACCCCAGTACAGACCAGAATCGACTCACAGCTCTCCACTGAATTGTTGCAGTCCATCTTCAGCTCAAGGTGATCTTCAGTTTGGGGACTGGCTTCCTGCGGGCTCCTCTTCATCCCAGCCTGGACCTGGTTCTGGTGAGCTGACTTGAGGTAGTTGTTGTAGAGGTTTGCCCCATAGATATCAGACATAGGATTATCCCTGGATAAGGTCACAGTGTGAAACAGAAATGAGAAACTAGCCCATGCATCAGTTTCTGGCTCTGGCAGACTGGGATTAAGGCAGCACTAAGGGAGGAAGGGGCGCAAGGTATTTGCTAGCATCAAGAGAACCACCCAGTCTGGGCCAGTGAGTTCACCTACTGGTGTGCCTTGTTCAGCTGTGGTGAAGGCCATGTGCTTCACAAACATCTTTCAAAGGGGGAAAGACACATTCAAAGCACCCAAAGCTGTTTCAGCCATTACTGGAATGTACTCCTTACAATCCCAAAGTCTTTGGCCTAACTGGGCTAATGGTACTACATCTGGGTCTCTCTTCTTTAATGCAGTCATGCTACATGCACTCTGCATCCTACAGTAACAGCTTTGCTAGGCTGACGGGGCCCTTCAAATTATTGAAAGTGTAGGGTGCAAAAACCTATCATGCCTCTGTTCCAGGATGTGAGGCTCCACAGACACCATGGGGGTTTTGGTATTCATTTTAGAAATCTCCATTAAAAAAAAAAAAAAAACTTAAGAGAAGTCAATATGCAACTCCCTAAGGAAACCAGCAGGAAAAACAGCATCTTACCCAACTGCATAGAGGCGTCGGATGGGAGACTTCCAGCCCTGTTTCTCTGCCTGCTGTTTTATTAAGTATTCAGCATAGCGGTAGGTCACTGTGCTGGGTTTGCCAATCAAGGCCTCGTACTTCAGCTCCCGGCCTGTCACCTTCTTGTAAATGTTCTCCAAGCACAGAAGGAAAGTGCCATGGCCAAACCTGCTCCAGGAAGGAGGTCATCAGTATCCCCAGTCACACCACTTAAGTTGCAAACACTCTTCCCTGAAAAGAACCATCTGCTGTAGCCGGGGTACTGCCTAGTTTGGACACAGTATCTACACACCCATAGGCAGTGGTCTGGCTTTTGCTTCTTGAAAGTTTTAGTCTTTGTTTCTCATGCAGTTTTCTTATCTCTGCTGCTAATTATGCCATACAGTCAAACTCTAACGCTAAAAAATGTAGTAAGAAAAGATCATCTGCAGGAGACCTGCATGAAGTAGCCTAAAACAAATACCACACATGCTTTTCACCTGGGCATCTTGGCTTCAGCCATCCACAGGAGATCCATGTTGCAGGCAAGGACAGGCAGATGAGGGTATGGTATATCTTGCATCTCTGCCCCAGGGTTCCCATTGCTCAAGAGTACATCAATAATAAGTTGCAGGCTTGTCTCCCACCTCACTGGCTCACCAAACAGAATGACACCTGGAAGATTTCAAGAGATGCTTGGCAACTCACAGTGTCCAAGTAAAGACCCACTACCAAAAGCCACCCTCCAGCAAAAGCACCCATCTGCTGGGATGCCACGGCTAACACAGCTACCGTCCAAATGCAGCTTGTGCCAGGGCTCCAGTATGCATATCACTGTACCACGTGCACCGTTACTTCCAGATGTTGGAGCATGGCACAGAGAAAAGCTGGCTTTGCTCTTATCAGCTTGTGCTTCGTGCTCTGTGAGGGCAGCGAGGCTGCCTCCTGACTGTATTCTCTGCATAAGCCGACTGTGGATACCAGCGAGCCAACAGCACATCGTTAGCTCCCATCCCAGCTTGCTTGCCTGACTGTTATTTCTGCTTGCTGTTCATATGTAAACAAAGACTACTGCTTACCTTCTATAGTGGGGAAGCCAGCGGTTGGAGGAGGCTGCCAGAAAGAAATGAAGGTTGGGTTAGTAAAGCAAAACCTAATGCCGTCTCCAAAACAAAACTAAAAATGCTTCCTTTGAACTTGCCAAGGCAGTTCCATAAAGAGGCAGGGCAAGGCAACTTGGAATCCCAAAGAAAAGTTTCCCCCACCCCCCCATCCCAGATTGGATTTCACAGATCTTGCATTCCTGTCTCAGAGCTGAAGATGTCAACCAAACCATCTTGCCAGCTCACTGCAAGGAATAGCAGTGAAAGACAGGCATGGCATGAGGAGTGGGGAAAGTCACTGCCCTTCCAGCAGGAGCCAATGCTAGAAAGAGCAGAGAGATGCTGGCTGCTCAGTACCAGTCCCAGGCTCTTGCTAAGAAAGGTCACTAGTAGCCGGCTGCTCTGTGCCTCTGCAGCTCTCCACCCCGGGCAATACACTGTAAGCAGCACCACAGCGGACCATCCATTCTACCAACGCATCAGGACATTACCAGCTCCTTTGGCCTCCGGCTCTGATCCACCATGTCTAACAGGGGATATGCCTTCCTCAGTGCCTCTATGGTGACCACATGCTTGAACCCCAGGCTATTTCAGACCATCAAGGAAAGATGTGGAGACTGGTGGGGTTTTTTTAAGTTACTTGCAAAGGCATTTACAGAATTAAGAAACCTAAAGGTTATAAAAAAAAAGCAGACTGGGGTGACTTACTTTGTGATCAGCAATCCCTGGAAATAGGCAAAGAGCCGAGGTTGCTCCAAGCCAGAATGGATGTGCTTTGGGAGACCTTTAAGGCCAGGGTTCTCGTACCAGTGCAGCACATGGGGCTGGTCAGGCTTGCTAGCTAGAAGCAGAATCAGTGCAGCTCTGCTCAGACCAGCTGGTGAAAAGAAAATGGCCTGTGCTGACAAAACTATGCAAGTGAAGGTTGAGTTGCATTCGCTTGCAGAACACCTTGCCCTTAGCTCACCCTGCTGGCCCTGTGGAAACACAGAGGGGCCAAGGTTTTGTACCGAATGAAGTTAAATGTTAAGCACAGGGTGTGACCGTGTGTGTGCACAGGCTGAGATGTCCTAAACCCTGCAGGCAGTTCCTACCTTCCTGCAGACACGGGATATGTCAGACCTGCTGTGCCCTTGCCTCAGCCAGGCAATATGCATGTGGCATTGTCATTTAGACCATGTCCCTATACTGGGACGCTCTGGTTCTAATGGTATTTGTGTTCCTTCAATTGCCGTCAGATTCCTGGGGAAAACCTTAGCTGTGGGAGAGTTGGGAGTGATCTCTAATGGACTTTGCATTAGAAAGAATGGGAAGGAGCACAGTTTTATCTCAACAGTGAGAGAGGCCCAAAGCTGATGGGAGTCTTCATAGTGACATCTGACCAGCAGTACCAGCAATGCAGCTAACAGGAGAGAGAATCAGTGTGAGAAGGCAGACGCAGACCAAGGACAGCCAGGAGGTGACCAAGACGGAGATCAACAGTTAGCACCTGCTTCTGAGCCTCTCCATGAGGGTGCCTCCCCACAAGAGGAGAGCAGCGACCCTTCTGTCTCCTTGCGCTTCAACAAGGTGACTGATCGGGGGCCAGGGCTAGGGGCAGGGCAGGAGCAGCAGCGCTTAGCTGGGAAGCGGCAGCGGGATGCGCAGAGCAGCGGGAGGCAGGCGCAGCAAAGGATACTTCTGGGCGTTCTCCTCCACGGGCCCCTGCCCGGCCACCAGCATGCGCTTCTGGTGGAACTGGCTGAAGAGCCGCAGGGGGCTGTGGGACAGGATCACCTGCTCTGGAGACACCTGCGGGAGGGAGGAGAGGCTGACGGGGGATCCGCGGGCAGGATTTCCCCCTTGATCCCTTCCCCGTGCTGCCACCGGCCGCCCGCCCGCCCGCCGTCCCCTCGGGCCGAGGCAGGGCCGGTCACTCGCTGGTGCTGCCACCCTCCTCCTCCTCCTCCCGGTGCTCCCGTCCAAAGCCGGGGCAGCTGAACGGGGACGGCGGCGGGCCGTGACGAACCCGCTTCCCAGCGGCGTGGGCTCCGTCTGACCCCGCCGAGGGAGCCTCCTCGTCCGTCCCCCCCCCCGCCCCCCCGCCCTCTCCTCCCGGTCCCCGCCGTTACCTGCAGCCCCAGCGCCTGGGAGAGCTCTCGGGCCTTGGCCGACCTCAGGCAGTTGCCGGCGTTGGTCAGGAAGACGACGGGCACCCGGAGCCGCCCGCTGCTGTCCGCCAGCCTCCGGAAGGCCTGGCGGGCGGCGGGCACCGCCTGGCTGCCCCGCACCAGCACCCCGTCCACGTCGAAGAGGAACCCGAAGGCCGGCGGCTGCAAGGCGAGCGGAGGGGACGGTCACCCGCCGCCGGGAGCCCTTC
>JAVKLA010000024.1:15507271-15562347 GCA_034782735.1 Sagittarius serpentarius | reverse complement strand
GCTCACCTGAGGTGCGGCCCCCCCCTCTTCTCCCCCCCCCCCCCACCGCTGTACCCTGTAAGGCTGGCCGCTGGCCTGCGGGTAGCGGGGCTGCTGGCAGGGGAAGGGGTGTGGATGGGGGTGGGGGGTGTTGTTGTTCTGCTCCGAAGTGAACTTTGGAGATGCGGGGCAGGGGAGGGGCGGGTTCTAACCTTCCCCCCCCGCCCCGCCACCCCGGGCGAGGTGCCGGCCCCGGTAACGCCCGTTGCGTGCTCTGCCGCCTTTGGATCCGCCGTAGCAGAAAGCATTGGTGTGGTTTGGGTTGCCACGGCACAGGGAGGGATCGTTGGACGCAGGGACTGGGGTCGGCGGGGGATTTTGGACACACGAGGGTTGGTGGAGAGGGTGGCCGTGTTACCGGCCAGGCTACCCACCGTCAAAGAGGTGCCCCCAAAGCGTGTGTGTGCACCCCAGCGAGCGTTCCCAGCAGGCTGGCAGAGCTGCTGTATTTATTTTTACAAGGAAGACTGCCCAGCAGGCTGAAGCGCTTATTTTTAAACCAAGGCGGAGGGAGTTTGCCAGCGGTCAGGCACGGGCTGAGCCTGGCACATGCAGCAGGAACCGACAGCCGCATGGCTGCCAAGCACCGCACCCTGCGGCGCCTGCTTTGGCTGCTGAACCCCCATCCTCCCAGCACCGGCAGGCAGACCTTAGCCCGTCATCCCTGTGCTAAACGCCCGATTGTGTAATTTTCTCTTCAAGACCTAAAACTTTCTCTGTGACTCTGCTAGGAGCTTCCCATTTCGCATGTTATACAGGGATGCACCTCACAATTTCTTCTGCCGGCACATCTGGCAAGAGACATATCCCCTAATACCCCTAGAGGTGGTCTGTCTGCCCTTCTCACACCAGCCCACAAGAGACTCCCTCTTCTTCCCCTCCCTACACTGTACTTAGATGTTTCCCCCACTCCCTTTCATAGCTGCCTTTAAAGGCAAGCAAAAGAGGCAGTTGCCCACAGCCTTCTCCTGCGGGTTCCTATGTAAACTTTGCAGCTCTGTTTTCCCTGTCATGATCCCCCCCCCTCAGACCTTCTAACATCCCCCTTGAAAGCAGCCATACCGTCCATCTCTTTTCTTACCATAGAGGCTGTAATGGCCTGAACCAGCCCTCCCCCCCGCCTCGGTTTATCTCTTCCCTTTCTCAGCTGCAGCCTGCTCGTGGAATGATGGACAAGCTAAAGGCTGAGAAAATACAGTAAAATGCCTTCCTTATCCTGTAATGACCAAGGGGGAGGACACAGCCTGATAAAAATGACAAGCCAGAAGAACTGAGAGCCAAACCCTTCACCTGCCTGTCCCGCAGCAGACAGAAAACATTTGATAGACCTGCCACGATTGCAACTGCTGCAAGCCTGGAAAGAAAGGAATGAAGTACTGAGCCAATTAGAGCTACAAGTTTCTAGCTAAAGAAATGTCCTTCTGCTACCTGTGAAGAGACTAATTCAGAGACTAACGGGAGAAAAACCTGAAGCAGGCTGCGCATCAGGAGCTGGTGGAAAACACATCTGTAGCCCTGTGTTTTATGGCCAGAGGGCTTTGCTTTAGCATCTGGCATCTGCGTAGTCCCACTGCAGTGATGGAGGCTCACATGACATATAGATCCAGCTGCTTGCTTGGGCCTATCTCTATTTTCAACCAGCTACTTTACTCCTCTGTTTTTATTGGCATGATTTTTGACAGCAACCACTAGTGCTGGATCAGCCATTTCCTGCCGGTGAGTGACCACGAGGCAAACATTTCATTTGCTAAAGTGCCCCAAAGGCGGTCTGAGCTGCTGTGCAACAAAACACCGACAGACCTGTGACATGGTGTGCTGTGAACAAAGCTCCGTCCACCTCCCATTTAAACAAATGCAACCTGAAGAGGCCACAGGGACGCACCGACGGGGGAGGTCACAGGCATAAGGCTTGATGTATTCCTATGACTGCTTGAAGTAAGCAGCATAGAAACTTCCATGGATTTTCTGTTCTGCTTCCTTACTCCTGAGTCCGGATGGAGACTGAAGGGGAACACTTTCTGCCCCTTTAGGTCTGCCCTACTCAGCCTCTGGCCACCCTTGTAGCTGTCTCCAGCCCTGCTTACCCAAATACCTCTTTCATCTCAGGTCTTCAGGTTCTCTAGCTGGTAAGAGAGGTAGCACAAGCAAATCATGTCCGTTGGGTGGTCTCTGTATGAAAAACGCAGCCCAGAGCTGGATGCAGCTACTGTGTGGTTTGGGGAAGGGGGTCTGGGGGACCTGTGTCATGTCTCTGTCAGGTGGCTCGGGCTTGACTCCACAGCGATTAGCCCCCCCCGGATCAAATTGCCCTTTGCACCATGCTGTGAAGACATTTCAGACCCCCTCATAACTGTGCTCCAGAGTGAGTGATGCGAAACATCCCCCCTCCACTGCACATTCCAGATTAAAACCTCACATGAAACACAGGTATCCCCCGTTCTTTTTAACAGAAGAAAAAAGGGAGGAAAAACCACCACAATGGGAACAGGTTTAAAGATTGAAATATATACTGTATTCTGAAAGAGACAGGCAAGAAAGAATTGTATGCGATGCATTTGCACAACAAATGTGAGCAGGGTGCCAGGGTACTGAGGGTAAGGGAATGGACTGGCAGCAAAATCCTTGACATGTTACTGTGAATGCTAAGATCTGAGTTTCAATGAAGGCCCACAGCTAAAGTTACCCAAAGCTTTGGGGATAGCTGAATGGATTGATCTTTCTCAACTGCTGTGGTCCAGCCTAAATCCCTCCTCTTTTTGCACATCCACAGTTAGGGAGGTCGGGGACACAGTCTGAGTTTCTCAGTTTGCACCTTTCTCAGAACTAAGGCATGCTCTACGGAAGACTTGATCCCCAGCAGTAAAGGAGGCCAGCCCTCCTCCCGTCTGACCCTCTAAGGCCCTAAAGATGGTTAAAGCCCATCTATTGCTAGGGGACTCTTAGGAAGCCGCAGTCACCACACATGGCAATGTCCTGTTCAAGGAGGGATCCAGGGAAGGCTACACCACTGGGGCGAGACACCTCCATGCACTTCAGGTTCACATTTAAACATGTGTGATCAGGACAGGAAAATTTCGGCTATCTGACCAACCCTAAGATGGATACCTTCAGCAGAAGTGGAATCACTAGGCTACTCACAAATACAAGCTGCCCTGTAGGGTGAAGTTTCACCTTTCTGAGGGCTTCATCTGAAGATCACCTCGGACCTGTACAATTTTAAACCCCCAGTGATTTCTGTGCTGTAATCGCAAACAGCATCACTCACTGGTGGCTCCAGACACTGGGCCGCATCACGTCACTGTTCCTGATGCAAAGTTAGTAAATGGCCAAGTGCGCAACAGGGTTTTCCTAGGAAGGCAAGAACAAACTAGGCACAACAGGTAAACCGGTCCCAGCGAGTGTTTGGCAAACAGAAGATCTAGCCCTGCTGCTAATGCAGGTAACGAGGAGGGAGGACTACAGGTAACTAAAAGGTCATCAGTGGTTCAAGCCCTCAAGAGACCATGCGCAGGAAGAGCTGAAACCTTTCCACTGTGGCAGAAAAAGAAGGGACATGGGTCAATCTGTGTTGAGGAACTCAGCTCCTCCCACACTGGTTCCATAATGATTAGCTTCACCTTGGCAGCAAAGAGGCTCACTTAAGGGAGAATCAGATCATGGCAAATAAAAGATCTTTCTCCATCCACATACAGCAAAGCTGAAAGATCAGGGACTCAGAGGAACTGGGCTTTTGGTCGCTGGTTAGCAGCTGTTCCACCTGTTTGCAGCAGTTTTCCTCAGCAGCATTACAAGTAAGGCATTTCCCAAGTCAGCATTTATAATCTGACCATGACCAAAGCCTGCCTTGGGGACTTCAGACTGAGCTCTGTATGCAACACCCATGGAGGAGGAGGAGGAAAGGTGTCTCTACTCTGGCTCCTCCTCCAGTATAAAGCTCATCCCAGGATCAAACCTGCATCAAGGCCCAGGAAAGGGCAAAGAGCAGCTGCTAGTGCCTCAGAGGAAGGTGTGGGGTGTGTGGGCAGAGAGAGCTGGAGTGGAGGCAGCTGTGGCTGAAAAGGGCTAGGCTGTGAGGCACTCAACCCCCTTGGTTAGCGAGGTGCGTGACGGGGTTCTTGCTTTTTGCTTTCTGTGGTTTGCACTGCTGGCTTCTGCAATGTAGACACCTTTGGTTTGTTGTGGTTTTATTTGGTTTTGGTTGTGGGGTTTGTAGTGTGGTTTTGGTTTTTTTCCCCTAGGATAGCTAGAAATGAACTTGCAGCCTGTGAAATGTGGACGATTTAACATGGCATGCACGGGCTGCACAGCTTGATCCACTTCTGCAGTAAGTATATTTGCCTCCTGCTAAGGTGTTTTAACCAAGGTCAGTGGAAATAAACACTATGGCCAGGCAGCTTGAGACAATTAGCAGAAAACATAAAGACAGCCAATTTGCCCAAGCTGGTCAGATCAGGAAACAACAGTCCTTGCAAGGCTGCAGTGCAGAGGAGGGAGGTGTCTTTCAGCAGGAACTTTTGTAAATTCTCCCTTGGCTAATGAAACCAACATAATTGTACTGAAGTCAGGGAGAGATGCTGGGTGATCCTGGCCACGTGCTTGGGGTATGTGCACCGAAGGATTTTGCTGAATTTATTTAGCGTCTCTTCTTTAATCTCCCTGTAACTAGTTCTTGTCCTGATATTTTTTTATGATGTTAAGAAAGGGAATCTGCTTGTCCAACCACTATTTATTGTGTAGTTACTGCAATACCTTTTTGCCAAAACGCTGGAAACTACAAAGGTTGAAGTGAACACTACAGATATCCACAGGGTGAGAGTAGTTCTCCACCGAGGTGAAAAATCTGTCTGACAGGCTGAATAAGGGCACATTCGCACTCAGAGTTAGGCAACAAAGGCTGGTAGTGGAACCCCCTGAAATCAAAAGGTGTTTGCTATAAATGCAGAGGCTTGTGTTAACATGTCCCAGTGCAGGTGGACAGTTTTAATCAAGCTGGGCCTGAGAAGCCAGGGAGTTTTTTCTCAGCTGAAAAATGTTTTGGCTTCCTTGTGACCAGAGGACAGGAAAAGATTTTGCAGCAAAAAAAAAAAAACCAAACTGTTGGCAACTGAGGCACCTATTTTTTGGCTTTATGATCACTGTGCAACCAGGCTTAAATGTTCTGGAAGCAAGTTCCATCAGCTTGTCTCCAGCCATGGCAGGTCCTGAAATAGCAGACATCAGACCTATGACTGGTTCTTCGACCTAGCAGTGCTATTTTGGCAGCAGGCCCAGGGTTAAACATAACAAGTCATTTTCAGTCCTTGGTCTCCTGAAGGTCAGTGGCCCAAATGGTTGGATGTTTGTCTTAGCTGTTTCCGGACAAGGTCTGCATTTTGTAATGATAAGGGAAAATTCAGAGATCCTCATATTGGCAATCTCCTGCTAACTCTAATTAGAAAGCATGGTTTTCCTGAATAAGGATGTCAGGATTTGGTCATTGGCAATTTTTAATTGTTTTGACTATTTTGAGCAGAGTGGTCTTTTGTTGTTGCTGTAAGGGCTCACTGCTCCCTTTTACCTCCAGTCCATGACTTTCACAGGACAGCACAGCTCATTCTTAGCATTAAGCCTAGCTTACCAGAGTCACCTATGGCCAGGTGAGACTGTGAGGTTCATTCATCTGCTCAAGTCATGTGGAAGAAGCAGTCTCTCTCTTAGCAATAAGCCTGGCTCGCTCTGGCTTGTCAAATGCCTTCTGAGATGAGTCTCCTCCCCTCTAAAGCTCCCTCAAAAAGCTATCGGAGAGGTCAGCCACAAAGTGGTCCCATTTTTTCTGCCAGACCTCTCTGGCCTTGGCTTTCTCTTCTGGTAGCATGGCACTGTATCTGTGAGGAGGAGAAAAGTCAGTATCAGACAGGAGACAAGGGGGCAGCTGTTTCAAGACCAGTGACCAAAATGAAAAGGCAGGAAGCAGCAACAGATTAACCCTTGCGGGATGTGCCTACACCACACAGAGTAACGCAGTGCAAAGAGCCTTGAGCTGCTGCTGGCTGGGCTCACACTGGGGTGAGAAGCATCATGGCCGTATCAACAGCTACTGAGTCCTGCACCATGAGGACAAACAGCTCAGTCTGCAAAAGCTGCAGGTTCACTGGGTGGCACCGAGTGACTAGCACAGAAGAGACAACGCTGCTGTTGCTTTCAGATGTCCCCTGGGCTTGGTCCAAATTGGTAGGAAATAGGAGTATTTGTCTCCCTGGCCAAGTGGGGACTTGGGATCGGCATGAGGACTGGCACAGGATTTGGCAAACAGATAAGAGTCTAGGAATGTGTGGAAAGACCCTGGGTGCCATATGCAAACTATTTTGGGACATATATAGCTGTCCAGATAAACAGAAAAAGTGGTTAAACACACCCAAACTACATGCTGGTAGATTGTCTTCCTGTGTGTTCTCAGTGGGCCACGGCAAACAGCGGAACAAGTCAGATTTGGGCAGAAATAGACAAGTGATATGAAATTGTAACATTTCTACCATACCCAGAACCAGGTGCTGGAGGCAGCTTTGCGAAGGATGGAAAAGGGAGGAATAAGCTGAGACACTGAGTTAGAGAAAGGCACTCAAGGGCATGGGCAGAGGTGCTTCTGGCATCCCTGTGTCCTGCCCTTGGAGGAGACACACAGAGGAGACTTCGGATTAATGGAAGCCTAGTTCATGTAGCAAAGGAGACCCTGGGGCCAAACCCCAAATACAGGAGGTTTCCAGGGAGCAAGCTGATAGTCCCCTTAGCATTACTATGACTATATGAGAGGTGAGGAACTTACTTTATGGAGTTGAGTGCAAGTTGTTTTAAGGTCCTCAGGTTGGCATTCATCCCTCCGATGGCCATGAACACCTCGTAGAAGTCATAGGAGACACCCTTTGCCCCAAAGATAGGGGGATCGTCAGGGCTGATCACCACGGGGTGTCCTTCAGCCATGAGGCTGGCTGCGGGGTGGCTCCGCAAGTCAGCTACCAAGAGCAGGACCTTGGTGGGGAAGGGTGGGAGACAATATGACCTTGGGTTATACAGCATGTGTCACACCGCGTACCTGCTGTAGTTGCCTATGCCAGCAGGTAGTCATCCGGGAGGAAGAGCCTCTAGAGGGCTGTTCAGGGTGTGTCAGGCGTTCTGCTCTGAACTGCTGCAGGGGGACCCTACTTGTCTCCACTGACTATACAAGGAGATTGGATTCTTAAATTAATCACCTAAATCAAGGCCAGTGGGGTGAATAACTTCTGCTTATTTGTAACAATTTGACTGCAAGCATTTCAGGAATAGTCTTTTGGTTACGTATTTGCCAGGACAGCTGAGGGCATCTGGAGCTGGTATCAGGGTTCTCTCCCTCAAGGCTCACACGGGTGCCTTTTACCCCAGAGCATCCTTTCTGATGTGCCCAGGGGACAAGGGACAATGCGCATCACGCTAATGTGTTGCAAAAGAGTTCCCCCTGGTTATGAATTCTGCAAAACCAAAAGGATGCCCAGTTGCTACCCCAGCTTCTCAGCCTCTGGCCCTCCTAGCTTTGAAGTATTTTCCATTGTATCTCTTTAAGCACCTCCCTGGCTCTGGGCCTCACCTCCTCTAGGGAGGACTGCCTGCCCAGGTTCCTCTGGATAGGAATTTAAATGATTTTGAGCTGGCTGGTGTTACAAGCCTTATACATACACAGGGTGTACCTACGTAGCAGACTGCGTGTAATGGGGTGCAAAGGAAACTGAGCCAGCCTGGGTGCAACAAAACATCTAGCTGCCCCCCAGCTCCCTGCTGCTCCTCGCTGCTATGGTAAATCCCATTCTGGTGTCCCAGCCCCAAGACCTAAGCTTTTACCAACATACCTGGTTGGAGATGGGACAGACTTCTACAGGAACGTCCCTCTTCAGAGACAAACTTTTGGCTACTGGGTGTTTAATTAGGGCAAGTCCATGGCCAATCCGACTGGTATTCAGTAGCAATGCATCCAGCACATTATTGTCTACAGAGGTGCCCTGCCAGTCTGAGCAGAGACAGGTAAAAATCACTGCACTGCTGTGAGGAAATATATCTTCTCAAACTGCTAGATGATTTTGTGAATAAATGTCCCAGTTGCAAGGTGAGAGGGTTGTTCTTGCTCTGAGTTCCCACTTTGCACTTTCAGTGAAACAGGGATCCAAATCTGACCAGGACATTGTCCACCATGGAGAAACCCACTCATCTTACCTGGCTTTAGATGTCTGCAGTATTGATCTTACAGCTAAGCTAATCGTGCTGGTCTCTATTCATAGTCAATGGGGAAAACGAATAGTTTCTGGGGAATAGCCTGTGCATTAGGATGAGATGTATTGTGCCTTAGAAGTGCTTGTTACTGTCCACACACAAGTTAGACACAACTGTCAAGCATGGTTAGGATAAATCCCTGAATAATACATTGTCAATAATAATACATTGGCCCAGGAATGAAGGGTAACTATCAGTTACTTTGATGAGTGTATTCAGTTAAGACTTGAGGCTGGGTCAGACATTCCCTCACCTTAAAATGTAAAATAACGGTACAGAAATTCTGTTGCCACTGTGGATGGGGGGTGAGCACGGAGGAGGAAATGGCTACTAGCAATAACTCTTGCAGGATGACTCCATGTCACACACAGAGCAAAGACACTGAGCAACATGGCGCCTACAGTCAAGAGCAGCAAGCAGGTAGGGAGGTGCGTAGGAATGCTACAGCAACAAGCTGATATGGGGAGAAGAGAAAACCAGTTATATACATGTATATACACACACATATCATCTCGATATGGCCAGGCTTGCTTCTTATGTACTTTGCAAGACTTCACCTCTTGCCTCTGCAAGCAATAACAGGCCTTGAGTCCTCATACTTACCAGTCTCCCCAGCATGGAAAAAGTACGGCAAGTTGACCCCCAGGGAATACGGGATGGTCAGGGCATCCTTCAGATCCCATAAAGAATGACCTTCATCCTCATTACCAACCTGGGGGAAGGAGGAAAGGAGTTTTTGAACGTGCTCTGGAAGATGGTGGGACTTACAGCTATATATCACTGAGGTGCCAATTGTACTGAAATTATAGCGCTGTGGGGTAGAAAGCTGACTCTTTCAGGGTTTTTTGTCAATTACCCTCAACAAAATCCTTAGCTGGAGGATCTGCCATCCATTTACACTGATTTTAGTACAGTAGCAGAGGATCTGGCTCTGGTATAAAACATATGCCATATTATACATGTAGTTATATCGCACCTCTAGGGGTTAACGCGAAGCCACGGAAGAAACACAGTTACCAGGTCGAAGCCTGCCAGGGTATCTGGGAAGTGGGCTCTCAGTGCCATGGCAGTGACGATGGCTTCTTTAATCTGGGAAACATTCAGCATCCTAAAAAGCAAGAGACAGAAAGCAGTGCAGAGGCTCACTCCCACGGGCCTGCATTCTTTACGTTTGAGTTGTGAAATGGGGGCCCCAGGAGTATTTCCAAAATGCAAGTTGCTCCTGAATCTGACAACCAGCTTCAGGTCTCCAGAGTAACAGCAGCAGAAAATTGATATTATGAAAGGAAACCCCTGAATGACCAGGAAATGCCTGGCTAGACCCTGCTGTCACTTGAGTTGAGGCATGCTTGTCTGACTCACTGGCTTTCCCATCTACCAAGCAGGGAACACAACAGCATGGAGAGAAATGTTTAAATTTTTTTTTTTTTCCTCTTGACTGTTTTCCTGGGAAGTGGGGCAGTAGCTGCATTTCAAGAGAGTTTTAAATTTAGATTTCTTCCAGCCCTATCAGACTTAAACATCTCAGCACATTTTGCAGACAGACTCTGTCCATACCCAAGCTGGCCAAAGGCAAGCCAGCTCTGAACTGGAAACGGCATCGTGCTGAGCCAGAGTGAGTAAGTGCTGCTGAGAGGTCTGTTATATTTGCTCAGGATCACCTCACATGACTTCACGGCATCTGGCTGACTTGGAGAACAGCCTTGTGCCTGCCTGCAAACAGCGGCACGAACATACCATACAAAGGCTGCCGGGAGAACAGCGTTTCCAGGGTCCCATGAGGACCTTTGCAATACAGAGTGCCCATACTCGGGAGCTGCTGTCACTGCTTCAGTTTCTGCAGAGAGGGAGAGTACATCCAGGCTCAGGAAGACAGCATGCACGGCTTGGACACACGTGCACACAAGCAGCCCTTCCCTTGCTCATTCCCGCACCCAGGGCTCACAGACACTTGTTTCCCTGCCGCACACCATGAGCTAACCCTGGTCACTTTGCACGTACGCAGATTTATATAGATGATTTCTCATCCTCAGCCTTTTACACGTGCCAGGGAATACTTTGGGAGTCAGCATCCCAGGTCTGACAACGCACGTGGGCATTGCTAACCCACTGTGGCACTTCAGCCCAGCCCTCAGCATCACTTCTCCTGGCCTGGACCCCTCTCTCCCCACCGCTGCCACCGAAGCAGCACAGCCAGCCACACACAGGCAGTCTCAGCCCTGCTCAGCCTCTACCTGTGTGCTGTAAATATAATCTTGGCTCCAAGAAAGTCAGGGTGCTCCTTCACAAACTGCCTGGTCACTTCCTGATAGGTTGCCACAGACCACGATTTGTTATGCCGGGTGCCATCCAGTTCATACACCTGCAGGATGAAAAGCACGTGGCAAGCAGAAGTTGGAAGAGGTGTTTTATTGCAGGGTAGGAGAAATGAACTGAAAAAAGCCTTGGGAGAAGCAATGTGCTGCCGTCCTGGCAACAGGGCAGAAAAAAAGGAGTCAAATCTGTGCAGAACATTTTCTTCTTGAAGCCTTTACCAGCTGGCAAGAACCAAGGAGTGGTTTTCCTCCCTCCCATGTGATACAAGAAAGAAGTTTCTCCATGTTCAGATGTGGCAAGCAAGTGCCCCTGAGTACCCAGAGGAGACCATGACCTCTTACTCATGTCTGTATCAAATGCTGGAGCGTTTTTGTCCAGCCGTCTGGCAGCTCACACACTCCCCGTGCCTTGTGGTGGCGGTCTGTCAGCGAAGGCAGCCCCAAGGCACAGAGGGCTGCGCTCCATAAGCTACCAGCTGGGCTGGGCTTCTGCTCCCCTCTGCCAGAGGTTTGCTCCATGACCTTGAGTCAGTCGTTTAGTCTTGCCACGCTTTCCCAGTTCTCTGGCTGCAAACTGGGAAAAATAATCCTTCTGGCATGCTCTATCTCATCAACTTACTTTGTGAGTTCCTCACTGCCAGGGCTATATGCAGGGCTTTTGCCCTGCTTTCAGCAGGGGTGTAGACCCTGCATGCCCCAATTGACACTGACCCACAAAGGCCCTGCCTGGAGCTGCTCACAAACAGTGGCTGAAATCATTCCGCCTGTTCTCTTCTTATCCTCCTCACCTTTTTTTTCTCTTTCACCCTTCTCCTCCACCCTTCAACTGGTCCGTTCCACCTTCTTACTTCCCCTCCGGTGCTGCCCCTTGCAGTGATGCTCCTTGCTAAGCCCCTGCGCTCATCACGCCCTGGCGTCCCCCGTGCAGGCAGCAGCAGCCGTGGGGCGGCCACAGGTGCTCAGAGGAAATTTTCCCCTGCTGCAGCCCATGGGAATGTAAGACTTTACACAGCTGAATTTGCAAACACAGCTGGGTTTGGAGGGGGGGGGCTTTTCCCCAATGTTTGCTGTTTCGCACTAAATCCTGACTTTCATTTACTTTACTTCTGGGGCCGCTTCTGGTGGGCTTTGCTGCAAGGCAAGCTTTTGCAGAGTGCCAGCATTGTTGTCCAAGCCCTGTAGAGGATCTCCAGCCACACAAGCATCTCGCTGTTCCCGTCACACCCTGCTCACCTCGCCTTTCACAGCAAAGCGTTTCCCTTCCCTCTCATCCCCGCTCCAGCCTAGCTGGCACTCCCCTGCCTGTGCTGCCCGTCGGGGCTGGCAGCCCAGCGTGCTCACAGCCCTCGCAGCGTTACCTGGGCTGCAGGCAGCCTGCCTGCCTGTACCTCGCCGCTCGCTGAGCTGCCGGCTGCGAGCGAGGCCGGGGGCTCTGCAGGCTCCCACGCCTGGCGCCAGCATTAGGGGCTGGATGGGAAGCAAATCTTCCCTGCCAAGCCTCTCTTCAAAAGACATTACAACCCTGTCTAAGGGCTGCTGGTAAACGCAGGGTATTTTCCAGTCAGGCCCACGCACTCGTAACACCGCAGATACACTTGGCCCAGAAACCTGAGTGACCTGGGGGGATGCCAGCACTTGCGCTGTCTCACAGGACAGGAATTTTGACATTGCTCTTATTTTCTCTTTCCAGGTACCCCAAAGACAGATGGTGACTGAGTTCAGAGCAACTGGCTCATGACCAACCCCCAGCAAAGTAAGACACATATAAGCTTTGTGGTCTTCTCCCCCTCCTTTTTTTTTTTTTTCTTTTCAATACACCCTTCTCATCTCAGGCACGACAGAGTGCCAGCGTGCAGCCCTGACACTGAGCCTTACTTTGCGATGGGGCCAGCCCGAGCCACAACAGGGTAGGGTTAGCAGCCCCACTCCCCAGCTGTTGCGGGGGAGGCATGTACAAAGCCAGATCAGCCTCCAAATGTGTGACAGCACCTGCCTGTCTGCTGACGGGGTGGCTGCAGACGCTTTCCTAGCAGCAATGATGGTTGCTGGGGTACAGACATTCATCTGCAGCTGGCTGGAGCCCACCAGCCATTACATGCAAGGGCAATGGTTTAAGGAAGTTGCTGGCAGGCGTATTCAGGAGTTGGGCCACCAGTGGGATGTCAGCATGGCTGGTCCATCCGCTGGATGCTGTGGTGCCAGCAACAAGCTACTACCTGCATTCCCATGCACAACCCACCACCACCATCGGGTCCCTCAGGTGCTGCTGGATGGACCTTGCACAGCAGCTTCATTCCTGTTGCAAGGAACTGTTAAGAACATGGAGGCAGGTGGTGTAGTGAGGAGCAGCGGCCCCAGTTCATTTGTTTTGTGAAGGCATCTGCCTCTCTGACAGAGCTCCCACGCCCATGCTGCCCCGCTTGGAGCTGGTCTGGACAACTGTATGGAAAAGATGTGTCTGCAGTGACGAAATTGCCACTGGGAAAGTGGGGACTGTTATAGCTGAAGAACAGTGGTGAGGTCTGCTGGTGCTTGGGAAGGCGTTGGGACAGCATGGGATTGTAGGACAATCTGACCAGCTCTGGCTGACACGCAGGGAGAAAGGCCCAAAGTATTACCAACAGATCTTGGTGTTAGTGTCAATGAAAGGAGCAATTCACACTTCACATACATAGCCAAAATTTAGGTTAAGTTGTCTGCAAATTGTGGAAGACTGTGCTTTGCCAGTCAGTTTACTGGCCTGTTCAGAGAAATCATTCTGAAATAAGCTGTGGATTTAGAATAACGTAACTACTCCAGAATAAGTCGGTATTCAAGATGGGAAATTGTTCCAGAAGAGCTGCCACAGAACAGGTGACTCTGGTGCAGACAAAGCTGAGATACATCTTCCCAACCAGCAAGATTTTGACACAGCTCCGTCAGACTGTACAATGCAGCTTCGTGCTGTTGCCACAGTAGGTATCTTCCTTAGCTGTGAAGAACAAAGCATCTCTCGCTTTCAAGGCCTTGCCTATGCAAATCTCCGACAAAGGCCTTTGAATACCATCAAGGTTTTCCAGCATCCTTAGAAGGGCAGGTATGCAAACATTCAAAAACTAAATTCAAGATAGTGCTTGAGAAACATTATGGAGAAATAAGGATTTAAAAGAATACTAGAGAAGCCAAAAAATACGTACCGCAGGCAGGATAGCTCTTATCTCAACATACTGTACGTTATCTTCATAGAACTCCAGCAGCCCCTGGTAGAAATAGGCCTTGAACACAGGTGCGTAGCAAATAAGTCCAGAGGCAATGAGAAAGACCTCTTCAAATCTTTTCCAAATGAAAGTCTGAGAAGGGTATGCCAGCTCAGGGGCATCTGTCACCAGGGTCAAGTTTCTCAGCAAGCTGTAGAAAAGGGGAAACAGAAGAGGAAGAACTAGAAGAACAAACAAGACAACTGGCTTTCAGCATGCAAAAAGCTGCTGGCTGGTAGCTGGGTGTTCAGTACAGGAGGAAATAGGTTTTCTCCAAGATAGGTGTGAGTTCTATTGTCAGAGACAAAGCTTTGTGGACGTGACACTCTCCCACCCACATGCTCTGTGGTGCAGCAAGGTAGCGGCTGTGTTGAAGGAGGCACGTGTTCTTTGGGCAAGACTAAGGAAAGGTGCAGAGCTGTTCCTGCCGCAGTCGAGGCCCAAGATCTAACTCGGAGCCTGTTGGCACTGCGGTACAACAGGCATAACAATGACTGGTGCAACTAGGAAGCATTCAGGTCATTTTTCTGCCACCTATATTTACTCCTCTAATGGCTGGTACAGCTGATAGCTGACAGGTAAAGAGTCATACACTACATGTTGAGCTACAAGCAGGGTAAGACTAGGTGTTCAAAACCTGCCCCTTCCTTTTTAGAGGGTAAAATCTTGGGGAGTAATAGAGTTACAAAAGCAGGTATGGTGTTTTTATATCATAAGAATTGCACTCTGCTACCCAGGGGTATCCTTAATCTGAAAGTAGGCTAGTACATTACTCCTGCAGACAGTATGTTCTCCCAAACGTCTTCAATGCATGCAAGGAGTTATGACACCCAGCCCTCTGTTCACCAACTAAAGGCAGACTGAGTCTCCAGGAGATGCCATGTACTGGGCCACCATCAGCCTGCTTACTAAGCCTGTAGCTTGTCCTGGTACCTTCATATTGTCGAAATATGTCCTTAGTATAAGCAGGGGGAAAATGACTGTGAATCAGAAATCCTTCCCCTCCACCACCATGGAACAAACCTGATATCCTGCCTGCGTTGCTGTTAACTTCTTCAGATTGTCTTCTGGGAAACAACTGATAAGACTCACAGGTTCTGGCTTTTCCTTAGTGGGACACAAACATATTTATTTCCTCCATAGACTCAGCTGGTGTATAAGCCTCTTTCAGAAATCCAGAGAGACGGCTGGTAGTTTTATCAAGCAGAGTTTAAGGGTGACAGTAATTGCAAGATTATCTAGTTGTGGGTGGCAGCTTGCATTTAGGACAGGGTGAGCATCTGTGCAGCAACGCTGTCCTCTGACAAGCTGATAGCCTTCATGCCCCCCGAAGCCTTGCCTCTGGCGACAGCTCTCCTCCCTCTGCTGTTGGCCACCTGAAGAAGAGTTCATAATAAAATTCCCAGGCCGGTGGGCAAAGTCTAAATGGCAATATGGGGATGATTAACTTCATTCCTGGGTGGACAAACTGAAGCCATTGCAGCAAGCTGCAGAGCCCGTTGCAGGTGGGTGGGCTTACCAGTCTGGCCAGGCCTGATGCTTATCTAGTGTCAGGGGCTAAGCAGGTTCAGATAAAAAAACCTTCAACCGTGCTTCATCTTTCATCTGAGTGTATTGTTTCCCCTCGATAACAGCTACTGATCTTTAATAACGTTTCGTGTTTGATGTCTTGGCCCCCATCCTCCTGCAGTGCTCTGCTCCGTTATATGGGAGGTGTGGGTTTGATTTGTGCTCTTATTATCTTCTTCCAGGAGGCTTCTGTGGATGGAATTAAAAACCTCCCTCCTACAGATGTAAAATGTGATCTGGTCCAAACTCATAAACTAAGACATCCTGGGCAGGGACATCCCTTTTGAGTCCCTCCATCCTGCCCATAAAACGGAGCCTGTTCCCCCAGCATTTGCCTGCTGTTTCACTCTCTAAGGACCCTTTTCCAGCGGCTGCAGTTTCATTTCTTCTTCACTCCCTTAATTTCTTTGCCGGAAACAATTTTAGAGCAAAACTGTACATGAAGAGACGCTCATACTACGTTAAGGATGAGGTTTTAAATGCTCAACAGTCAGGAAAATTCAGAATTAAGGTTTCCACAGCAGCTTCACCTCTGCCCTCCCACGCATTACAATAGGGGCTTTGGTGCCATTATCACAGGACACTGGGCAACACCAGCTACCGTTCAGTAACCCATGCAACCAAATGGGACCGAGCTGGACTATGGCAGGGGCGGGCGGCATTTCAGGCAGGCAGTGGGGAGCACGCAGCAGTGGGAGACACGGCAACATCACCCTCGAAACCAGGAATGCAGGAGGCAGATGGATGTTGAAGGCGCTTATCCAGCTGCCGGAGCTGCGGTGGAGGCCAGCCGCCGGCGGAAAGGGTGTGCTGCAGCTCGGCGGGGAGGGAAGCGGAGGTTTTGTGTGGGAAGAGCTGGGGAAAAGAGACTTTTCCGCTCCCTTCCTGGCCGAAGGGCAGCTCCCTGCCCGCCCTGCACTCCGGTGGAGAGCACCTGCCCGAAGCCGATTGCCGCGCAGGGCTGTTCCCACCAGCCCTGCAAGCACCGAGGGAGAAACCTCCCCAAGGATCAAAAGACCGTGCAAGCCTGTTCTCGCCACCCTGCGCAGCTTCATTTCAGATAAGGACGGGTGGTTAGTTGGGCTCCCACCGCTTTCTCCCCTTGTCCTGTGAGAACTCGGCTCCTCCAGCAACCGGTGTGCACGGGGCTCCCCTCCCTGCCTTTAAATCTGGCTGTACAAACTTGTGGTTGTTTACTTAGCCTGTGCTCTTGGGCTAGAAACAGCAATAAATCCCCACACTGCCCCGCTCCTAAAAGCGCATAAATCAAATAGTGCTTTTTTTATAATCCCCTTCCCTTTGAGACTGATTATTGATCCCTATAACTGTTGAAGATTTATTGCGTAATAGTGATCCATTCTTGATAACTGGATAATCTCCTAAGGGTTCAGTGGCTTTTGCCATCAGTAGCTCATGCAGATGAAGCAAAGCTTCATAAATACCTTTTTTTGCTTCTTTTCTGGAATGGGCCCTCACCAGTGATCAGGTGCAGACTACAAATAGCCTTCCATGTCATGTCATATATGCATTGAACAATGCTATTGCAATGCATATGCCCAAAGGGGCACAGCTAAAGTGACCAGCTAAGGATTATATATTTTCAACTGTGGTTTTACTTTCTCTTTTCCTGTTTTTTTTCCCGTTTTGCTTCTTTGCACTATATAATGCAGAAGAGAAAGGTTTTGTTGCCTTGTTTTTAAAGGGATTATTTTTCCTGCTTCTTTTTCTGTTCTCAATGGGTAATTATACCCCTTTCCTCACCGTAGTATCTGAATGTCTTCCAGTGGTGCATTAAATAGTGCGACTAACATCTGTCACATGTGGTTCATTCGCTTTCTCTCTCTCTCTCGTCCCCTCTTCTTCTCCCCAAGGGGAGACTTGTAGAGGGAGTGGAGTGCTTTGTTTCTGTAGTGGATTTTTATTCATTTTTTTTTCTTTGTAATGCACACACTGCCCTATTTTTCTGTGAGATAAGGCAGTTGGAGGACGTGGAGGGGAAGGTGATGGTGGTCCGGGCAGCCGTTAGCACCCAGGGGAGTTGTTCCCGCAGCTTCGGCCATGGTGTCAGCTCCCTCACAGATGACTTCATCCTGGTGATAGAGAGCTCCGCTGGGCCGCTGGAGCTGCGCTGCCGGGCATGGCCTTAATCCTCGGGCTGCTGGTGGGGGGTGGGGGCGTGCAGTGGTATTTTACAAATATCTGGACTGTCAACTCTGTTTCCCTAAATATCTGGGGGCATGCTCTTGCTTTAGAGATGGTGGCCATTATGTTGCATCTTGAGGAAAAAAATGGCATTCTCCTATATCATAATTGATTGTGAAGTAAATAAGCGAGGATTGTTTTTTCTTTTAAGTCTCAAAGCAAAACTGCCTTCCTTTCTGTGTCTCCTGGTCTGCGGTCTCCTGGCTCTCATAATAGCATCCTTTTGGAAGCTTACCAGTAACAGAATACTCCAGGGTCTTGGCCCATAAGACCTGTGTTTTGAATAGAAATGATCAAACCTTCTTTTGAGGCAAACAAACAAAAAGACTTCCTTCCAAAACACACACACACGTATGTATATGTATGCATATGTACCTACAAATGCAAACAGCAAAAATGCAGATACCTCTCTCCCTCACCCCTTTCTGGTCAGGAATGCAGTAAGGTGAAAGAGGTGCTGGCTCTCGGAAACAGTTCCATTGTTTCCTTCACATTTGCTGATCCACCCTGGCTTGCATTGAGCCCTTCCCTGCTGCCATACTCCCTTGATACTTCCTTGAAACCACCCAACTATCCATCCGTTCCTTCCTCTGACATCTGCTTTCTCTCAGCTTGTCAGTGCTCAAGGGCAAAGAGGAGTGCAGGAAAGAGGTAGCCTGGGATGCACATGTTCAAGAGACTGGGAGAGTTTCCAGAAACTGAGAAGCAGAACAGATTGGGGCCTATTCCTGGCTAGAGACCTATTTCCAGACGGCCAAAAAACATTCCTAACCCCTAGACTAGTACCCAGGGATTAAATGAAAATAGGATGGGAAGCGCCTCAATGTGGCTGTTGTTCGTGTGTTGCACATTATATGCAATGACTCCTCTGCAATTTTGTGGTGATGAGCACAGAAGGGCAAGAAATGAAGGACAACATACTCAAATAAGTAAGTCTGAGCACCCAGGATGCAAGAGATCCAAGTTTGTACTTGGCTCCGGCACATGTTTGCTGAGGAAAATCACTTCATTGGTCTCTGCCTCAGTTTCCACTCTGCCCTTGGGGAGACCCTTGTAGCGGGGTCTGTCTTGTGTCCCTGTGCAGTGCCTGCCACTCTGAAGTCCTCCTCTGACTTGTGGCTACTAGACATTGTCAGACAACTGATACAAAAGAAGGGGAATGTGATAACACTGCCTCTGAAAAGAAGTCATGTTCCCAAACAGCAACACGGGGAACCAAATAATGCACAGCTCCACCCTCCTAGGTGTATAGGATGCCGTGGCCTCTAGCTGCAGCCAGAAAGGGATGTCACGCTGGAGAAATACAACCGAAAACAAATACACCGAAGGGTTGCTCCTGAGACAGTTCTGAAATACCCAGTGCAATTGCTTGGGCTTTAAGGAAGTGAAACTATTTCAAAATCCACTCTTGCGCATTATTTATGGATCTCCTGGTGGGGTTGAAGAGAGCTGGTGCTGTGGTTTTCCCTCCTCATCACTCCCAGTAGAAATGGAAGGGAGCTAATGGGGAACCAGTTTTCTCTTTGGAAGACGTAGATAAGTGACTTCTCACTGGATCTTATTTCTTCCATCACGTGTCAGGGCAGCTGAGCCTCAGGATATAAAAGGTCAAGAGCCCTGGGTCTGGCACTACTTTCTCCTTCCTTTCTGGGCCTTTGTAGGAGAGGGATGGCGGGTGCCCCCGACAGTCAGCTCCCTCCGCCCTGCACCTCACTGTTGTTGGGGAGGGAAGGTAATACCAAGTCAAAGGTCTGGCAGCTCCTCAGCTCCCCAGCCTGACCTCCTTCCTAGATCTGTGGGGCACAGAGCCCAGACGGCTGCCATATGGAGGGGATGCCAGCTCCCTAGGAGTTAAAACGTCTCTAAGAGCACATACCCTCAGTGAAGAGCACTACAGTAAAACCCATCACTTAGGAAATGCTGTAATTAGGGTCACCTGCATCACCTTAACCCAGCCTTCTCCTCATGTGTCAGCATGGCAATACTCTCTTTAATTACATGACACCCCATACTATTTTTCCCGTGGGACCCCAGCTACTCAGTGTTTTCCTTTGTCCTCATCACTCAATGTCTGACTTAATACATTATTTAGCATGCTCTCTCCAGCTCCCCCCCCCCCCCAAACTAGTCGCTTCCTCCTGGCCTTTTTGGCAGGGCTTTGTCCCGGGATCAGTGGCCCCTGGATGGGGAGACAGGGCTCCCTCTTCCTATCACTGCTGGCTGGAGGGGGGAGCTGGCTATTCCCACCCACCTGTAAGTGATTAAATGGTAACACATGGTCCTGATAAAAGGCTGCTAGCAGTTAAGGTAGGAGCAGCTTGTAGGGATGGGAGCTCCTGTAAGAGAGGGGGTGATGTCTTGGGGAGCCATCTGAGGTATGAGCTCCTGGGCAGCTATAAGAGGCCTTGCCTGTAAGGGGAGAAGCTCTGTTAGCAGGAGGGTGTTGAGGGGGACAAGGGTGCTACCAGGCAGAGGACCTGTGTGTAGGGTTCATTGGCTCAGCCAGTGCCCAGGCTCAGACCTAACCCCTTGTCTGAGGGCGGAAGGGCAAGTGGCACTTCCCGGTGCCTGAGGGTCCTGAAACAGGAGGCTCATGCTTCAGCGTGGTGGGTACCAGTGAGGTTTCAAAGACAGTCCTCAGAAAACCAGGTTGGTGTTTGGAGGGGGAGGTTGGGTTGGGGTTTTTTGCTAGTGCAGTAACTAGCATAAGCAGTTTGCCCAACTTCTTGCTCTGAATCGAGACAATGACTTTACAAATGACTTCTCTGCTGTTGCGGAGAGCCTGTTCATCAGCTACCTGACATCCTCAGCCTGTTCCTGGGTACCTCAATGGGTGAGGCAAGGTCTTTCACCATGCAGCCCTGTCCCATGCTGGGAGTACAACCAGCCTGGGTGCTGAGGAGAGGCGAGGGCAGGTCACATAAATCTACTTAAGCCACAGTCTTCAACATCTGTGCAAAGGACCAGAGTGAGCGTGCACAGAAAACGTCATTTCTGATGCTCTCTAACTCTTGTACTTAATGCTGCAATCTTCAAGCTCTTTCACTGCTATTTGCTTGTTCTATGTACACAGCCCTAAATGGAGTTCCCCACTTCCACCGCAGCAAGCAAATGGGAAAGCTGGACCAGAATGATCCTGCTGGCTACACAATGCTCTCGTGATGTACCAGCAGGCTTGCAACTCCTCTTCACTCACCTGCTATCAAACTCGGTCACGTTGCGCAGCTGTTTCCGGTAAGTCTCCAGTAAAACCCACTGGGAGCACTGGGCTGGCACTGGATGAGGAGGGTGAGGCTTGGAAAAGCGAAACCGAACAGTGCCCATGTGGGTGAAGCAGATGTAGCAGTCGGGGAGGTAGGTGGCATTGTACACCAGCCAGTCCACGCTCAGGATGGCATAGTCATGCAGGTGTAAGACAGCACCTGGTGGGAAGAAAAGTATATCCTAATGAGACAAGACAGCTGAGAAGAAGTAACCGAGGTTTAATGTGACAATAGTTTGAGTTTGCCCATGCAGGGGCATCTGGAAATGCTTCTAGATGGCTGTGAATGACCTCTCCCAGCAGAGACTGCACGGCTGCTCTGACTCCCCCGTGCTGGGGGATGCGGCCCCCTCCACATCAAACGTGGGGCAGGCAGAGCGTGACAGCTCCCTGGGAGCGGAGGGAGGGGGGAAGTCAATAGGGAGCTCTGCGTCTCTGCTGGGATGGAAAATGCTCCGAGTTATTAAAGGTCTTTCAGACAGACTTTGCTATGAGCTGGCTCAGGCCCCACTGATTTAAAGAGGAACTTGCACAGTAGGCAGCAGTTTACAAGGCATGCTAGCTGACTGGCAGACCTGAAGCAAGCCTCTGTATCTAAGCTGTTTGAATCCCAGTCTCAATTTTTGCATCTAGTCTGTGTCTCTGCTTTCATCTCTTTGAAACTCTGGCATGCACCAAAATCCCAGAACATGACACATCAGGGAATTTCACTCAGCTGCAGGAGTACCATCTACTTCTATGCCTTATCAAAAGCATGCTCACTTACATTGTACATCTGCTGCTGGCCAGCACAAAGGGCCTCTGGGATGCTCTTTTTATTGTGCAGTATGTTGGCAACTGCCAGTCTTCCTGGCATAGGAAGCATCCTCTGCATGCTCACCTTCCTCAGCCCATCCTTTCATTTTTCTAAAATATCTCCTTTTGCAGAGACTTCCTATGTTATCGGTGCTTGATCTAAACTTCACCTTTGTAAAGGGAAGATACTGTGAGAGCTGAAGTCTTACAGATATGTATTTTATTGGTCTAGGGGAGATCCCATAATCAAAAAGCTTTGACGCCCTTAAGGGTAAAGGGAGAACATGAGTAGCAAGAACAAGACAAAAGACTGGTATGTATGTGACATTAGACAAACTTCAAGACTATACTTTATAGTGGACTAATCTAATATAGACCATAATGTCTATAATCTCCCACTACAGAGGGTCTGACTGTTAAGATGCTGAGCAACTGTGGTAGCTGCTTTCAACAGAGCTAGTGTGACAGAACGGGAATGGTACAGCTGTCTAGATCTGACCCTCCTCTCGCTGGCAATGCTACCTTCTTTCCCTGCGTGAGAGCAGCAATAGAATTTTCAATAGCGCCTGAAACAATAGTAAATTCTAGGGCCTCTGATCAAGACTGAGGCCTCTAAGACTAGGTCCTACTCAAGCAGCTACAAGGATATGATCTTGGTCCTAAAAGCTTGCAGCTCTTGCAAAGATTCTGAGAACCCATTTCAACATGTCCTGGATTGAAAAGTGTTAATTTTTTGTTTTGATTCCTCCTTGGTATCAAAGATACTCCATTGGAGGTGAAGACAGAGGTACTTATAAATTCCTTACTGTTCAATTCAGCGATGAAAGGATAATGATAATTCTGACATAATAATAATTTATGGTAACAGATCAGGATGCTGCAAGCCAGGGATCCTCATCCCACAGCACAGGCTGGGAGGGAGAAGCTGGCAAGTGAGAAAGATGGCTCTTATCCATTTGCCAGTGTCACAGCCTTGCAAGTAAAAAATGCTCCTGTAGAGAAGGTGATACCCAAATCTTCCAAAGCAGGTCACCAGTCTGTTTCCAGGCAGCCATGTGGGCAAGGCCATGGGACTCTTAATCTAAAAAGGGACCGCCTGGAAGGGTGGACATGTTCTTCAGAGTCACAGGGGTATTGACAGTGTTCACTGCAACTGTCTCATATCTTTGGTTAAAGAAGGCACCTTGTTCAGATACTTCCCTACTGAAGCAGACATGCAGAGGGAGAAACTAGTCAGTTGGCAGTCAAGGACTTCCTCCTGTGATCACCTCAACCTCCTGCCTCTCTGCTGAACTGCCAGCAGCTCAGGGACATGGAGACATGAGGCTTCCTGCCACCCAGCATAGGTAGTTTGGATTTCACCTGGCTAAAAGTATCCTCTCCCCCTTTCCATTGCAACCTGGAGTACTGAGCTTTCAGATGCTGCTGTGTCCCAGCTGCTCACCAGAGAATGCACAGGATGGTGCAGTAAAGGTACAATCTCACACCACTATCTAACCTAAAAAGGTCCAAATGCCTTTAAAACTGTGCTGTGGAGTACAGAAACCCCCTTGGTATAGGGTGTCACAGCCCATTAGCACGCAGCTTGCTGCACAACAGGGCAGAAATGACATCTCTAAAGGCAAGAGGAGGAACACCTGCCCTTATAAGCAGAGATCTCCTGTAAGTGCACAGACCAGTACCTGATTAAGAAAGACTGAGAGAATACAACAGTTTTTATATCCTATTCTACAGGTCACATCAACACAGGCTTTGACTTGTGTTCAACAAGTAAAGAAACTTGCAGTGTTGGAGGTAGCACCTTCCTCCTCTGGTGCCCCCAGGCTTTCCAGTGGACTTCCAAGTCTGCTATAGAACCATCTGCAGAAAGACTTATTGGGGGATACAGTATTTTTGGCTAAGAGGTAGGCTAAGATAAGGTTGGTAGCATGTCTGTGGTATGTGTAGGTGGAAAAAGGAAAAGCTCTGGCTGGAACATGCTGAGCAAATGTGGATGTCTGTGATGTCTTTGCTTCCTCTGCCCTTTCTCCACACTTGAAAGGCTGAAGGATCCATATTGTAAGTTATACCAAATGCTACAGTTGCTGGAAACGTGTATTCATCCAATCCATCCCCTTCTTCCTCTCTCCCCCTGCCCCGTCCCCAAGCTCAGAGGCAGGGCTTTTCCTGGAATCCAGCGAGCACGATTCACAGCTCTCATAGGCTCGTCTGCCATATCTTGTGCTTTGTCCCAGCTCTGCCATAGAAAGCAAAATGCGAGAGGAGGCTGAATAAGACAAGCAACCCTTAGGCCAAGCCTACCTTTTGGCATGCGCTTTAAGATGCTGAACACTGTGCTCTTATCAATGAGGCTTTTTGCCCGAAAGAAGTGCATGCTCGGTGGAAACTGTCCCGTAGTTATGGCTGTCGCAACCTCCTCCTTCTTGAGGTTTACGAGCTTCGTACTGAGCTGCTCTTCCCTTTTACTCAGCACCAAATTGCCACCTGTCTGACGGGCTTTCTCCTCCTGCATTAGGGAGTCCCGGTCCTTCCAGAGTGGGGTGGGAAGGCAGAGGGAAGCCAAATTCAGGAGAAGGTATCCCAGCCTTATGCCTTGCCCACATGGAGGCTTCATCTTAAAGCTGCACCTAGGCAGGGGGAGAAGATTGGAGCATTAGCACAGGTCAGAAGGTGACATCTTAGCAATGACCCATGGGGATATTAAACTGTTGGCCCATTCTGCAGAAGTAGTGGGTCAATCGGGTGCTCAGTATTGTGGGGACCATCTGGTACCCATGTCCCCTGTATTTAGGGCTGTGCATTAGCACACTCCCCATGATGCTGATTGTACACAGCAAGACTGCGGGCAGGGTGGAGGAGAGATATTGCTCCCTGGATCAGGCTGGCAGCACATTATGCACACCTGCAATATGGCAAAGGTGTAGCCCTGGAACGGGGGATTGGTGAGGTCAGGACTGCTTGTAAGCTGGGATGGAGTCCCCTAAGCATAAGGGGTGCTGGTGACAAGGTGCTGGCTGTGCTGCTAACGTCCCAGGGAGGGAAGCAGGGGGTCATAGCACTTGAAGTGCTTTTGGTTTTTGCTTGAGCTAATCAGATCCTGATTCCCTATGGTCAAGAGAAGACTTTGTTGCACCTTTATAGTATATTCCAGCTATCAGAAGGGTTAATTTATGGGCAGAAAACCCCATGGCTTCCTCTGCAGTGACAGAGGTGTGTCCCTTCCTTGCAATCCCAGAAGAAAGAAGAGGGAAGGGAGACCATGGGAGTACTAAGAGATCACAGGAGACAGGCACATGTGAACTCTGAGAACTCTGCCCTTCCCAAAAAAGCACAGATGCAATATAATCCTTCAACACCAGGCTTTAGTGACCCTCCACACTGATCTCTCCAGACCAAAGCAGGCTGGAGAAAGGCTCAACATTTTGAAATGATCCCCTGGGAATTACATAGTAAGTCCCTGCTTGTGCACATGTCTTCTGCTTCCAGCCTCTCATCCGTGCATGCGTCTACCAGGATGCCCTTAGCCCCATCAGTGGGTCCCAGGAGATGAAGGCGTGCTGAGGGAGCAATCTGCTGGGAAGAGAATGGGGGTTGACACAGCCCCACGTCAGGCCTGACTCTGAACTTAGAGAAAGAAATCTCCTAACAGGTGCTATCTTATCCCTGGTGAGACTGCCACTTACTGTTAACTTTCCTCCTCCTTGCATCCAGAGCTCGTCCAGCTGCTGCCCGGGAGAGCAGGGAACAGTTGTGTGTCTTGCAAGCCAGTGCTGTCCCAGCAAAGATAAAGAGGCAGGATCTGTCCCGGCAGTGCAGAGCAAGGCACCCGCCACGCAGACAGTTCCTCTTCCTGTGCTGCTGCTCTGGCTTGCTCAGCTTTTATTTATCCCTGTCCCTACTGCTTCATGAATATATAAAGAGGAGGAGGAGGCAGGGGAGGTTATGAGAAAGTGGGACACAGGCGCCTGGGCAGGCAGCTGAAGGGAGCTAGGCTGGGAACTGGGGGGCCAAAGCAGCGGGTTCACCTACAGGAACCCCTCCAGCTCCCACACAGAATAGAGGTGGACTTTTTAACCCGTCATTGACTGCCAGCGAGGCGACCAGGGGCTTGTCTGTGCAGCCCTCCCATGTACCCTGATACACATACGCAGCTTTTAAATATCCTGGAAGAAACACTTAGGCACGCATTCCTGGTATGGGGAAGCTCTTAAGCCCTGCACAGGCTGTCCCAGGAATGCTCATGAGCTTGAGTATCCAATGTGATGTAGAGCACCGTGCATTTAATGCCAACAACACTGCAAACTCTACTTACTAATGGTTTTTTATCTGACAAAATATTAATTTGTAAAAGTAGTTTTAAATGACCTTGCCCGCTCTTTGCCAGCTATGTGAACCAGGCAGACATCAATCCAGCTGGCTGCACTGGGGCTGCATTGGGCACGCAGGGCTAAGCTTGTGCCTGGGGAATAGATCAGGTGGAGGTGGGTACAGTCTGATTTTTTTTTTTTTTTTTTTTAAATCACAACAAATGTTGTAATTTCACGGTTTTATTTTGCACAGTTGAATGGACCAAGTTTTAAAGTTATTTAAAACAGATGTTACATAAACAGCTTCCAGTGGAGAACAAAGTCCATTTGGTTTAATTTAATCAAAATTTTAACCATTTTAATTTTTTAATAAAAAAAGAAAGATCAGATAAGCCAGAAGCTATTGAAAACAACCCACAGCAGTCACAAAGCTCGTTTTTGAGGCAGAGAAAGTAGAGTCTAGTCAATAATAAGTTAATTTCATTAGCTGGCACCACTGCAACAGATTAAAAGTGGGGTGGACAGGCTACCCTGAATATTCCAGCTGGACACCTGCCAGCTTGTCCTCCTCTCCTGCTCCCTTCACCCTTTGCTGTCACCAAGATCAGTCCCAGCATGAGTGCAGGGATCAGCCAGGGTTCCCCAGTGCCCTCCAAGTCCCAGCCAGGGCAGCGTGTCAGGAGGGTGGCCATGGCCCCTTGCCTGCTCCTCAGCAGGATGTTTTTTTTTCCTTGAGTTTTGAGATGATCCTGCTCCCAAAAGGAGATCAGAGGAGCAGAAAGATGACCCAGCTATGCTCTGCAGCAACTGTTAGTTGACGAAAGCAACCCGAGGATGGGAGGTACAAGGAGAGACCACAGAGGGAAGCATGTGGAGTAGAAAAGGGACAGTTCCGTAGGGACAAGCATTCTGCCTACAAATACCTTCAAGGGAACAATATAAGCGAAGGAAGGGAATTGCTCTAATTATCTCAGAGTAGTAAAGCCTGGCATTAGGACCATAAAACCAAATTCAGGCTAGGCAGTTAGAAAACCATCTCTGCAGTGAGCAATTGGGTGCTAGAGACAAGTTCCCAGGGAGGAGCATTGAGAGGGGTTAAAACGCTGTGCGAAGGATCTCAAATAGCAGCTCAGAGTCAGGCAGGGGTCTTGGAAATGCCTGCCAGAGGGCCCCCGAGATTTGCAGTACTGGTTCATCCTGTCAAATTGAGTTTAAAAAACAAAACCGAAGTCCAGTGCTAAAGCACTTCTTTAATGGGATTTTTCCACGTAACCAATTGCAGCCGTTGCCAGGATAGTGCTGTACAGATGTTGCAAGGGTTGTGCTAGGAAATAAGAAGGTGTTTGAGATGCTTTGCTCTCTATTAAAATGTATTCCATGCTCTGAAAACAAAAATCATGGGGGATCAGCACCGGTGAAATAAGACCATAGCCGCTTTTGGACAGGATCCATCTGGACATGGAGGGTGGAAGGAAGGAGAAAAGGGCAACCCAAGCCGGGGTATGGTTGCCATCAGCCAGGAGACCCATTGGTGGGAGGACCTGGGTTCCTCTAATGCCTGCAGACATTCACAGCTCTGGTTTCAGACCTCCCTGGGAACCAAGGCATGCATAGGAAGACTTGGCCTGTATAAAGGACTGACAGGGAATGTTGTAGGGATCATTCCCATGCTAACGTATCTCTTGGCTAGTTTGAATTCTTGCTGAGAAGTGGGCAGCCTGTCTGGAGGTTGTGTGATAGCTCTGTGTGTCTGTCCACAAGACCATGATTGCAATTCCTGTCCAGTCTTGACTGCCTCCTGAAATGATCTTAAAATCCCTGGCTAGGGTCCCGCTTGCTGCTTAGCTGGGGCTGATAGGGGCACCAGTCATGCCCTGCTCCTTCATCAAATGCCCTAGCTATTCCCTGGTTTCTTGACCATGCTGACCTCTTGGCTGCTGCAGCTGTACCTAGCAGTGTTCAAAAGCCCTGTTTTAAAGCTGTTGCGGATATGTCTGTGCAAGCTGCAGGCACAGCCTTTCTTTATGCCCAGCTGCACATCAGATGCATGTGAAGCTTTAAATAGCTGGTGGCCACCACTTAGTGCTCTCAGTTGAGTTCCCCTTGGTTCAGTTTCAGTTCCATATGCAAACCAGGTTTTTTCAAACCTTATGAGCTTCTTGGAGGTGATGGCTACCATCTCCTTCAGCATGTTTCCCCACGTCTCCCTCCTGCACCTTCCCTGCTGCTGCCACATCTCAGTGTCTGCTCCCACTGTTCGGTCCCTTGCAGCAGCAGCGGTGCAAAGGGGAGCATGGACGCAGTCCCCAGTGGTGGGGTGCAGAAGGGGGAAGGACCGCAGAGGCAGCAGCAGCATCGGTCTTGCGGACGTGCATTTTTCACTTCACGTTTCAGCTTGGCATCTCACACAGTGCTTTACAGCGTCCTGCAAAGTCCATTTTTCTGCTGCAGCCTCTGCATGGAGGATCAGCTTGCTGTGTGCCACTGCAGATCCCAGCCCCAGATTAAAGCCCCGCAGCACGTGTAGATGATAGCAAAAGTTAGTGATGACAAATCCAGTGGAGGCTACACCTAGGGGTGGTGTAGACCCATCTGTGTTTCCTGTGTGGGCAACCCATTTTGCGTAAGCCAAATCCAAACCAAAGAGCATTTCTGATAGTACAGAGGGTTGAGGTGTCTTTTAGCTTCCTAGCCTCTCTGAACATGCTGAAATCTAAGCCAGACTCTGGAAGTATCACCGCAAGGCCAGGAAGAGAAGGTTGGAGCCGGGAAATGTGTTCCCAGCTCTACCAGTTAGCTATCCTTTCTGTGCCAGCTGCCTCATTTGTGAAATGGGACTAATTCCCTGCCTAGCTGCCCTGCTTGACAGTGGTGGTTATTTACTGTATCTGCTGGTGAAACAGCGATGCTCCCCGGGCCAACGGCTAGATGGCTGCGGTTTTAAAGCAAGTCTGCATAAGAGACATACTCTAGTTTTGAGAGGAAAACTGTGAGGTGGGACAAAGGGCTGGGAGGCAGCCGTAGGCGGGCAGGTGCAGCAGTGAATGGGGGCAGGCTGTGGAAAGCCTGCTCCTTGAACCCCTGCCTCTCTGCTAGGCCTGGGCGAGACCGCAGTGCCAGTCCGCGCTCTGAAGCGGTCCCAGCCTCCCAGCCCCCAGTTAATGCCCGTGAAATGCTTAGAACATGTACAAGTGCTAAGTGCTATAAATTATTATTAAGAATAGAGTGGCCCAGGATGTTTGGGATGATTAAAACCTCTCCAGTGGCCTGCTAAATAACCTCTGCTTTGGTCTGGCTCAGCACAGGTTGGTTTCCCCCGCACCCCCCTGCCCCTTTGTGCCCAGCCAGGTAAAAATATGGGCCATTTACCAGCCAAGCAAGGAGGGCAGTGGGAGCCCTGCAGCAGAGAGGATGACGGTCTGCCATGGGTCATGCCGGCAGCATTGCTCCCCAGCACACAGCCAAGCTCTGCTACCCTCAAGGTGCTCCATCTCCCTTCAGAAACCCTCCCTCCCCTTAGCTGCCCAACCATGCCTCTGTGCATCTGTCCTTCCACTCCTCCTCAGCTACATCCATGGATATCTCATGTTTTAAAATGAATAAGACACGTGAGATGCTACAAGAACTGGAGCTGGTGATGGAGCGAGCCAGGGAAAGAGCTAAACTCCCAGGTTAACGATGAATCACTTGGGGAGTGGAGTCATTGATTTGTAATCACTGCCTGGCTCCCAAATATAATAGCCGTGAATTCCTCTGACCAACGACCAAGATGAGGTGCTTTGGGCAATTCCCAGCACACTTGCAAAAATTCAAATCTGTCTTGCTCGCAGGAGCCCAACAGCTTCATCAGCACTCGCCCTCTAACAAGTGGAGCCGGCAGCAGCCGGCACACACGCCAGGCTGTTGCTGTGCTGCTGCTGAGCTGAGCTTGCAAATAAATAAGTGAAACTGCATAATTTCCTTCAAAATTCTTCCCTCCCCGGGTTGTTCCCTGCTGCTGTCGCCCGGCAGCAGAGGGCTGGGAAGGACAAAACAAAGCGAGCCGGTGTGTATTAGCACCCTGTTGCTTTGGGAGCAAACGGCAGGCTGCCAAGGGCTCCCAGGGCAGGAGCTGAGAGCCCTGGGAAAGAGGCTCAGCGCCATCCAGGGCGGGTCCCAAGCTGACTCCGAGGTTTCTGTGCAAAGGTTCCCGGAGAATATTAGCAGAGCCTCAAGTTTATTATTTGTAGTCTTGTATTCTCTCCCTCTCCTACCTGCTAGGGGCAAAAATGAGAGCAAACTAGGTAACCGAAACATCCTGGATTAGCAAGAGTGCTTGACTCATTCTCTCTAGGGAATGACCTTAGGGAGGGAAGAAGCCCAGTGCCACAGTGGGAAGCATTTCCTTGCTTTTTGTATTAGTCACATCAGGTTTCCTGCCTGACCTGTGGTGTCCATCCGTCACCAGGCTGTGGTGGCTCCCACATACCAGCATGGTTTTGAGGGGGTTGGCCCTAGTATAACAAGCAGGGCAAAATTCCTGTTCCTAAAAGCTATATTCCATCTAAACATCCCCCCGATTCCCAGCCTCCTACTCCACCGACCTGACTTCCCCAACTAGAACCTAAAGCAAACCACATCTGTGCCCTAATACCTCCCCTTCTGCCCCAGGAGTCCATCACGCCTTGATACAGAGGAACTGAGTTCATCCCCGGTCACTCTGCAGCTGTGAGCATCCCAGCATCCCCGCAACCTCTGCCAGGACACCCTGTGTCTCCACATCGACCATCTTCTCATCTCAGTGGCTCTCCATTTCTCTGTATCTACATCACCCAGGTTGCTCCACCATCACATAGACTTCAAGCCCTATCAGTAAGAAGTACAAAGCCTTACAGTGGCACAGCACCATGGTTTCTCTCTCTCTCTCTCTCTCTCTCTCCCTGGGCTCTCACAGAAGTCCCACGAGAAGACACATACGCTACACTGCCTCCCAGAGCTATGGCTCTGTCTTACACTCTAAGATTCCAGAAATGCTTTGGGAGAGAGGTTAGCAAAGGCTGGGGATCACACTGGCAGCTACACCCAACCTTCAGGTGCTCAGAAGTCACCCTACTGTGTACAATTTCTTTTCCTCCTGAGCATGAGGGAAGAAAGTTGGCATTTAGAATGGGCTTATACTACAAAATTAATGGTAGCGAGGAGCACTTGAGTTAAAACCTGACTGCCCAAAAGTGTCTGTCTTGTAGCCAAGCTTCATCCTGCCTAGGCAAACTTCCAAACTTTATTAAAGCCTTGAGATGTCAAAACAAGGCTTCTGCCTCGTTCCCTTTACAGGTACCTCCATATACCATCACTGCAAATACAGATGCTGGCCTCAAGCCAGCTAGCACTAGCAGCACTGCCAGCAAAAACATCATTCCCCCAAGCATTACCCAGCTTCTTAGGCAGGGTTGCACTCTGTGGGGATTTATATTGCTATCAATTGTAGCAGCACCTGAGCAACAGAGCTTAAAGCAAGGTGATGGGTGCTCATCGCAACAAAAGTCACCTGCCCGGGGTGCACAGGCAACAGCAGAGCCCAGCCACTTGGGATCATTACAGGAAAAGTTCAGGGCATTTCTGGCATGCCTAGACTTGTTCATCCTGTTCTTCAGAGGCATTTCAGCCCAGCCCATAACGCTTTGCCTCTTGTCCCCTGGCACCTCCCAACCCCGTCCTGCAGGTAGTGATAGGTGCAATCTTACCTTCGTCGCTGCATTGCCCCAAGAGACGCTCTTTCACTAAAGCACTACAGCACTACCTGCATCAGCACAGCAAGCAGAGAAGTCCTCAATGCACCCACCCCAGCCTGGGTGACAAGAAAGGCATGAAGCACACAGTATGTGTCACTTTTGCAAGACCTTCAGCAGCAAGCTGCAATATAATCACTCACCTCACAAAGTAAGGCACAGACAGGGGCCTCAGGGATATGGCTTGAAGGGTCTTCAAGCCAAACAGCTGATGTCTTTTGGTAGTCACGGGAACACAACCACTTCTCAGCCCGCCCTAGGAACAGATAGCTCAAGCCCACCTTCTTTCAGTCACTGGTGAACAAGCCTTGGCTCTTGAACCTCGCTGTCAGCTCTGAGAATTGCCCCTGCGTGAGTAATACACTGTGCGACAGGATGGGGAATGGTCTGCTGTGTAACCTGGATCATCAGCTATGGGAGGAAGCATGGCTGCAGGGACCAATGCCTCTGGCTTACCCTGGGATCCCACTCCACTTCTAGCATAGCCCCCTCCAGAGTGACATTTTAGGAGCCCTGGGGAGCCATTATCACCATCTGCCTAAAATTCCCCATTCCCATGGCTCTCTTCAGTTTGAGAGACAGCCCTCACAGCTCTAGCACACATTAAGATTTTGGTATGTGGCACATACGTGCAGGAATGCTGCCCATTGCTGCTTTGCATTATAATATGTGAGAGCTGCTTCCTTTATATTCTGCCTGATCGATACGTCTTCTGCAGACGGACAACTCTATTTCCCACTGTGGTTTCACTCCATTGGTGACAGCCAAGGCAAAATCACAGGCAGCATCAGGGATGCAGGCATCAATCAGTGTGTCAGCTGTTAGGAAGCAGGAAGGCCTGGCTGCTCCATGAGGGAACAGGAGCCTGGAGCTGGGGGCAACGGCAAGGCAGGCACAGGGCAGTGGCCACACTGGCAGAGGCACAGTCCCACAACACGCGAGCAAGAAGAGCAGAGCAGGTCTGTTGACAGGTAACCAGGTTCAGCCAAGAGTCCAGCTATTGCTAGGCAAGTCTGTGATGACGAGGCAGATACGAGGTCAAGTCAGGGGCTGAAGTCCAAGGTCCATATAAACAGGGTACATGACACAGGCATGGCTGCAACACAGCTGCGAGGTAGCTCAGGTGGGGACCAAGTGCATGATCCTCAGCTTACAAGTGAAGAGCAGAACAGGCCCTCTCTGAGGGTTTTTAGCAGAGCTTTCTCCAAGAGCTCTCTTCAACACGGGACACCTGCACAATTATCTAAGTTAGCCCTGAGCCCAGGGGGCCAAACCCCCAGGGGATGCACTCAGGGCACTGACACTAGCTACTACACTGTGTAAGCCTTCTCAAGGCAGGTATAGATGCCAGGGAGTAATATAATCTGCTGCCAATCTCCAGGCTCAAGCACCACACCACCACAAATGCCCCTGGTAATAGTAGTGGGCATTTTAAAGGAAAAGACCCCTACCAGACACCCCTCACCTGCATCCCAAGCTCTCTACCCGGTTGGGATGAGCCTGTGTTAAAACCGGTGTTTGTGCAGTGGTCTAATCCTCAGTTCTTCTTCCTTGAACACCAAGCCCTGCCATTATACAACCTGAGGCAAACCATGCAGTAGTACCTGTGTACTGTGGTTTTACTGAGTCTTCCCTCTGAGTTTTTTTACCCTCTTGGTTTTGATTTGACAGCAAATGCCACTTAAACCTGGCTGCCATTTCTTTTGCATCACTGTGAGTTTTCTACAGCTTTGAGCTCTAGTTTCCCTGTCCGATTGTGTAAGGGGCCTTTTGCCAATTCCCTGGCTTTTCGGGAAGGTACAGGGCAGTGGAGGGAGGGATAGGTTTTAGTGTTACAGCCAAGCAGTGGTTTAGCACCCCTGTGCCTTCTGCAGCAGTGAAGTTCTCCACTTTTATAAAGATCTTGCTTGCATGGAAAGGATGTGGAAAGTTGCTGTAAAAAAAAGGGAGCGAATAGAGAAATTGCCAACCGCATAAAAATGACTGTGTTTTAGCACAGTTTTTGAAATGGTGCTGGGGACAGAAAGCAGTGCATAGGTGGGAACTCTGCCTCAGGGTTAATATGTGCGTGCCCACACCTTCTTATGCTAAAAGAGTATTCATGATTTCACTGTGGAGAGGGAGAACTACAAGCCAAGCTGAACTTCTAACTGACTTCAGTGACTCTGGTAGTTTCTGTTTATTCACCCTGTTGTGAGTTGGACCTGAAGCAGATCCTACCTGCACCTCTCTCAGGTGTTCAAAACCTACCTCTGGGAGATGATAGGAAAGATTAAATGCTCACCGTTCCTGCCACCCTCACCAGTCCCTGAGCAGAAGAGGGGGCTAGCAGCCACCAGCACCCTTTCTGGACTCTTCTAGGACCAAGATGAAGATGTATCAAGGTAGTGAAATAAGAGGGGCAGCAGTGCGAAAGGTTCAAAGATTCTGGTCTAAACTCTGCATCCAGCTTCTGCCTCAGTGAGGCCCTACTGCAGTATGAGAAATCAAGTTTAACAAAACATGTGGAGGGCTGTGCCAGAGGCACTGAGACACAACCAGGCTGCAGCTTATTGGAAGGGACCATCTCCGCTAGCGTGAAGAAAGAAGATCCAACAACTGGATTTAGTCTGTGGATATCTTAATGTCTCTGACACCGCCAGCTTGCCTCCTCCTGCTGCCATCCCAGCCCAGCGTGCATTGCCGATCACAGCACTGACGTAAAGCTGTAATTGCCAGCACGGGGAGCGGGGCCAAGGGGAATTCGCTGAGGCAGTCGGGCTCTCCGGCAGCCTGTCAGCTCCTAGGTCTGCAATGGAAATTAACCAATGAAGCTCAAGGAAGCACACCTTAAACAAAAACCCCACCGGCTACACTGAGGAGGCAGGACATGTCCAGCCTGTTGAAATGACCTTATAATTAAAACTTAATAAAAAGTGGCATTTATCGATGAGTTGTATTAACCTTGTCTAAAACCATTTGGACAAATTAAAACTCCTCTCGGTCTTTTCCTGCCACGTTAAAAGCAGCAAGGCATGAAACAGATCAATAACGCTAGCCACATTGGCTCTTTGTTCGGGCCAGAAGAAAGCTTTGCTGTTGGAAAGCTTCAGCTGGCATGGCTTCAGCCACCAAGACGCTGCCTCCTGGCCTCTGCCAGGGCCCCTGCTGGCGAGCCCCAAAAGAGATTGCCAGGGTACTTACATGGGCACATAAAGAATGCTCCCAAAAACGCTGCCGGGGACCAGCTGTCCCACTCCGGGGGACACTTCCAGGTTATTTGCATGAGCAGATATAAATGTATGCCCCAGAGAGCGCTGCCAAGGCCCCTGCTGGCATGCAGCAGGGGCTGCTGCCAGGGTACTCGCCCGGGCACAAAGCAGCACGGGCGTCGGGGTGAGGCTGTCACGGACCCTGTGTGTGCACATCACACCCCTCCAAGGGTGCTTCACGGCACAGCCCCTCGCAGGAGCATAAGCACCCAGGGCCCTGCATCCCAGCTTGATCACTCTCCGCTGCTTCTGTGCCGGCTACAGACCTGTAAAGCAGAAAGACTGCCAGACCTTGAGCTCTTTCCTTCCCTCTCCCAGCTGCGTCCGTCTCTCTCCAGCCACACAACAGCTGAGCAGCTCAGCACCGCGCCACCTGCTCCCCACCTCCAGTCCCCCCCCTCCAAATCCGATGCGCAGCCACCCCGGGGACGGTCAGTGCTTTGCCCCTTCGGCTGCACCCTCCTCCTGTGGGGCTCCGGCCCCCATGGCAGCTGTGGGGCCGATCAAGTGGCAGCAGCCGGGAAATGAGTGGGCACCTTGGGAGGATAACTCTAAAATACGCCCGGCCAAGGCAGGGTAGGCAAGTCAGCCCCGAGCATGCCTCCTCCCCATGCAGCCATGCATGGTGGGCAGCAACAGGCAGGAGAAAGGCATGGGGACAAACGAGATGCCTTGGTCTTCTGTCCACTGTTGGGAATGCTCATGGGTAGTCACAATCTGCTCGCAACGGGCAGTTACTGTGGCTTCTACTAAGAACTGCCCATAAGCACGGGCTCACATTTGCTGCCAGGTTTGCTTAGGCTGCGACCCTGGTGCTTCCCACTGTGGTCCGGCCGGGGTCGGAGTGCTGCTCTTCTCCCCCATCGCTCATCCGCTGGGCTTCAGCAGCTGCTGGCTTGCCACAGTCCATCGCATGTGTGAACACTGCTAAGTGTGTGGATATGGTGGTTTAACTCTGTTTGTTCTCATACTACCAAGTAGTCACAAAGCTGGTCCCTTTTTGGGTGCTGGTAAGTTCTTGGTTTCCGTTACAGCCCGCAGCAGCCAGTGACAGAGGGGAGTCGTGCTTTGGCTGCCAGCAGCCCTTCAATGACTGCAGTTGGTCCACGCACACTACCGGCATGATGTGGGCACACTTCAGCGATACTTTAAATGGTTAAAACACTTTTAGAGAGAAAACATTTAGGAACTTTCTCTTTGGTAATGCCAATGCTGCAGCACGACCAGTGGAACCCAACTTCTGGGAGAAATAAATCTGATAAAAAGAAAGTTTGCTTGTTTGCTTCCCACCCAAGCAGGTAGTTAAGCTGTGGAACTCACTGGCCCAGGACATTTGTTTAAGGCGAAGGATTTATTGCACGTTTTCACAAGCCCTAGCACAAGCCCTTACTGGAGTAAGGACCCTTCAGGCATCACCCTCAAGCCATCCTTCTAACCTTGCATTGCCCCCAGGACTAGTCAGGATTACAGTGGGCACATTCAACGCTTGGCAGTTTAAGCAGAAATAGAGGAACTGGTTTGTGTTGGATCAGACTAACTCTTCCTCTCTTGTAGTGCTGTTTTTGCCAGAGATCGGCATCATGGGCAGGGAGACAAAAGCCTCCGGTAGGTAGGAGCAGGAAAACATCCCTACTGATGAAACACTTCCCAAACTCCACAGGCAAAGGCCGAATTCAGCTTTGGTAAGCAGAGCTTACATCACTAGAAGCTTTTGTTACTGTAATTATAGCTTTTAATATTGTCTGTAAAAATGTTTGAGACCTGCTGAACTCTTTTCTGAATCCTGCTAAGACTCCTGGGCTCCATCACACATGGCAGAAGCAAGTTCCACAGGTAAGATGCGAAAGGTGTGAGAAGATACTGCCTTTAATTGTCCTGATATGATTTCTAATGTAATTGAATATCTCTGGATTTCACACAATGAAACAGGGAGATGAGTTCCCAGTGAATCTCTTCAAGCTGCTCATTCTTTTATAGAATTTTATCAAGCTGCAACCACAAAGGAGGGGAAAAAAAGACTTTGACTCAACCCTGGCTGGGGAGGAAAATGCCTTTGTTTTTACTGTGGATTTCTGTTTTCCATTTGTGTTCAGAATTAAAAGTACTCCGTCTAGTGACAAAAGTGTGCTTTTCCCCTTCCTGCACCTTGGTTTTGCCTGGTCTCCTTGCAAAAGCAATGCCAGTGTAGGAGATTAATATAAAGGGTTAGTGAGCAAAATCTGCCACATTGATAAAGGCATATGAAGAGGAAAACCCCACTAAAACCTCAGGCCTCCTGTTCAGTTTGCAGAGTTGCAAAATATAAAAAATTCCCTGTTTAGTAAATTGGGCAAACATGGTCCGGAGCAACTGAGAGACAGATGTGGAACCCCATGATGCCAGTGCTACAGACTCGCTTTTCAAGCTAGAACAATACTTTAAAATGAAAAATTCATTACCCGGATCTGTGAAAAGCAAATGAAGCTCAGCCTTTCCTAACCTTGACATTTTCCAGACTGCTGGCCAAATCCACGGGTAGGACACACGCACGCACATCCACCCCCACCCTTCAAAGGGCTAGCTGGTCTGCCAGAGAATGCCTTTCAGATGTGACTTATCTTCTCCGAATGAGCTGTGACACCACCGAGTCCCAGCGTACAAGGCGCTGTGCATCTATACTTCTAATTAGTAAAACTGGTGGTGGTAAAGGCTTTACGGCTCTGACTGTGCACTGTTCTGGTGTAGTCCGCAAAGACACAAACCAGAGAAAGAGCGGGTTAAAGCAAAGTGCAACAATTAGCAAGTTCATTTGCCAGAAGACCATTTGCATGTGCTATTGCCAATTGCCGCTCCACTTAGCCATCACGAGCTATTTTGGCAACCAGGGTCTGCTCACTGACGTGAGGCTATCCGAACACTGCCCTCCTTGCTGTGTGTTTTGTCCCCTTCCTCCCCCAGCTCTGTCTATAATGTGACAGTTTCTGCCAAACAATGTTAGTGCATTAGCCACTTTTCAAACGATCGCTTCCCCACTGGGTAGGGTCTCTTCAGAGCGAGAGGACGGAGACCGCAAGCCTCTCAGCTCCAAAGAGATTTTCCCCTCTCCGGTTAGTGGTATTCCCTGAGCCCTGCTGATAAAAGACACAGATGTGTCTGCAGAGGAGCAGCTCTCAGTGCCTGCCTCATTCCCCAGAGCCCTCTTCAGCCAGTTTGATGTCTAAGTGGAAGGGAAGAAAATAAGCTGACAGTGGGGTTACCACCCAGATGATTTTCTGAATTGATTAGCTGCTTTTTCATAGGTCTCACAGCCATACAAACAGTAACCTCGTTGGATCTCGCAAGCTAAGTAATGACCTCGGCTAGGAGAGCTCTAGAGAAAGACCAGCCATAATGATGTGCTGCTTCCCTAGGAAAGAGACAAAGGAAAAGCCAGGGGAAAACAATGCGAAGGGAACTAAATAACAGCTAGAAAGAGGCAAGGGAAATACAGCTTGCAAGAGTGAGAGGAAAAATAAGCACATTTCAGCAGCAGCTGGTTTTTTATTCCAATTTGTATGTAAAGGGCTGGGCAGGCAAGGAAAAGAGAGCTCAGAGGACAACTTTTTGACAGCAAGCCTGTGAGTGCAGGGCAGGCTCATCAGCAGCTAAGGGCCTTCTTTGGGTGTGTTATGATAGAGGTGATGTTGTAATAAAATGCAGATCCCTTTGAGCTGTCATGTGCTGGCCAGCCCGCTGCCACATGTCGGATGGCCAGCCACAGCTCCGGCCGTGACCTCCCTGCCAAGCAAAGCCGAGCCATGTGGGGCAAGCATTGTCCCTTGCGCCAGGCTCCCACACCCCAAACCTTCCCAGCCACGAGGTTTGCCGTGAGTTTTGCAGCTCAAGTGGGCACCGTCTGTGCCGCAGACCTCCCGCCGGTGGCTGCCCACCCTGTCCCTGGCCCCAGCTTTCTGCCCCACTGCCACCGGGGCAGGGCGAGCCCAGACCAGGCACCGGAGCTCGGGGTGAGGCCGTGGGGTGGCCTTGGCCCTGCTGAGCCTGGCCCTGGCCCTGGTCCCCGGTGGGGCTGCAGCCCCTGTGGTGGGGCTGCAGCCCCTGTGCCGGGGCTGCCCTGCATCTGTGGGTGGGAGCGGCGGGCAGCAGTGCTGGCTTTCAGTGCTGTCTATCTGTCTGGGGTCTTGCACCCTGGCGGCAAAACCTCTGGGGTCTGCAAACAGGCTTCATATGCCTCTGGGCAGAGCCAGGCTTCAGCAAGGGCTGCCACCAGCCAGGCTGCGGGTGGCACTGGGGCACGCTCTGCTAGACCCCGCAGAGATGATGGGTGGTCTAAAGAGGGGTGAGTTGTGGAAGTGGGGACACTTAGGCTGGACTCCAAAGGACTATGCTAATTTGGATCAGATACTGAAAATCTATCTTTGAAAGGGAACAAATGGTCCAGCCTTCCTAATCTTTTGCTCTTGCCTCCATCTGAAACCCCAGAATAATGCAAATTGGAAGAAGGGTAGGGAGGGTGAGAAGGGTGCTGTGAAGCCTCATCTCATTGCTCTTTCCCATCTATGCTGTGCTAGTCCTGCCAGAGGTTTTTATTTGACCAAAAAAAAAAAAAAAAAGCTGGAAATGAAACCCCCACACACTGTATTCCCTCTGCAAGTGCCCCACGCCCAGAACCGCAGTCTGCTGCTCTCATGGCCTCTAATGAGCTAAGCAAGGCAAGCGCTCATTAGCCCCACCTGGGTCACTCTGCAACTGGGAAAGAGGAGCATTAACCCCCGCATGGCTCCGGAATAAATAGGTGAGCGGCAGATTCATTCCCTGTGGGTGCCTGTCCCGGCCGCAGGCCCCAGGCAGCCTGGCCCTGGAGCAGGGCCCCTTTGGGTGGTGGCTGTACAGGGGTGGATGTGGGTGCGAGGAGGCTGGGTGTGCTGACAGTGCTCCTCCGCAGAGTCCGCTCTCCCAGTGAGGTACTATTAGCTGCAGATTTGGAGGGGAACTTTGGGAGGGGGAAAGATTTGTTATAGCACCGCAAAGCACAGGGCTGCAGTTTTAGCTGTTCTTGTGCCATAAGTGACTTGCTGGTAGCGTCTCCCAGAGTATATCTGCATGGGAACAGAGGAAGGCTCTGGCACGATGGGTACGACCACACTGACAGAGTTTGGCTTGGCGCTGATCTGATGTTTCATAGCCGTCACTTCAGAGAGCTAAGCAAAGCCAGCTGCCAGCTTAAAAAAAAAACAAAACAAAAAAAGTAGATGTGTTTTTTGTTAAAGTTAGGGCACAAGGGGTAAGTGAGCAGCAAAACTATTCCCTGTGCTATCATAGAAGTATTTCTCTCCTATGTCAAGGCTTCTCTCAGATCAGGTATTTTTTTTCAGCTGTAGTAGTGCATCAGGCCCCAATTTAGAGCCTAGGGTGCTGGGTACAACACATACATGTGGGACAAATCAATCACTGCCTCTGGCTGTTTGTAGCCTTTAAGGAAAGGCACTTATACACTGGCTTCACCCAAAATGGTCAGGCAGAGTAAGTAGGAGAATAGAAATAAGTGTGTGGTTCCTTGTTTAGTAAAGTTCATTATTATTTTTAGGAAATTGGTGCTAAACCATAGAAGGCGGCTGTCTGGGGAAGGATGAGAGAGGAATAGGAGCAACTGCTCTGCCTGCAGACAGGAGATGGTGAAGAACACTGAGCGGCAGTAAGTGCTGAAAAGAAAATATGCCTCTGTCCTCCTCTCTCTGGTACAAAGAAACAGCATGGGGCACAGCAGCTGCAGCAGCCAGTAGCAGGAAAAGGATGGAGAGTGCTTAAAATACTTCATGACTCTGACTGAATCTTGGGGCTGCAGAGAAGTTCTGCCTTCCTCTGTGTCCCCCACACCACAGATGGGAGGAAATTTGGGGCAGAGAAGGCCAGTGGTGGAGCCTGGCATGAAAGACACCCCTTCCAGGACTGGGAATTATACCGGGTATACCAAAAACATGCTATCCTGCCTCTCATTCATCCTTTCCAATCAGGGCAGAAGAGTTAGGGAGACCCCCCCCTGAGTTCCCCAGGGCAGGCTCCACAAATGATAGTGTGGCAATGAGCCACTAAATCAGCAGGTGACCAGCGACTTCAAGTCACCCCCCAGCTACTGCTCACAGACTTTTTTTTCTGAGGACCATTTCTCACCTGGCATTGATCACCAACATGGAGATATCAGGAACAGATGCAATGGGCTGACAGCCATTGACCCAGGCTACCTAGTGGCCTTCTGGGTATAGCCAGCAAAGAAAACTTTCCTCCCAAACCCTGCCCTCTCCTATGCTGCTTCAGATGAAAGGCGAAACAGTTGGCTGGAGCTGCTAGATAGCTTCTTGTTCAGCAGCTTTGAGATTTCCATGCAGTTTCCTAAGCAGAAAGGTTAACAGGGATAGTCTATATGGGCTACATATGTACATACACAGATGTTCATTCACACACAGGCCTCCTCACGTTAATAACATTGTAGGAATTTCTTGCCTATCCTAACCATGTAGGCTATCAACACAGGCAATAAAGCCAGAGCATGGCTATTAGCAGTATGGGTCTGTAACACAGTTAAGTAGATCTTGTAGTCAACACTGACATATTTGGCAGTTCATTACAGCACTTGTTGCCTCCCTCTATAGTCTTCCGCCTATAGCATCCAGTGGCATTTAACAAAGACCTATTAATAAAATTGCATAGAGCTACAACTAGATGTTAACATCTTCATTTCACAGACAACAATCTTGAGGCACAGTGATCACTTGTACTAACAGGAATTTAGAATACTAAAACCAATAGCATTAAAAAAAAAGGGTTACTATTTATGCTAGTTCTTTCCATCCTGTATTTTTTCTCAGCTGGATCAAAGGAATTAGTTTGGCTGGTTTCTCTTTTATTTCAAGTCATCTTTACTTTTCTTTCTGTTAATCTTTCCCAGCATGGTCTTCAAAGTCAGGGTTGGGAAGACTGCAGGGGAATTTTGACTGTCAGTTTGGTTTATATTTAATATCACTGTTGTAATGGTATCTGAATGTTTTGCTAAATGAATTTTTGCTTGTTTTTGCTTTCAACTTGACTCCTATGATGCTACTTCAGAACAATGGTACCCCTCTCTCATGGGAAAGAAAAGTCAGTTGAGAAAAGTACTCGCTTTGGAAAGATGAGGGTAGTGTTGTGATGGTTATTTAGAGGCTCTATTTACATTAGAAAGAGAGAGGAGGGAAAGAAAAGAAAAAGTGGTGAAGTTTTGCCTCTCTAAGCAAAGAGACTCCCCAGGAAATGGTGGCCTTATGTGGGGCCCCTTTCTGAGGCCTTAGAAAGCCTGGCACACAGAACCAGAAATCATTTAGGTGGTCATCTCAGCCTAGAGCTCATGGGCAAACTGGTACGTGTGGCCACAGGGCTGACGGGAGAGCACAAGCTAAAGTTGAATGTTATATGCCAGTGGACCAGCCAATGGACCTGGGGAGGCGATGAGCTGGGAAGAAGGCTCCTGTGAGATGCAGTGGCTGCTTAGAAGCTTAAATTAGAGAACGCCCAAAAGATTGTATATTGTCATCCCAACCAAAAAGCTCGTTGAATAGGTGCCACAAAAAATCGGCTCTTCAGGTGTTTGCAATGAACAATGCTTTATCTTCCGTGGGCATCGTTCCCACTTCCAACAAAGGTAGCATAGCACAGCACAGCACAGTGTTGCCTGCAGTATGTTACTGCTTGTGCCCTTGGGCCAGTGAAGAGTGGAGACTGCTGACGTCAGGTGTGCCTACACAGTCAAACGAGAGTGACTCTGGCAAGGGCAGGCACACCCACACTAGCTGCCAGCTCGCCAGCCGAGTAATAACAGGAGTGAGGATACTTGTCACTGATAAACCAAATTCGTACTCAAGTGGGCTGGTCCAGTTCGTGCTGAAGCCTACGCTGCTGCCTCTTCACCACTGCTCTACACATGCTGGCTCAGAGACACACTCCGCATCCCACTTCACTCTGAACACATGCAGGCGTTTGGCGGGAGGTGCTTGAGCTGCCTGAGCTGGGTGCGGCTCCATACGTGCACCCAAAAAACATCTGCCCAGCTCCTGCCTCTTCACAAACCCCAGATCAAAGAGCGGTGGACTTAAACATGAAGTATGGCTGGCAGATAGGCAATGCTTCTTGACAAATGATACTCTGCAAAAAGAAGGATGGCTTTTGTTTCTCTGCTGTTTGTAGAGTCTCGCCCAGAGGAGCAGCAGGATGGGCATAATCTTGTGGGGTGTGAACCACGCGCCATAAATCTCCTGGCCGTGGTGGGTGAGAAGGTGCTTCTCTGCCATGTCTGCCTCACTGGTGAGGGTTTTCTCCCATCTAATTGCTTCACAGAGAACACATGCCCAAGCAGTGTGTTTTGAGAAGAGCAGGCATTGGAAGCCAAGTGGGCCAGGACAAGGTGATCTGCCCCATCTACATGTCTCAGGACATCAGTGCTGCGCGCTGCCGCTTCCCTGAATAGGGGTTTGCAGTACCCATCGTGGCTCCAGAGACTTTCCCCTGTCCACTCTGACTGCTGATCAAAAGTACAAAACATGTTCCATCCAGAAGCATCTCCACAGTATGTACTAAGAAGCCATTTCTCCTCCCAGCAGTCCAGCTGCCTCTAGCATAGACCTTGCACAGCAGGGCACATTTCACCAGAGAAGGGGAAGATTATATTTTCCTCCAGCTGAAGCTGTCTGGAATTGCTTTAAGACCAGCAAAATGCAATTGCTCAGGTTGCAATGTGCCCAGAGCACATGTGCCCAAACACTGCCTGGGGATTTTTAACCACCAGGACTGGCTAGGACCTATATATAATATTAAATCTTAAAAGATAGGATCTCTGGAAACTCCATCCCGCTTTCTCCCCAAACTCACACCTGTCCCCCAGCACCGTGCCGCACTTGGTTCAGCAGCGACCTAGAGGAAAGACTGCCGACTCGGGATGCCCTTCCCATGCTCTCCTGGCTCTCCCTCGGAGGCCTCTCATCCCGTATGGAGCCGGCCCACCTTATGAGATCTCGCTTGAACCGAGCTTTCCCCCCATGTGAGGTAGCACACTTCATGTCACCGATGAGGACAGCCCTAGCTGGGCGTTCGGGGTGACAGGAGGCAGTGGGAGGATTTGCTATTTGCCTGACATGCTGGCTCTCTGATATAAGTTCCTTAACCCCCTCAGGCTCAGCTGTGACTCACTGCCGGTATTTGATCATATTTTCAGAGCAGGATTAATTACGCTTTATTGCTTGTTCGCATAACGGACCAGTATCGTCTTCAAAGGCCATTCTTTGGAGGAGGAGGAAGGAGACGTGCCCCGTAATTTAGTGACCATTGCTTCTAAATTAGAAGGTTAATAGCTTGATCACTTCATATTTTAACCGCCAAGCCTGTTTCCCTCTCTAATTGTAAAGCATAATGTTTTTTATTTCCATACAGCAGTTCCCTGTGGTGCTTCATCTAGATGTGTAAATCAAAGCCTTGCTGATGCTTTTTGGGGCTCGGGGCAGATTCTGCCTTCACCCAGACCATAAAGTGGGGTCACCCCCACAGCTGCCAGCAAAGTTACCCCATTTTGTCTGCATATCGCTGGGAGCAGCCCCTGGGAACAGGCAAGGGAAAGGTGGCCCCTAAGAGAACCGTCAGGATGGTTGGGTGCCGAGTACTTTTGCAAATCGGACTGTTTATCTAGGTGATTACACACAGCATTTACTTCAAGTGGCTGATTTTTTTGATGCCATAGTCAAGCAGGGCAGATGGCATCCTGGGGGCTGAGGTGGACAGACAGAGCTGTCAGCATACATCCCTCTCTTCCCAGCAGGAAAATGAGGCTTAGACATGAGGGTGAACCAGGAAGGCTGGATGTGGGAAACACAAAACTTGAAAGCTCTTAAGTGCAGAAAAAAGAATAAATCAGCCAGCCCGTCCCCCTGCCAGTGCAGGCCTTTCTCCATTACATATTTACTTGTATTTTCATCAAGTCACAGGTTTAAAACAATTCAGGTGCTTCCACAGGAGCAACCATTCCACCACAGCCAGGTCGTTTGCAGCAGGATCCTTACCTTGAATTTAGGGGAAAGCTGAGGTGCATTGGCAGAGCTGTTTGGGGAGGCGGGAACTGAAGCCTAGAGGTTCCTCTGGCCAAGACTATGATCCATGTATCAGATCTCTGTTCAGGAGCCTACAGCACCCCTCCTGCCTAATGCCTGACTGTCAGGAGTGCTAGCAGCTTGTATTGACATCCTATTAGCACAGGAAACCCTGGAGCTGAGCCTCAAGTGTCTGATGAGAGGTAGTAAATGAAAACCAGCTGGAAGAGTCTATGGATGATGGTGTCACTAATGGTGCAAGCAGGTCTTTTCTTTCCACTTCTACACTGCTGGTTTAAACTGGACTGGTGACCAGGAGAGGTGACCGGCTGCTGTCATTGTGTGGCCTGTCTTAAATACACCACATGGCCTAAGTCCACACCTCTGAAAGCCTCTGAACAGAAGAGTTGCCATGGAGGACATGAGGGCTCCATCAGCCAGGCAGGGTTACTTCCCAGCAGACAGTCATTTCATCAGTAAGGAGAACACTGCCGTGCAAATCAAGTCCAAGGAGCAATACTTTGGGCAGCTTCAGAACATTGATTTTTGTGGCAATTGGAGCCAAAACCTTGCACAAACACTTGCAAAACCATACCAGTGGCCCAAGCTCCCTGGATTTGGTATTAGATGCATGTACAAAACAGTATGCTGAGAGGAAGGGAGAACCAGGGAGTCTAAGGAGAGAGTAGCACCCCGCATCACTTCTCGTACTGCTCAGTGCACCCTGTGTGCTGCAGCATGCGTAACGGGAACAGCCACGCTGCCTTGCAGCCCCCCTGCCCCCACTCACAGTGCCATGCTCAGGCTGCGTCAGCCCCCGGGAAGGACCGTTTCTGGGCTGGGTACAGGGATGCGCTGCTGGTGCCTTGGAGGAATGAAGCTGGTGTCTGCACAATGCAAAGCTTAAAAACATTTCCCAGCCCCTGTGGAAATGCAGTAGGAAGAGCAGCCTGCCTTCTCTGGGCTAACTCACCCCTTGGCTAGCCAGGTGCCCCCTGCCTCAGTAGGCATAGCTACTGGAGAGGCTGGGGCGAGAAGGGGTGCCAGCTGCCAGCACCTCAGGTCTGTTCTAATGGACGTTTGGCACTAATGGAAATAGCCCCTAAAGTCAAGACTGTGCTCCTGTGGAGCTGTCAGGCTCTCCCTTAACTGGTCGACAGAAAAAGTTGAGTAGCTTAAAACTCCCTATTTACAAGCAGGACTGTTCTGGGAAAGGTCTGGAGATGACTAACCGGATTAGTCACTAGCCCTTTCCCTTTGAGGCTGGGCACTTAAAATCCTTTCACTCCATGAATCTGCCAGCTACCCCCCACTTCAAGCTGCCTACAGTCACTTTTCTCTGAGCAACTTGATATCCAAACAGGTTTTGAAAGTCTTTCATGGACCTTGTTGTGACTGAGACCTGCCTGGATTACTTGTGCCAGAGGAAGTGATCCTAGATGTTTTCCTTTCACTGGAACCAAAGATGTGTCTAAACCAGTTTAAACCCTGTTTATGCTGGGTGAGTTTAATTATACCTACTGAATTAACTAAACCAGTAAAAGTGCAGCTTAAACTGGTTCATGAGCAGCTACATTAGGGATCTGGAAATAAATAAAATTTGTTATATGTCAGAGAAACTTTTCTCCAAGTGGGCCAGACTTCATACTGTAGCCATTACTGGGAATGACAATTCCCTGCCTTTGGTATTTACAGAGAAACTGGATTAAGTCTCTCCATCTCACATAAGTAGGACTTTACAATTTGAAAGCAATAAACACTGAGATACCATGGTAATGAGAGCTGACAGAGCACTAGTATTGACTAATTAAGCCTCACAACTTCCATGAGGTATCTAAATATGACCATTTCCACTTTATAGATGAGGAAAACATATATGAATTGATTTACTCAAAGGCACAGAGCAATTCAGTGAAAGAACTGGAACAACAACTCAGTCCTGCTAATGTCTGGATAGCTGCTCAGCCCTCTGTGAGGCTCTGCCTTATTTCTAGACCTGAGCATCAGTGTAATCTAGTATCCCATTCTTAGCAGCATTTAGAAACAAATTACTTTTAATTTCTGTTGACCGCTATGGAAGGAATGGACTTTGGGTATCTCCCTAGCCAAATGCAGCAGCAATAAGCAGAGGTATCGGTGAGGTTGAAAATGGATGCTGGCGAAGTCGCAACAAGTTAGGATTTGGGAGTCGCACTCACCGCAGAAGTAGCACAGCAGGAAAAGCAACTAATGGGTGGGTGTCAAATGAAGTGTTGGAAAGGACTGTGTTAGCTTAAACTGTCCCAGGTCTTGCCTTTCCAACCCCCATCACGGCTGCAGTAATTGGTGTGCACACAACCATACCTTTTTTTAATTTCTGTGGACGTACATGCAAATTGGTTGGTTTACACCAACACTGAACCTGGCCCAGAAACCTTTGTGGGGAGCACAGCGTTGGCACCAGTTCTGAACAGAAACGACTTTCTCCACACAGGTAGGTACCCAGCAAAAACTCCCGTAGCTGTGTGAGATCAGTGGCTTCAGACAAGAAATCAAGCTTTCCCTCATATCCCATCTTTAGGTCTGAACTACAGAAGGCCGGTTACAACAAAGCAAATCTCAGCTGCACTTCCAGAGCTGCTTTGATACCTCTAATCCCCGTCTAAGAAGGTGTTGAAACAGAGAACAAAATCATCGTGGGTAATAAGCAAAATGGTCTTTTAATTCCCCTCAAGGAACGTAGTTCTTCTCTCCTGGAGCGACTGACGGGGAGCTCCTCTGCGCATGGAGCACCGCCCTGCTGTGAAGCATCCTCTGCGTTTCATCTGGGGCTGTTCTCTTTGCCTGTGAGCGCCTTGCCTCCACAGCATGCTGCACCTGAGCCGAACAAGCTCAGGCTGCGGCAGTGAATCCCAATGAGCCTCTCACTGACTGTTGGAGGCTGTCTATGGGAACCAGTACTGGAGTGCACAGTATGCGTATCAGCACCATTGCTAACCGCTGGTCTGGAAACAATTAAAATATCTCTTTGTTTACGCCGTAGCACTGCTGCCTGTGGAATAGCTGCAGACGGCAGAAGCAGAGACAACAGACCTGGAGAGACATGAAAGTGTTCGGGTTTGTGTGGCTCTCCGCTCTGCTTCCCACCGAGGTTTCCAGGGCAGATCACTAGCTCCTCATCTTGGTTTGCAGCCGTTCAAGCCAGTCAGCATCTGACTCGTCTCTCTGCCAGATGTACAGGCCAGTGCTCGGCAGCAGCCGTGAGCAGGGCTGACCACAAACAAACGCGTACTTGGTAGGCCCCTCTCAGTGCTACTCTTTGGGGAAGACTTGGAAAGATCCAGATTCCCTGGCTTTAAATCCATTGCCACAAATTATCGTTTGCCTGTTGATTGCTCTCTAGGGGACAAAACATCAAGTTACAACCTGTGGTTTTCAGCCCCAGTGGATTAAGAGCAGAAAATCTGTTGAGACCTAAGGCTTAGATCTGTTGGTTTGATATGTAGTTCAGTAAAGCACGCAGGAGAGGAGCCATGATGGAGGATGCTTTGCCACATCAGTGCTAGCCAAATTCGAAGTGGGTAGGTGCTTTTTGACTAAGAGAGCCGATACAAGATAAAAGTGGCACAATGTTACTGATTTTCTGCCTAAACTGATGGTGATGTGTGTGACTGCTGTTACGCTTCATGGAAAGACTGGCTACTCTTCAGTAACATTAAATTACTCCTTCTTTTCAATGGTTTTGCTTAGCTGCAAATAGTGTTGTGAAGTAAATATCTGGGATATTACAAAGAGCACTGATCAGTTTTTCAGGTGCTAGGCCAGGTGTGCAGGAGTGACTACTTTCACATTAACTTGCACATTGAACAAATCAAATGTGTACATCCAGGAGACGAAATAAATACTGCACCACACTTTTTTAATTGTACCCTCCACAGCGTAACAGCTCAGGTCTGCGCATGAGATGTTGGAGGATATGATCTGACCAAGCAATGGGCTCTTGAGCAGATGAGCCTCAAATCCATGTTGCCCATGATGCAGGCTGCAGGAATCATAGAAGACCTTGTAGTTACTCAAAGCTAAAGAGACATGTTTGTGTCCCAGCTACATCTGCAGCCCTGTTTGTGTTAGGTGAAGATTAAATGTAGCTGTATCGATACTATATACCCGACTTCAGCAGCAGACCTTGTGCAAGCTGGTTCACTGCAGCACAGTGCCAAATAAGGGAGAATGCCAGTTTTTTCTTGTGCTACTCCTGTTTCCAACTCCTGTCTCCCACGCTTTCCAGCACTGTCCAGGCAGACTCTGTTCTCTCTCATGCCTCCACTCAGCAGCTGTTGTCTGCACCCAACCATCTCTTCCCCATTCATTCTCTGCCTTAACATCTGACTCTCCTTTTTATTGAGTCCTTCATCTTTTCTCTTGATAACTTAAATTCTCACATTGTTAGGCTCCTCAGACCTCACATTTCGTACCTTCCCCATCTCACCTTCTTATTCAACCCTGCGGCATCCCACTCACCAGCAGAGCCTCCTGCTTGACCTTGCCTTCACTATGCATTTCTTCCTTTTTCTCTATTTAGCTTCTTCCTCCCTGACTTTACCATCTCTTTCAGCTGCTCCCCACTCTTTCCCTTTCTTCCTCACAGCATTCCCACTCCTTCCACTCCCTGAGTGTGACTACAGACTTTTCCATACTCCCTGCTAATTAGGAAACAGATGTATAGACTCCTCCACTTCCCACCTCTCACAGTATTTACCAGTTTCTCTCATCCCCTGCTTCCCTTGTGTCTCTCTCATCCTACACAGTCTCTTGACTGCACCAATGTCCTCTATTCCCAATCTGTTTTCCTCTCCTTCAGCACTTTGTGGTCAAAGAAACAGGACTTTTCCTGTTGTTCCGCTCCTGTTGGATTTCATGCAATTTATTTCAGCGCCTTGTGTGCCACTGCTGTCCCTACTTATAAAATCACAATTTGTAGAGCAAAATAAGTAATTATCAAAACCCAACATGGCTTTCTTCTCCCGACTCTCCTGGTTTCGTTATAGGAAGCAAAGTTTCTCACCTGCTTTCATACCTCTTCTGTGATCCCTCCAGCTGCCTCCATGACCCCAGCCCCACCACTACCCAGAAAAAACTCTGCCTTCAGTTTCACCATATGTGCCTCTGTTTCCTTAACTTGTTGTCTGAGTCAGAAAGGCAGATCAAGGGATTAAAGCCAGACCCCCTGATGCTAAGTATTCCACTTCGGTCTTTGCTCTGTTCAGGAAGGCCTTTCAACCATGCTAGGTAAACCACAAAATCTCTTCACACAGGAGGCCTTGACAAGGGAACAAGGAACTGGAAGATGGATCAAAATACAAGGAGTCCTAGAAGGCAGAAGTGGCTTGGGGTGTAAGTAGGAGGCTAAATCACAACTGTCTTCTACTTCATAACTCGAAGAGCAAAAAGAAGCAAAGACAGTGAGATTTGCTGGTGCTAGACTATTGAGGAAGGTCACCATAAACAAGAGAGCAATAAAGTTCAGATATGCTAGAAAAGGCAGCTGAAGCAATTCACACAACGAAATGCAAAGTTCTGGTTTGAAGAAATGTTGGGCTTAATCTATTCTTAAGTTGTTTCCCCCGAACTAGGAAAATCTGAACCTCCCAAAGCCCATGCTTCTGAGAATGCGCTGCCAGTGAGAACAGAGTATGAGGTTTGGCGGGTCCTTCTGCAAGTGCTTTTCAGTCCTTACAAGGCCAGATTGCAGGTCCTCTTCTACCTAGTGTATAGAAACCTAGTCAGTGGGGCTTTAGCTTAAAGCCATGAAATGGAAATGCAAGGAAGTTAAGAACTTTTTAAAAGAGATCCTTATTAATGATAATATCACTTCAGCTGCTGAGGAACTGACCTGTACCTGTCAGTAATCCATTCTCTTTCGAGGTGGACTACAAGAGATCTACCTGTCATTAACATAATATTACATTTAAGCTTTGTGAAATCCAGCACATATTGGAAGTCTTTCTGGAGAAAGTAGAAAGCATTCCTCCCTCCTTTTTGTTTCCAGGTGAAACAATTTGTCATACAAGAATGGGAACATTCAGTCCCTGCATCTCCTACAACCTTTTTGTTTGCTTTTGGTCCTTTGAATTTGGCATTTTCTCTTAAGGAAATGAGCTCAGAAATCCAGAGATGACCTCAAAAAACAAAACCATGAGGCTTTGTTTTGGTCCATCAGCCTCAGAGTTCTTTCTCTGTGTGGCTCTACATGGCACAGGCACTCAACTTACAGCCAGTTTGGGAAAAAAGGAAGATAAAAAGCACAGGAGATAGGGGAGGAGGATAAGTACGTAGGGCGGTGAGCAGCCAGGATTGGACATTGAGCTGGAAAATCAATAGGTAGGTGAAGTCTTACCAGTAGCCTAGGAAAAAAAAAATTGTCAGAAGGAAGAATATAGCATATTGGGAAAGGACAGTGGTGAGAGCAGCCTTTGGTTTTGTTAGTTATGAACAGAAAACTCATAACCAAAGGTGGCTTGGAAGGGGAGAAACACACAGATTTGTGAATGGAGATATTTGTCAAAGAAGAAGAAATGCCGTATTGTATTCACCAGGTCTTTGCCTACTGTTGAACAGCAGTGGGAGAGCAGAGATTTTTCTGCTTGAATAAAAAATCTAAAGAAGTGATTTAAGAACAGTGTGAGAACCTAGCAAAGCGAAGCAACCTTAAGTGATGGTGGGCAGCCCGCAGCATCCTTGCATAAAAAGAACAATATAAGAGAAAACACAGTCCAACAGAAATAATGGGGACGATAGAGGGAGCCAAATTAATTCAAAAAAAGTTAGGCAAAATTGGGATCGTAGCTCCTCTGACAAAAGGAGAGATTAGGAGTCTTCATTAAAGTTCACAAAATTCTTAGTGGGATAGAGAGTGGGGATACTACAAAGTTATTTGACCTAGTGTCAAGAGCAAGAAAAGATGCAGCAGTAAGATAAGCTATGGCTGGATATTACAGGAATTCAGGGAGGAATGTCAGGACGGAGCAAGACAGAAATGCAGCATAAACTCCCCATACATGGCCAGAGGACAAAAAGTTTGCTCCATGGAAGAATCAGGCATTAAGTAATACTGTAGAGTTCTGTAACTGGCCCAAAGGAAACTGTGTCTGAGGATTTGTCACCCCAAGATTTCTCATGCAGAGCTATTGGTATTTTATAGTGATCCTGTACACTGACAAAGTACTGTATGTTAGCCTGCACTCTCCTCTTCGGCAGTTACCATATTGTAGCTGGAGCTGGTTTAATCCAGTGCAGGCAGATAGAATACCTGAGAGGTCAGACACCGCCTTGCTCAGAATCAAGTCTTGGAGTCATTGTGCCTCGAAACAGAGTCAGGGTTTCAGTATAACATATTGGTCTCGTGCAAACAATAAATTAAGTGAAAAGGTTTTTGGGGAAAACAGATGCAAAGACTGTACTTAGAAAGATAACTAATAAACCAGTTAAACAGTGCATATTTTGGCAAAAAATCCTTGGTGGGGAGGTCCTAGGAAATCTATGCTGTGGGTGTGAAATTTACAGCAAAGGAGAGTGAGGTCTGCGTCTGAGGAATGATAGAAGAGGCCTGATGCTACCTCTTATATCTTATCCTCTTTGCCACTCCATTTCTCAAGCAACCCTCACAGCCCCCTGAAGAGCACAGCAGTTGCCGTACCAGATCAGCCCAGTAGCCCTCCTAATCCAGTCCTCTCATTTCAACAGTTGCCACTCTCTGATACTTCAAAGAAAGGTGCGAGAAACCCCGTAGTGGACAATTATAGAATAACCTGCCCACAAGGGAAGTTTCTCCCTAATCCCTCACCATCAGTTAGTCGTAATGTTGTGCCTTGAAGCCTGACGGTTTATATCCCTTCTAAAATTTATTTATATCCTGTCTAATGTGACCATGAATGTTCTCCGTACCCATATAAATGTCTAATCCTTTTCTGAATCCTGCTAATCTCCTGGCCTCAATGAAAACTCATGGTAACAAATGCCATGTGTTAATTACACATGGTACAAATATTTCCTTGCACCATTTTAAATTTGCTTCCTTCCAGTTTCACTGAGTATCCCTTGATCCTGCAATATGAAAAAGGGCAATGAAATTAGAGCTTGCTCATTTTTGCCGAGCCACATTGCTGTCTCTTGATTTGTTTCTTCTCTAAACTAGCTGTTCCTACCCTCGGCCAAAGTTTTCCCGGGTCAGGCTGTTAGGCAGTGGCCTAGGGCACAGCACAGAGTTTATGCCTTCACCTAATTCTCTGTTGCCAAGTTTATTTTGAAGGGAAACCGGGAGAGGAAACCCTGAAAGTCTCAAAAGTACATGCTTGAGGTTGCAGACTGAAATCAGACTGCTCTGTGTCAGCTGGTATTAGCTCAGCAGCAGCACAGTGACGCTGACTGACGCCACTGGCCTTTCCGTCTCTGACTTCTCCAAGTCAGAGACAGAGCAGGACATCCTCAGTGTGGTTTCCCCTTAGCTCCAGCCACTCTTCAGGTTGCCCCTGAAAGGGGAGGTCCCACTCACCCTCCCACCCCGCCTCAGGCGTTTCACTGCTCCCTTGCATCCGCGCTGGTGATCACCAGGCCACGGGATTTGTCCAGTCAGTTCGGGACTAATCACCCTCAGCCCCAGCCTGAGCTCTGCCGTCCTGCGCTCAGCCCGCGCATTCACGAGCAGCAACCCCTCAGCCTCGGCCAGTCGGGGATGGCGCTGGAAACGACAAGGCAGTGAAAGGTGTGAAGGGGAGAGGCTAAAAATTAGAAAGTTAGTTAACTGAATAAAGGAGAGGAAAGGCTAGGAAAAGCGGGACTGGTATAAAAACGGCCCTGGCCAGATGAAGGTAGGAAGTCCTAAACTGTGGTTAAACACTGGCTTTACAATGGGTTACACTGGAGGTAAGACGGCAAGCTGGTGCAGCTGCACACAGGGATACTTTGCAACTGTTTTGAAGCTGGACTAGGGAGGCAAACTGAGAGGTTGTGAAGTGACACAGTGACAGCATGCGAAGTTATAGCAGCTTGGTGTTACGCTGAAGCTCTGTGTCTCATTAGGGCAGTTCCACAAGAAGGTAATACCCATCTGTTGCTGAATGTTTGTCCGTAACAGATTTCAAACTAGGGCAGCGTTACCCTCTTCATTTGAGAGCCAGGAGAAATGGACGTACTGGGTGTACAGGTGAGACGCTAAAGCGCCTCGGGGCAGAGGAGGGTGTCTGAGGAGGGTGTCTGGCTCCTCGTGGCAGCTGTGGCAGCCGCAGCAGCACAGGGAGAACAAGAAGCGCCGCTTGGGCTCCCTCACTCAAGAATACAAAGCGAGAACAGAAATCCTGGGGGGATTCCCCCTTCGCTGCATGCACCCAGGAGCCAACCCTAGCAGCTCCCCGCCGCACCAAGCAGCCACAGCCACTCCTGGTGACCGGCCGGAGGGCCCGGGCTGGGGGACGCAGACCTGGCATGGCGGCTGAGGCGCTGTCCCTGGCAGCCCGACGGACAGTCCCAGTGCCCTGGGTAGTGGAGCGGGAGATCCACCGGGGCTTAGGGAAGGGGCTGAGGCCGGACGCCAGCGAGGCCCGAGGCAAGGGGCTGAGGCAAAGGGCCGAGGCGGATGTCCCCTGAGGCGAGGGGCAGGCCGCAGGCGGGGGGCGGAGGCTCCCCGGTCGGCGGGGACGCTCTCCGAGACTTCCCCGCGGGGCTCGGCCCCGGGCACTTCGCCCCGTCGCCTCGCCCCGGCGGGGGAGCTGGCGGACACCGCCCAGGCGAGGCCGGGGCGCCCCTCCCCGCCCCCGCGCGGGGAGGGGGACAGGGGAACGGCCGCGTGGGAAGGACAACGGCCACCGCCGCCCGCCCCGGCCCCGGCACAGCCCGGCCCCGCCCACCCCCGGTGCCCCCGCCCCCGGTAGGCGTGGCCAGGCGGGCGCGGGGGGGGGCCGTTGTTGTGATGAAGCGCCGGCTCCACCCCCTCCTCGTGCAC
>JAVKLA010000024.1:15387121-15496561 GCA_034782735.1 Sagittarius serpentarius | reverse complement strand
GGGCACCTGGGGAAGAACCCTTATCAGCCCCTGTCAGAGGGTTTTGGGGGTTGTTTTTTGGTACTGTATCAAGGCTTGCTATGTATCTTTCTCTAACCAGAATGTTAACTTAAAAAAAAAGTTTAAATTGAAGTTGATGGTGATCCTTTAAATTGTTCCTTCCAAAGTCAGACCCAAACATGCAGTTGAAATCAGTTAAACTTCTCTGTAGCTGACAGTCTTGCACAAAACCAAAATAGTGCAAAATTGTATTATCTTTCTTAGAAATTCAGGCTTTTCTTAGAAATTCAGGCTTTTCTTTCTAAAAAAACCCAAACCAAAATCAAACCATTTCCCCCCCAAAAAGGTTCCCTTAGGCTCTGGTCACCCAGCAATGCAGGTATCTACCCATCTTGATTTGCTTGCTTGTGCTGAAGAGGCCGGAGCAGCTTGCCTTGTCGGACAGGGCAGCCACGTAGAATAAACAGGGAATAGCAGTCTCGATTTCCCTTCTTTCAGCCCAATACAAGGTGCTGAGGCACAGAAGACTATTTTGCCCTTAAGATAATTGTGTGTTGGAGAGGATCAAAGGGCTTGAGGGTTTTGGGTTTTTTTTGGTTGAAAGGGGATTTTCTCCATGGACAGCTGCAGTAGTGCATTAGTAGTGCAATGGATTATCTTTCATGATCTGTAGGATCTCAACTAGCTATTGAGGGGCCCCACTGAAGGCTGCTGCTTGGGGGAGGCAGAGTGAAAGTCTCCTGTAACAGGGAGACCTGTAATGCCTGGGAGCTCGGACCACTTGACTCCCTCTGCCCCAGCAGGGCGGGTGGTGCTGGATATTCTTAGACTGCAGATAGTGCCGTGGAGCATGGGGAAAGGGAGCCCAGCTCTTGGTTATGATTAACTGCAGCTGATGCCCTGCATACACCCTGCTCTCTGATGGAAGTGCTTATTAAGGAATGTGAGAAGGGAGCCGTTTCCAGCTGCTGCGGTGTCCCATAAAGGGCAATGTGTAATTTGGGAGGGTGTTACGAGTCCCTTGGCGGAACAAACTACTCACTGTAGTAAGCGTCTGACCTGCCAAACGCCCGGACTTTCTCATTTTGGGAAGTTTTGGATGATGGCTGATCCGCAAATAGCTGTGGCATTGAAAGGGAGTCCCTTCGCATGTGTGGACCGGTATCTGTATCCTTGCTCTGTGCTTCTCGTCGGGGGGGTGGGGAGGCGGTGCATGTTGCCTGCCCATGGCAAGGGTGGCAAGAGGGGATGGGACAGGGCTTGGTGCTATCAGAGGTGGAGATCAGGTCATGCTGTGCCTCCCTGACCTGTTTTCAGGGCTGGGGGATGAGGGGGTCTGGAATGTGCAGGGCGGCGGAGCTGTCAAGGAATGTGGGTCCCCAGGTGGCTGCTTCCATGGCTTGTGCTTAAGTCAGGCTCGAATTGCATCTGCGTGCTGGTTAATAAGTGTTGGGGCAGCTCTGCCACGGCAGGTTCTCCTGTGTGCTTCCTGAGGTAGTGGGATGCCAGAAGCATGGCGGGTGACAATAGTATCTTGGTAGGCAATAAACTCACCCCCTCGGCATTTTTAGAATTTTCTGCTACCTTCAATGGCACAAGTTTTTTCACTCTTTTGGGTTTTTTTGTGACTAGTGAAGCACAAGCTGGGATGAATCCAGCTTTGGATTTCAGGGCTGAGTTTTTTTCAGGGCAGGCAGTTAGGAAGACTTGTCTTTTTTTGTAAGCAGGACTGGTTTCAGAACTAAAGGATGAATGTGGACGGCCATATGATGTTGTGTTGTTTTTCCTTGGAGGAGTAACTGCAATTTATAATCATTGCCTAGTCCGTAGCCAGTTGGCAGGAAGGCTGCTGTGAAGGGATTGATTATTAGTGGATGCTTCATTGTGCTGTCCAAGCCTGAATTTCTTGATCTAACCGGTTTCCTTCATTTGGAATGGCTGTAGTCAGCAGAGAGAAGAGAGGGAGATACGTCTTCCCTCTCAGCAGCGCTGTTTCTTGTTCATGGGATATGCTTAGGGAAAAAAAAGGGTCAACAAAAAGTGTCAACACTTAAGCGTTCTCATAGAAAGCCAGCTGGCTGGCTGGCCAGGGACTGCTTGCAATTTTTCTGCTTCCTCTTGGGATTCTCTCTGTATTCATTTTCAGTGTGGTGACTTAAACAAAACTAGTGCTGTTTCATGTGAGCATCCTGGATGGCTTCGCTCGTTTCCTGGGAAATGTACCAGGAGAGTGGAAACATCACCGGGAAGGTGATCTAGCACGCAGAAATGGGAATGCCCGCCCTGCGGTGCAAAGGCACGCTGGTAGCTGTGGCAATTGGAGCTGAGTTAGCATTTAAACCGGCAGTAGAGGACGTACAGAAGTACAGATGCAGCAGCACAGGCGCGAGCGTGGACAACAACATCTGTCGGGCTCCTTGGATAAATGCTGGGATGGTTTGGATGTGCTGAACCACATCCTGCTGCAGTTCCTCTGATAAACCTGGGCTAGCTAATTAAAAGTTAGCATGCGCGCGGCTAAGCAAAAAGCAGCCGTGCCGCTGTCGTGCAGTAAAGTAGCCGGCACTGCTCTTTGGGAAAAGGAGTTTCTGAGCTGGGTCTGAGCGAGAGGGGTCGTGCGAGTAAGGGGTCGATGGAGGAGGTGGTGTGGTGAGCTTGTGCTGGGCTGCACACCCTGGCTTGCCTGCCTCGCTGGGCTTAGGCTGAGCGGTAGCTGTTGGAAGAGGACAGCTGAGCTAATACTTAAAAAGTGGAGGGGTGGGAGATTCCATGCCGGGTCTTGGAAGTACAATCCTAACCCTCTGCTTGTTTCCTCCTTTCCTCCCCCACTCTTGAAGCCCCTCTCGGGCTGTGTGGAAGTGTCCCAGTTCTTGCAGCTGTGTTAATTGTAATGGGTCATTTAGTCCTGAAATCCCTGTTTAAAAGGGGCAAGTCCTTGCCTCGTGTGACAGCTGCCGCCTTGCACTTTTCCCGAGGCTGGAAATAACTGCATATGACACAGGAGCAGAGCATGGCGTGGGGGAGGGAGGAGGGTTTCTGGCTTCCTCTTAGTGCTGTAATGGCTTTGCTGTGTGACTCCTCTCCCATGTGGACCATAGCAGAGTCATGCCCCACATATTTAGCGGATCTTTCAGTTGGCAGTGCCTAGGCGATATGCTAACGGCCTGGTGCTCTCCGGGCTTTGCTCGACTGGAGTCTTCCTGGGCATCTGGGAGCACAAGAGAAGGGGTGTGAGGTGGTGGCGGTGATGCAGGACACTTGCCTGGAGCATCAGGGAGCCTCTCTGTAACCAATGTGCCCATCCATCTGGAAGGGGGAGCCGTGCTGTTCTGTGCAGAGGCAGAGACAAACGAGAGGGAAGGCGGAAAGGTTTCCAGTCCCTGCTCCCATCCCCTCTCCAAAATCCAAAGCCTTGAGCCCACGGAAACCTGGCCAGCTTTTCCTTCTAGCTGAAGGGCTGTCTCCTGATTGGAATGACAGCTTTGAACTGGAAGACATTATTTCATTAGTGTGCTAATCAGATACAGAGATTACCTGATTGGCTACTTAATAATTAAATGAAGTTGCCTGTAATTCTTTGAGCACACAGAGAACTAATTAAATTAACCCTTCACTGCCCTACGTGCCTGGGGTGCACTTGTGTGAAACGGAGAGGGCAGCTTCCCCAATGTGGGGACTGTAGACAGAAGAGGGTGATGGTTGCAAAGTAGCCAGTGCTGGACCGCCAAGGTGGTCCTTTCTTATCAAGGGCCTGGAGAGGAGAAGATGATGACACACTGTTACACCCTCCAGTTTAGTTGGTGTTTGGCCTACCTGGTAGGTGATCAGTATGGCTGGCAGTGGTCTGCCAACAAATCTTGTCCCCAAATAGCCTAGAGAATGCTGCACTGGGCTTATGGGAGGTGGTGCCCAGGCATGGGTTGTAAACCAGACAGTGGCTTTGTGTCACCTAATGAAGAGCAAAGCGTTATCAAAGAAAGGTGCATTTCACAGTTCTTCAGGAGAAACAGTCAGGTGGAGATCAGAAGATGTTCTGAGGTACCTTTGAGGCATTCTTCCCCATCCCCACTGGCACACAGCACCAACCAAGCCAGGGCATCTCTGCGCATCTGACAGAATTCCACTAAGTAAACTTGTTGACCGCTTATTTCCTATTTCTCTATACTGCTTCAGTGGCTGCTTGAGGAACTGCATTTTGCACATGCTCACAGGAATACAAGTGTTATTTCCTATAGTTTGAGGAGAACACAGAAGTCACATCAGCGCCATAACTTCCCCTTATTATAGATTTTTTTAAAAAATGTGAAAAGGCTAATAAGCAGAAAGTTTCCTTGTGTTTTCCAGCCTCACATTTTTGAGCCCTAATGCTGTGCCCGAGCTTTCAGCTTCTGTAATGCTAGAGGTGTGGTACAGAGTTTGAAATTTATAGTGAAAGGCTAATTTTTATAACCTGTGAGAATATTGTTATCATGTTGAAGACACTGTTTGATTATTTCATTGTTAGGGTGAAGAGTCAGCATCTATAATTTTTTTGTGTCCATTTTTAGTACTGAGCACTGGGTTGAGGCAACAGGAAAGCTACCTTATAATAATCCAACTCTGTTCCCTTGCTGCTGCCACTGTCTCCTTCTAGACTTTGCCCATACATGTTAAAATGAAACTGTCAAATTAAGCATATTTCACTGTCATCCAAGACTAAACTTGGCAGAGAAGAGCCCTTGGACCTTCTGGCCTAAGTTAACCACGGCTGGCTTCAGCTACCCCAGTAAGGAATTGCCGCTCCTCTGTTTGTGGCGTGCAGAATGGCTTTCCCCTTATCCGTGGTGTGTGTTGCTGAATCTGTCCTCTTCTCCCCTGAAGATCGATGGTAGCAGCAGTGCCCTTGGAGTCAGCCAGTCCTCAGTGGAGGGATAAATATCCGAGCCACTGCTTTGTCTTTAAAATCTGGCTTCCACATGACAGGCAGCCCAAAATGCCTGCGAAAACAGGTCAGGAGACAGAAGAAAACAGGGAGGATGGGAAACAAAAGGGCAGCTTTCAGGGTAATTAGACGGTTGCCGTGCTCCCTCTGGTAGGGAGCATTCGCTGGTGAGAAATGATCCCCCGTGTTGACTCTACAGATGTGGGTATGCTGACAGGGTTTGAAAGAAGAGCAGAGTAAGCAGCGAGAAGGGCCAGCGAGCCTTGGGATTGCGTGTCCCTATTGATCCATGTGATTTAGTGTCTTTGCTTCCAAGGGAAGCCATCGGACCTGTTCTCCCCGCCGGCTGACCTGTGCTGTCCTTCCTGCACGCCCCACGCTCTCCTGCGGCAGAGCCCACCTCCGTCTCCTAGCTGGGGTCTCTGGGAAGGTGCTGCCCCCATTTTGTGAGCGAGCGGGCGGGCATAGGTCTTAGGAGCGTGGGTCTGGGGAGGTGGGGAAAGTGTGCTCAGCATATGCAGGGTCAAGCTTGAGCCCAGCTGCAGAAGCCAGTTAGGTTTTAGTATTATTAATATTTGATGGTGTCCTGTTGTAAAAGGCCAATAAGTAAGGCTAGCAGCCTTGCGCCTGGCCTGTTGTTGCAGTAAAAAGCTGTTTTCTGAGGAGATTTCTGAAACAAAGGATATTCTAGTGTGTGGTGGAAGTGGCCATTTAAATGCATCTGACCATAAAGATGCTGCCTGCCAGCAATTTTGATATCAGAGCTTGTGGGACCCACTCCTGTGGGTAAAATCATGCTCGGAAGGCCGGAGATTCAGTTTGGGGATGGAGTTCTGGGAGGCTTTTTACCTCTTGTGTCCTCCTCTTTGTTTTTGTTTATGGGTTTACAAAATCAGATTAGCATTTCAATGTTGGAGGCAAAGGCCCTTGGGCAGTGGTGGAAGGCAGCCTGGCTTAGCCGGTTTGGGATTACTGCTCCTTTCCCAGCAGCCGTCCTTCCCCCGGCTCTGGTGAGGAGCAAAGCCTGAGGCTTCTCCCCGCTGGGAATGCACCCAAGCTGCAGCTACCCCTCCAGCTGAATCTTAAGGTAGACGGGCAGTGTCACCGTGAAGGGTAATTAGCCTTCTTTTCAGGCAAGGATAATTTTTTTTATTGTTTTAAATGGTAGCACAAGTCGGGGGGTGGGGGTGGGAGGGGGACACCAAACAAAACCAAAAGCAGAACAGCTCTGAATCCGGCAGCTGTTCACTTTTTCCAGTTGTAGCTGCTGATCTAATAGATGTTGTCTGTCCACAAACTTGGCTTTGCTTTAATCCTGGGAATCTCACATCCGTAGTTCTATTACTTTAATAAAACAGTGTATTGAATAAAACAGAAGCCTTTGCCCCTTTCCTCTCCCTGTCAAGCATAATAGCGGTGTATAATTCAGCCACAGCAGTGTAAATTTGGAGCAAGTCCAGCGGGTTCAAGACGATGTACTCGAGATCTATGCTGTAATCACAGAAAGCGCTGTCTCATCTGAAACCAAAGTTTTCTCTTTGGGATATCCCTTGTTTGTTAACTAGAACTGACTGCTGCTCCTTGTGGTACCCGATCTGTACGCTGAATATGGAGTGCTATACAAACGGTTTTATGTGCTCCTGTAATGCAAGACTGTTCCATGTGGTTGAGCTTGCAAACTTACATTTACACAAGAAGATTAAAAAGGTAACTTAAGCATAAAACTTATTTGTCTATATTGCTTCTCTATTCTGAAGAAAATATGAAGATTTTTCTTTAAATCTTACCCCAGTTCGATTAAATTGCTCATATTGCTTTTTCCCCCCTGTGTGAAGAGGGCACTACATTCTTTGGTGAAAGTCAGTGTAAAAAAAATAAAAATCTCAGCTTGCAGCTATTAACAAAAAGTGTTTTGAGTCTGGGTGAAAAATATTTCTCTAGATTAGTTTCACCTGCTTGGCTGTCTCAAGTCCTAATTTTTTATTCTAATATAAGATTTTATAACTGCTGGTACTTTGTGCTGCCTCTCTGCTCCTGCTAGGGCACAGTGTACACCTCCTTTCCTTGCTCCCGTCCATATTATTGTTTGTCTGCTGTCTGGGAGAGAAGTCATTCAGGGTGCCAATATGTTAAGCTGTTGAGAGAATGGGGAGAGATGAGATGAAGGTATTGTTATGCTGGAAGGTGTTAATTGGTGCTATCAACCACTTGTTTGATTTCTAGACAATTACAGCAGTGCTTGAAGTTGTGTCTGAGTTAAACAAATGGCAGGGACTCTGCAAGTTCCCCATCTTCTTTTTTTTGGAGTGCTTATTTCCTCACTGCCACCCAAAAAAATTAGCAAGGCTATACACACTTGAGCCAAGAGGGTGTACCTGGGTGTTGAGTAGTTACATGGGTGTACTGCCCAGCTGCCAAACAGAACCTCTTATTTGTAGTCTGGGACTCCTGCTCAGAGAGAGGGCAAGTGAGAGTCTGCGTTCTCCTCCCTGTAGGAGGGGTGTGTGAGGTCTGACCTGTGGCACCAGAAGAGTGGCTTGATCCTCTGCAACCAAAGAGGAGGAAACCTCTCCTCTGCTGCCCTTTCTCCTGTAGCTGGGAAATAAGGAGCCATCCTGATTTCCCTGACTTGTTTTTCTACTTTTTCCCAGATGCAATAAGAAATGGGATGGAGAGTGGCACCTGCTGCAGCTTGAAGTCCAGTTCCTTTTAGCCTGAGTACATTAATGGCAGCTCCTTCCATCCAAAGGTCCAGGGTGTGTTGAACATTACTCAACCATACCTTTGTGTGGACCTCTTAGCATTCATACAGACACGTGCATCCAGCCCCAAATGCTGGTTCATCACATTCCTTTGGTCATGATGGGTGGAGTATTGCCACATTAGTGTCCTACCCCGGGTATAATGGCTTTGCTTGTTGCTTTTCCTGACTGTTCATGGTGCGCACCTGGTTTTGTGCTGTCACACACAGAGAACAGAGTGAAAGAAGGCATCTGAACAGAGAGGGGTGGTACTAAATGGAGGCTGAGACCTTGAAGGTGTAAATGATCTGTGAAGACCATTATGAAAGGAAAGCCAGTCAAGACTTGATTCCAGGAAAGACTGATAAGGAAACCCCAATACAGAATCACAAAAGTATGTAGTCAGAAGGAACCTCTGAAAGTCTCTAGTCCAACCTCTTGCTTGGATTGAGGTTGTCGCCAACAGTGTCAGGTTAAGCGCGTTCTGAAGAATGCATAATGGGGTTTTTTTTTCGGTTCTTTTCCCGCGCTCCCAAAAAAGGGAGCAGGATTGTCACAGGAGTTGTTTTAAGAGAACATTTAGCAATGCATGGTCTAAAACTGTTTGAAAGTCAGCTTGGGCAGAAGGGGAGCTGGGAAGCAAGGGTGTTTAGTTCTGAGGCAGGGGATATGTGTTTTGCTGTTGTGTTTTTGAAACGCTGCTCAAACTGTGACTGGTAATAAGACAGGGTTGGAAACTGCCAGTTTTTCTCATTCTGTAGGGAATAGTTTGCCTTTGAGGGATGGTTGTTGCCTGTGCACAGATACCTCACTTCAGGAGTCGTTATGCAAGCATTCCAAATGGGACCTCTGGGTACGGAACACACAAAATAGCAGCTGTTGCCTTCCCAGAAATGCCTTAGACCAGACAGGAAGATACTATTTTTTTTTATTATTGAGAACAGATAGCCCAAGAGTTCTGGCCTTTGGTTTTTTTAAGACCTAGCTCATTTCATCTACTTCTACGTGCCCGAAAACTAGGTGACTATCTAGTCCTTGCACCCCTATCAGCACTTTCTCAGGTGTGCCAGCACAACTCTTTGTGGGGCTGCACTGAAACAGGTCAGGGAGCTGATCTGGCCGGTGGATAAAAAAAACCAAAACACCTCAACTCCCCTTCCCTCCAGTTATTTTTTGCCTGGATTAGTTTTATGAGCTGGCTTATAGAGTGGCCCAGCAAACAGTTGTGCCAGGCATACCATGGTGCAGGAGTTGGAATAAACAGTGGGGATGAGAAAAGGGGCAAGAATAATTTAGTGTTCAAAGTGGTCTGTTATGTCAGACTGATCATGCAGGGGTTCATGACTGTCCGTGGAAAGAAACTGATCTTCAAGAGATGAGAGGTGTCTATTTTAGACTGGAATGAAACACTCTGAATGTGTTCTCTCTTTCTGTGTGGGTGATGGAGAGGAATTGAGTGCACCGGCTCAGACAAGACATCAGACTTAAATCTTATTTTTTGACTCTGATATTTTAATCATGAAAATATCATCATGCCTAACGTTCATAATGCTTCACCTTCAGTGCTGTTGTAAATATAGAAAATGTCACCAGCTAGAAGCAGAATCCCAAACTTCTTCAGAGGGCAGGTGTGAGCAATAGTGATACCATGAATATCCAATTGCTAACCATAATGTAACTGGTGGAAGGGGTCGGGGGGAAACCACTTTTAACTGCTTGCCTTTGGGTAGGCTGCCCATAAACCAGGGCTGTTCCTGCATACTTTTCAGTGTTTCTGTCCTTCAGTGAGGGCTTCAAAGAACAATATTCTTTGCTTGCCTGCTAATGTAATTTGTACTTGAGCTCAGGTCATAGTGGTGGTAGAGAAGGTGTCTGCTTGAAACCACTGCCGTGACATGATAGTGAGGGGTTTATTGTACCTTATTGTTTTCTGTGTTGAAACTGATGCTAAATGATTACAAGTTCAATTACTTGACAGGAAGTTATAGATTTACAGTTGTCTGTGTAACCTTTAATGTATGGCCTTATACCTGCGGACGATGATTGTTTTTAATTACAGGGTCATATGCTTTTTCCATGGGACAATGGCAGTGCTCGCTCCGTAGGGCAAATGGTGCTGAGAGTATAAATCGAGGTTGCGCATGGAACGAAGCTGTTAGCTATGTGGTTCTTGCCTCGTTTGCTGAAGAAGTTTGACGGTGGGCAGCACATGAGAGACAGGAGCTGCTGCGGGAAAAGAAAGGCTGTCTTTTGGCTAAGTGAGAGCGTAGTGCTGTGTCGGTCTAGCCAGTGGCAAGGCAGGTGTGAGGTCCTTGGCTCTCGCTTCTTTTACTTTTGCTCCTAACCTAAGAGATTACAGCCCCTTTTCACCCACAAGTTAAACTTTGTGGAGTGTATGCTTGAAACCTGGAAATGATCCAGGTTTCAGAAGCTAAATTCTGGAGGCTTAGTTTTTAACTGAAATTATTTTGGTTGTCTGGCTTTCAATGAAGCCCTCGTCTGAGTGGAAGAGGTGTAGGAATAGAGGAATAAAGATGGGTTTTGGCAACGGAAACATACTGATGTGGAGTTGCATGTTCAGTCTCAGCACTCATCTCTGTTGCAGAGACCCAGACTGGCTTATGACTCTGGGTGAGTCGCTTACGCCCCATTTCTCACAAGAAACCTTCATTTACCCAGCTTCATGCTCTTGAGGGTGTATTCCCCCCCTGTATTTGATGGCAGTGCTCGCCTCTGAAGCAGCTCTGGACAAGTGCTCCCCCCTGTGTGGCAACACAGCTGTTTGTGAGCTATGGTGGGAGCTGGGAAAGAGCGTAGGTGAAGCCAAGGGAGACTGGCATGGGGGCCCAGATTGCGTCATGGATGGGCCCCACAAGTTACTGTGTCAGCTGAAGGACAGAGGGCAAAGGCTCCTTCACCCCCCATTCGCACTGCAGAGCTCTGGCTTGGGGCCCTGGTTCCTTCCATAGTCCTCCATCCCCAGGTGCTGATCATCCAGATAAGGGTGTGGGTTTTGTTTGCTGAATTATCCAGCTGAGGAACAGCTGTGGGTGCCAGCCAGTACAGAGCTAAACTGGAGAGATGTGTTAAAAATGACGGAGTTGAGTTTATGCTCAGTAGTGCTCTGTGGCATTTCTGGTTCAGCACTGAACCCCCTCTGAAGCTGTCTTAACTGTATTGCCAAACTTTAGCTTTAGAAAGTGCTGAGAGCTCGGTTCCGAAGATGAAATTGGTAACAGCGCTGCAGGGAAGAGCCAGCCTCTGCCACAGGTTCTCTGAGCGGCTTTGGTCAAGGCCCCTTTCTCTCCCTTGCTTACCTTGCCTCTGGGGGATATTGCTACCTACCCACCTTCTCATAGTCCTGGGAAAAATAACAATTAAAACTCTGTTGTTTTAAATGCTGTCATGAAAATGCCAAGCATGGGGCTTGTAGGATTCTTTTTGGGGGTGGGGGAAACAATCTCAAATAGGGATGCAGCCACTGGATGCTTTTGGAGTGGTGACTTTTCCTGGCATTGGTCATTTTCTCCCCCCATTTTCTCATTTGTCAAATCAGATTAAAAATCATTAAATTGTAAATAGGTTGAGAAAAGAATTAATGCTTATTGGATTGAGATGCTATGTGGAGACCACCACAGAAGGTCTGTGAAGCAATTAATAGCTTATTTAGTGGCCGGGCTTGGAAGCGATGTAGCAAATTAGGCATAGGGATACATAAAGAATAAGAAGGATAAAAATCAATATTGAACAGCTGTCTTTACTTCCTAGTCTCACACTCCCATGTACTGAATGAAGTGTAATGGAGATGTATGTGATTACTCATTTAATAGCTATTATAACGGGTTTGAATAATGGGACAGATCTTAGGTTGTTTTTACAGTCCTAAAGGTAGCATTTCCTTCACAGGCTGTCCCCTGAACTGTTATGGATAGGCAACAGTCTGCATGGGTGATATGAAAAGTAGTAATAACCGAGGCTGTGCAGCGGTGTAAAACCTGAAATACTCCAGTTAACAATGAGTGAAGAGTGAAATAAAGCTTTGGGTGTCCTTGTTTGGGTGAGGACAGGAGGGAACAGGGGAAAAAAATGAGCATTAAGGCTACTGCAATCTGTAGAAAATGACAACAGAGGGAATTGGCTGGATCAGCAATATGCAGACGGCCATACCGGTATAGGTTTGAACTGTCCTGGTATCAGATGGCTTTCTGACCATGTGATTACCAACAGACTCAAAATTTGAGGATATGCAGCTCTGACTCAGAAGACAGATGATTTTTCTGATGGACACCTCCAAGACCTAACTTTTTCTTCTTAATAACCTAACTATTGTAGTCTCTACAGATCCGTGGTTTGCAAAAATGCAAATTTCTGTATGTCTGATGAGGTAGGCTGTATGGAGTGGATGTTGTCAACAAGCTGGCTGGTGCTGGTGCTGCTCTGTCTCTTCTGGGATAATAGAATCTGGGAACAATTAACAGGCAGTGTAATCAGTTCCTGGGGGCAGGAGCATACCCTCTTGCTTTTCAGCATTCCCTTGGCTGACTCATGAACTCTGTTGATTGACTTGGGAAGCAAATGAATCCGTTTCTCCTCCACAAGGAAGAGTTACGGAGGCAAGGTGGTGAGAGGAATACATCGGATCTCCGGCAGCTCCTGCCATCTCTGCTGTGAAATGTGTGGAATTTACAATGGCTACTTAGCTGCTAAGCAAGTAGGATTTTTTTTTTTTTTTGCCTTTAAGCACTATCCATCCTTTAAATTAAGGACTACAACAAGCTATAGCTGGGAAATGCTCACGCATAAGCACAGAGGATAGGCTTGGCAGCTTGCTAGAAAACAAACTGTAACTAACTATAGTTGTCCAAAAATAAATGCAGCCATAAGGTTTGCAAGCACTTCATAGGCGCTTTGGTAAACGAAGGAAATGGTGTGTTTGGATTCGCAGCTCCTTGGGCTACCCTCTTGTTACTCAGCCGTTCCCAAGCAGGTAACTAAGAACTTTGCTTTGGGGTGCAGGTAGACATCCCTGCTTTAATGCACTCTGTATTTCCACCTTTCCTTCCACCCAGGAATCCTAAGGGCGTTAGCGGCTGGTTAATGAGTGCAGGCAGGCAGGATCCCCGGGGAGCCGGACAGCGTCCTGGTCTTGCAGGTGAGGCATGGTGTGGTGCGGCGGGGTTAGGTGGCCTGCCGCGAGCTTCCTGCGTGAGCCTGGGCAGCCTGCAATACAAACCAGGTCATCTGTCTTCCAGTCCTACATGTGGAAAACACAAGCTCGCTTAAAGCACGAGAGCACTCGAAACGTTTCTTTTTTCTTTAGTGTTACTTAGTTCTTTTGCCAAACAGTCTCTTCTTTTTTCCTTTTTCTAAAATGCTGCATTTTGATGGTGGCATGCTCTAGGTAGTTACGCACCTCCCAGGCACACAGAACGGGGCGGGGGGGGATAAAAGCTTGCAAAACGCAAAAGCGTGTGCAAGCGAGAGATGGGCTGCACGAGCAGGACTTGCCTTTAACCAAATTTGGTTTATGCGATCTTGCATTCAAGGATGAGAAAAAGGCCAGTGGTAAAAAAAACTCCCAGAGGCTGAGTGGGTTGGTGACAGGAGAAGCTGCTGGAGGGCGGGGGGGTGGAGAAGAGACAAGCACATGGAAAATAAGCTCCTGCTCCCTCAAAAACATGCATGCAGAATGATAGCGGGGTGGGTGTGGGGGCGTGTAAGCAAGTAACATCCCAGAAGCTGGAAGAATAAAATGAAAAGGCAGCAGGATCAGCCTGCAGATGAAAGGCAGCCCCTTTAACATTTGCTCCCGGACTCCGGCAACTCTCAGCAGTTGGCTGGAGACTAAGCTGGACGGTCCTGTGGAGCTCCAACAAAGGGACGAAACAAACCCCCGTCCCCCGGGGCCCCCCTCCCCGACAACGCGTGAAACAACTTGATAAATGATTGCTCTGTCAGGGGACGAAGGGATGGAGACGTCTGGGAGTGCAGAGGGAATGTATCTAACTCAGGCGCAAGGGGAGCTTGGGCTGGGAGAGGGGAGCAGGCAGAGGGGCGGTGGGATGGGGGTACGTACGGTGGTCCCCTGCCTTGGCAGCAAAATTAATAAGTATGCAGAAGCGGGGAGGGGCGGGCGGCTCTCCGGAGGGGCTTCTCGGGAGCAGGCTGATGTGCCCCCCCCCCCCCCCACCGGCGGGGCTCGGGTGGGTTCCCACTCCAGGGTGCCCTGCCTCCAGCCCCCCACGCCGCCCGGCCCCGTGCGCCCGTTACCTCATTTAACGGGGATGGCAGGAAACACAAACCTCCCCCCGCCGCTCCCAGCCCAGTCCAATAAGGGCTGCTGATAGCATTGAAAGCTGCAGAAACAGGAGCCCATGCCCTGGCTCTATTCAAGGGAACATTAATTACCCTAAAACAAAAACAAGAGGAGTTCACAGCTGGGGCCCAACACTTCAGATCCCCCTCCCTCCCTCCCCTGCTGCTCCTCCAGAGTATGTGTGCGCCAGCCATTTATACAGTCTCCCCTCCCAAACGTCTGATACTGGGCACGGAGCACCCTTGGTGCCTGACCCTCCGCCACTGGGATTTATAGGGACAGTGTTGCGCAGGCATCTCGGAGGCAGAGGCGGTCCAAGGGCTGGATCTGCGCTGGGAGAGCAGCCACCGCCGACCAAAAAACGGCTATGTAGTTTTGTGGAAAGCCGTAGCAGCTGGAACAGTGAGCAATCCCCTGTAGTCTGGTGGGCTGCTGACGGAAACCCAGGCTCGGGCAGCTTATCTCGGCAAGGACAGGAGGGAGCCGTGGGGAAAGTTCCGTGAGTCCTGCTGGAAGCAAATAGAGATTCAGTGGCAATGTATTTTTCTCCCCCCCCGCTCTGTGGGAACAGAGCAGAGAACTTAATTTAGAGCCCTCCTGAGCTGCTGGTTAATAAACGCTTGAACCAGGAGGCAGCTGCTGCCACCACTTACAAGGTGACCTGGAGCCCCGTTCCAGCATGTCCCAGGCCACTATGTCATGAGCACCAGTTGCCAGGAATAGAGAGCATGGCAACGTGTATAAATAAATAAAATGGGTTTTCAGTGCACTTCTGTGTTTGGCTGATGAAGTGCCTGGCTTCAGGAGAACTAAATGCCATTGAGTTTTGTTGTTTTGGTTGTCTGGTTGCTGTCACCCTTCCAAAGAGAAGTTGGACCCAAGCCTCACTCTTGGGGCACATTGGCAATAAATATTAAAAAAAAATAGGTAAAACGTGGAGGCTACCTGTGAGGAGGAGTACTCTGAAACACGTGGAAGGCAGTGTTTGCCAGCTGTCAGCTCTGAACATGTCTTCACTGGAGAATTTGATTTCCCCTGGATATTGCCCTTCCCCTTCTCCTCTATGTCCCTGCCCCAAGTTCTGTGATGAGCTTAGCAAGTGCTTTGGCACAGGGTAAGGTGGCTCACCGGCAGTGGAAGCGTTGCGTTCATTGAGGCTGCTCACCCTCTGACTGTGCAGGAAAGATAGAGGCTAAAGCACCTGAGTGCTCAAAGCCCTCTAGCATCTCCCTGAACTCACCTAGTGTCTCCAGGAGTTTATAGAAAAATAATTTTGGAACAGCTACACATACGGAGTGAGAGCTATGAGAGACGCTCCTGGAAGTGCTGGTGTGAGCAGCCCCTGCAAGAAGCCAGCAACTGATGTGTAATTGCAGGGTAGCCACTTGCACTCAGTTCAGGTTAAGTGAAATGATGTTCAGCTGAGTTAAGTAGACCTATTTATAATGTTGAGTGGCCTGGTTCAAGCACTGTTGCAGATTAGGAGAACAGGAGATGAGGAATTAGTCAACCCTTTTAATGCTCTACCTAGCAGTAAGGAGGAACTGCTGATGGCCATGCCTGCTCTCTTCTTGGTCCTGCAAAGACCATCAGTGCTTCGGTTTGTTACAGGGACAGCTGTCAGCCCTGATAACTGCCTTGGATGTCACTTCTGGAACGAAGGTACAGTTTGCCACAGCTGCCTGGTATTAGAAAAACCCAACGTATAGAAAGACTCTGTGCTATTTGGTTTGGATCATTGAACAAGTAGGGGAGAGTGGAAAGAGGTTTCATATAATGTTATCTCTACACTTCGATTTTTCTTGTGGACCTGAAACAGGGGGAATAAATAACCACTAAACCCCCAAAAATTAATGATAGTACAAGCAAGGCAAAGAATGACGTTCTTTGTGATCATTTGCACTGGGTTGCAGCACCTAAGTTGTAAAGCGTAGCACAGGAAACTTTAGAACACAGATCTTTTCTCGTAGTCTAGCAGGGAATAAATCTTGTCTTGTAACACGGGATTTTTGCAAGTGCATACAACAATCAGGAATGTAGGCAACCCATTTGTTTTTCATTTACTGCAAGTTCCCAACTCATATAGGACCATCATCCACCACCATCATGTAGTATTTCACCTTTTTCACTAGCAGCCTTGTCTAGTACTCTGGGAAGTAACCTTCTGCAGAAGGCCAGAGAGGACAACTGAATGCAGTGATTTCTTTTAAAGCCCCTGCAATACTTTACCAGAACTTATAGTCTTACGTGGTGGTAGTCGTTGGTTGTTTTGGGTTTGGTTTTTTTTTTTTTTTTTTTTTTAAAGGAAGTTATTTCCTACACAAAAGGGAAGCATTTTTTCACGAAAGACATAATTAAACTGGAATTCATTGCCACAGGATGTTGTGGATGCCAGAAGTGGAGATAGGTTCAAAAAGCAATTAAACAAATTCATGGAAGAGAAGTTCATCAAGGGCAATTAAGCACAAAGATACAATCTCTGGCACAGGAAGTCTTAAGCCACAGCTTGCTGGAAGCTGGTAGGGGGGGAAGCCTTATGGTATGCTTATGCCATTCTTACACGTACCCGCCAAGTATTTGCTGCTAGTCACTGCGCTCTATGGACCTTTGGTCTGACCCAGTCTGATGGTTATATTCATCTGTCATGCTTTAGACAAAATGTATGGCGTCCCAGTTTTACTAAGGAAATGCTAACAGCACGTAGAGATGCGTGTGACCGTTTGGAGTCCCTTTTCTGTGCCCCTTTTGTGCAAGGAGAAAGCAGAGTCAAGACTAGGTCTTCTGGTGGCAAAGGACAGAGCTGGGCTCGCGAGGGAGGCCAGCGGGGAAGGAAAGGGAACGGGGCTGCTCAGCCGCCGTCCTGCTGGCACTCCGTGAGGCCTGCAGAGCACACGGCCTGGTGTCTGGGACGCGCTCCAGGCCCTTCGTGTTCTTCCAGAACATTCGTGTCTGCCCGAGTCCTGTCTTCCAGTAACCTTCCCTCATCTGCCAACTGCTTTCTCTGGTACATCCAAAACGTGGTGCCTTTTAAAATGGATTCAAAATGAGACTTCATGGTGATTAATAGCATGTAGATACATCAAGTAATTCTTCAGATGGAAAATAACTTGACTTTTAGCCCTTTCTTTAGTTTTACACTCCTGCAGTTCAGTTTGCTTCAGAAATTTAAGTGAAGCACTGTTAATACAACATTGTTTTAAGTGCTGTCATTCAAGGTAGATAACACATGGTTATAACTTTGTTATTGGAAAACACTTGATTTATCTCAATAATGCTGCTTAATTTATATTGAGAACTGGAAAAATAATAATCAAAAAAACCTCAGGTCCTCTCCCTCTACCCTGTGCAAGCCTGTAACTGTAAACTGCACTGTGAGAGGATACGTATTAGGGTGCCACAGGGTTCAGAAGTAGTTTCTGTCTCAAATTCACTGATGATTCAGAGAAGGAAGTAGGTAGTGTATTAATTAAATTCATGGATGTCAAAAATGCTAAAGGAGTACTACTCAAAAGTGCGGGAGCCTAGAGAGATTAAAAGTATAGATAAAGAAATTCAAGTTGGAAAGTGTATGTTGTCATATCTGGACATAAATAATCTAAACCAGAGCTAGTAGGTGGGAACATTTGAGGTGTGAGAACAAGTGTGCTGTGTCTTTTGGCCAAAATCAGTATTTCATGTTTTACTTGAACCTTCAGTTCTTGAAGATACTTTGAAAATAAGGTCCAACTATGTGCCCAGTTTAGAGAACAAAACTGAGCCCAGTGTTTATTTTAATTATAATTTTAAAAACGTTGTGAATCCAATAGGTCGTGTTTGTTGTGGGCCTGACACATTGTTCTGAATGTTTTAGAGAGTGAAGCAGACCACTGGTTCAGGAGAGGCTATAAGAGCATAATGTTGCATGATATTTTCTTCTTAAATGTGTATTAATACAAAGGAAAGCTACTGACTGCATATAAAGAAATGTTATACTGTAAAATATATGAAGACTGGCGGTAGCCCCTACCCTTTTGTGTAGCGTTATTTCTGAACACCTTAATACCAAAAAAGATTTTAAAATTGTGTGGAAGTCAGAGTACCAACCAGAATAACAGCAGGAGAATGATCCTATTGTGAAGAAAGATTGAAAAGCCTGAATGTACTGGATGCTTACCTGTATCTAAAAGACACAGACACCAAGGGAGCCAAGGAAATTGGGTGATGGAAATAATAGGAGAAAGGAGGAGGAGAAAATTGATTCTGAGCACAAGGAAGGGCTCCTAAGCAGGAATAAGAAGCTCTGCTCTTGAAACAGTTATGCTAGACAAATACATTGGAGGGTGGCAGAGAGTACCCTCCAAGTAGTCCAGGGTTAGAAATATGATCTCGCATGGCTTTTGTGTCTCTGAATTTTATCCTCAATAAAGTGAATTGAAAAGCAGGGGATGGTTAGTATCATGAATGGGTTCATCTCAGTAACCAATATCGGGATTATTTGACAAAGTAGGAGAGTGGGGACACTTCAGACATGCATTCTTTTGGCAGACTTGGGCTAAGTACTAAACAAGGGACTCAGGATTTACTGGAAGGTATAAAAAGGAATTAAATGGCAAATATACAGTGATCTTGCTATATGAGTCAGTGCTCTGGAGGCTAGCTGACTGCTCAGTGGTTGGTTTTTGATGGAGATGTTTTCCCTCACTGACAGGGAGAAAAGATTGGCATCTCCTTAAATACCATTTTATCCTGTGCTGGTGGATGGCCATCAGGTTGGTGATCTCACACCTACCTTTCTCTTTGCCTAAAATGATGTGACGTGGGCCATGTTATGTGGCCTGCAGCACAGATGTGCAGCCCTTCTCTCCTTCAGCATCGCAACAGCGTCCACTCCAAGTTTTGTCTATGCATGTTACAATTCAGCAACGGCTATTCTACTCTTAAATCCTCACTCTAATCTGAATGGATATGCAGGTGTGGGCAAGACCTAGACTTCTATTTTGTTTGAATGAAGAGTCAGTGACAGTAACTGTAGAGTTGATATTGCCTCCTACCACTTTTCAGAGAAGGCTGAGGATTTTAGACATTAAAAGCTCTGTTTGTCAGCATTTTTTTCAGCTATTCTTTTGGTGACTTAAACCAACTTTTCCTTGAATGCAACTCACACAATGAAGTTAAAATCATGTCTTCCCTATTTCCTTCCTCTTTTCATTCTGAGCTACTTTCATGTCCCAGGGTTTGTCCATCTCCTTGCATTGAGCCTTCTGAGCAGGTTCTGGATGAGGTCCCTGGCCTGGCTTGCTCTCATTCCTTGTCCTGAGTCATGCCTGATATTAGATACCTTGGAAGAAAGAGTAAAATCCTGCAAAGACAAGCGGGAAAACTGCAGAATTCTCTTGACTGCAATTGCTGACATTGTTGGTGTGTTGTGGTTTTAATCTTATTAGGATTATAGCTTCAATAAATACCTTGCAGAGAAGAGTTCTGTGGGTTAGTTCTATCTGTATGGGTGCAGCAGTGTTTTCTTTCGTCACTTCTAAATCTATTGCCTTTTATTTAGTTGGATAACTCCTTGCGCCTGTCTTATTGGGAGAAAAAGAGGGTGGGAATGGAGAATAAGTGCATCCAGATGGCTTTCTCTGCCTGCTTTACGTATCATATATTTGGATCATTTCACCTTTTACTTATCACCCCTTGAATGTAGCCCAGAAATTTGAAAATCATTAGAGGTCTTATTCAGCAAACTTTTTAATGGACTGTAGGCCGCCCGAAGTCATGCTAACTGGAGTTGAATGAGTCTGGGTTTTGTAACTGAGTTCTTAGATGAGCATCTTTCTGGAGGTTTAATTTATGTCAACTCTTTCTGGAGTTTTAAGTTTCTGATACTTAGTTTTGTTACAAAGACAAATGGGTTGAACACAATGTTCAAGACTGAAATTGTGTTTTCCATATTATTCTTTATCTCTCTCTAATACAAAGCTCCACATCTGGTTTGTGGTTTTGACAATGGCTGGAAACTAAGCAGATGTTTTCCCTGCGCTGTCCACGAGGGCGCTTAGATCTTTCTCCGAATGGTTACAATTAACGTGGAACCCATCCATGTCTACAATTAGTTCAAACTCTCCTTGCCAATTTGCATAACCTTGCACTTGTGTGTACTAAAATTTATTTGCTGTAACTTGGGTGGATCCTTCAGATTTCTTTTTTTAATTCTTGCTGGTTTTAACTGCTCTAGAGCAGTATCATCAACTTTCTTTTTTTTTTCCTACCTCACATTGTATATGCCCTTTTCCAGATCATTTAATATATTAAATGTTGATCATGGTATCCGCCCCTGGGACTTCCCCCATTAACCTTCTTGAAAAGTGGCCATTTATTCATGCTGTTCGTTTTTTCTAAATTAGCTTTAATCTATTGACAGATGTTTACCTCTCACCCCATGACTAGTTTTCCTAATAGGCTGTGGTGATTAATATTACCAAAGGCTGTTTGAAAATTCAAATTAATTATATCTAGCAGTTTTTCTTTAACCACTGTCTTGACTCTCCTTATACAAAATGTGGAGGTGCCCATTTTTCTTATGGAAATACCATGCTAATCGGTGCCTCCTGTATGACATTAATCTAACTTTCATAACTACCCGGTTGAGCCATTTTACCAGGTACTAAAGTAAGGTTTACAAGTGTCTGTAATTCCCGAGCTCACTGTTGCTTTTTATACACGAATGCCTGGTATCACCTGCCCTGCAGCTTTGCCACTTCCTATTTAATTTTAATGATCGAGCTGCCAGCAAAATACGTAATACGCTGCTTCGCTCTTAACATTGTTCGAAACTCAGGCAAGTGCTACCCTGGCCAGTTTGTTTCCAATTTAAATTAATTTTATGTGACTCCAGGCATCAGTGGCAGGCTGCCCTGGGTTTTTACAGAGCCTGCTCTTGAACTGCTCGTTACCGTCACCCGTCAAGGGCTCCTGCAGGGTTCAGCTCTCTGCAGCTGCGGTGCCCTCCCGTACCGATCTCTTTGGTGTAGCCAGCACAGCCTTTCGCTCTGGAAATGCACTTCGAAAAGATCTTCTGAGTATCTTGACAAACCCTTACCCTCAAACTTTTGGGAAGCTTGAAGAGGTTTGTTAAAATTGGAGATTTCGCTTTTTAATTCAAACAAGCAAGCAATAAATCTTCATTTAAATATGATTTTAATATTTTTTGCCTTTTATGTTAGTAAAAGTTGGATTATCTCTGGATCTTGCTATGATGTGGAGATATCCAGACAAATTCCGTCTTTCTGTTCAATTCAGTATTTTCTTCTGTGCATGTTTAAGCAATTTATGGCTTTAATGTACATTTACTTGGCTTCGTTTAAATGTTTTAAGTTACAAAATCATAACTGTTTCTTCCTGTTTACAGAATAAACTATTTGCTTATGACCTGTATTAAAGTGCTTTTGGTTAAAAAGCTGAATTAAAAAATGCACTAAAACTTTTAAAATCAGTTTGATGATGAAGTTTAGTACTAAACTGTATTAAATGAGATGCTTTGCACCTAAACCTGATTTACTGCAGTTAGCCGACTGACCCGGTTGATTTCTGATCCTTAGGTCCTCCGGGGCTCTATGAAGTCAACATCTCAGCATCTCACATAAAGGCTTTTATTCAGAAATTGGAAGAAGAAAGTAAGTTTTCAGCTTGCAGCTCAGTGCTCTAGGGGTTGTGCTTGGGTTGTAGGTAGGTGCTTGGCAGCAGCCGTGCCCTCCCGCGTGCTGTGCTGCGTGGCCACGAGCGACTGCAAGATGGGCAGAGAAAGGCTGATCCACCTGTAAAATTACACAGCAAAGAAAACTCAACCAGCTAATTGGTTTTAGGATTAAAAATCCTAAAACCTCCCCATGCCTTGTCACGGTGATGCCCGGGAGCTGCTGCAGAGCTGTGAGTGAGTGGAGGGGGGGACGCAGGTAGGGGAGCTGGGCACCAGCCGGGCAGTGTTCCTATAAAGTTACCCGTGAAATTTCATCCAGGGTGAAGGGAATAAACAGAAATGAAGCGCATACTCTTTGTTGCTCACAGATGGGCTTCACACATGTCAAGCCCCAATTTATCCTATCAGTAAGGTCTATTCTGGGCTCTTCTGTGTTTTCTGCCAGTTCAGTCTGGGAGTCGTTTTACACCTCTTGGCAAATATTTGGTTTGGATGTTTTTAAGTATAATTTAAATGATTGATTAAAAGTCAGAGAGAGCTTCACCTCTTACTGGTGATAGTAAATTCAAACTTAGCTTTAAATAAGTTTTAAAGGTGTTAGTATATCTTAAGTATTTGAGTGTAAAGTTTCTGTGGATCCAAACAGCCCATATTGCTGTTCTTGTAGACTTTGCAGTGGTGCTGGTATTCCAAGTCAGAGCCTGTTTATATCCCCTTCAGTGATAACAGTTAGTATTCAGATGATTTAAGGTTTATATTCCTGATTGCAGAGGGGGAAAATATTTCAGTAGAAAGCATTGAAAATGTTATGTTAAGCATTGTTTCTTTATTTCTAAGTACTCAAGTGCATCTTGGATGTAGACTCATATATTGCATTACTCGGCACATTATACCAAATCATCCTATTTATCTCCCACCCTTGTAGTGTCATGCTGATCCCTTCCTATAGTTTGCGGTGTTGTTCTTCAGAGTCATTGCAAACTTTTCAGCTCCTTAAATGCGCTTTCCATATCTTATATTTTGACTGGCTTCGAAATCTCTTCACCTCACACCTTATCGGATTTAATTTCCCTGAGCTGATTTCTTGCGATGGCATCATTTCCCCTGTCCATGCCACTGTGGTTACATCCTATGCTGCGTCTGGTCCCAGCAGCCCATGAAACATGGTCCTTGGCATGCGAGTGCTTGGCGTTTGCTATCCTAACTGTGCTTCTTCAGACACCACAGTGCATCTCAGATGTTTGAAGAATTCAGCCTCACAGCTTTCCTGTGAATTAAGAAAATATTTTCTCTGTTTTGTGGAATAACAAAGTGAAATGCCCAGCATCATGAAGGAAGTCTGTGGTGCAGCTGGGAAGTGAACTCTGATCTCTCTGTGTCTGTCCAGTACCTTAATTACGTGATCATCTCCACTGCCTCGTCTCAGATTCGTCTCTTGAAGTTGAACAAGCGTGTCAAACTGCATTTTTCATCTCTTTTCTCTTGCCTTTGCCTATAGCTTGAGGCAATGGAGGAGAGTGGAGTTTTTACATGTTGGGAGTCTTCTTCAATGCTGTTCTTTTATCCCCTTTTTTTGCCTCCCTTCTTACATCCCAAGTCGTGTGAAATCAAGTCTCTATTCCCTTCTATGTCTGAAATGCAGTTTTCTGTATTCATACACATACTTGCCATCAAAAGTTTCGTCTCTGTCCTCTGTTTTAATGCTGTAACAAGATTTTATTTTTTTTTTTAGGACTCTCACATTTTCCCTCCTCTATGACATTCAACTCTAGGCAACTAGTGTTTTCTGCATTTGCCATCTAAATCACGTTCTTTCCTGTTCAAATTTTACTATCCCCAGCCTGATTCAGCGTGGAATACAAACTCTTTTCTGCCTTGTACACAAAAATGGATGTGCAGGGTTAGATCAAAGGTCTGTCTAGCCCAGCATCCTGTCTCTTGTTGTACAGTGGATACCCAGGGAAGAGTGTCAGAACGGGGCATCTGAGCGATGATATTTCCCTAGACTGTGCTCCCAGCCTCTGGCTCATATTTGCAGATCAGAAACTTCCTTTTGTATTTTTAACAGCCCTCGATAGATTTCCCCCCCTGCCCCCCTGTTAATTTGCCTGTTTCTTCTGTGAACCCTTGTATACTTTTAGCATCCATAATATTCTATGGCAAAGAGATAGGCAGATGAATTATTGCTTGTGCAAGGAAGTGTCTCCTTTTGTTTGTTTTTATCCTGCTAATTTTATTTGATGTCTGTCCATTCTTTTTTCAGAAGAAACTACAAGCATTTATTCTCCATGCCATTTCTGGTTTTATAATCTTTTTGTTGTTTTGCATAATTGTTTTTCCTGCAGCAGCTGTTTCATGCATTTGATCACTGTTGTTGCCCTGCTCCAGCTTTTCAGTTCTTCTCTCTTTTTTTTTTCTTTTCCAAATGTGGGGACCAGAACTGCAGGTAATGTTCAAGGTGTAGGTACACTGCATTTATACAGAGGTCTAATGATGTTTTATGTTCCTTTCCTCGACATGCCTACTATTATTAATTAATTTTTGACAGCTTCCTCTATATTGATTCTACTTCCAGGGTTCTGCACGCTGCTGCCGAAGATGCATCTCTGCTGAGCATTTCCCTTGCACTTTTGCTTATGATCTGGACCCTGACAGTTACTCTTGCTTCACCAGAATTTCCTTTTTCCTCTTGCTTCTCCCTTTTTTAATGCTTTGACGATACCTGAAAAAGCTTCCTTCCTCCAGTGTTCCTACCCACCTTGATCTCTAAATTCCTGCTGAAGATTCGTACTACAAAGCCCTTCAAAAGCATCTGTTCTTTTTTTCCCCTTATCTAGTATACCAGCACTGTCAGGCAACTTTCTATTATGCTGGGAATAAAAATGCGTCTAAGATGTGTGCCAAGCTCACAGAATGTAAATCCACATATCCAATCTACTCTTCTTTTTTCTCCTTTCCTCTTCACCATCTGCCTTCTAATCTGGTTTCTGGGTGCATTAAGGTATAATTTTACACCAGTCTGGTTAATTCGAAGTTTAGTTCTAGTTTGCACTGTTTGAAAGTGCCTTACGTTAATAGAGCTTAATCTGCTCACACTGTGTGCAGCATCTCAAGGAAAGCAGCACTGCCAGATTTTAAGAGGCGGTCCGGGGAATTCTGGGGCCTCCTCTATCCCTGTCTGGGAGCTTTTGGATAGAAATCACTCGGACGATCTATGTAACTTCTGCATAATAAGCCTGATGTTCCTTCTCTGTGTTGGACCCGCCGCACCACTGATGTGCAGATGTACAGCCTGTTTGCCTTCCAGACGCGTTGGATTGTACACAGATGGACTCTGTGAGCAGTGAACACGCGCGCGCCTGGAGACATACCAAGCACATCGTGTTTGCTGCTTACGTTGTATGCTGGGTCAGCACATAAGCATTTGTCCAGAGCTGTCCTGGATGAGTGGTCCTGGCTGGATCTGTGAGAGGGAAATCTGCCATCAGGTGCTTCCCATGCAAGACCTATTATTGCTCTGTGTTTTAAACACAACCAAGGTAATATGAGAGGACACTCTGCTTACAGCAGTATGACCTATAGTTGCCATATCCCCATTACAAATTATGAAATTACCCTGATTCCCTCTCTCTCCCCTAAAAGTGTAGAATCGCTTACAATTTCAACAGAAGGGGGTTGTTATTGGCTCCAAGCATTTGAAAAATTGGGCCATATGGACTTCAGACCTTGGTTAGTACGGGGAATATGCATCATTCTGTGGGTGCACTGAGGCAGGATCTGTGTTCTTCTTCCCCTGACCTTTGCAACTGGAGAGTTTAGCTGCAGTGTCGTTTTGAAGGTCAGCAGCATTTCAGGCCCCCCAGTTGTGGAGGTGCTGAGAATGACTCTGTCCTTAAGGCTGCACAATTACATTTACATGTAGATGTGTGATTCACAGAAAAGTCTGTCTCTCTTCCTCTAATGCATGGCTCCACACCATGTAATAGTTGGTTGGAATAAATCTGTTAGCTGAGCGTTAAGTTCAATTAAACTAAATTAGAAATGGATTAATGCTTTGATGGTCAGAGGTCTAGTCTGAGAGTTGTTATGCTTCAGTTTTAGTGCTCTACATTTGGCTTCCTGTGTGATCTTGGGCAAGTCACTTAGCTTATCTGCGAGAAGCCCACATGGTTGTTGTAAGGTTAAATGCCATAAAGATGCATGAAGTCCTCTTGTGTATATGTTACTGGGCTTATACAGAGATTGAAGATAACAAAAACCGTCCCTCTTGGTCTTTTGTCCCTTTCTGCGTCCCAAATGATCTCTATGGTTGGAAAAACCCCCACACTTGAAAGTTTCCATATAACCAAATCTTAGATATACTTGTGTAGGCTGTACCTGAATAAATGATGTTGCACATAAATGATTAGCTGTTGAATCTAATGTTTGTGATTATATTGGCAGTGTGATCCGCTTCTGTAGTGAGTGTGGCTTGGAGCCATTCTGATGTTAAAAAAGGGACAGAAACAATCAGTAACCCCTGCTGCCAGGCGAAGGAAGGATGAGGGCTGGGGTGGACAAAAGCTTAATCTTTCTCTCTCTCTGTTTTTCTAAGAGTTTGAGCTAATCACTGATAACCAACACTAGAACATCTGAATCATAAATCTATTCAGCTACTGCGTGACTCCCAACAAACAGAGTACAAACTGTTTGTGCCTTTGCTATTCCCTTCCCTGCTGAGCCATGCCTCTCATTTATCTCACATGTAACCCCTTCTCATAGCCTTTGCAGGTTTAAAACAAAATTCCCATAACACTTTTTACATTTAAGTCATCGGGGCACTCTTTCTGTGGTAGGTCCCTTTTAAGATAGCTTTAGGCAGCAGATGAAATCACGGCAAGGAAGTCCAAAGACCAGGGATGCAGCCTACACACTCATCCTTCCCCCTTCTCCCCCCCTCACCCCTCCAAGAGCCGGGACTCCTGCTTCCCGCTATTGTGAGAATTAATCCTTTAGTGCTCCTCGCTGCTTTACCTTCCATATAGCCAATAAGCACAGAGTGACTGAAAGATTGGATGTGTGTTCGAAGGAATGAATAGCAACGGATCAAACTGCTCTAGCTCTTTTGCAAGTGCTGTTAGGAAAATACAGTAATTTACTTTTTATTTGAAAAATAATTATGATACCTGAGTTTATACAAAAGTGAGTCTGGACATTTTTGGATTTTTTTCTTCCTTATTAGATCAGATGGGGGGGTGGGAAAGCAAATACCTAAATTTGCACCTCAGCTAGAAATCAATACAGAGGTAGTCCTGGATGTTGTTCCTTGATTGCTGGCTGTGGATGTGCTCCTGTGTTGACTGAGGCTGCCCACAGTAAACGCATAGGTGGATTTTTTTCAACATCAAAATTTATTTCAGAGGAAAAAGAAGTGACATTACATTGTTGTGGTTGGATAACTTTCTTCTGTGTGAGAAACCCTGGAATGAGCAAATTTTGTAGTCTGCAGAGTAGGATGAGATTGTTTGTTTGTTTGTTTGCTTTTTCTTCTTCTGTTTCGACTGGGTGGAAGTGGCGTGGGGGCTATTGAGTTAAAATTACTTCCTGAGATTTCTGTGTGCTAGAAGGGAATGAGTTGGGAAGCAGTCTTTGGAGCTCCTCTTGCTAAAAGCTTTGTTTGTGAGGCTGAGCCACAGGAGATGTTACCACCCATCAACACAGTGGGATTGAGTCCTCTGGGAGTGACCAGGTCAGAGTCACCTGTGCTTATTGGCAAGTGGGTGTTTCAAACAGTAGCAGCATGTGAATGCATCAGTCAAAATGTTGGGGTGTGCAGAAAAGAGCTGTGCTCGGTCTTGAAAGATGTGTCTTCGAAATGTTGTAGTGCATAGCACAAGCAAGGCTCCATGTGCCCTCTTTTAAGGTTTGGAAATCATGAAGTTGTTTTATACCCAAATGTTTTATATTCTTTTTTTTTTTTTTATCTTTGAAGGAGACTAATGTTTGGAAACTAAAATTTGAGGAGTATGTAGCTATGACAGTTCGGGAGGAATGGCAGGCGCCTTCTGAGAGGATACTCTAAGGCAATATTGGTTTTCACAGTGGAGATGTCTAGGATGAATTTGTTCTTGGAAGGAAAGTAGTGATCATTGTTCCCAGCGCTGAAAGTTCTGTGTCATCTCGCACTCTCAGTACTTGTCTGTATTTTACCTTTGAAATGCTTGATTATTTTTTAAAATTGAATTTATTTTGTTGTCTTCAAGTTGGTTTTAACATTCTTGCAGTGAAATCAGATCCTGCAGAGGAAAGGTGTTCTTAGAGTTGCCTAGCCAGCATGGCTTTCCATAAACTTGAATTTTTCGTAGTTTCAGTCTTACTCCTTTTGAGCACCTCCTTTGGACAGAAGTGCCAAACAAGATGAGACGTTTTCTTCACTGCTGAAAAAAATATAATTGGTAATGCTGTAATTCAGGATTCTTGCCTGTATGAAGTGCCCGGTGCAGGTGTCCTTGCTGCTATCTCTGGGACTTACTTTTTGGAGAGGTTTGAGCAAGCTTGCATATAAAAGGGCCTGCCATCCTCTTCTGCTTCGAGAGATCTGTGAGTAGTTAAGCTGGTTCTCGTTGTCTTACAGATATTAAGCCTCATGGGAGATTTAGGTATTTGCCTCTATTTTGTGCATATTGAAAAAGAGCAGAGAATAGTCAAGTGGGTTGCCTGAAGTCACCCAGCCTGACAGAGCTGGGAATAGGTTCCCTGGCTCCCAGTACCGTACTTTAAACCACAAGATTAGTCTTTTTTGAAAAGGATAATCTGTATGTTCAAAGAAGGCTTTATAAAGCTCCCATTAACCCTGGTGCCATACCTAGTGAGGAAACTAATTTATGTTCTGGCAAATGAAAGCAGTTTCGAAGACCTTAGTGCTGCAGGTCACTGTCAGACCTTCAAGGTCCGTTGCCACCAGTTTAATTTTTCTCCTGCTTGGATTCACCTCTGTCATTCCTGAGAAAGGAGGAGCAAAACTGTGCTCCTGAGGAAGATTTCTAGAGACATCCAGTTGTGGATAACTGAGAACAAGGTCCACATGTGGTTTTTTGCTATGCTTAGCTAATGTACAGAACGGCTAATGTTCCCATTCCCTCCTTGAAAGAAAAAGATACCTTCTGGCAATGCTGCTTTTTATTGCACGTTATCACTTAGTCAAGATCTGAAGATCTGAATTCCAGTAGCCGATGACTGGAAATGTCCTTTCAAACTAAAATGTTGAACTTTAGAATTTACCCCTGAGTCCTCGAGCTACCTTATCTGAACGGCAGAGGAAATTTTTTTCCAGTTTTCTTCTGTTATCAAGGTAGAACACAGCATCTGAATGTTAGAGAAGTAGCAGTACATTAACCTCAGCCTTGCTTTTACTCAAAGATTGCAAGTGTTTTACAGGGTTGGCTAAAGATTATCTAACTTTTGGGTGGGGGAGGGGAGAGAGAGACAGATTTAGCTCTCATCACTGAATGCATGAAGTGAGAATAAAAGCCAGGGCTTTCCTAATCCCATGCTCTACTAATAACACTTTTACAAGCTGGTTATATAATTATCTGTTACCGTATTTTTTTTTCCCCACTTCAGGCAAATCAGCTATTTCATCCAACCAAAGCATTTTGTGCAGATCTTTGGATAATCCAGTGTCATCACTTCTGCACCAAATTGCAGAAACAAAGATGGCTATTGCAGTTTAGAAGATGTAACGGACCTTTGTTTTGCTTTTTTAAAACGTAATGAAACAAGTCTGGGTTTTTTTCTTTTTTCTTATTCTGGATGGCAGAAAAGAATTTAGGAGAAAAAAGTACTCCAACTAATTTCTGTGGAATAAGTGTTACAGCAATAGACCTGGTTTCCTCTGCCTGGGCAATAGTTTACTGCCCTTCTCTCAAATTACAGTGCTGTTTATAATATGTGTTTTAAGAGTGTAGTTAGCATTACATTTATGAACATCGTAATAATAATAAACATTAATAATAATTTGGCATTTCTGGAAGATATAACTATTATTGCATAAATAGCCAAGTGTTTGTAGCAATCTGGAATTTAATGGCTATAAAAATGACATTAAATTAAGCTAGAGAAGAATTTCTGTATGGCGTATGTGTTGAAGATATTCATCCTGTGCTCTGGAAGGAGAGCTACAAGCACTCCATCACCTTTTTTATGGAGCAGCATTGCCAGATGTGGAGTAAAACACGGAGCGTCCGTCTCCTAAGCGCACGAAGGGCCCTGTATTGTTTCCCTTGGCAAACACAGATGTGAGCTGAGCTCCTACCAGATGCAGCTGGAGGTGGTGGTTCACGGCCACCTCTGGCCGAGGGGCCTTGGTCAGGACAGTTGCACCGGTGGCACTTGTGCGAATGTCCAGTTACTCGCAGTTATCTCGCAAGAAGCAGCCTTTACTCAGCCTAAAAACCCTGGGACCGCCAGCTTTTTGCTTTGTTTTTCTGAGCGGACCTTTTCTCCCCTCTGCCTTTCCCCGGCTGCGGGGAAGGGAATGGGAATTCCCGTGGGGCTCCTGACTCGTCTCCCGGCTGCTCCCAGCCCCGAGAGCAGTCGCCTCGGTGACCAGGCAACTCTGTTGGGTCCTGTTTGGGATTTTACTAGCATCCTGTGGAAGATGACGGCTCAGCAGAGCAGGGCAGGTCTGCGTGTTCAGCAGGACCATCAAGGCAGCATGGAGGCTGGCCGGGGAAGGCGTGATGGATAGCAGTCGCTGGGGGTGGAGGCTCTGAGCCCTGACCAGGCTTTAAAAGCTCTGGGGGGCTTTTCCACGCATCCGATGAAACACAGATTTTTTGGACAGGGCTGAAGGTAGAACGTGAATACTGGAAGAGGTAACTTCTTGTATTTATTTTGACATTAGATCCTGCGGTGACATGCATTATGAAGCGAGGGCTGTGTAAGGAACTGTGACTTGCATTACAATGCTTGACAGGCTCGAAACACCTATCCCTCTGTGCATATATCCTATGAAAAGCCTTTCCCTTAGTGCCTATATCTCTCATTAGGGTGGTAGCATCTGTGTTTCTTATAATATTGTATAAAAGGCATTTTTGTATAAAAATATTGTATAAAAGGCATTTATTTTTGTATCGAGGTATGTCTGGACTGTACAAGCTTGGAATAAGCTCAGAGAGTTTGATAGATAAGCAAGGTGATGCTTTTGGCTATCCAGAGTAGTGCAGACAGTTATCTAAGAGTACCAAAAGACCTATTAGTTATGGTTCCACAAACCGTTATGCCGTGGAATAGATGTGTGTTTTTAAAACTTATTCTTAAGCTTGAGACTAAGCCTGTTGCAAACAGACAGTTCACGCATCTGAGTGCAGCTGGCTAGCTGCGTCATCAGGCCTGATACCGGTAGGCAGCTATTTCATACTTTTACAAATTCTTTTTTGCTAAATTAATAGAAAAAAAATGCTGGAGCTTGGATTTCAGCATAGCACTGCAGTGGAATTCACCCGCCATTCATCTCGCCCATGCATGGTGTTAGAAACCCGTGGGGTACCTGTGTGTGGCTGCAGGCTCTCTTGGCAGCTTTTCTTTTGTCTGACCCAGAGCAAGGAGGAAGAGTTTTTAGTGCCGACAGCACTTTAAGGCTGATCTCCCCGCTGAGCCGCCAGCCAGGGTTTGTTTGTGGTGGGTACACTGTGGGCTGCGCTCCACACAGCATCCGAAGGAGAGGCAGAAGAATGGCTGGCTGTGGAGATCAGATTAAAGGGGAAAAGCAAGGCTTTACAGCCTTTTTTTATCTTAGCGTGTTTTGCTGTTTCATCCTGCTTTTTCAGGCAAGAGTGAGCAGGGACCTTTCTTCCCCCGTTCAAAAGCCAAGTCATCATTTTTGTTTGAGGGGCAGAAGGGATGTAAGGTAATCACCTGAATCCCGAGGGGTTGATCTGGGCTTTCTGTTTATTTCGACACCCATGAGGATAGTTTTTTCATGGCTTGCTTATCAACTGGCAGCTAATAACATCCTGGAGGGGAGAGTGATGTAAGTGCCAGAGCACCACTTGTTGCTGTTACAGGAGAAGTTTCATGGCGGGAGTGCAGACCAGCTGCATAGCTTGAATGCCATGGTGCCTCAGCAGTGCACGATGGCGGGGAGTAAATCCCCCAGGAGTTTTGGCCAGTGCGTGAACTAGAAAAGTGGAGGTTGGCTTAGATGGGCCAGTCTGGCTATATGGAGAGCGGCAAAAATCCCCTTTAAAGAACTGTTTTCCCAGTAAGTCTTGAAATCTTTGCAGAAACTTTAGCCAAGCAATCCATTCCAGATTTTGGCACTTATCCTTTCCCTTCCCCGTGCTCATGCTGAGCAGATGAGCGCAATGGCCAGACCTAAAATGAAGAGCATCTACAGTCTGATCTCATCCTCCCTTGCTGCCTTTGGCTGGAGAGGAGGAGGAGCTTTGAAATCGGATTATTACTTCGAGCCTCTTGGCTTTGGAGCTACAGACTGTTCCCCACGTTGCCAATGGGCTTAAAAGCTTAGCAGAACTCCCACTAGGTACCCAGGAAGCCTCTTACCGCAGGAGATGGTGACACGGCAGGATCAGCTGTTCTTTATTTATCGTGCAGGAGAATCATCTGGGGAGGGACCATAGTTAACCCAGTGATGTTGTTCCCAGAAACAACGCCAAGAACAGGTAGAGCCGTGCTGATGCTGCTCCCCACTGATGTGAATGTGCTCACCCAAGATGCTATGTAAAACAGTTCCTAGATTTTTAGTCTTTAGCTGCTGGTAGTGCTTAGCCCATAAATGGGAATCCTTAATCCAGCGTTTGCGGAGAGAGGGAGTTTGGGGTTGGTTTGGTTTTACCAGCAAGGTGCTACTGGCATGGGACTGTGAAAGCTTAACAGTATATAATCTGTATGGTATTATGGGTTAGCTTCAGAATGGTCCCAGTCTTTAGCTGTCTCCTTACCACTTCCATCAGCCTGTCTTCCCAGCAAAAAAAACCAAAAGCCTAAACCAGCACAAAAGCCTAAACCAGCACAATCTACAAGCAGTTTAACGATCTGAATACATTTGATAGTCCATATGAGCGCAGCTACTGGGAGAGATCCTTTCCAGGCGATAATAAATGATGTCTTTCTGAGGGTGAGGCAAACAGGATGCAATTCAAGCAGACTGTGTTTCCTCTCACACTCTTGTGCTTGGAGGTTATTTTCAGCTAGAGAAGTTGAACTTGTGGCTTGGGCAATAGTGGTCAGCCACTTTGTGGGGGTGTTTTGGTTTGGGATTTTTTAAGGGCGTGACCCCAGTGCTTTTCCCGTAAAGGCACGGACCCCTGATTAGAGATTTGAGCAGACCGGTGTTAAGCTTGCTTTTCTTAATTGCCCTTTGCAGGCCTCTTGGAAGTATTCCACGGGGTCTGCAAGCGGTCTGCAAACCACAGGCTGGAGACCATCAGTTCTGCTAAACCTGAAATTTCTGTCTCTCTCCCATGTAAAGCCAGCTCAGTGCCCAGTGCGATGCTTGCCCTTCAGCCAGCATAACAGGCTTATGGTAAATGGTGTAGATTATCTGCTCCGAAGGAAGAGGGGATTATTTTGAAAGGGAGAAATGATCCTTTGGAGGGAAATAGCACGATCTCCAAATGCTTTGGCTGCTAATAAAACTGCTGAAAAAGAAAGATGACTGCAGTGGCATCAAGTGTCAAGCCTTATGGCTTCTCTCTTAGCCTCGCCACTGAGTGAAGCGTGCCCCTGGTAAGGATGCTGGGGCTTCTGTTAGCTTTTCCATCTGTAAAACTGCTCTGCATGTGGGTGTGTGCCTCCCCTTCCTTCACAGATGCTGCAAGGCTTTACTGAATGTTCTTTAAATGCTTTGATGCTCTAGGATGAAAGCTGCTCTAGAGGCATAAAGTACTAATGTCTAACTATTAAGCAGAAACTAATAGCTTGTTACTTCAGAGCTTCAGATGTACCCTGTCCATCTGAAAAGGTACTTTGTAAGGGGAAGAAACAGAACGAGTAGCAGGTTTACATCTTTTAAGTGCTGACAATGCATAAAATTCATAACAAATGTAGTTCTTGTCCCAAATCGCTTGTACTGCAGGCAAGATGAGCTAGGAGGAGAGGAAAGCTTTATTAGCATCAGTACACTGCTATGGGGCATGAGGGAGACTGAACTGATCAGTCTGAAATCTCTTTTCAGTACAGTTTAGCCACCCAGCATGAGCTGCTCGTATTTGTTTGTATTACACAGCAGTGAAAAATTCCAGTTGGAGAGCAGGCGGCAGCATGCTGTGCAAACAGGGGAGGGTCCCTGTCCCAAAGGAGAGATCAGGCAGCAGGTTAACTTGGATGGAGAACAAGAAGCCACAACTGTTCTGGTGCGTGGGATAGGTGGTAGACAGATAGCACGGTGGTCTCTGATTTTTAAGCATCCTAATAGAGAAGCTAAAGGAGGACAAAACCAGAGTATGTCTATAAACCAAGCTTAGAAGATTCTAGCCTGACCAAAAATATCCATCGGCATTGGAAAGAGTTTGCATTTTCAAACCCACTTGGGCTGAACTGAGCAGAATTCAGTGTTTGTGCATCCCCTTTTGTAGCTGAAGGGACCTGCTGGAGGAGAGGATGGCTGACGTTACCCTTTGCGCTGCTGGCACCGGTGGGGAGTATGTGGGATTTGTTCTTTGCAAACAGCCGTAATGTGGAGGCAATACGACAAATTCTTCCTGGCTTTCTGTTTATAACCATCTTCCTCATACAGAGCTGTCATCTCACACCTCTGCTTAGCCCTGGAGTGACATTATGCCCCTATTTAAAACGTGCTTGAAATAGCCTTCAAAGTCTGCTCACAGAAAGTCGAGGGAGGTAGACATCTCAGAACACACTGACAGACGTTGAGGGGTGGGACCTGAAGAAATGGGGAAAGGGAATACCTTTGCTTCTCTTCCTTTTCCCCCCTCCCCAAATGATAGTCCCCTTCTGACAGGGTAGCTTTTCTCCTCCCTCAGGTGTTTGCTCTTCATCCCTTGCCCTCGCACACACCAGTCTGGCGGCTCAGAGAAGAGCCCGGACCGCTGCGGTGCCGAGTGTCTCTAAACTCTTCACCTCACACCCCCGAAGCTGCTGTAGAAGGCCAGCTTGGCTCCCCCTGAGCTCGTGGTCCCCAGGGGATGAGGTGAGGATGGTGATGTTTCCTTCAGGAGAGCTGCTGACGTGGTCCCTGCTGCCAGGAGCACAGGGAGGGCGTTCAGCACCCACTCTCCCTGCGGTGGAAAGGCGGAGTGGAGAAGTTGGGGGCCCTTTTGGCTCAGGAAGCCGTAAAGCCCTGGAGCGTCCTGTAGAGAAGAGGGCTGCGTGCAGGCTCCCACAGAAACGTGGAACGTCCAGCTGCGTAAGGATAATGTGTGGCGTCTCCAACTAGCTGCTTAAAATTAAGATAACGTGGCTGGGAGACTCCGTCAGGATCAGGAGCCGTAACTTCTTTCTAACTTTACGGCAGCCATCTAAACCCACTGCTGTTTGCGCTTCTGGCGTATCATGGCCCTAGGAATACCTCTTAACTCCCTACGATGCTCTTCTGGCTTGTCATGCAGAGCAGGGCACCCTCAGTAGGTTTCGTGTTTTGAAAACTATTTCCATGTGATGGCAGCAATCACAAGCAGGGAGAGCATGGCACTGGGCTGCAGAAAGCACTCTGGCTGCTGGGTGGGGACATGGTTGTTTCACGTGCGCTGGGTATGTCCTAGGGGCTGAGCGCACTGACAGACCAACAAGCTGAGTTGTGAGGGCTGGCAGAGCAACTGGCTCATGGTGTAGCTGGATCCTGTCACCTCAGCTCCGGGACCGCGTCCCACTATTCGTTGCATTGGTCTTCTGCTGCTTTGGGTGAATTGGCGAGGAGTGCTCTCCAGCCAAAAGGAAGGTGCTGCATTTTCCTCTCCGAGATGCGTTGAGGGGAGCAGTGGTCCCTCCCCAAGTCCCTGCGTCCTCCTGGGACAGCTGGCTCTTTGCCGGGGAGGACAGCAGGAGCTCCTAGCCAGAGATGTGAAGCACGCAGACCAGCTTCTCGCAACACAGGGATAAATGGTGCTTGTTGGAAGCATTTCAGACCTGCAGTTGACTTCCCATCTTCCTGCCCAGTCCCAGTAACTACTCTTTTGCATGAATTTGCCAGACTCTTGCCCAGGTACCTGTTGTCACCAATTATTTGTGAGGGGAAAAGAACGCCCTGACTCGATTCGGCGATGGCATTGAAACTTCAGCGCCTGGGTTGGGGCTGTGTCGGCACAGCCCGCTGGTAGCTTTCGGTGATCTCCTAAAGCCTCTGCAAAAGCCTGTTGTGTCACTTGGGAGCATTGCAATGGAAAGCTGATAACGGCAGAGGTATGGAAATAGAGCTGAAGGGATTGGGGTTTTTAAACTGATGGCTAACTTGGACAAGGCTTAGCTGCGCTTAAACTAGTTATGTCCATCAGATTTGGTTATAGATGATTCAGCTCCAGCACAGAGGAAGCCTTTAAACTGTAGTCCTCTACTTCAGCAGCCAGCCTGCTCACGCTGGACTCTTGCATGTGCTGGGCTTCCCTGCAGTTTTGGAGGAGCCTGTCTTCTGAAACAAGGGCCCCAAACATTGTGACACTGCCCTCCAAGCAGACAGCTTGCTAGGAGCTGGAGTCTGGCTGCTTTCCATAGTTCAAAAAGCCAGTGCGTGCAGCAGCCCCACTGTCACCTCTGCGCTAGTGTTGGTGACAGTGGTGTCGCTGCTGTCACGGTTCTGGACTCATTCATTTACTTTTGCCCGGGAAGTCGACTATCTTTCCTCTCAAAAATCTGGGCAGATGACGAGCAGGAGTCTACTTTGGGCAGCAAGGGGCTTGGGTCACTATGCATCCGGAAGCCTCAGCGCTGGGGTGCTGTCACGACCAGACCGAAGTAGCAATTGCAATGAAACGCAGGTGGTATCAGGGTTTAATACAAGCTTACAGCAGTTCTGGGGGAGCAGTGTTTGTTTTGGACTCAACCCTTGGCCAGCAGCACACCGGTGGGGTTAACCATACCTGCCAGAGAGCCTGGCGTGGGGCAGGCGGGCCGGCGTGGGTCAGGGGGGCCCTTCTCTCCCAGCCCACCCCTGCCAGCTCTTTTCCCAGGGAGCGGGGAGGGACGGGTTGGTGCCCTCTTGCCCGCCCCGGCCAACCCTGCTTCGGGCCAGTGCTCCTCCCGGGTGAGGTGGTCACCCTTGCTCCGGCGGCCACCTCTTCCCGACAGCCCGTGCCTGACTCAGGGAGGATTTAGTCCCGGGCTGGGGGGAGGGAAAGACGTTAAACAGGCTTTTCCCTAATGAGGTGTGACGCCAGCTGGAGAGGGGGAGAATCCTGCTTTTCTCCTGTCTGTTGCGCTCTCCAGCTAGAGGAGGAGGAGATGTGTCCCCCCCCTTCCTCTGCTGATTTGCTGCCTCTTCTGTTTCCTTTCTGCGCCGTCCCCAAAGCGTTTTGGCAAGGTTCAGATTTCTGCGCTCACAGCTCAGTGCTCAAAGAGAAAAGGGGAAAAACAAAAGGGTTGGAGCCGTGGGGAGGATGGTGGCGGGGAGGAAGCCCAGCCGCTGGCCCTGGCCAGGCTGGAGGAGCGTGGGGACGGGTGCCTGGGGCACGGTTTGCCCTGAGGACCAGGGGGGGTTTTGGTGGCCTTTCTCCTGGGAGCCCCTGGCGTCACTTTGGCCACCTCTGCTCAGATGCACCGCTCGAGCACCGTGCTGCTTTGAGGCTGTCCCTTGTTGGAGGGGAGGGCGGGAAAAACAAGGTTTTTTCCTCCTCCTGCAAAATGTGGGCTGAAGCATTAGGTGAAGACCCAAGGGGATCCTAACTCTTCGTTTGCGGTCCTGAGGTTGTTAAGGTTTGCATCGCGTTCGCCTGGTCCCTGGCGTTCCCACAGCACCCTGGGCATGTGGGAAAAGTCCAGGATTTAGGTATTTTGTGGCAGAAAGCTGGAGAATCCAATGGGATAAACAATTGACATTCAGTTAAACGGGACCAACAGACCCAGTCCTGGGGAATTAAAGCACCTCTTGCTGCACTTGCACTATCGCAAGCAGCAGCAGAAAAAAAGTAGACTAAAACTTTACAGGACAATGTCAGTATCTTTTTTCCAAGACAAATAATCACGGTAATACTTGAATTGTGCCTTCACCATAACCCGCTGGCACCAGGTGTGACTGTTGGTAGGACCAGAGGACCAGAGTGGGCTACGGGCAGCACCCATGGCATTGGGGAACAGGGTGCAAGCACCTTTCTACAGAGGCTCTGACAGCCTTACGCCTGCTAATGATGGACCTTCATTAGCCCCATGCTATATGTATGCTGATTAATCCTGACTTGTGCTAGAGCCCCGTAACCCAGCATGGCATCAGAATTCTGCACCCAGCCCTGCATCGGTCTGCGTGCCCAGTGCCCCTATTAGCCAGCGGCTGCAAGACCCGTCTGCGGCCGGGTCGGGTCCCCAGATCAGCGCTGCACCTGCCATGAAGGCAAGAATGAGGAGCACCCACTTGGGAGAGAGGAGGCAGCAAGAGAGGGGGGGGAACTACCCAGCCAGGTGTTTTGGGGAAGACTGGTGGGTCCCTGCCCAGGAGACAGCACCTTGTCCGGTGCCCGAGGAGTGTCCCCCAGCTCCTGGGGTGACCTGCTGGCTCCGAAAATGTAAAGGTCGCTCCCGGGCCTGGAAAACAATGGCTGCAGATAGGGGCTATCTGAGCCAGTTGTGGCCACTGCTTAAGGAGGGTTAGTCAAACAGCAGGCTGAAAAGGCTCACGGGAAGCAGTTTAAATATTCCTTCATACAAAAGGCTGTCGCGAAAGCAGAGCAGAGGCAGGCTGCTGACTGACAGCTTTAGCGCACAAGTGTATGTGGATGAGGGAGAGGCTGAATGGAGGGGGGGAACATCCTGGAGACTTACTTCCCCCTTGCCCTTTATTCTGGGTCCTAACATGTTGTTTTTCACAAGCTGCAAGTTTACTGTGGTAACACGTCTGGGATGTTTTAGCACATTGCATACTTTGGGATTTTTTTTTCTCCCCTCACAGGTATATTTTGTTAGAAGGTAGATGTCCATTAAAGTAATTTACAAATAAAATAAGTCAACACCTCCAAAATGCTAACCGCTTACTAAGTGAATTCACTCAGTAATTGCTGTTTATGTAGCATGATTACTATTTATAGAACAATAATATCACTCTCTCCAAGGGATAGCAAATAGCAACTGCAGTTTTTGTATTAACTTGTCACTAAGCAGGGTAGTCGTCTAGAGGCCAGAACAGAGATTCCGGGGACTTTTCTGAGCTCTGTGGCAGGGACGCCGTGTCAGGCTTTTGGCTGCCCACCACCCTTTCCTTGCCTCGAGTTCCCACATATAACGCATGCATTTAATACATTCTTCACAAGGCAGATATCAGGCTTCCGCTCGTGAAGCTGTTTGGGTGTTGCACAATAGGTAAATAAGAGCAGTGTTGATAATGAAAATATGTCATTAATACATTTCCAATAAAAAACTACAAGCGGCATTTAGTCTGCAATCTGTTATCAATAATTTTATTACCGCAGTTACTGCGGTCTAATAAAAAAGCACTTTCTCTTCTTTATTGGGTAAGTGCCAAAACGTTTATCCTTTATTCTCTGGCCATTAACCTTTATTCTGTAGCCATTAGCTTAGCCATTTGTGTAACAGTCTGTTGAGTAACATTCAAGTAGGAATTTGTATTCAATCCATTATTTACTCTGAAACCCAAAAAGAATAGCTTCTTATGCCTATGTTGTTTATCCATATTAATCTTAAGTGCAGTATGCTACAGATGATAAGTCTTATAGGAAGTGGATTTTTCTTACTGTGAATGATTTTCTGGCATATAAATAAAACTGTAGTTAACCTACTAATATTTTGAAAACAAAGCTTGAAATTGCTAGCTGAAAAACAGATATTTCTCACAACATGTGCAAAATTCATAATAACTAATTTCAGAAGTTTATCCTTTCTGTGGATCAGTTCCTGCGTCACACCTTTACACTAACTCCATCGTGCTGAAATAAGCCATGATACTCTCCACCCCTCCATCAAAGGTTGAGGTTTTGGGTCACGAGGTCTGATATCCCTCAGTCCTTTCTTTCTCTCTTACTGGAGGGTGGGGGGCAGGGAAACAAAGAGAAATAAGTTAAATAATCAAAATGCCTGGTTTTCTTTGAGGCATTTGCTTGGTAGCTTTGAGCCATTTCTGGCTATCCATCTGAAACTGCTACTTCTCAGTGTAAGTGGCTTTTAGGGCCACGCTTTCTGAGCACATCTTTTAAATGAACTTACCAGCCTTAGCTGGTGGGAAGCAAAGCGGGAGAATGAAACTGTTGATTCCTGCCCGTCAGCTGAAAGTGGGAGAAATCATGGCTTTCTTGTTAGGCTGTAGTATCTCAACCTCACTGAACTCTATTTTTCTGCTTCCAGACAAAAGCATTAGTCTTCTGGCTGGAGAGTGACATTCAGTAAAAGCCTTTCAAGGTCTTCCCATAAACTCTTGCAATGAAGAGGTAGTAGTAGCAGTATTTTTAATGATGGGGAAGGTCGGCTTACCCAGTGTGTGCTCTGCTGTGGTACATGTACTTGAGGCTGCTTGGGTCTTTTTGGTCCTGATCACTAGCAGTAAATTTTAAGGAATTAGTTTGATGGTTGGAATTTTTTTTCTTTCCTTTCTGTTCATTAGGAACTGGAAGCTGCTCTTCACAGGGATGATGTGGAGTTTATCAGTGACCTGATCGCCTGCCTTCTTCAAGGTTGCTATCAGCGAAGAGACATCACGTGAGTAACCTTGCTCTATGGCTTAAGCGCTTTGCAAGGGGAGCTAATTAACACAGTTGCGGGGATGTTTCACGGCTTTAGAGTGGTGACATGGCAGTGATGAGCAGCTACCAGCAGTCAGGCCAGATGCTTCACCGAGTGGAAGGGAATTCCAGCTCTTCTTGGGTTGAGTTGCAGGTTTTTAATTTTACAGGCCCGTTGTTAAGCAAATTGCTTTGTTCAGATCCCATGCAAATTTGTTTGATGCTCTGCTGCAGCACTAGCACATACAGTGAACATTCACATCTGCTGTTATGCTCTGCACTCTATTTGGTCAAATTAGTGTGTTATCACACTAAGTCTTTAAATCATCACATATATTTTCAACATTTTGTGTATCGCATAGAATAACACTTGCTGCTCTGCAGCCACTTCACTTGCATGGAAGATCCCATTGCTTTACAGTGGGACAATTGTTAATTATTTTCTTAGAAATTAGAGAGGTATTAGAATCAGTTCAGTTGCAGGGTGTTGGGAAGTGATTTGACACATTCTCTTGATGTTTCGACATCCAGAGACATTTTGTCAGTGTCCACCAAAGTAGCTTCCCAAACTGAGACATCTGTAGAACATCATTCTTTAGAGGATCGCCACTCATGCATTGAAATGTGCTCCCAGTGATGATGAAGGCTTGTTGCAGTGTGTTTTATTTGTTCTTCTGTGAATCATGTTAATAGCAAAGCATAATTGTGGAGACAAAGAAAGCCTGGCAACACTTGCAGTTGCTTAGAAAAGGTGTTAAGCAATCCTCCTCCCTAAGATTCTCCTGTTGTGCAGAGGCTTAGGCTGGTGCATAGGCATAACCATAGGTGCTTGCATTGAAAGCTCCATTTCTAATTAACTGATTATGTTCAATAAAATTTATATAGTTTATTTTTGTGTATATACATATATATATCTGCCACTTAGGTAAGTTCTCGCGCATTGCTGCGTTGGCATTCAGCACAAGCAGGTATCAGGACCTGAACCAGGCAGCTGCACTGCATTTACTGTCTCTGTATGAAACTGATGTGATGAGAAGCTTGATTGTAAAGGGACTGCAGTCGTGTATACCTCCTTCATCAAAGTAGCCACAGGGCAATATAATCTTGCTTATAAACATGCAGCAAGTTTATTTCTTCATACCGGAAAGTAGTGGCTTAAGTGTTTTACCCACCTTAACCAGCTCACCCTTGTAGAAGCAGTGGCAGATTTGTCTTTGATAAATTTCATAAATTTCACATTGGTGAGGTTCTCCTAAGCTCTCCAGATCTATGAGTGTCCACTTAGCAATTTCACTGTTTAATTGCCTCCCCTTTCTCATCTGTTTTAACTAACAAAATTCAGGGATGAATCATGGGTGAGTCGTTGGGCACTGGCAAGTTGTCTGTCCGTCTGGGGAAGGTTACACATGTACACATGCTTATACACTCATGCACAGTTACGTGACGCACCTGGCAGCTCAACAACGTGTAGTTATTCTGTATTGCAGGTAGGTCCCAGTTTGTGCCTGTGTAAATACAGTTTTGGTTAACTCTTGAGATGCAAAAGCTGCAAGGAGGTAATGTCATCGCAGAGGGAAGGGCTGGTAACCCAGCTGTGGTTTTGTGCAGCCTAGTCAGGGTGCATGTGCGGCATAGGTAGGTACCTACGTAGCTGTTGCTGTGTGTCTGTCATGTACGAGAGGTGCCGTAGGGAATGGAAGAGTGCAAAGTCACGTAGTGAACTTAGGAGAACTTAACCTCACCTGAACGGTTGTGCTAGGGAAAGCGCGAGGTGCCTGAAGGAGAAACCAGCTGCACCCTTTCCACAGCAGCTCCTGTAGAAGGGGACTGCCTCGTGGGCAGGGGAAGGATGAGGAAAGTCCTTCCTGCAGAGGAGATGAGGAAAAGAGCACAACAGGAGCAGCACAGTGCAAATGGCTGAAGGAATATGTCGGGAAAACTGGCTGGAGCCACTGGGATGTTAGGGAGGTGGGCTCTGAAGCACTGCAGAGGCAGCAGCGGGGGAGGCTACCTGGAAACAGGGAAAGGTGCTGTATGCAGAGGGATGTCGCGAAGGAAGACGCATTAAGATGTAGTCTAAATATGGAAATCTGTAGGTAAATGAGATTAAAAATGATGGCTTGAATACACTTCTCAGAAGACTATTTGCCCCACTGTTTCACACTTACAAACCAGCTATGGAATATTTATTCAAATGAATGTGTGTTTTTAAAGCCTAAAATTCTCCTTGTTCCTTACACATTTGTTTCCAACACCATTGTTCCCTCTAACCCAAGTTCAAGCGGCATAGGCCTTGGCTGATGCACAGCTTCCCTACTGTACCTAGTTTGTCCCCAGTTAGTGGTAAGGAGTTGAGCCTCTAATTGATTTTTTGAGCGCTCAACGGACAAAGACATGCAAATGTAAGAGGCAGAATTTGTGTGGAGTTTAGATTTGGCTTTTCACAATGGGCCAGGACTCCATATTTTTCCCGTTGCAGACAGATAGTAGGTGTCTGTCTCGCATGGGAAAAAACAGCAGTTTCACAGATCATCACAGTGGCGTTACAGCAGCGATTTCTCCAGCCATTTGTGCTCTGCATCCTCGTGCCGAGGCTGTGAGCTGTTAATCTTTGGGCTGTAAACTTTGCTCCCTGTTGCACCTCAGAGGGGAAGGTAGGAGCTTGTTCTCATCCTTGTTCTTGGGCTGAAGCACTGCAGCTCAAGCACATGATGCTTGTCATAACCGTAACATAAAGATAAAACATAGTTTACCTACCTCTCCAAGGAGTTTCGAGCTTTAATCAATTTTGTATCGTGTCTTACCTCTTTGATGGCCAAAAAGTTATCTGCCTATGCTTTCTCACAGTCTGTCTGGGAGCAGCTTGTAGTTCTTGTCACATCTGTTTTGACGGCATGCAGAACTTGCGGTGGAGCTGGGCTGCCTGGCTTTAATCATGCATCATAGAGGGGTATAAAACTGTCACATACCTTTGCTAATTATAATGTGCTCTCAAGTAATTTTGGAAGTGGAACCTAGCTGAGAGCCCTTCTAATTCACAATCTAACACACTCTAGTTTGATTTGCTTTTTATTCTTTAAAAAAAAAAAGAGATTAATACTTTTGTAGGGTTCTGTGATTCTTGGTTTTGAAGTAGAGCAACTTTGCCTTGGTTTTGATATTCTTTATGACAAACTTTTTTTAAAAAAAAGAATTGCATACAAGAGAGAGACTGTTTTTTACCCTGCTTGTTGGTTAAGAAGTGTTGAATGTCTGGTAACTTAAGACTTTGAGTTACGGATATCTGTGTTTAACTACTGAGACTACTTAACGAGATGCCACGTGATCTTCTCCAAACTCTTATTCATCATAAGCTATCAGAGCTGTTAGGAACACTCCTTATTGACCTGGTTCTTGCCATGTTAAACACTGTAGAAGTACAGAACAAAAAAGACGGTAGTCTGCATTTCTGGCTTTAGCATCTTTAGCGATGACCCTGTAGCTGTCCTTGCCTGGTATTAGGTGTTTTGAGCACTTGGCCAGGACAATTTCCCTGTTGCTCTCCTCTTTTTGCTCTGACCCAAAATACTTTTGTGCCATGATCTACAGCTTTTGTTGTTTTACAAATAACCTTCATAGTATTCATATACCATGCATACCATCTAACTGCTAATGATGTGATAACTAATATCCTTTAAGCTTTTTGTTTGATCTTTCGGCTCAGTTTTGTGTTATAGGCACAGTTTGGTTTGATGCCAGTGAGTTTACCCATACATTTTCCTGTCTCGAGCTTTTGTGCACAGCCCTTGAAATGTCTATGTTTTCTTTTAATTGTTTCAAAATACAAATGCTTGGAAAGTGGGCAGGAGGGAGAAAACTCCTAATAGAATTCTGGGTTTATAAAAAATAAATAAAAATTAAGCAGTTTGAAAAAATACTAGTGCTTACTTCAGATTCTCTCTGATATAAATTGGGCAGCTGCATAGTCCCTAGGGGCTGCCACTTTAATTCCAGCAGGAAATGCGACTTGATGACTTGTATCAAGACAGGAAGATCAGAGCTTCAGCTAACGGCAGTGGCCCCAGCAGGAGCCTTCTGCAGCTGTTTTTAAGTAAGAAGTGATGGTGTGACATGGATGTGTACACTCAACTAAAATAATCCAGAAAAGCTCCCGCTGTTCAGCATTTCTTTGGGTGAAACTCATTCTTCGCTGCTCTGTTGTTGCATTTTTGCTGTTTTTCTAACATGATGGCATAAAAAGTTTCAATGACTTTATCATATTTCTCATTGTGGGGTGTTTTGTATGCTTCTGTTGTCTCTTGAAAAACATTTTATTTGCTTTTTCTTATAACATGTTTTATTTTTTATTTTTTCAACATGGACAAAGGTGCCAGAAAGTGAGGAGGAACAAAAACAGTATCTCTGCCCTTGCCTATGCCTCTTGAGATTCTTTTATTTAATACCCCAGGAGATTGGTCCATCACTGTAGCTGAAAACTGTCTAATTGACTTCTGTGGCACTACAGACGGCATTTGCTTCCTTAGGAACCTCAATTTTTTTTTTCTTGTTATTCCTTCCCTTAATGCATTGGAATTTTTTCTTCCGAAGTGGATCATGTTTTGCACCCTCCTTAAACTCTTTCTGGATCTGTAAATTGACCTTGGAGTCTTTGGCTTGTAGTTTCCACCTGGTTTGTTCTAATACAGAAAATAAGAGGATATTCCTTAACTCCTTTTCCCTCCCCCGCAATTGTCTTAATTCTTTCTTTCATATCCTTAGTGGTGGCATTGAGAAATGCTCCCAGTATGGCATCTGAAGAGCTATATTCCCTACTTGTTGAATTGCCAATCAAGAATACTGCCTCTATTCTGCTTGTTTTCGAATGCTTGGTCTGTAATCACTTATTTGAGCTTTCATCAGAAAAAGATCAGGGATAATCAGAAATCTTCTAACCCATCAGGGCAGAATGCCCATTTCCCAGGACTGTGTTTAATAGCTCTGAGTATTTCACTTCTTCCTTCTGCTTTGTCACTTTTGTCCATCCTTGTCCTTTATTCTGTGTGGACTGTGTCTTTACAGGCTACTTTGGGGGTTACCCCAGGTCTCATGTTTTGATAAAAGTGATCTCAATAAAACACATAACATCTTGAAATTGCCCTTCTGCATGTGACTATGTGAGCTGTGTCCTTTAAGAACCACTGTATCTTGGTCTTGGTCTGGTCTAGGGGATAAAGTGGCAGGTTAACTGGGGTAGCTGGCAAACCAGTGCCAAGTTTTCAGTCTCATGGATACTGTGGTGAACCAGGCTGTGGGAATAGCTAAGTCAAGGTACTAAGACATTCCGAATGAACTCAACGCTTCAGTCCATGCCATAACATCTGGGACAACCAGCTTAAGCTCAGTCGCAGCAGACCTGGGGACCGCCACCCTTCGGAAGGAGTTTTAACAGCCAGCTCTTGCAGTTGTGCCGGTGACCTTGATGGTAACAACTGTTTCACTGGCCCAGCCACAAAGCACCTCACTAACTCAGAATCATATTCATGAATGCCAAGTGAATATCAACAAGATCAGCATTATTTACAGTCTGGCTTTTAACAAGTGCTGCTGTGCATACATCATGGAGATTGGTGGATGGCCTCTGGAATTGACCCAGTATCATCGGCGCGGGAGATACCGTGAGGGGGCAAGGGAGATGAAGTGGCTACACGGCTCATCTTGAATCTAATATTAATATTTATTATAATAATGGCCAAGCCATGCAAGGTGAGCCTTTTAAAGGGTAAAAAGTGAAAATGAGGCAGCTGGCAGGTGTTGGGAAAGGAAGGATGAGATTACAGCAGTAAAATAACACAGTCATTCAGAGATTAATGAGAAGCACAGTGGAATAAAATTATGGAGTTCAAGTATAAATAAAGCTAAGTAAATGTCTTTGATTCTCAGATGGATAAAATGAATCTTTAGAGAAGAATTTGAAGAAAAGTTGGTAGCGTGTTCTGGAAGTGCTATTCCATAGACGTGGTGGAGAATAAGGACTGAAAATGGTGGAAGAAAAAGGGGGCATGAAAGCTGTGCTGTTATTGTAAGGGCAGGTGGGCGAGAGACAAGTGCAAAACATTTACAGGGAGGAATAGGTGGCTAAACTTAAAAGGATGAATACAGAACAGTTAGTGAAGGGTCTTGGAGACTGCAGTGATGTCATCATGCCGATGTCAGAGTTTGAAATATGAAATGGACAGCTGTATTTTTAAGTTCTTGGTGTTGCAAACCAAGTCCTCTGGAGAGGAGGAAGAAAGCAACAATGAAGAAAGAAATTGAGAAGGCAAGTGAAAACATCTCCTTTGAAGGAAGAAGACAAAGAATGATGGAGAGAGAGGGACAGGATGTGGAAGTTCTTTCCACATGAAACCTTTGCCCTCGCTTTTGAGACTTGCATTTCAAGATAGTGATGCTCCGAACCACCAGCGCAGGATTTTTCCACCAGCATGGATGGTTGGTTTTGCAGGCCACCTCCCAGCACCTCAGCCGGGTTCAGAAACTGATCTTTAGTCCAAGGATGAATACTGGAGAAGTTCTGACATTATTTTCTTGGAGCCTTTTAGCCCTAGTGACCTTGATGAACAGCTGGGGCGGCTGCTGGCCAGCTGCTAAGGCACTACAATAGTTTGGTGTGTCATGTCAGTTTCTGTTCTAAGTCACCTATACTTTTAATTTTTCTCTCATTTTACCTTCCATCCTCCTTAGTTTCTTTCTGGCTCAACCAGTGTAGTGGTTTAAGCTTTAGAGAAAAGAAGAGTAAAGACCTGTTCTGAAACGAATCCCGAAAGGGACTTCTTTAGTACCCATTTATTTATCTGTAAAAACTTGGTTTTATCCATTGTCCCCAGAAACTTGTAATATGTGGGGCTGGTTCTAAGTAATGAATTTGCTAAGCTTGTTTGCTTCAAGGCAACCCCACACTAGGTATTTTTTGCCTGAGAAGGGACTCTCTTCTCCCACATTAAGCATATTTTTCTGTGAGCAGCAAGGCGCATAAGGGCTTGTTTCGTATGGATTTTTGCCATAATACACGCATGTGTCTTATTTCCCCATCATCATCAAGACAATAACTCTAGCTTCTTCCCCACAGTGCTCATCATCACTGTAATACCCTAAGGTCCTCTCTGCAGCCCCTAAACAATCGGAAGAGCTTATGGTGCAGCAATACTGTTGTGTTTCCTTATGGCTATGAATTGGGAGCATGCTTTCTGTTGATGGGCACTAGCAATGAACAATGCAGCATTAAGCTGGCTTCACTTGTTCTTCAAGGATCCAGGAATGAATAGTAAGTAATGATCCTCTTCCAGTCTGAATGTGGGGCCCAGTGAGCCTCACTCCTATTTGCTCATTCAGAATATAGATTGTTTTGGGTCTTTCATAAGTTAATTGGCTCCGACTCCCAAGGGTTGATCTGCTTCTCTTCAGAAAGAGCATCACCATCAAATAACAGTAGTAGAAAGAAAAAAGCATGTGGGTGAAAATTGTGGAGCACAGATTGAAGCCTGGCAGGTAAAGGCAGTTGATGGGAGAAGTGAAATGCCATCACAGACCAACCAAACCCCTTGCTGTCTTACCAGGTTGGTTCACAAGGTGAAAGCTGGGCTCTAGGTACGTTCCTTTATTCTGGACCATCCAGAAGGCTGTGTGCATCCCTCCTGAGATAAAGGCTGCTATGGGTTGATTTTCATTTCATCACATCAAGTGGCTTGTTGTTGGGCATACACTGTGTTAGTTGTCAAGGTCACACAGAATAAGACACAAAACAAGGGGGTGGGGGGGAACTCCATGCCTTAAGAATCAAAGCATGCACATGGAGGCAGCATGTGGCAAGAGCAGAGAGCGCAGCAGTGGTTCTCACACTTCACTGTGTCTGTGTGGCCACTGAGATTCCTCCCTTAAGGACTGCACATCTTTTCCAGGTCAGATCAGTATGTGCTGTGGCTATACACCCAGCATGCATGAACCGAAGTCTCCCTTAGCAAGCAGAACCCTTCAAAGCAGTAGCCAACAGCCTAGTCTTACCAGGTCTCTCACTCCACACCAATGTTACCCAAATACCCCCCCACTGCTTTACATAGTTGGCTTCCCCCAAGGTTCTTGTTTCCCTCTTGAGCACCCAGATCTTTCTCTCTCCCTTTTTGTTATATCTGACAATCTGTAACTAGTTCTTGGGTTAGTTAATAAATAGTTCTAACACTGGTTCTTTTTTTTTTTCTTTTTCCTTTTTGATCCTTCAAGAGATTGCCTTTTGTTATTCAGAGCCAAAGGTACTTGACACAGAAGCAATGCAGAAGCCCCCAGGCTTCAGACGCTGTCCTGGCTGTGGGATCATTATGTGTATAAGTGATTCCCATCCTCTGTGTCTGATAAGCCTTGGGGAAGAACAGGGCAAATAATGCAGCACTCAGGATCCTGAGGGGTGCTGGGAGGCATCCATCCATGCCAGGGCTGGAGGAGCAGCTCTCACCTGCTGGGCAGGACCTTTCGGCATCATCATTTCACCCTGCCTAGGGACCCTCCTGCCTTTGTCTGACTGCCTTTACAAGGCTGACAAAATTCTGGTCTCCTATCTGGTGGGGGGGCAGGGAAGGTGGTAACTCCCTTTGTTAAGTTGTGCTCAGAAATGTCCAGGTCAGATGGTTTTGTTTTGAGGCCCAGGAATTGCTCCTTGAGCCCATAACCTGACTTTGGGAACTGCTGTGTCTCAGATTTATTACCTCGGGAGCATGTGCTCTGCAGAGAACCTATGTTCTTTGCTTTTCCCTTGCATAATTTACTGATGCCCTGAAGTCTGTCAGTGTCATCAAGCCTGCTGCCCGCTGATGGGCTTGTAAAGTCTCCAGTTTGGCGTCAGCATTACTTAATCTTCTCTTGGTGATCTTACGCTTCACCAGGAGACCAGCTGTGCCCTGCAAATCAGTGCGTTCTTCCTTCAGCTGGCTCTGCTACTCTGCACCTCTGTCTTGTGTACCAGTATCACCAGCCTCAGTACTCGATTGTCATGACATCTCATCACCATTATCTTCCTGTCCTTCGGTACCAGCCTACACTCCAGTGCCTTCAGTACACACCCTGGTGTTGGCTCTGAGACTCAGGACCTCTCTTCTGCCTCCTCCCATTCTGCCTTTGCCAGTAGTGTCTGTCGCTCATTTTCTGATTTCGAGCCTGACAGAAAACTGCACTTCAGGGTCTCGGGAGATTCTCTTGCCATTTGATCTGAGCATACTGTCAGGGAAAAATTCATGTTCCCAGGCTAGCTGCAGTGATAGATCTCGCTGGATAGGGAAGCGTTGGGCTCCAACTCTCCTCAGCTCTCCAACCCTGTTCACTAGCATGCCAGGGAAGTCATTGCTTAATGAAAGTCATTTTCCCTGGCCCTTCCCCAGCCAAGATCAATGTCATCACATGGCAAGAGGTGACATACACTCAGACGTCTTCCTTGTATCCTCCCACAGTATCACATGCCAGCTTGACACCAAACTTTCTTCAGATATGGTAGACATTTTTGTTTCTGTCATGGATTTATCATAGGTGCTTGGGGATGAGATAACTTCTTTCCTTGGTCCTTTCCACCTCGGACATAATGTGTGTGATGGCATCAGCACTGGTACCACCCTGTTCTAGTACCAGTTCTGCCTTCCTTTCTGGGTAAAGCTTCAGTAACTGATATTGCTTCTTTCTTGGGCTCCCTTGATTCAACAGATTGTTTCCTCAGGGCAGGAAAAAGCAGCTGATACCACTGGGGACACACATCTTGTCTCCTCTGTGACTGATGGACTGTCCAGTGCAACCCCTGATAAAGAAATAGAAGCCACTTACTGCTTGATGGACACTTAAGTCTTCTTCCTGTTCAGACAGGCAGGATATCTGACACACCATCTTTCCAGGAGTTTTCTGGAGGTTGCTGTGTATTTCCAGATGCACAATATTTTACAATTTCAGCCATATCTCAAGGAACTGAGGTCTCTATTTTTAGGCAAGAAGAGAAAAGTAGCTGCAATATCATCTGCTTTCCTCCATGCTGGAGCTGTGGTGCATGTTTCAGCATGATGGTAGGCAGGAAAATGCATGTTAGTGGCTGATTACAGACCTGGCTTCCTCTTGGTGTTTAAACCTCCCCTTGCTGCTCTCATGGGTTGTACATCACACTGAAGGCAACTGATTTGTTATTGTGCCCTTTAATGATTTCAGGGTAGTAACTTAAGGTAAAATTGAATAAACGGTGAAGTACAGAGTATCTGTAGGGTTAGTATGTTGGCAAAGCTGGGCAGGTGTGTTTAAACACACCGGTGGTGTGAACGTGGTCATCCTGAGTCCAACTCAACAAAGCCCATGGAAAATAGCATAATCACGTTTAATTAATCATATTTATGCAGTTACAATTAAGGAAAAAGACAGTTTTTAAAACTGTCTCAAATCGTCTCTACTTTGTATTCATTCAAGGTAAATAATCCTTTCTGTTCATCTATTGCTGCCTTAATTCATGTTTTCAGAAATATACATATATAGCAATACTGTGTGCTTACCACAGTGGTGTTTCAGGATCTTTTAGCAGAATTATTTTTTTCCCCCTTTTTAATCCAGTTATCCAACTCATTGATTTGTCATTACCAGTTTTCACTGAAATTGCAGCTTCAGTAGTGGGGGAGGGGGTTCCTGTCCATACCACTACCCCAAAACCCTCCATGCATTGGGAGCACAAATCTTCACTTCATGGAGACTGTGCAGGGACTCACTGAGTTTGAAGGAAAGGTTGAACTAGTACTGAAAAGAAAACAGGTAGCCATCGAGTTTTAAGTTTTATTTTAATCCTATTAATATTCTCTGAATCTGGGAAGTGTATGCATGCATCCTCCTGCTCATCCTTTGCCTCCAGGACTCTCTCTTCCTTTGGTACCACACACCTTCAGCTGTTGTTTGGGATGTTTCTGGCTGCTCTGGTTTTATGGCTGCTCATATCCTTGTTTCTTCTTTTCCCTAATCAAACAACAAAAACATGTAAGCAGCCCTTGCTCTCCTGCCTAAAAATCAAATGCAGGCCCCAGCACCCAATGTGCATCTAGTTAACCATATGTGTCTTCCTCATCTTCCTCCAAGTACTGCATAATCCACCAGGCTTGGCAAATGCAACCCCTCTTTCCTCTGATGCTTCACATCTTCACTCCAATTGCTTCCTTTCTCTGGTTTTCTTGGCCAAATAGGCTGCTGGTCTCTTGAGATGGGGAGATGGATGCTGGGCATCTGCTCTCTTCTTCCTTGTATTGTGGTGGGGAGGGAGAGGGGGAGCAACAAAGGAGCAGATAAGGGCAGTGAGGAGCAGCTTGGCATAGCTGGAGAAAGGGCCATCAGTGCCTTCAGATTGCATTTCCTTCACCAGAAATCACTTTCACTTTCTCACGTGGAAGGAGAAGCAACAACATGCCTCTCTGTTGCCTCCTGTACCTTGAGGTGTTAGAGGCAGGACAACCACACGAAACAGTTGTGGCCTCTCCTGCTGATCCTGGTGACGGAGACGAAAATAGAGCAGCCCTGGCTCACAGAAGGGTGTTTGGAGCTCCCGCAAGCAGGGAGACGGAAAATGACAGGACAGTTCAAAGTAACAGGTATGTGTGATTTCTCCTGCCAGTGCTGCCTTTCTCTCACACCGCCCAATTAACAGGGGTCACAGAGCACTGATTAGCTGCCTTGGCGTTTTGTGAACATAAAGCAGTGAAAAATCCGAGGTGAATGGGGGAAAGAAGATCAAATAGACACTTATCTCAGCACTCCTGCCTGTCCCCAGCATTTGCCAGCCTAAGGGAAGAGCCTTTTCGGAACAGGCCAACACAGGAGTGTGCTGTATCTGCGCCGATATCTCTGCTGCTTTTCTGCCTTCTCTCAGCAAAATGACAAACAAGTCACCCCCAGCGGCTGTGTCATGCGTAGGGTGGTTGCTAGATAAAAGCCGAATCACAGGAGAAGCGTGGACCGTAAGCAGCTGGGGAAGATTGGAGCATGCCCTTTTGCCACACTGCTCCATGTGATGAGTTCAGTTCCTGCAGTTGGCATCTGCTTTTGGAGGGGCGGACTTGCTGCCTCCTGTCCCTCGTGTGAGGGAAAGGGGGTGGAAGGCAGCACATATCAGCTCATAGCAGGTAAAAGGGCATCTCCATCTAATTCAAGAGTTGGTGAGTGTGGTCTAGTAGTGCTGAAGAGCGCAAGTGGGAATCTTCCTTGGTTGCTCAGTTTTTCTGCCATGGCTGAGGGGAGAAGTCTGCACAAGCAGACCTGGCACCTCCCTGAAGGGTGGGCAGCTGCGATGACCTTGTGCCTTCCCCGTTTTCCTTTGTGCTCCCCCTTTTTGGGGGTAGCAAAGCAACGCTCCCACTTCAGCTGTCATACCCAGGTTAAGTGGCTGCACTTGCTTCTGTCAAGCCAGCACATGCTCCTGTGGTGTGATCCCTTATTAGACTAGACAGCCCCCATCAGCTCTCCATTCTCTCTGCCTCCCTGGAGACACTGCCTCGCTCCATAGCTGTTCCTATTCTGCTTCTCTGTGGGACACAACGTATCTGCCAGCTCCCTTTCCAGCTTCCCCAGTTTTTGTGGTATGGAAGATCCTCGAGGTAAGATGGAAGAAGACAAGGAGCAGGAGTGGAGTACTCTTAGCTGCTGACAGCCTTGTTTTTTCTTAGCTGATTTTTTCCCTCTCCTAAACATGAACACTTTAGGAGTTCAGCTGTGGATTCCCCAGCATCCAACAGTGTAAATTAGATTTCCTTAGCAAGATGGAGCAGCCCTTCTGCTGGAGAATCTCCTGTCCTAAATTTGTGTTATCGTGTTGGAGGAAAGGTCCAGAACCCTGATGTCTTCTCTAAGCATCTCTTCAGCATATTCCTGAGGGTGGTCTCAGTGCCACATTTGAGCTCTGGAAGCAAGTTATGGGGTGGACAAGTGAGGGGCAGGGAACAGGAATTGCTAGGGTGCTGAAATTACACTGCTGTTATTTACTTTTGTGGAAGACTTGGGTGTGTCTTTCATGGATGTGGAAACTTCTGATAGCTCATGTTTCAGACTGTCAAATCCAGGAGTTAGACCAGACTACTTCAGGGAAGAGCTGCTGCTAATTAACATTTGCTGACCAGCTGGCTTTTTGTCTTTATGCTTTGAAAGAAAACCATGGCTGTAATGTAGAAAGAATGTCTTCCCGTGTTCAGCAATGTGTGTAGAGCTCAGTGCAGCCCACCCACTCAACTCTTCAGGTGTCTTTCTCCTCCCTTTCACTGCCAGTGCTCCTCATGGCCATACAGGTAAGCCACAGATTTACTCGAGGTTTGGGCAGTGTCTGCATTCAGAAAACTAGTTCTAGTTAGCAGTGGAAGACAAGAGGCAGGCCTGTACATGCCTGCCTTTTGTGATGGTCCTGTACTCCAGCAATCTTTATTGTCTTTCTGGGTCTCGGAGGAGAAACTTTACTCTGGAGCTTTGTTCAGTCCAGTTTGATTTTTTTTTTTTTCCTATTTTTGTGGTCTCGTTCAAGGTCCATTAATGTCAGCTGTCCTCCTTTTGTTCACACTTGTAGGCCAGCTGGTTTTCTCCAGGCACGAATCAAAGAGGGCACTGAAAAGGAGGGTGAGCCTGCCTGTTTGTTTCCTCCATGACAAGGGCTCTGCCAGGGTTGGACCATGCTGAGGTCTGTCACCAGTTTGGTGTGGTCAGGAGTTACTGCTTCCCTTGAGACTGTGCCTGGCTGGTATTTGTGAAGTCTGTCCCCACTAGAGGTGCAAGACAGTGGTGCAGCTAGTGGCACTGCTAGATGAATTGGAAATGAAATGTGGATGTTAAAGCTTAAGGTCATGATTCCTGGATCTCCAGCTTCTCGGTCATTTTGCACTGTTGCAGTGAAGTGTTTTGAGGAGAGACCCTTCAAGGTGCTTGTTGCCCTTGAGCCTCTGCCAGTCTGATTGCCTTGATGACAAGTTGGCCCATGGTCTGAGGAATATGTGGTTCCTGTTCACTTACACGCCTTCTGAGTGAGCTGCACCTACCCAACCCTTTTATCTCCCGGAAGGATGAGGTAGTATCTTTTTTTCCCTTGCATCATGTCTGACTTAGCTTCTCAGTAGGGAAAACTGTTTGAATGTGAAGTATAAGCTGGTCCATAAGGCTTCCTCCCCCACCTCAGATAAGAAAGCTCATTAATACAGTAAAAAAAAAAAAAAGTCTCCATTGTTACATGAGAGCTCAAGGTCAGGCTGGTAGTAGTAACTCATATTGCTTCTAAGGTCAGCCTAAGCTTTCTCTTTCTGACAAGCCACGATAGATTGATCATGGGAGCCCTTACATTATTTTTTTTCTTCTGAAATAGGCTTTGCTTCTCCTGACCCTGTTAATGATGTTTGACTAAGGTCATCCCAGCAAACCCTGAATCCTTCCCATTACCTTCTAGAGGGCTTGCCTTTGTGCCAAAGCATTGTATGCTTGTTAAGAATTAAGCTTTTCTGATGTCTGCTGTAGTAAAGAAGCTGTCTTCATTGGAGAGGGGAGAAATATCTTGAATGCCATCTGTCAGTTAATGCTCTCATTAACACCTGAGTGACTCCCAACGCCAAGCTGGTGCCTTTTTGCCAATTCAGAACTTAAAAGGTGCCAGCCCATAAGGTGAAATATCTTCAGTCCATAAAATTAATTCCATGATAAAACGTCTGTTCTGATAAGAGCTTGATTTTTTTGTTGCTGTTATTTCTTTTAACTAGAGAGATCACAGAGGCAAAACCAGTTCTTATGTGTGCTGTGAATTAGATGCCCAAGAAGTCTTTTTTCACTTATTACCTTGTAAAAGCAATGCTTGTGCTGGGTGGCTGAGGGAATCCAAGTCTTTCAGTTTTTAAAGGTTTTGCCAGACAGAAGTATTGCCTCCATTATTTTTCTTACTGGCTAACTCCGTAAAAGGAACTATGAGAGTAATTATAGTCCTGTTTAAATAGTCTTTGAGGGAAAGGCTGAGCTCTCCCAGTCTTCTTTTCCATGTTGCTCCCACATACTACTCTTGGGCGGGAGGTGGAGGAGAGGTCTGTTGTTGTTCCTGCTCTCTGTCGTCCTCTAGTTTTGTCAGAGTTCTTGGTTTTAATCTCAAGCACAGAACAATGTACCGTCTGGGATTAGACATAGGTCAGGCTTGCCGTTTTCCCAGCAGTTTTATCTCAAGAGCGTTGCGGTATTTACTCTTCCGTTGCATTTTGTAAATTAAATGTAACAAGAGACTTAAAACACTGTCAACATGATAGATATTCTAGCTAGTGGGTCCAGGCAATTATTTGGCATCTGAACTTTCAGAAAGCTTATCTGCGTGTGCCAGCACTATCTGAATATCGCTGAGAGATTTTTGTCTCCAATATTTCCAACTCCTTGCCCTAATATTTCTTTTAATCCAGTTTTTACTCCTAGGGTTTTGGGGAGGGGGTTTAGGGTTTTTTTTGAGGGGAATGGCGGGGGGTGGGGCTTGTAACAAAATTGGCAGCAATAGACCAGATAGGGAACTGTGCTGTGACAGTAATTCCACACTCGGGCTATGGCACCCTGCCTGTGGGAAGTGCAGATTGACACGGGGACTCTTTTACTGAATCAGTGTTTGTTTTTGCTTTTGTTTTTTTGGCTTGATTTTGTTTACAGTTTCCCAGCCAAGATTTGATTTACTTTAGAGACTTTAAAACTAAAAGCACAAGTGACTCTGCTTCCTCTGGGCATGAGGATAAAAAAAAAAAAGTGTGTCTGTGTACACATAATTCTAGCCCAACAGTGCTGAGTTTGCTCAGAAAGCATCTCGCATTGAGTTTGCTCTACAGCATGCCTGTGGGGCTGGGGTCTCTAGGTGCAGCTGTCCCCTCCCAAGCGTGTGCCCCAGAAGCTCTGACCAAATTTTTCCATCTATCCCATCAACCCCGTGAAATTTTCACCCTCTCTTCCAGAGGTCTCCAAAGGAGTCCCTCCGGGAAGCCAGGCACAGTGATGAGCAGCGGGATGGGGGCTCGCTTTGTGAGGCGGCCAGTCTTCTTTTTCCAACAGCAGCATGGCCCCGTGCATTAAAACTCCAGGCAATGGGAAGGGTGCCTCTTCTGCGAGCAGGGGAAGCCACTGCGGACGCAGACTGCCGAATTGGGATCGCCAGGCGGGGGGAGGAGTCCTCAGCTCCCCTCTCCTGGAGCACAGAGAAACCTCCCTCTTTGGGAGGCAGCCGGGCGGCAGATGGCCGGGCTGTGGCGCTGAGCTCTCGGGGGGTGTATCATTTCTTTGACTGTTCTGGATGCTGATACCCATGCTGGAGAGGAGCCCCTCCTTCGACTTGCTCCTATCTTCTTTACGCCCTGATTTTTTTGCAGCTGCTGCTAAAGATTGCAGGCAACTTGAGCTGCAGCCTCACCGGTTCTCTTGTGGATTGTCTGCCACTGTTCCTCCCTTTTGACACTGATGTGCTAGGTCGCATCCTTCCCTGTGCCCAAGGTTTCCTTTTGTACATGCAGAGGTCCGCAACATATGATTAAAACTTTCAACCACAGGTGTGGTTCAGCTTTGACCTCCTTTCTAATCATTGCAAAAAAAAGTAGGGACCTCTGACAACGACCCTGTGGTTTCAGAGCACAGCCAGGGACAAGACTTAAGAATTGCACTGGGCTCATGAGAAATCACCTGCATCCGTTTGGGATGTATCACATAGGTATGCGTGTACTATTCCACTACTTCCCCACTACAGCTATCTAAATTACTTTGCACTTCGGGTGGGAAGTGCAAAGTAAGGGATGCTGCAACAAGTGAGAGAAACTTTGTCTCAGCTTTCTGAAGTATTAATGGTGCTAGTGAAGTTGGGACAGAGAGAAGGACGGTCAGTGGGAAGGATGAAGTTTTACAGTTACAGAGTACTCTTAAGGTAACTTTTCTGACCTCTTGTAGGTGATTTCTGCTATACTTTTCCTTGGTTAATAAGCTGTATGGAAGATGCTTGTCCTGTAATGGCAAGGGGAGGTAGAAGTGGCTGAGATACGGTGAGAGTCACGGCTCATGGTCTCACACATTTTTATAAATTGCTTCTAGGATCCCCAGTTTACTTTCAGGAGAGAGCTGGTTTTCCTTTGGATACGTGCCCTGAGACAGAATGTGTCCATGTACCAGTTCATCCTCCTCGGGAATACTCAGATTTGTAGAGAAAGGATATTGCTGACCTAACATTGCCCACCTAACATTGCCTCTGTTGGTTGAGTTGTTTTACAAGGCTCAGTGATGCTGAGAACCTCAGGAGAAGAGATACATCTGTCTCCTCAGCTCAGTGATCTCCTTCCTGCCTTTTTCCCACCTACAAAAGGGTTTTTGGAGATTCTCAGCTGCAGTAGAGACTCAGTAGGACTTGCCACGCCTGCAGGTGTATCGCTGTCCTGTTAGTGAGCTTGAAAAAAAGGTATTTGACAGACTGCATCCAGGTCATTCCACTCCTGGACCCTGTCTGTCTGATTCTTGATTGTGCCTTTTATGGATAATGCTAAACTGTTAGTCCTGAGCATTTCTGCTTTGCGCGGGGAAGAACCCCAAGGGCAGGGTTCTCACAGATTGCTGTGCTCCCTGCAGTTTTTCTTCTCCAAACCAAGGGGACTGTTTCAGAAACCTTTTTCAAAGGTTTTCCAAAGGGAAATTTAATAGACACAGGCTAAGTGAAGCTAACTGTAGGTGTGGCAGACAGGCTGAAGACGAGCACCCCACATTTGTCTGGAGAAAAGAGGCCGGCTCCCATGAAGAGGGAAAATATAAATTGGGTAAGATTGAGAGTGATTGGGAATGCCTTGAGACATCTGGTTCCCATCTCTGGTTTTCATTTCTATCCTTATTCGAAGCGACAAATGCACAGTAGCTGTCTTTGAAAATTGATGGGGGTAGGAACTCAAAGTACTCTTGAGAACAGAGCTTGTAATGTATCGAACACTGGGTGAATGGCGGAAATTTCTAGTGTTAGCCACTTATGTGAAAGTTAAACTCAAACCAAATTGGTTATGTCAACAGACCCAGTCCCCAGGGGGAATGAGAGTTACATAGGCAAAGATTTCAGATGATCTTCTGGAACTGAGGGCTTCCTGGATCAGTTTTCTTTGAGAGAAGCCAAAATGGTAGAGCAAGATAAGTAAACTCATGCAAGTGGTAAAAGTATCTGTCTGATCCATGCCTTCCCCCCTTTTTTGGTAGGAAAAAAAATTTAGCCAGAAAAATAAGAGCAGATAAAACCCTGTTACCTTTGTTGCTTCTTCCTGGCATCCCATGTCACCCACTAGTTTTTCAGGATCCAAGGAAAACTGTTTTATCAATCAATTTTACAGGAAATAGCCAGAGCCTCTGTATCATATCTGATGAAATAATCTTCTGCCTTGAGCTCTGACAGAGTTGAACAACTGAACTCAGGGGGCTGAAACTCGGATGCTCTCCGAAGCCTCACAGTCATTCCCCTTCTGTGATGGACTAATCATCCGAACACAAGTGTTGCTTTCCTGCTTTCAGGAAAGGATGTTCTCGCCACTATTTCTGATCTGAAAGCTAGTCAAATCTGTCTTTTTTTCACTTTAATCCAATGGCTTCAGTAAACATCTAACATTTAAGCTGTGTGTGATCAAATAGCACTCTTTAAAGATAAAAAGTCTGTAAAGACAATCCAGTATTGCACTTTTTGCCAAGCTGAAGTCATTGCTGGAAATTGGGTTGGGTCTTGAGGTGTATGAGGAAGACACTGTGGGAATTCATAGCTACTTCAGGTAGGTGTACTGTGCACTGAGTATTTAATTTTAAAAAAGCATAGTTATTGTAGTTTTTACCCTAAAATTAGTACTTGAGGCAGCACAGAAATAATTTCATGAAACAGTCAGTCTTCCTTTGTTGACTGGACTTTGTCAGTGTAGGGGACTGTTTCAAGTTGTGTTTGTTTGATTGCTGATATTAGTGGGGCAAAACAATAATACTTGGAAATACCGATGCTTTGCTTGTGTCATGCAGAAAAGAGCAAACTGCAGGCTGCAGAAGGCACTCGATCCAGGTACATTCAAGCATCTGTTGTTAAATACAACCGGAGGGCTGGTAACACTCATCCGGTGAGAGGAGGTATCTCTGGGAGATCAGCTTGCATTTGACGTCAGAAAGAAGCAGACTGGTGGGGAGTGATCTGCAGGGTGGTAGCATCAACTTTTCTCCACTGGAGGAGGAAGGGGAGCATTGCCAGGTGGACATGGCTTGAGGAATCATATGGCATCTGTTCCTTCGTTCTTGCAGTCACTGTACAGTCATGGTCCTTGTAAAGACATCCAGTCTTTACCAAACACATGAAACCCCCTGTCTAATAGCTAACTTCTTGTTGACTTTAACAATCTTTCTTCAATTGGATCGTGCTCCTCTATCTCTTTGTTAAAAAATAATAGCTTTTGTAGCAGTTAGCAATTTCTCAGGCAAATGCAATTCTGTAGCGCTGGCACGGTTCCATTAATCATATAGAGTAATCAGTTTGTGCCAAAAACCTATCAAGTTGAGCTGCCTTTTTGAGAGCTGGTGGGAATGTGTACCCAGTGGTGTTCTTGCTGGCATATGGACTTCCCGTGTGTGCAAGAATGACTGGGGCATGGGGGGTCCCCTTTTGCTGTGCTCAGGGTACACAACTCCTGGCAAGTCTCAGGACTCAAAGTGATATATATGGACAGATCATAAGAAAGTTTTATATTTAGGGACACATGGCCTCACCAGCCCTTTTTCATTCCCTCCCCTGAAATTTTCAGCATTCAGAATAAGGACTTAAGTCTCATTAAAATATAGACAGGAGTTCTTTTAGCCTTAAGCTCCATCAGCAGTCTAATGTGTGTCAGATGGGGACACTTTCCCTCGACGCCAGGTGAGGGTAAGAAATGTGTGTTCCTTGGTTTATATGGTGAACTGCTGGGAATGAAAGAGGGACTTAATGTGGCCCAGCCAGAACATGAGAAAGGCCATTTTAGTAGCAATATTTATGAAGAGTTCGAGTGTTCAGCTCGATCCTCTGGGAGACTCGAGTGGAGAGAGTCCTCTGGGCTGAACCCTGTTTGGGAGGTACACTCATGTTGGGAATGAGCCTTGTTGTGTGGCAGGGTCCAAGCCTCATGCACCTACCGGGCTGTGCAGATCTCCTGCCAGAGCCACTGGTGAAGGAACAGGCAGAAAGTGGCAGCGCCTTTGGGGACGGAGGGAGAGGAGAGTAGGGGCCACAACAGGAGTGTGGGAAGCATGCAGCAGCAAAGTGGGGAGGAGACGATTGGCTATGGAAAGTTTCAAGGCACTGAACCAGGGCATGGAAAACTACTTAGGGGGCAGAGAGAGGAGCAGCGCTTGGCAATGGCAGATGTGAGGAGCAAATGGAAAGCTGAAGAAAAGGGCCTCAGCATGAAAAGGGGAGAGGCGGAAGGGGATCAGACTCGTCGCCTTCATTGCATACTATTTTGGTAAAGGGTCAGTGTTGGTGCTAGCACGAGGCACTGGCTGTTGGGATAGAAAGGGGATGAGGCTGAGCTGGCATCATATTTAGCTTGTTCTTTCCGTTTGGAAGGAAATTACAGTAATGCAGAGTCCTGTAAGCTGTATGTGTACAATGTGAAATCCACGGCATTTGCAGTGAGGTTGCTGTGTTTTGGGAACCTGAGTTACAGAGTTGCACTAACCATGGCTGTCACGGGGCATGGTTTTCCTTCAGGTGTTAGCGGTCTCTGTGTTGTTTTTGTTTGAGTCGCTTGGTTGCACCAGGTGTTTCTGGCATGGCAAGCTACAGTGAGTCTGTGGGACTTTGTTTCCTTGGTTAGATCCCAGACGTTTCACAGCTACCTGGAGGACATCATCAACTACCGCTGGGAGCTGGAAGAAGGGAAACCCAACCCTTTGCGGGAGTCCACCTTCCAGGAGCTGCCCCTGCGCACCCGGGTGGAGATCCTGCACCGTCTCTGTGACTACCGCCTCGATGCAGATGACGTCTTCGACCTCCTCAAGGTGCTTTGGGCAGCAGGGAAGGGGGAAACAGTGCGGCTGCAGGAGCTGGGCCAGATCAGTGAATCTTCCTGGGAAGAGAAAGGTTGATGCTATTAAGTGTATTTTAAGGCCAGGTAATCAGTGGCGGTGCAGTGTGTCAGCAGTTCCCCACCTCCTCCCCTGCCTTGCAGAGGACCCAAGGCAAGCGCTCAGGACTGCTCTTGGGGCCTTTGTCCTGCGCAGATGTATTCATAACACGGGAGTCGCTAAGTGAATTGGCTTCATTGGCTGCTCTTCCTGCGAAGAGCGAATTTGGAGATGCTCCAACGGTAATGGCAGGGCTGTGAGAGCCGAGACTGCCTTGCTTGAGGGATGGTGTGAGATGAAAGGATGGGGCTGAAGTGTACTGGGGGAGCTGGGGGGAAGGGTGGTGGCAGGGACGGGGGGAGGGAGCTTCTCAGGGCTGTGTGTGACTGTCGCCAGCACTAATTAGACCTTCCCTGTCAGGAGCACCAGAGATGAAATGTTAAAACGAGAGAGGCCATTCAAATTAGAGATGCCAATCTAAATCCCTCCCTGGACAGAGAGTGAACGTTGCCTTCCCCCTGGAGTAACATTTTCCCAGCTCGGCCGGGAGGAGCAGCTGTACTGCTGCTGTGGCATGGTGGGAGGGGAGGAGGGAGGGAGGTGTTTGTGGAGGGGTGTCATCATGTTTTGTGTGACAATGTGGCCGCTTTTCAACTTGTCACCGTCTGTCGGGGGGCTCCCCGTGGGCGCAGGGCTTGGACGCCGACAGCCTCCGCGTGGAGCCGCTGGGCGAGGACAGCAGCGGTGCCCTGTACTGGTACTTCTACGGCACGCGGATGTACAAGGAGGACCCGGTGCAGGGGAAAACCAACGGAGAGCTGGCTCCAGACAGGTAACAGCCCCCACACGTCCCCGCTGTGTCTGGGTGCAGGGGGCGAGGAGGGGGGCAGGACCGCCAGGCCCGGCGGGAGGGCCCTCCGGCTGACTGCTGGTGTGTCGGGGGCGGCGGCGGGGAGCGTGCGGCAGCGCGGGGGGGGCCTGGGAGAGGGCCGGGGCGGTGCGGGGCGAGACTGGAGTTGCCAAGCAGACTGCGAGCTGCCCCGCGTCGCGCATTGTGTCGCAGCCAGCCTGCAGCCTTTGTGGCACCAGGAGGGCCTGCTGTGGGAGCGATGCTGCCTGCCCCACCGCATTCCTCCCCGTCGGCCCCGCACCGTGCCGGCGGCTCCCAGATCAGGCTCCCAGCCAGTGGGAATCCCTCCTCTCCTCCCCTCCCTGGCCCATCGCTGCTCTGATTTAATCCCTCCTTTGGTTGGGTTCCTAGCAGCTGTTCCCGTTTCCCTGCCTTTCTCCCATCCTGCCAGCCGCAGTTCCCTTGCTCAGCAGATATTTCATGGTGGTTTTGCTGTTTCGCAGGGGATGTGGGGGGCAGACAAACACCCCAAATGTTCCTGGGAAAACGGGCAAGAGACGAGGGCGACCCCCAAAGCGGAAAAAACTACTGGAAGAAAATTTGCTGAGGTAGGAAAGGCTGTTCCTGCAATAGATGTAAAATGCATATGTTCCCAGAGGGAAGTGTAATGTACTTCTGGGGTTCCCCCAATAAGTATGTATATACCATGCAGCCATAATTTCAATGCATCTCTGAAGTGAAGCAAGCTCAGACTTGGCGGATGCTTTGATCACTCTCCAAAGAAAATTCTGATTGTGCTGGAAGCCAAGTTTGGTGGAACAGTGGGTATCACTCTTCCAACCACCTCACTTCAGATGCAGTTCCTCTGTGCAGTGCTAGGGGATATGCTCCTGATAAAGAACGCTTTCACTGCGTAGCGCTTGAAGCCAAAAATCCTGGCCACTTGAGTCAGTATAGATTTTGGGATGCTTCCCGTAAGAATTGAAATATTGTCCTTGCCAAACTCCAGCCTGCACCCTTCACTTCTTAAAATTTTATGAAGCTATGATAAATATATGTGTGAATATATATATTGAATGTGTGTTCTGCATGCTGGTTGTTTTCACGGTTTTGCTGTGCATTGAATAATTGCTGTGTCCAATATTCTTCTCAGAAGCGCCTGCATTTCAGTGATGTGAAGCAATGTATTTATTGTATCACTCCTTCTCTTTCTTTTTTGGTAGGGAGAAGGCAGAAGAGAACTTGCTAATCCGCGAGACTCAGATAAGAAATGGTAAAGAGATTTTGCAAGGTCAGGGTTGATGTGATCGGCTAACATGGCTCTTAAATTATCAAAGCCCAGAGAGGTGCCTTTCTCAGGAAAGGGAGAGTCTTTCTGCCTGCCAGTGGCTGGCGCTGGGTTTGGAAGGAGGGGTTGGCATTACAGGCTGCCTTTCAGCTGGGAGCCTGGGCACCTGCAGGCTTCCTATCTTATCATGGATTAGTTTCGGATGAAGAAACATAACGTCTTGGGTTACGCTAGGCCTTGGGGGCCCACCTACTCACTAAAGTTGATGGAAATGGGCTCTGAATGGCCCTTGCTCCTCTGGGGATGAGGTGAACGCAAGTGCCTGTTTGTAGCGGGTGCTTTTTCTCGGACTGGGAAGAGAGCGGGGTCAGTGATGCCAAGACAGGCAAGGAAGAACCTTTTTGATTCTCCTTGCCTCTCCTTCCCAGTGGCCGTTGGGTGGCTAAGCTTGGTAAATGATGTCTTGGGGATACCCACCTAAGGGTTAATGAGGCAAGCAGAAAAAGTGAGTCAGCAACATAACGTGAAAGTGAGTTGGAGGGGGCTGGGACTCATTTGTCATACATGTGGATCCATTGGCTTCCACATAACCCAAGGGCTCCGCCTGCCCATTGCCCCACAATAAAAGGTAAGGGTAGCATTGTCTTTCCTATGCCTCCTTCCCTTTGCCCTTTGTCTTCAGATTTCCTGGCGGCTGCTCCAGAGCTGGGCGGCAGAGCCAGATCAACGCGCGTGAGGCATTGGGGGGTTTATCAGATTATTGTCTTCCAGCAAATTGTGTCACTTCAGCTGCAGAGTAATCTTCTGGTGGCACAAAGCAGTGCCTTAGTCCTGGTTGCTATTGAAATGAGTTGCCTGTAGGCAGCTGGCAAGGGAAGGGGAAAGAAGGGTGCAGGCTCTGCGGGCAGCGTTGCAGGTAAGCTCCCCGCTGCAGGTGGGCAGGGGACGGCTTCGCATAGCCAGGGCGGCAGAAACCAGCACAAGGTTGGTCCTTCGCCATCTCAGTTACCAGTCCCCGATGCATTAACTTGAGCAGAAGCCAAGGGCGGCTTAAGCTATAGGCTGGCCTGTGACCTGGAGCTAGCACACACTCGCTCTGTGCCGCTGCCGCGGCCCGGAGGTTTCCGACAGAGGGCAGGTGGCTGGGGGGAGGCTGCAGGTTTCCAGTGTTCCTGGGGCAACCTGATAGCTCACGTGCTGGAGCTGCTGGCAGCTCAGACCCACAAAAGGCCCAGGGTCAGATTCAGAGAGAAAGGGGCTCTGTTTTTTGTTTCTTCATATTTTTCGTATTTACTTTGCTTGAAAATGCTGTGAGAAGCCGCATGACATCTGCCAGTGGGGGTGGTGACCACTGCTTTCTTTCCAGTTGCCAGTGGTTAGCTCTAGAAAAGTCTAGAGGGAGCTGAGAATCCCTCAACCCAAAGGGGTTTGAACCAACCTCTTCCCCCTCCCCAAAAACGGGCCACAACCCTTTTTGCTTAGAGAGCGTCTTGGGGCAAAAGCATGCAAGTTGCAACCGATAAGGCTTCTCTGCTCTGTGTAAACATTTGTGGAGCAGGAACCACATTCCCCTTCTCCAGGTGGGTGTTCCAACCACCATGCAAGAGAGTCCTTCCTTCACAATTAATATTCGAATGTTTCATACAAGGCAGAACAGCTCAGAGTGTCTTGGTAGTTGCGCCATGCTTCAGAGTGGTGGGAGATCTGCTTCGGATCCCACTCTGGACTGAGCAGAGATGGGATGTGAACTTTTGGAACTTCCCCCTCATCTGGCAGCCCGATGAAGCCCATCCTTCACTTCCTCTTCTGTTCTTTCAAGTGCCTGCAAACAAAATGTTTCATTTGGGGAGAATGGGAGGTTTCATTCACTGCACCAAAGGTTTGCAGTGTTATTAAAAAAAAAAAAAAAAGAATTATTTCAAATAACAATAATTTTCAGTGGTTTTATTGGTTTTATTCTGCTGCCAGACTAAATCAGACATTTGCATTACCTTATGTCCTGCTCTGGCTGACAGCCTCCATTACAAGAAACAAATCCTTTTCTGTGGTCCCTCATAGCTGGAATGGAGGCTTGCTACAGGGATGTCACACTACCCATGTGTTGCAAAGTGCCACCATTGCCTCTTCACCGTGTGTACTTCCTCTGTGTCTTGGCATCACTTTCAGTGTCACTAGGGGAAGCAGCAGTGCTTGTGGTGGATCAAGAGGGCTATGGGTCTATGGCAAAGAGCATGTTTCTCGTAACGGTGGCCATTGGCGGCATCTTTTGGCCTTCCTGAGGACAGGAGAAGGGGTAAAGAAAAGTTGTTAGTCATAACTGCTGTGGAGATAACATCCTTTCATGTTGTTGAAGGGTCCCAAGGGCCTGGCCGTGGGACATGGTGGCTGCTGTGCCAGACGGAAGAGGAGTGGAGGCAGGTCACAGAGAGCTTCAGAGAGAGGACTTCCCTTAGAGAGCGGCAGCTCTACAAACTCTTGAGTGAAGACTTCCTGCCGGAGATCTGCAACATGATTGCACAGAAGGTGAGGAGACATGACATCCTGTTTACCTCTCTCTGACCGCTTCCAAGACTGTGGACGTTTGCTGATTGAAGGAGAGCTAAATCCAAGCAGCCCTCACCCTGTCCTGCTCCCCCCGCCTCCAGCCTGCAAGTGTTGTGGACGCAGGGGCTGTTGAGCTTGTGTATGGGGAGAAAGGCTCTCCCCCATGGAGTGGCAGGGCTAGAGTCGACACTTAAGGATCTGGTTCATGATTGCACGGCAGCGTACGTAGGATGGCTGAAGGGGTTACTGTCTTCAGCCATGTTCTCTGTCCCTTTTCTGCTAGCAGGGAATCTCTGTCTGCTTTTGAACTGCTGCGATTTACAGCCTAGCTTTTCTATGCAAACTGCCTGTGATTCCACTTTTACTGCCATTTCTCAGCTGGCTCTGCTGAAGGGGCAGTGGCTGCTTTAGCTGTCTTAGCTAAGTCGGCTTGAGCTGGTATGTCAGAGCCCCAAAACACCGAAAAGGGTATTGTCCGTCAACTGAATGTTTTCAGGTGGGACAGATTTGGAACTGGATCCTTCAGCTAGATGGCTTTGTAAAATGGGCTCTGCAGTCAGCGTGATGTTCTTGGATTGAGTTCAGTTTGCTTATTTGCTACCCTTGTAAAGCAAATAGGGATTTCATGGTCACTTCTAGCCCCCAGAGTTTCTCCTGCCAGTATCACCAACGTGCCCTAATTTCCTCCACTCTCTTTTTCCTTCCCTCAATTCTCAACCCTGTTTCAGGAGAAGCGTCTGCAGCGGACAGAGTTTTCTCCCAGGTGGATGTCTGACCATCAGCCCATCAAACCAATCAAGCAGGAGGTGAGGGGGGGTGCGAGGGGGAGGACGACGGAGGGAGGCGAGAGCAGATGCCTCCTGGGGGAAAAAATAAACCGCAGCATCGCTATTCAGTGGGAAGGAGTCGTTTGAAAGTGCTTGTGCTGAAAGAGAGATGGGTGGTAATGCCCGTCAAAGGCAGGCTGACACTCGGAGTTTCTATGGCGAGCAGGGAGGTGCTGCCCTCTGGATTACAGAGGTAACCGGCCTCGCCGCAGACTCGGGTGCAGCTGCATATGGAAATCTGCGCTCAGTCTGGGGAATTCCACTTCAATGAAAGTGCTGGCACATTCGAGGCAGTTCAAAGAAAAGTTGAAGAAGGATGAGAGGGCTAGAAGAACCGGCTTACAAAGGGAAATGACAGAAATTCAGCCAAGGGGAAAACGTGAGGCTGCAAACACATGAGGGTGTAGATAGTGTGGAGGGAGAGAAGAATGACTGATGCAGTATGGAGCGGAGCTAAGAGGGGGTCAGCTGGAAATGGAAGTCACAATTTAGGCTGCTTAAAGAAACGCTTATCGAACTGCAGCCTTGTCGACTGAAACGGCTCTTTCTGTGCCTCTTCGCCCTCATCTCCTCTCCGCCCCATCAGTGTAACAGCGCTGCCACTTGCGGGTCTGTGCAATGAACCAGACCCAGGAAAATGACTGGAGTTAAATATAACCTTTTTCTTTGGTCGCAGTTATTTTTAACGTAGATCAGCTTTCCAATCCAGTTCACCACGCAGCCCCCAACAGTCACGCTGGCACAGCGGGGGGGGCATAGTACGGTGGAGATGGGAGGTCTTTGAACTGGCAACTGCTACCCAAAGCAATTGGTCAGGCAACACAGGATTAGCTTTGGAGGAAAAAATTGGCTTGATTCTGTCAGGCTGTGGCATAATCTCTCACTGTAGATGTAATGAAAATGTAGTTACCTGGTGTTTTGTCAAACCCTGGGAAATTAAACTGCAGGGAATATTCCACGTGAGCCAGGGTCAGGGGTTCCCACAAAACAAGGGAGAAAGTACATTTCCCCGCAATAAATATAATTACTTAGAATAGATAAATAAAAGGAAGGAAGAACCTCTCATCATGTTGCAGATAAAAGCCTGCCGAGAGAAAAATAAGACCCTACCAATGGTCAGTTTGGGGCCAGAGTTACTCTCTGCAAAGCCCACCATGCAGGAAGCGCAGGGACACGTGTTTGTTCGCAGGCAGCAGAAATCCCAGAGGAGGAGGGGACTGGGAAACACATGGAGCCTGAATGATGCTAATCAGTACCGCAGGTGCTCCAGGTCTGCAGCGGCAGAGGGCTGTTAATTGCTGCCTGTGGGCCAGTGAAACGTTTCCCGTGAGCGGGGGGGCCCTCCCTGGCACCCGCTGTGCCGGGGCATGGGGAGCCAGCCAGCGCGAGGGTGGCGAGGCTCGCGCCGGCTCCCCAGCAGGACGTGGCAGTCCTCCCTGCCGCGAGGGAGCCAGGGAAGGTGCCAGCATGTCTGATGGCTTGTTTGCCGAGTGAGGGGTGGGCAGCAGGCGAGTCCGGCGGGGTGGGGGGAAACCTCAGCCCGGTGCAGGGGTGACCTCTTCCTCCCGACTCTGCGGGGCTGGATGCCGCTTCGGTCCAAGATATAACTGCTCCGTAGGCTCCTAATCCTGCAGGGGATTTCTCAACAGGTGGTTTAGATTAGCTCCTCATTAAAAAGCCGCCCGAGCAGCACCCTCATTAGGGCAGCGCTGCGGAAACTGGAGCATGGAAGGTTTGGAGGATGAGGGGCCAGGGTGTGTGGCTGGAGGGGGCCGGGGGGCCCGGGGCACCCGTGCCTCCTGGCCTTCTGCCCCTGAAGTCTCACACCCACTGTCTGGAGAGCAAAGCAAAAGGCAGAAGTTTGGCCCTTTCGGGGTCCCGGGGAGGGGGGAAGGCAGAGATGTTGTGTCCTGGAGTGCTCTCTGGCGGAGGGAAGGAGGCGGTGATGCTGCGGTCGCAGATGAGAGGGGTGTTTATTACCCTCCAAGTGGAGAGGAATCTGGAGAAACGTCTCTTTGCCACCTCTTTAGTCAGGAAGGAAGTTTAACGTGTGTTGGGTTCTTGTTTTTATCATTCCAATAGGCGTCTGCTTTCATCACATCTAGTAGGAATTTACTTGTTGTTGTTTGCTTATTTTTTTAAGCGAGTTGAGCACGCTCATCCCCAGTGGGCTTAAGTGGGGAATCAGACAGTATGTCCCTCTGAAAATCAGGCCACTTCTGTGTCTGAAGTGTCTCGAAGAGCCCGTGCCAGCATTGATGCTGCCCTGCAAGTGCTGCGGGGAGCAAGCACAGTTGTTGGCATCTGATGAGCTCTTGGTGCTCGCTACACTGCGCTTGTGGTTTCTGCTTTTCCCTTTTCTCCTCTTCCTTGATCTGCTAGAATGACATCCTCTTCTTTGCTTCAGATTGTCCCGTCGCTTTGTCGATACCGTATGTGTGGTGGGTTGATGTGGAACGTCCTATAGCTTCTGTGTTGCGCCATTACAGTACAGGGTGCTGAATGCACCCTGCAGGCTGGGAGAGGCCCTGGTGTGAGCACTGCAGCTTGGATGTTGTGTTCACATTTTCATAGGACATGAATGGTGGAAGCTGTATGAATCCAGGGAAACGGAAGGTCTGACCTGTGAAGAAATTAGTGTGGCATGCCAGGCTGTCTTAGATCTACTGGCTGGAGAATCTAGAGGCTGATGGTCACATCCTCAAAAAAATATCTTGGTGTACCAACTTCTGGTGGCTAGTTCTTGCTCACCCCTTTCTCTTTCTAATTGCTGTTCTTTGGTTCCTACTGCAATTTAAAGATTGATCAAGACAGTTAGGGGAAAACTGTTTGTCAATGGTCAGGATCAGGTCTGAAAGAAAGTTTTTTTGCAGTACATGAGCAGAAAATCTGATAGACCAACTGAGAAAGGGGTATGAAAAGACTCAAAAGTGGAAATGTAGAACCCAGTTCTGTAGGTTCTTGACCTCTTGTACTCGGCGTAGCTGTTTCAGTCCTGGGTGTCCTGGTGTTTGGATATTGATCAGTTGGAGGAAAGGTCTGAGAGAGACAACTGGAATGATTAGGGAACTGGAAGGATTGCATTATAAGGAAACATTTAACCTAATTATAGAAACGTGGGACTTTTGTATAAGCATCTGAGGAAGCCCATAAAGGCTGGAATGTGGCTGAAGAAGAGGAGAATTTATGTTCACCCAGAAGAGCATAACTAGGAATAATTGGATGGAATTGAGGGGATGAGAAATTAACTTTAGACTTAATGTAAGGAGAAGCTGGCTAACCTAAAGGCATGTGGACTCACAGAATGGTTTCCCCTGGAAAGGGGTAGAAGAGTGAGGTACTAATATTTGGCAAAGATCTACAAAGGAAAAGAAGACAGGCAGAGTTCCCTTGTGGTGAGTTTGTGCTGTGGGTCTCACCTAAGAGGATCAGCATAGAATAGTGGTTTTGCTCTCCAGTCTGTCCCTAAATGCAGGATATGGTCCTAATGTCATCAAGAGTCCCATCACCCTCTCTTGGACACTTCTCCGTGGCTGTTGGTCATTGAAGCATAATTCTCTTTTAATATATTGTTGCTGCTGGAGGCAGGGAGATAATACATGATGCTTGTCCATGGAGAGCTGCGGGTGGAGATTGTAGGGCAGTGCTGTGTAGGGGAAGGGGAGGCAGAGGGGGAATGAGTGTACAGTGAAACCAGACAACATTTCTGGGTGTTTATCAAAATACCCCTAGGTTCCACTTCTAGGCAATGAAACAAGCACAAAATAGTAATCATGGTGCCAGATTTTTTTTCTGGGGATTAATAATGGGCCTGGAGAAGTTGATGGTCTGAACAGCAGCCAAGGGACCCCAGCTGATTGCTAATCCTCAGGAAATGCCTTCTGCCTAAGTGGTGGTTGCTGGTTATTCCCTGAAAATGAAGATGGAGAAAACTGTATGCCCATTGTTCTTTTCCAGTTGATACTCTGTGCTGATAAGGCACACATATCTTGATCTTGCAGAAGTCAAAGAGGTGGGAGTGGCTGGTGGATGACCGATTTATTTGTCTTATAATTAAATTAAGCTAATAAAGGTAATTCCACACTGCCATATACGTACCTCGCACTTTATTGGAGAAATAAGAGCAGGCGATCCCTGGTCTGGGAAGCCTGTGGTCTAAGCGGGATCAAACACAGCCTTGCAGCCTGCTGGCAGCGGGGAGGTGAGGAAGTGGGGCAATAAAGAGCCAGGCGTCCTTGAATGAGAAAACTGGTTGGGGAACCCAGCAGGAAAACTCTCCAAACAAACAAGCAAGAGCTAGCTCAGGGGAGATTAGCACACAGAAGTATGGCGGGCCTTATTTTGAACAGGAAAGAAAAACACCCCAAACGTGCCTTGATGCAAGGTTCTACCCATCTCTTTTCCTATCCTAAGTACTCGTGTTTTACAGCCGAGCCAGGTGCGGCAGAGTAGTCCTTTCTGCTTATGCTTGCAACTCAGGGCTCTGCTAGCTGAAAGGGGTAGAGGTGTTGTGGGGGGCTGTCAACAGCCCAAATCCTTTGCTCAGAAGGGAAATACACGCGGTGTGTCCCTGGCAGAGTGGCAGCTTGTCTAACCCATTGCTTCTCCTTCCTTTGTCCCTGTCTCAGTAGGATTTCATTGCTTTGACAAATAACTTTCCTTTACATGTTGCTTTTCATCCAAGAATTCATGCGTACAAATCCTTTTTTTTTTTCCTTCCCCGCCCCAGCCATTCATTGTAGGTATGCTTTAATACTTGCTCAAAGTAAACCTGCCTCTGCTCAGACTTCAATAAGCCAATGCATTATAGTTTTTGGTGTACCGTTTTGTCACAGGTAAACCCGAACGTGCTGAGTTCGATGGAGAAGCAGAGGCGCAGAGAGGAAGAGGAGGAGCGCCAAATCCTTATAGCAGTGCAGAAGAGGGAGCAGGAACAGCTGCTAAAGGAGGAGAGGAAGAGAGAGATGGAAGAGAAAGTCAAAGCAGTGGAAGGTATGTGTGGCCAGTGTGAAGCAGGGGTGGAATCTTTCAAAGCCAAGACTGAGATCTTGAATTAATGCCTGCCATTTGCATTCCTCCACTGCCAGGCCTGCTAACAGGAATATCTTTTCTTGCACTTACCTCGGATAAATTGGTCTGACTGTAGCTTCTTTTCTTTTGTCTATCTCCGTCGGTGTTGGTGGCTGTTCTCTAGTGCACCCTTCAGCTGTGTTGTCTTTCTCAAATCATGCTTATTTTCTCCCTTGCCCCAGCTGTACTTTTTCTTCCTGCTATTCGTGTTGTTCCTCAGTTGTCTTCTGTCTCCCCACTTGTCTCCTCATGGATTTCCCTCTGTGCAGGGTTAGCTGGCTTTGCTCTTGCTGAATAGCTTTTGGTCCTTTTGGCCCAATGCATAGTGAAAGAAGGATTTCCTTTGAGGAGAAAGGGAAGAGGACAACATGGGAGTAGCAAGAGTAGTATTTTTGTATTGCTACTTGCCTTATCAACAGGAGAACTAAAAATGAGGGGACTAGGCTAAATGGAGCACCAGAGGTGTCAACTTCAGGTGTTGGTCTTGTTTTTTTGTGGTTTTGAATTAAATGCTGATTTAAGCTGTTCTGCAGGAAACAGCCTTGTTGTGCTTAATACGTCAGATCGAGGCACAGACAGCAGGCGTTCAGCCAGTACATGTAGGCAGTGGTGTCTAAAAGCAGACTCATTTCTGACTGCCTTCTCCCTCTCAGCATCCCATACGGAGATTCCTTTATCTGCTGCTTTTGCTGCAGTGGCTGGCTGAGCTGTTGCAGTTCCAGGGAAAGGCTAAACATCTTCAGAAAACTGTGGTGGTAATGTGTGGCGGTATCAGTATCGTGAATCCTTAAGTGTATAAAGAATCAGAAATGGAAAAAAGATTAAGTTAATGCAAAACTTGTAAACTTTCCAAGATGAAGCAGTCTGCTACCAGATGTTTGGTAGCAGACCAGATGTTATCTAAGAATAGTTTCTTTTACCTGCTTACCTTTCTAACCTTTAGAAAATCCAATTACTTGCTTGGCCTTCATATATTCCTGGTTACCAGTCCTAGCTAATCCGGTGCTTTATACTGTGATTCATCCAGCTTCCATATCTGCCACAGATATCTGTTTCACCTTGGCAAATTGCATATTCTCTGTGCTTTAATTCTCCATCTGTATAGACAAAATTAATCTTGACGTTCCAGAAGAGCTGCAAAGATAAATGTACCTGTAAAAAGGTCTTGTTTTGGTATAGCCATGTCCTTTTCTGGGTAAATGCAATCACTACATCTGATGCAAAGGCACCAGAGCCACTCAAAGAAACTGGCGTGGGATTGGGCAGTAAACTGTTTTAAGCCAATTTAGCATACATTCATGCTTTCCTTGGCAGAGGTGCTTTTATTTTGGTTTGTGCAGTTTCTTTCAGTTTAAACTTGTCCCTACTCAGTGTAGGCTAAGTCAGGAGAAGTCTCCTTTTAAGCTGTTTTTTAAGCAAAAGCTGTTTGGAAAGGTTGTTTAAATGGCTGAGTTGTTCAGTTAAAATCACTGCAGTATTTTTCATCCCTAGAAACGGCAGCTATCCAGGTAAAGCTTTGGCTTCTTAACCATCTTTCCTTATTGACAAACACATCCTCTGTTAGCATATACTTTCATGACAGTTCTTATGATGGACAGAAAGTGATTTGAAAATGAAGTAATTTGGTTTGCTTAGTTCAGACTTGTTAAAACTGGACATCCATCAACAGAGGTTTTAGAGTAACAAAGATTTTTCTTGTGTTTTGCAGTCTGTTTGGGATTTAACATTAATTTTGTAAGGTCTTCTGTAGAGGGGTGATGTGAAACACAGGGTGAAATATGTGCTCTCCGGTGAACATCATCAGCACTTCACCTGCTTCTCGGTTTTGGACTGTATGCCTGTTTTTAGATCACATTCCTGTTTCCAGTCTGGGATTTCACTTCCTCCTACTCCCACACACATCCCAGGTAGCGAACCTCCTGCTGGGCCCATCTGTACTTCCCTGAATTTATGCGTTAAAGCAGCTTTCTAGACTTCTACTGCAACAGCAAGTTAGAGTTTCCCAGTTCTCTTCCCAGATGCTGCTCCAAAATTCTCTCTCGCACATACGACTTTCTCGCTGTTTGAGGTACTTTTTTAGGGCATCAGTTAGATTTTGAAAGTGCTGGGTAGGACTCAGCCCAGGCCAACAGCATGACAACGAGCTCTGCCAGTGATCTTTAGCGTGCTATATTAATCACTTGCTGTGGTAGAGGACCTGCCATTAATCCTGACTGAGCTCCAGTCTGGTACCAGAGCTCCCTGATTCCTGCCAGTTTACCAGGTCAGATCCTTGGCAGGCCTTAACGGACTTCTAAAATCCACATCACCTTACGTCTTGGCTGCTGTTGCCATGAGATTTTCTTTTGCTGCCCAAATCATTGCCTCATGTTTTTCTCAGCGTTCTCACCTGGGCATCCATTACTATGTCATCTAAGTGATGCTAGTTTTACAAAAGAAGCATTAAGTACTGAACTGTGCTTGGACAGACTCAGATAATCTCTGTTAACTGCACTTTGATGTTGGACTTCTCATCATTAAATGTTATAATAGATGCTGTTATATTCTATAGGGCATCCAAGATGCAAATCCTATCCTCTCAATTTCAGTGCTACCCGGAGTCTTCTAACAGGAAATTTGGACTTTCTTTTACCAGGCTTTGACATATTTGGCCATGGACCTCCCTAGAAATACCCACCTTGTAGCTATTCCTAGTTTTCTTGTGCCCTCAAGCCCCATCCCAAGTTTGTTTTTGACGGACAGAGTAAGACAGTAAATTAATACTCTTCCACCAGAGCTGGTGCTTCTTGAGTCTTTGGCATTTTCCAAAGATGGACCCTCTGCTAGAGGGTGTTAGCCAAGCCTCCCCCATCTTTCTTTCACTCTGGGTGTTCCCTGATGTGGCCTGTTTTCTGGGGTCTTACTCCTGTGGCATGTCTCCTTGAACATTACTTTCACAGAGTTCTGCTCCTACAGCAAGCTGGTACAACCGCAGGTGTTTAGCAAGTCGAATGAATTCACGTTTCCTATAAGAAAAAGGAAATGAGGTTCATAAGAGCCCATAAACTTTCTATTAGGAAGCAATCTGTTAGCCAGCTGTCTGGTTGCAAACCACAGGTTATGTTACCAGCGTTGCTTCTTCCTGTCTCTCACCTCTTAAACCAAAGCTGTCCCAGTGGCCCTCCTGTGTGGCTCGCTCTGGCTGCTGGCCGTGAAGGCCTACCTGAGCAATCTTCCCGAGGCTAGCCACGGTGGTGGAGGATATTAATGACCCCAGTTGCTCATTGCCACTCAGCTGGCAGAACTTCACCCTTCCCTCAGCACTGCTCTTCGTCCACTTCAGCGCAAAACCAGCTGCCTTGAGTTCACTGGGCTGAGGTGAAGCATCTGAAGGATGGCAACTTAACAAGCCCGCTCTTTCATAGTGCTGATCTATGCCTAGGTCTGTGTGTTGAACTTCTCTCTTTGTACCACACCATGGTCACAAATTTGCGTGGAAGCTACCTAGGGGAGCATCTGTATCACAGCAGTGCTTCCAAATCAGTGATTGTAAATTCGAGGGAAAATGAAGAGGCGTGTTGATGGTGCGTTGTATTATCACCTCCTCTGCTCCTGTGCTGTTGCTGCTTTTGCTGAAAGAACAAGAACATTTCACTGGAGCTCTTGGGAGCTGCAGGAGCTGCCTTCATTTTCCCTGCAAGATGTCGCTGACAAGGAGTGCCGAACGGTTTTTTCACCTCTCCCCCCTCCCCACTGCAGAACGGGCCAGGAGGAGGAAGCTTCGTGAAGAGCGGGCCTGGCTGCTGGCACAAGGGAAGGAGCTCCCCCCTGAGCTTTCCCACTTGGATCCCAGTTCCCCTACCAGGGAAGAGCGAAGGACCAAGGATCTGTGAGTATGCAGCTGGGCGTGCAGCATGCAAGTGCATGGAAGTAGTGAGTATGGGAAGGAGAGGAGCGTGATCATTCACAGGAATGAGGAGGGAGAAGTGAAGTTGGAGAACCGCGAGGAGTAAGCTGAGAAACATCTGGATTTGGTCCATGCTAGAGGAGTGTTTGTGATAAGGTCTATTTGCCAGCATTATGGCACTGTGCGTGAGGTGGAAGGGAAGATGAAGTATGACAGCATGTCTTACATGTCCTCAGTCTGCATATTCACTGTTGCCCTTCCTATTACAGCTTTGAACTGGACGATGAGTTCACGGCCATGTACAAAGGTTAGTCCTGCCCCAGCTTTCCCCTTTGCGTGACTTGCTCAAAGTGAAATACTCCCCTGGGCCTGTGTGTGTAACCATTCACCTTTCTTTTGCTACTGCCAGTGCTAGATGTGGTAAAGGCTCACAAGGACTCTTGGCCCTTCTTGGAGCCCGTTGATGAATCGTATGCTCCCAACTACTACCAGATCATTAAGGTATGGCAAATGGTCCAGCCATCTTGACCGATGCACTTTGTTGACTGGGGTGCAGTTTTTTTGGAAGTGTTTTGCAGTTTTGTGGACTGTGTTACCCTCTCAGTCAAACTGCATGACTCCAGTAGTCCCTTCTAGCCTTACAAGTCAAGGAAACTAAAGATGAGAAGCTGCCTCTCAGGAGAGCAGCCTCCACTCCCCATCCCCTCTCTGCGGGGAAGCTAGCTATGCGACTTTGTAAACCCCACTACTCTTGCTGTAACTGAAGGGAGGTTTTGTGGCATTTCAGGCCCCCATGGACATCTCTAGCATGGAGAAGAAGTTGAATGGAGGTCAGTACTGCACCAAGGAAGAATTTGTGGGCGATATGAAGACCATGTTCAGGAACTGTCTTAAGTACAATGGTGAAAGCAGTGGTAAGAGCAGTAAGATACTAAGTTCGTCTATTTGCAGTGCTCAGTCAAAGCAAGCAGTGATCTCTTCCGACTCACCAATACTTGGTTTGTGCTTATTCTCTTTCAGGGTATTTTTGGGAGGCCAGAAGAAAGAGTAGAAGCTCCTGAGTAATAAGGCCTGGGGTTTTAGCAAGGTTTTTAGCACAATCTGGTCATGCTGAATTGGGGCATGGCATACTAAGAGACTCCCATGTTGGTAGATGGTGAAGGCAGAACACACAAAGAGAAGAAAGTTTGTTTCTTTCTGAGCTCATTCCTTCGTATGCTTATGTGTGTCTGTGTGCCCCTTTTTCTCATAATATCTAACACAGACTTTGAAAAGCGTTGGAGTCTGGTTAGCTCCCGATGTTTGCTGAGTACCACAGAAAAATGAGGAATGAACCAGGCTTGTAGTCCTTTGGATGGAAAATGTAGTTTTTACGTTCCTTGGCTATTGAATGAACAACATAAGTATGCAAATGGGAAACCCTGGGTTTAATTGCAATGCCCGTTAACATTCTACATGTTGCTTAGGTAAGAAATTAGTTCCCATATGGTGGGTCATCACTGCAGACTGTGTCTCACCAGTACCACCTTGAAAGGGAAAATAGTTAGAGCTGCCCGGCTTGTCACTGCGGGCCCCAAGTAAAAGCATTCCTGCACTGCCGCTGGGAGAGCTCTGTTTCCCAAAAAACTTCAGGGTTGGTTTAGTGGAAACAACTGGGAAGTCATTTGCTTCAAGCTCTTGTCATTAACACCTCTCACATGTCTTTTCCTTCCTATCCACTCCAATGAAAAGTAGGAGCCCCTCTGAGCAGAAGTGTCCTGTGGAAATGATGCAATGGGGACACTGGTGTTGGCAATAGCTTTTGTGTCAGGGTCAGCAGGTGCTTTAAAACTGTACATGGATAAATATGCTGATTTTCCTCTGACTTGTAGCACACAGCAGAGATTTGAACCAGTCCAAGAAAAGCCTCTGAATGTAATCAAATAGCATTTGCTGGAAGTTCACATTTCTTCTCTCAGCACTCTGCTGGCTAACTCTGCAGGTCACGCACCTCTGCGAGCAGAGGTGGTGCTTCTCGTAATGTAATTCTTGGCACTGTGCTGGAACACTGAGTTAATGCTGACTCTGCAGGCTGTGCCACTAACGGTACTTTGTCATGCCTATGTGCCTGTCCTCTGGTGGGGTTACTGAACAAATCTGACGCTGCGTTGCTTAGCGAGTTTAAGAACGTAAACTGAAGTTGACTAGTTAGAAACAAAAGTCTTCCTCAAAGAAACTTTGTGGAGGGGAGATAAATCATCTGATGGGGAAAGTCTGATCTTGCTTAACTGTTTCTCTCTATAAGGCTCTGTCCCTGATGTTGTTCGGTGTTTTTGACTGCAGAATACACTAAGATGGCTTACAACTTAGAGAGGTGTTTCCACCGAGCAATGATGAAGCACTTCCCTGGGGAAGATGGAGACACAGATGAGGAGTTTTGGATCAGAGAAGATGGAAGACGAGAGAAAAGGAGCCGGCGGTCTGGCCGCTCCAGCACAGGCAGTGTTTGGACTCGGTCGCGAGACCCAGATGGACCAGGCAAGAGGCAGCAACGCCTGGAGAATGGAGGAAAACCTCCACCGTATCGAGCTACTTCCAGGGCTCCTGCTTCTTCCTCCTCTTCCTCCTCCTTCTCCTCGTCATCTGCAGAGGATCCAAGTGGCAACCCAACGCAGCCTCCTCGAGAAGTGGGCCCTTCCAATGGGCGAGGTTTCCCTCGCTCTCTGCAGTATGGTGGCATGCCCAGCCCTGTGCCACATCCCAGCCAGATGGTAAGAAGCATTTTTCTGCTGTTCTCCACCCATCAGGCCTGCGGAGGGAGGGAGAGAGGTAAAGGGGAATGAATCTCTCTACTGTGAAAACCCGACTGTGCAGCAAGAGCCTCTTCCCAGAGGTTAAGGGTCAGGGCTGTGATTTCTACAATTGAAACTTTTCAGCCCTTAGATTTAAACTGGTACAGTTTCAGTCTTTGCCACACTAGCTGGGAACAGTCTCCTAGTGTTTCTCATGGGTGGCGAGTCCCCGTGTGTGCTTGTGCCAGCCCTGGCTCCCCCAGTTCTCTTCTCTCCTTGGAGAGTTACCCCATTGTGCATGGAAAGCAGTCACATTTCCTCTCTTAATCTCCAGTTTATGATGCTGAACAAGCTGGTCTTTTGTCTCAATTGTTTACAGATGCCTAGTAACTTTGTGCCATCTGTGTACTACTGCATTTCATGCCTTGAGTATTTATAAAAGCAGTAAACGAAATCAAACACAAGGCCACCGTGGACTGCAGTAGTGACCTCCCTTTAGCCCAACATTTCTTCTCTGAATGCCACCTGTTCTGCCTCCCCTCTGGGCTGTTCCTCACCCATCCTTTGCTGCCTTTTCCATTTTAACCAGTGATGTGTATCAGCTGCTCCTCTGAGATCCAGGTTACCCCTCGCCCTGTTAGCTAGAGACCAAACAAGATTTTTAGAGCGATTCTTGCGATGCAGACAGTGAGAGGCAGTCGGAGAGATGGAGGCAATGAGTATTTTGAAGGAAATCCAGCACATTCCCCCGTTGTCCTACTTGCATGCTCTTGTGGTCCACTCCTCTCCTTGGAGCAAACCACTGCCCCCTCTAGTCTTTTTGCTTGCTCCCAAGTAGCTGGGTGGCAAGTGAGTGTATTGCAGCCTTGAGTGCAGGGATGCATGGCTGGGCTGTGAGAGAGTGGCCTTGGCAGGGGAGCTGAGTCACCTCGTAGGAAAGAGACTACAGGTTTTTTGTGGTGTCTCTAAAAAGCCCATCTGCTCATCTGTGTGGTTCCTCCAGTCTTGGCTTCCCCTCACCTGCAGCAGCTCTACTGCTTTTCTGCGCTTCACAGATTGTTTTATTTCTCCCTCCCACACCCCTCCTCGTCCCCCAGAGACCAGCCGTGCCAGGAACCTTTGGTCCCCTGCGGGGATCAGATCCCACGAAACTGTACGGCTCGCCGCGAGTGCCTGAGCCCCATCCCGGAGACCCGGTCCAGCAGCACCAGCACTTTGCCATGCAGGTAGGAAACGCTGCAGCCAAGGGATTCAGCACCCCGGGAGCCGCAGGTCTCCTCCGCTCCTTGGTGTGACGGCTCTCACCGAGACCCACCCTATATATCTCTCTCTCTCTCTCTCCCTCCTCCCCAGCCGGCCGTCGGACTGAGCGAGCACCGCGGGCACAGGCTGGCTGCCCCGGAGAAACAGGCGTGTGCAGGACCGACCCACGTCGCCGGCCTCAGCCCCCGGCCGGGCGCCCTGCAGCTGGGGCGTGTGAGTGGCCCCCCACCCGACACCGTCTACCCGCCAGCCCAGTTTCAGCAGGGCTTCCTCCCCCCGAGGCACAACGGGCCCCCCATGAGGCCGCCGGAGGCCTCGGAGGTCCCCCCAGGGCACATGTACCGGCCCTACAAGTACCTGAACCGCGCGCACCCCGCCCTGTGGAACGGCAGCCACGGCCCCGCCAGCCAGGGTGCCGTGGGGCCGGAGGAGAAGGCGCCCATGGGGCCCGGGCCCTCGCTCCAGCCCCGCACCCTGGGTCATATGATGGACCCCCGGGCCATGAGACCGCCGCTGCCTCCCAGCCAGTGGACCGAGCAATCGAATTTCCTACCTCACGGGGTGCCTCCCTCAGGGTATATCAGACCACCTGGGAAAGCTGCCGGCCAGAGGATGCTGCAGCCACCGGCTGCTCTGTTTGGGGGACCGCCTCAGGTTCAAAGAGGGTGCCAGGGCGGGGACTCCATGATGGACAGCCCGGAGATGATCGCCATGCAGCAGTTGTCCTCCCGCGTGTGCCCGCCGGGTGTGCCTTACCACCCTCGCCAGCCGCCCCCGCCGCACCTCCCCGGACCCTTTCCCCAGCTGGCTCATGCCGCCTCCGCCGCCGGCATGCAGCCTCCAAAACCCGTCGTGGGGAACGGGAGCTCGCAGGATCCGACCAGCCAGACCATGGACCCGGAGAGCAACCAAGGTAACACCTCGAGCACCCGCCTGCCAACGCGGCAGCCCCTGCCTATAGCGTTTGACCTTCCCTGCCTGCATCTGTTGCCTGCATCCCCCTGCCTGCCTCCCCTTTGCTCACTGCCAGGCATCCCTCCTGCCTGCTGCACAGCACCGCCGTTTGCCCGTGCCGGGGCAGACCCTCTGCCTGCTGGTGTGCGCTTGTGGGGAGGGGGCAGGAGCAACCCCAGGCCAGCTTTGTTGTTCTTGGGCTCCAAACTTGTAGGGCCCCAAACCTTAACTGTCATGCAGGTGCGCAAAACCTGTGTCTGCAAATGTGGCTTTATTTGGATTTGTGCCACTAGAGAAGTGGAAAATATGCCCTGACCTTTAGGCTTACCAGAGTCAATTTTAAACAGTGGCTGAGGCTCAGCCACAAAAGCAGGTTTTTTTCTAGAAAATAATGAAAATCTTAAATAGTTGTGGGGCACACAGTTTTTACACATCCTTTTTTTTTTTAATCTAAATGGGAATATATTTTCTACTCCAGCCATCGCTTCAATTTTTCTAAGATTGTTTTGTTTCACTGTAGCTTGCCAGAGGTCCCCTCTGTCCAAGCTATACCTGCAAGTTATCAGTTTGCCATGCGGTGCAAATGCAAACCGTAGGCTATGATACTTTTAGAGCTCACTTGGAGTTAATATAAAAATTGGATCTGCAGAGAGTTAGGTAAGGAAAGAAGACGTTATGTGAATAAATGGTATAAATATACTCCTTTGAGTATATGTCAGTACGGTTTCTCCTCTGAAATGCACGTGTGCCTTGTGAGCTCTCAACATCTCAAAATCTTCACACAGCAGGACTGCCTGAAAGCCCCTGAGCAGCCGTGTCAGTTCAGGTGGGATGGCAGCGTGTCATGTGTGCCATCGCAAGTTTCTTTCTAGTTGAATTTCATTCATTTTAGCTGGTAAACTAGAGATCAAAAAAAACCCTTAAAAATAAAACAAACCTAAAGTAGAGATCAAAAAACCCCAAAGATCAAAAAACCCTTTTTTTCTTTTTTTTTTTTTCATTAATTCTAGCTGGTAAACTAGAGATCAAAACCCTTGCATCTTTTATCGATCCCTCGTGTGCCTTGCACTAAGAGGAAACTCTTTCCTTGTGTGGCATTGCTTAAAAGTCATCATCGTTTAACTGTGCTGGATATAGAACAGAGACCAAAGGAGGATGGTGGGAGATTGCAGGGCAGAGTAGCTGCATCTCCAAATCACAGTTGGTTAAAATATGGCTGTGATTGGCTCCGCAGCATCTTGGTGTGTGGTAGCACTTCTGCCTAAGCTGTGGTCAAGTGGGGTTTGTGGACCAGAAGGGGCAACGCAGCCTGAAATCAAGCTGCTGTTACCCCAACCTCTTATCTTGCTGTTATGTGGGACCCCACTGCGGTATTTCCCAGCTCTGCCTCTCAATTAGGCAGCCTCTGCACACCCACGTGTGAGACCAAACCCACGTGTGCAATGTTACTCCAGTGGAGGTATGACTTATCAGTGGCTTGCAAACTACAGTGTGCCTGTATCTTGAGGGTTGAGTCCACGTGTGCCATCTTTCCAAGAGAGGTGCAATCTCATGAGTAGTTTTTAAAAGACCTCTTTTAAAAGAAGCAGCCACTAGAAGTTACCCAACTTTGCAAAAATGCACTTCAGAATTGCTAAACGTCTCTACAGGGAAGACTGTGATGGGTGTGGGAGGGAGACTGCAGCCTCACAGAAGAGCGAGTACTTACAATGGAAGGACCTTCATGGCTTTAGAAAGTCACTCCTTTTTCTCTTGCATTTACACAAAAGTGGGATGATTTATCCATCCAGATATTAGGGACTTGTCGGGCAGAGCTGCCCAGCAACTTTGGGTCAGCAGCAGAAGAGGACGCTGAGGGGCTACTTTGGTAGACCTGGTTAAGCTGGCAGAAACTACTCTTTGGCACGTGTGCTTTGGGTGAGCGTGAGTAGGCGTGTGAATGCGTTGGGCGGGGAGCGCCAATTTCGAAATTAGACCCATGTGTGACTTTTTCCCCCTCTTTCCAGTGGAGCAACCGGCAGGCGTGGACGAGAAGGCTCAATGCATCAGCATTCCCGACGGGGCCTACACCAAACTGCTACCTCATCCCAAGCCCCCGCTGCCCATGGAGTGCACCAGGCGCGCCTTGCCCCCGGACGGGGAGGGTGACAGCTCCGGCTCCGGCGTGAAGGGCGACCTGAAGGCAGGGCAGGGCAAAGGCTCGTCGTGGCCAGCAGATAGTGGCTACGCTGGTGGCCCAGGCTGCGTGAGGGACCTGATGCCCACCTCTGAGAGAGGGGGTCCCCTGCCTGAGAACGGGGCGGCGGGCGAGGGGCTGGCGGCTGGCGGCGAGGGGAAGGGGCTAGCCACCAACCTGCTGGAGAAGCCTCTCTGCGGTGGGGGGAAGGCTGTGCCCGAAGCGGCTGTGCCTTGCATGGGGCAGGGCACCGGCCTCCCTGGCATGGACGCCGGATCCATGGGGGCCACCCCCAACCAGTTCCACCCTCTCTACATGCCTGGTCTGGAATACCCAAATTCGGCCGGGCGGTACCACATCAACCCAGGCCTGCAGGGGTTCGGCCCCATGATGGGGGGGAAGCCGCCTCCTCCCGCCTCCCACCCCCAGCATTTTCCCCCACGGGGCTTCCAGCCAAGCGGCACCCACCCCAGCGTCTTCCCCCGCTATCGGCCCCCCCAGGGCGTGCCCTACCCCTACCAGCCGCAGCCTCAGCCTTCCTACCACCACTACCAGCGACCGCCCTACTACGCCTGTCCGCAGGGCTACTCGGACTGGCAGAGGCCTCTTCACCCCCAGGCCAGCCCCAGCGGGCACCCCACCGCCCACCCGCCCCTGGCCCGACCCCCTTTCCCAGACCGGGGGTCCTCCAGCAGCTTGCAGGGCTGCGAGGCACTGAGCGCTGCCCTGGCCTCTCCCAACCGCATGGACGTAGCGAGTGCCAAAGAGGTTTCTCCGAGCGACGGGCAGGATCTGGGGCCGGAAGATGAGAAGTCCGAGGAGTCCCAGGAAAGACCGGAGAGTCCCAAAGAGTTTCTTGATTTGGACAACCACAACGCGGCCACGAAGAGGCAAAGCTCGGTGGCAGCAGGGGAATTCCTCTACGGAGCCCCCCCACCACACCTGGGTTCAGGGATGGGGTTCGGCCCATCGGCTTTCCCTCCCCATGGGGTGATGCTACAGACTGGCTCTCCTTATGCATCCCGGCATCCTGCCAGTCATTTCCAGCCCAGGACGTATGGATCGCCCATGAATGCTCACCTGTCTCATCATCCGGCCTCTGGCCAGGCCAACGGCCTCTCTCAGGAGGGACCCCTGTACCGCTGCCGAGAGGAGAACGTAGGTCACTTTCAGGCCTTGCTGATGGAGCAGAGAGGCAGTGGAGGTGGCATGGGGGTGCCACCCCAGGACTTGTATAGACCCTCGGGGTAAGATCGTGTTTTCTACAAGAAGGCAAGGTGGGAGGGGGATGATGCCTGGGTGACGATAAGCGTTGGATATCCTTGAAAAGATATGGTTTGAAGTCAGAGGAGATGGCAAGCGAAGCTGAAAGGCTAACAAGGTGACTCTTAGACCCTTGGAGTAAGAGGTCTCTTAAGCGGGAGAGAGTCTCGTTGCAGCTCCTTAAAACAAGTAGCAATCGCTATCATGGAGACCTCTTAGCCTGTCCCATCCATCCCCACACCAGTGCTTTGTTTTATCTGACAGTGTTTTGTTAATGTGTCATCCAGGGCTGTGCACCTCTTAACCAAATAGACTTTTGCCATTTTCTTTGCAAGAATTTTATTGCATCTTTCTCAAAGTGAGGCAGAGTAGCTAACTGAAGTGGAAATTAGCCTCTTGTTATGAATGCCTTTACTTCAAAGTTGTCCCCTTTTTCCCCTCCTCTTGCTTTGCCTTTCCTCTCTGTCTCAGATTTCCCTCACAGAAAATTACCTCTCACTGAGGCTGTGCATACCACATTTTATTCCCGAGTGGAAAATTCTGCTACTCCAAAAATTCCCTATTCAGATTTTATAAATGTGCTTCAACTTAATGTTTGGTCATAGTTCCAGCACGACAGTCCTTCTTCTAGTATTCAGGGAGCTTGGCTTACAACTAAGGCATTGGGGGAGTGGCATGGGTTAAAGGTTGTGTTTTGGGGGGAAGCCAGAAAGAAGAATACACAAGATGCATGCTTGTATGCAAATGTTGTGTGTATGCATTCAGCAAAGTAAGATGGGATTTGCTCTTGATGTTCGTGTGCTAAAACTCTCTCCATTCAACCTGGCTCCAGAATGCAAATGCATCAGGCTCAAGTTCCCTTCCCGAAGATGCCTACAGCAACCGTGTCCCGGGAAGATCTGACGTCACAGAAACCATCAGCATTGCCTCTGGATCAAGTAAGGGCTGCTAGAGAGAGAGCAGAGTTGAAAAGCGAGTCTTTCTCTTCCCAGTGGTTAAAGGAGTGAAGTATTTGATAAGAGTGAGAAGCACTGGAGGAAGCTGGGAAATGAACTACTGCTACGCAGAGGAGTTGGGGATGTCTGTATAGTCTTAGCTGACTGTAAACCGTAACCTAGGCAGACCAATAGTGCTAGCTTTGAACTGGTTGCATGCAATCATGAGGTTATTCCTTTCTAAAGCTGCCAGTTAAAGCCTCCAACTCTTGTTCTTCCTCTTGCAGAGCTAGTCCGAGTAAGGAAGGACCTCACGAAGACAAAAGCCACGTGTGATTTGGACAAGGGGGAGGAGGGGCAGGCCTTCCTCCCACCCTCCCCTCACCCGAGCAGCTTCCTGGGTCTGTGGAACATGGTGCCGCGACGGCTTTTGTGTTGGAAACCTGGAGCGGTGCTGGGCCCCCACCAGCCAAGCAGCTGGCTCGCCACCGCAGGGCGAGCATCGCAAACTAGTGGCTTTCCGTGACTGGAGACTGCGTCTCGTTCAGGGTTTGAGGGATTTTTCGGGTGGGGAGGGCGGGGGTGGGGGCGGAAACTTTCATTGACTGCTAAACTCAGGTATATTTTTCAGGGTGGAAGAGGATGATGATGGAATTTTACTTGTAGTATTAATGTGTGTGTTTTGGAGCTGGATCCAGTTTACAGAATTTAACCTGTTGCCTTTTTAAATAAATTTCTGTTGTTGGTGAATGTATTGTACATAATGGGGGAGGGGGTGGGCCCAGCTTGTAGTGGGCTTAGCACTGGAGGAATCCTTAACTGTTTACAATCATATCACACTGAAATCTTTCAGGATAGGGTGAGGGTTTGGGGGGAGTGGGGAGAGGTGAGGGAACGTGTGATGGATGACTTGCTGTCCTCTTTCCTGTCCTCTGCAACCAAGACACGACCCGACGGTTAGTTGACTTAATAGCAAGAATTGCTCAGGAGCATAATGTGTCCTCCTCTTTCTCTTGTCTTCTTCCTCCTTCCCCTCTCACCCCCACCTTCCCCCCTCTGGATCCAGGGCCTGAGTGCACTTCCAGCTCCTGTCTTCATGGGGGAACAAGGAAACCAGGACCAGGAATTGAAACCAGGACAGGACGCTCATGGCATTGTCCCTTCTGCTAGTATAGTACCCTTCTCCCTGCCTTTCTGATAGAAGAAATGTATGCTCTAGAAAACAGAAAACGGCATAACTGGTCATCTTAGACTTCTTTCTATGAAACCAGTGGAGCAGCACCTATCCAGTAGAACAAATGTTGTGCAAATCTGTCCTGCCCTGCTGCCCGAGGAGTGGAGCCAAGCCCTCACCTTTCTTTCTCTGTCCCTTGGCTATATTCACTTCTTAACAGCAGCAAAGCAGAAAGTACCCTGGGGTTCCTGACCGGTCTTGGTTGCCTGTGAAGGAGCAGCATGAGGCTGTTTTGGGGGAACGGTTGGTTTGCTGCAGTGTGAGCCATTTGTTGGCCTATGGAGTTGGACTCGGTGCTTGCAAGTTGCGGGTGAATCAAAAAGCACTGATTCGAAATCAGATGTTGAGGTGGCATGGCTCAGGGGGTGAGGGACGAGAAGGCCGCATGCTCGAGTTGACTTGGTTTACCTTTGTCATCACTGATGCTGTAGCAGCAAGTCCTACAGGGCTAGCGGCAGCTTTCCTCACAGGCTGTGCGCAGTCTGCAGGGGCTTTCCTCACCGGTTGCAGTACTGCACCAGGAGCCCTGCGCGCCAGTGCTTTGCCAGGCACTGACATTCAAATGTAGGTCTGACAAATGAGTTGGGTATGAATCTCATCTGCAGACATTTATTCACGTCTTAAACCTAACAAGGAAATACAGCCGATTATTCTTGGGTGAGCTGGGGTAAAACAAGGTGGAGTTGCTACGTGACAAGATAGGGCGGCGGGATCTGCTGGGACCACCGCCCTGGTGCAAACTGCTGGTTGTCCTGGGGGACAGCGGTATGGTTAACAGGAGGATGTGCCAATGTGTTGGACAAATTAAGTGGCAGCAGAAGTGAGGACAGAGTAGGATGTCCTTTAGTCTGTGGTCCCAGCTAGGGGAGGGTCTTTGTCTCCAGGTTTCTGGAGAATTTTTCTGGCTGCTTTGTTGTCTTGGATGGTGCCATCACCCGTATCTTTAGCTGGATTGCACTAGCATGGACGAGTGCACCGCCTTTGTTCTGATGTGTAGATCTACCATGTGCAGGCGAAGCTGCTTGAGCAAATGGCAGGTAGCATCTGACTGAGCTATTACTCCTTCTGTCCTAAGCTTTTGGAAGCACAAAAAGCCTAAAAGATGAGAAAGGAAGCACTGCCACATTAGTGTCCTCTTACCAATGAGTCTCTCTGCTCTGTTGCTACTGTACTTTTGCCTCTGACGAGCTGTGTAGGGCCAAGGCATTTTCCAAGCGTAACAGGAGTTAAACTTCATGCAATTCCCACAAGCGTGTTTATAAATGCAGTTCTTACCCACTGCTGCAGCTAGCCTGTGAGCTATAGCTGTTGTCTGCTTAGTCCAGTGAGTTGCCTGAGACAGCTGCCTCCTCCACAAAGGAAGACAATATAATGTGAATTACTTACAGTGTCTGTCTATAGATGCCATTACATTACAAAAGGGAGATTTTTTTTTTGGTGGGGTTTTTTTTGTTTGATTGCTTGCATTCATCTGTCAGGGAGCAATTGTCACTGGTGGATTGGTATAAACTGGAATGGATGATCCTGAAGGTTGTCCTTTGACTGAGAAGCAGGACTGCTCTCCCCAGCCAAGAACGTTATGGTACGGCTCATCCAAATTTGTCCGAGATCTAAGAGTCTGCTGCTGGCTTGTCAGCTGGCAGTGGGTTTTCAGAGGTTCCCCAGCCGCTCAGAACTGCAGGTCTAGATCCTTCGCTGAATGGAGGTACTAAAACAGTAGTAGGTATTTATGAAAAACTGTGCGAGTATAACTGCTCTTCAAGACAGTAAACCTGGGACAAACGAAAGCACGGTTGCTTCTCCTTGTAAAGCAATCTTTAGTTCATTGTAGATATAAAAATAATTTGAAATAGCACATATAAAAATAAAGGAACTGTAAAATATAACTTATAGCAAAGTATTCAAAATTCTGGAAATGTGAATGTAGATTGTCTTCTGTATCACAAACAGTTACCTGAATATTTGAAGTGCCTTTCATTCAGCTTATTGTGAACTTTGTGGAACAGGAGGTTTTCAGAAGCTATATAAAAAAACCCAACCAAGCTGAAGCACTCTTGGCCTTCAGCTGGAACTGGCAATGAAAAGATGGTTCTAGTGGTCATGGTATCTGGATGAGTACCAAGCCCAGATCAAAACAAGGGATGAATAAGAAAGGCAAGAATTGCTTGTGGTCTGCCTGGAGAGCGTAGTGGAGTGTTAGTGATAGATACCCTGAGGATCCTATATGGAGTGTGCAACATGAAGGTATTATCCCTTACCTGACATAATGCAAATCTGGGAGAAGGGTTTGACTTGCGGATTGTAGACAAAACAGAGTAGTGAAGCTGACTCCTCCTGGGAAGGTTTCTAGGTAAATGGCTTTTGATATAGTCAGTAATTCTTATTAAAGTGACTAACAAGCTGCTTTTTGTGAGGACACAAAGTTTATATTAGAAAAGTACTAATATAGAGTTGGGGGAACTATGGCTGGGCTACAGGGATAGGGCTATCCTGGGGACAGGGCACACGAAGATGTAGAGCTGCTTGTGAAATCTTAGCTCTGACTTTCCAGACTTTCAAATGCTTTATTCGTAAGTGTTTGGTTGGGGTTTTGTTTTTTTTTTTCTTTCTGTGATGACATCTAAGGATGCCCCAAAAATCAGAGCTCTATCTCGCTACGTACAATCTAAGCAAATCACAGAAAATTAGCACCCCTCAGAGGGCATGGGGCTGAGAGCAGACTGCTGGGATGGAACGCCAGTGGAAATGTACAGGGAGAAGCAGAAAATGTGAATTTTATAGTTTATGGTTTCCTAGCCTGTGCTGTGCAGGGCTGTTTTGTAGATGTTGTGAAAGAGACGGGTTTAAGGAGGGATTTAGAAGAGAGTAAAATGGCAGCTCTTTACGTACAGAGTGTTACTTTTTTGCCATGGGTTGACATACAGTGCAGGAGAAATGTAGCAGCATTTTAAAATATCCTGGCTTTTGAGTGTCATACTTGTGTCACTATCTTAAATTATATTTTAACACAATACAGAGAAATTCTGGACTCTGGTTGGCAGTCCTCTTTCTCATCCCCCAGCGTTGTTTTAGTATAATATTAACAGCTGGCCCTTGTTCAGCAAGCATCCTGAGCTAGTGACTTTGCAAAGTTTCCTGCAGCTATTACTTTTCCCATACAGAGGATGTGTTTTGCTATAATTACGGATTTCATGTTAAGTGAGACTGTATAATACATAGAACAAATGTGATGCTGACCATGCTTGAGCATGCCAAAAATTTCCAATATTTCCAGAAGAGTTTTGTACGCTACTCTGTCTTTTTAGCCTCTTGCTCTCCTTGCCACCTCCTCCTTTGCAAGTGGTGTGTGGTGTTCCCAAGGTCCCGAGATGTTCAATTGCCATTATAAATGCCATTGTATACATTCCCTTGGGACTCTGGAAGCTTTGTGCATCTTAAGTCCTACAGGCCCTGGCAATTCAACTAAGTATTTTAAGAAGGCCAGCCACTGATGCTTCACAGTGATTTTTAGCTGTGTCCAGCAGAAGTTTGCAGTCTATAAATTCCATGGTGTGACCCACCAAACCACCAGTAGCAATCCAAGGCACCAGCCTGCAATGAGGAGGACAAAAGAGGAAAGTAAATTTGAAGCTTCAAGACCCAACTGGTTTGATTTGTGACTTCAAAGTACATGGAGACACTTTTCTTGGAAGAGCTTCTGATTCTTTCTCATCTGCCAAATGGCTTTCCCATGCAGACTTTCCGAAACAAATCTCCTGTGTATATTTTTGTAAGTGTGGTTTCTCGGGGTCTTGGAAAGCTATCAGCTTCTTGATGTCTTATCTGAAAGCTAGTCACAGAGGCTGTCTTTCGTTCTGCTGACTGAGGCAGTTCTCCTGCAGCTTCTCACCCCAACACTTCTCCATTTAAAATGAAAGTATAATTAGAAAACAACCTTCTTCTTTTTTCCTCTGCTGATCTCTGTCAGTCTTCTGTGCATCTCTGTGTTCAGCCAGGGCTATTGCTTTGCTTTTGATGGCTTTGTTCTGCTTTCCTTTTCCGAGGAGACAGTGCATTGCCAAATGCATTGTGGAGTCTTGGAGAAGGCGCCGAACCGAGTGACGGGGAAGCACCATCCCGAGGGGTGGCTTGGACAAGACAAACAGGGGAATTGGTGACGGTGTGGTTGCCCCTGGTTCCCCTCGCTGCAGAGCAATCACGTAACTGGGTCCGCGCTTTATCAGAGCTACCCCTGAAGAAGATTTTACTGTGGTGCACTGGTGGCAGAGGAGTTTGCTCTTGCAGAATTCCTGTTTTGCTTGAAGTCCGGCGCTGGTGGTTGAAGAGCAGGTGTGTGTGTACTGTATCATTTCTGTAAGGCTGAGACTGAGATAGCAGGCTGTGAAAGCAGTGTTGCAGCTGCAGGCCATGTGAGAAGCTTTAAGAGTGTGTGCTTATTGTAACCCAGAAAGCATCTCAAACGTTGACCTTCCAGCCTTTCCCCATCTGTACCTGTTTAACATACAGATGGGGGTAAAGCACATTCGGGCTTGGCAGGACCCCTGCTGCCCATGCGGAAGGAAAACGCTTTTAACCAGCACATAATGAACTACACGCTCTGGTTTTTGCTCTCCGCTGCCCACCTCCCTCTCTGAAAAAGAGCTGGGGGGACCCATTTCCAGCTGTCTCTGAACAGGAGCTCCTGGGATGACAAGAGCGAGGCTCAGTCCCCACCCCTAGGCAAGGAAATTCAGGACAGGGTTGTATGTATTTGAAACTAGATAGTAATATCCAAGTGTACCTTCAAAGCGCAGGTGTAGCGAGCTGTGTGGTGCCATTCCCTCTTTGATTACTCTCCTGCCTCGGTTCATGTGCAGTATTTGAGAGACCATGGAACATTCTGTAGTTTTAACATTGCTGGCCTTGCATCAACTGAGGGTTTTTTTTCTCCTTAACCTGCAGCAGTGGCCTAGATTTCTTTTGGCAAACGTTTTCCTCTTTTTGAAATGTGGATGTCAAAGTGGACAGTGCATCCAGGAGAAAGCAAGAGCTACATCCACCAGTGGAAGAGGGGACAAAGGATTAATTAGGGCTGAGGATTAACTGGGATTTTCCTCAACTCTAGCAAGTCCCTCGGTCCTTTGCCCCTTTTATTTGGACAAACATGGCTCACTAGCAGAAGGGCAGTAAGTGGAATATCTTCTAAATAAAAGTGGAGCTGGTTCTGTGTGGGCAAAATTCCCTTGCTGTGGACAAAGTTAGACCAGATGGCCATTAGGGACTCCTTTGGCCTCGAAATCGGTAAGAGGTAAGCAGAGAGCTAGTGCACTGAAAAACTCTTGAGTACGTCAGAGGAGCGATCTCCCTTTCTGAAGCCAGCCAGGCAGCTACAGGAGCTCAGGCCTCAATTTTTAGTCCGGAAAGTCCTCTGATCCCCTTTTGTGTCATGCACCAACACTTCCCCTCTCCTTGCTTCCTAGCTTTCAAGTTTCTTTCCCTCTGCTCACTTTGCTGCAGTCTGTTGCTGTCAAGTGCAGAGATGAAAGCTCGCTGCCCACGCGGGTAGAGGCAGAAGGTTGAACTTGCCAGCTGTCTCTCCTCTGCACATGCATATAGAAAGCAGGTGGGGAGTACACGTTTACTCTCCTCATGAAATTAAGGTGTCTCCAGTGACTCACTGGTATTCTCCCACATGCCCCCGGGGTTTGCCACCCTGGCACAGTGATGTCTGTCTCTCTGCCAGCACAAGGATTTGCTCCTGGCCCCTGTGCAGGGTTCCCGCGCATGATTCTGGCGTGCCTACCTCCCAAAGGGGGCTTAGATTAAAAATATATACTGTGTACAACCATGAAAACTGTTGCTTCTCTTGCTTGATAGATCAATGAACACCGCTGCCTGACTTTTTTCTGAGCAATAATAACGTGCAGCAGCGCAACTTTGGCTTTCCCATATTGTTTCAGTAAGCAGATGGCTATGAAACTCTTGGGGGGCTTCACAGTTTGAGTGGGCAGCAAGGTGCTTTCTGTGGCCCTGTGTTTTATCTATGCCACGCTCCTGCTTTCCCAGTGACTGTTGGATTGATTTAAGTAGCTGGGAGAGAGCTGGTTGCTTCCTCTGTGTTTGGGAAGGTAGAAAGGGAAGGGAGCAAGTTGGTAAAGTTGAGCCTCCTCCACAAAGAGCACATGGAAGAGGGGTGCCTGTTGCTGCCGCGGAGCGAGGGGTGGGTGGGCCGCTGATTTAATGCCTCTGGGAGAGGAGAGCAACCCGCTGCTGCTTCACTTGGCATTGATGGGGGGAATTAGTGGGAGAGCCTATGTCACTACGTCCATTTTTCTGAAGTTGGGTGATGTTGGGTTTTTTTGTATTATTGTAAGTTTGTAAAGAATGTAATCTGTCTGTTGGGGGCACAAGGAGAAAACGGGGGCCTTTCTCTTTTTGGGTGAGGCTGTTCTTATGTTACTGTGTTTTTTGTTGTTGGGCAGGGAAAGGGTCGAGGGGCCATGAGGGCAAAAGCCTGGCCCCTGTCAACTGCTTGCAACTGTCCCAGGGCAACGGGAGGGTGAGCTGCTGCTGCGGCAGAGACCTCCCACACCAAGCTGTGAAAACAACCCCTGCCTGCATCCTTCAGTGGGGGGAATCTGACCTGCGTGGGGCTCGGGACTGGGGTGTTGTGGTGGGACCTAATGCTCTAGGGCTGGTCCTGCTCATTTTCATCTCGGCTGGCCGGCTGCCCGTGCTGTATAGGAAAGGCTGGACTTCCTAGCCCCAATTTCTCGGTGGAAGGACTTAATGCTGAAGTGGCTCGCCCCGGTGCTCCTCTCCCCAGTGGGGGCCTCAGGTGCTGCCCCTCTCCATCACCTGATGCCCGGGAGCCCCTGGCTCTTGCCCCCACCTCCCTCCCCATCCCGTAGAGCACAGTGTCAGGGATCCTCTTCTCTCTCCTGCTGCTGCAAAGTTGTGTGAACTTTCCTGGTCAATACTGGAAAGGGGAATGCTATTTATTTTTATATTGTGTATATTTTGTCTTGGTCTGCTGATTACCTTTGTTCCCCAAGAGCGACAGTTACCTCAATAGTTAGTTTAATACTGTGTGTTGGGTAATTTTTTTAAAGAACTTTTTTAAAAGCTTGATCCTTGGAGGTCTGTAGATTTTATTTCCATATGAATTGGTTATTTTGTATAAAGTACATTCTTAAAATAGCAATCACCCATGCTGTATGTGTGTTTTCTTGTCTCTTGGATGGTCTCCCTCTTCCTTTGTAAGGGGGGAGTGGATGGGGGCAGGAGGGGAACACACAGGGCTTGTTTCAGAGAGACAAAGCCCTGGACTACAAACACAGTTGTACCACCTGAAAGCCGTTTACAAGAGAGCACCTGGAAAGCTAATTGGGATCGTTTCCCCTTCCGAAACACAGCTGTCTGCCTACAAACAACCCAGTTGAAATGAGATGGTGTCACTGCTTTCCCCCAAAGTCCCTGGTGGGCTGTGGGGTTTTCTGCAGCCCAGGTGTGCTGGAAAGCCTGCCTCCCTCCCCAAAACACCACGCAGTTTTGGGTCACAGGTAGTCTGTTCCTCCACGCTCACCCAAAACCTCTTTGCTTTAAAAAGGGTGACTGCCCTTGAGTAAAGCCTGCGGAGTGATGCTACTATGAAGGAGGAACCAATGTAGCCTATGTGGTTCCCCTTTGTGCTGCTTTAATGCTAAGCAGCATGAGGTATGACAGCCCTCAGGGACTCTTAGAGGAACGGGAAGCCTTTCGAGCTCATGCGTAGTGGTCCGAACCCACATCAGACCCAAAATGGCACTTGCTGTTTATTAAATCTCCCATGTGAAATGAGGCAGTGGTTTCAGCCCTCCCAGCAGAGAGGTGTTGAAAGACTTTCTCACGAGGGTTTCGGCATCAAAACCAGGAACTGGCCATACCGTCACGGGGGCAGCTTGCACTTGGCCCTTGCTCAGCTGGTCCCTGGATAAATAACTTGCTCAATTTTGCTGATTCAACAGCTTTTTATCAGGACAAAATCAAGGCACTTCTGCTTAAAATTTGGTGACAGCAAAAGGGGGCACAGGGAATGACCCGTAAAAGGCCGGGGGCACCGAGGCTCCCAGGCGCGTGCTGTGTGCCCCTTCCCTTTCCTCCCCAGCTCTAGCTGGTAAAAGCTCCCTCTGTCTCCTCCAGGGCTGGTAACAGATGCTCTTGCTCACATCTTCTCCTCCTGCCAAAACAGCTTCGCAGTGTAGCCTGCTTACACCACAGGCTCCGTCTGCCCCTCTTGCGGGAGCCTGGCTGAGGCTGCCCCGGAGCCCAGAACACTTGCCAGAATCTCAGCACCGAAGCTGCCTCTGCAAAGGGTGTCTTTGTCTGTGACGCAGGACCCCACCTTGCCAGCCAAACCCTTGGCCTCATCCTGCCCTCATAGCTCTTCTTTCCCTCTGTGTGCCCTAAGCAAGTTCATCCCCTGAGGTCGCCAGCATTTTCCAAAGACGGGCAAACGAACCCCAGTGAATGAACTGTTCAAGAGCGGACTGTAAATCCCCAGCGCCTCCCCACTCCTGGGGCTGTTCAGGGACTCGCTGGAAGCTCCATGGCTTGGTCTGAGAGTGACTTATCCTGCCGCATACTTGTGTATTTTATGTGCAAAGGAGCCCACAGAAGTGCATGTTGGCACCTTCCTGCCCCGGGGTGTTTGGAGGAGCCCGAGATGGGATCTGCTGCACCCTGACATCTCAAGCACCCCAAAACCCCCAGCCGGCTCTGGGAGCTGCGCCTGCTGCCCAGGCCAGGTGGCTGAAGCCAAGCATCCCAGCGGGCACGTGAAGCCAAGCATCCCAGTGGGCACTTCCCGACATGGCCGCAGCTCTGGGCCCTGCAAAGGCTGTTTGAGGACGCTGGCCCCTCCAAGCCGGGGCGAGGTAAGTTGTTCCCAGGGGCGGGTGAAGTGCTGCTCTCTGTCACGTATCCCCCTTCCCCCTCTCCCTCCTGCAGGGGCCAGAGTTCGGGGTGACGAGAGCAAGCTGTCCAATTTAGGAAGGGGAGGAATTCGGTCGCCCCATCAGTCCCAGGAAGCATTTGGGTCAGAGGGGATTGGCAGGGGGAGATTTCTAATCCTGGGGCTAAGCCAGCACTGAGTGGAGCCGGCGCTAATTGGAACCAGTCCCAGGGAAGGGGCGGAAAGTTGCTGCTTTTAGAGCTGCCTTGCAGCCCAGGCGAAGACAAAGCTTATCTGTGCTATAGGAAATGCCACATCCTAACCTTGACAAGATGCTATCGTGAAGGTAACAGGCGGTATCAAGCTAGGCCACGTGTCCCCCTAATCTTTTACCTTTCTTCCTTCTTTCTGCTGTCCACATTTTCTGTTTCTTCTCCTCCTTCCTTCCCACCATGGCTTGGCAAAGCTATGCCCTTGTACTAAAAAAGAGCTTTCCTGAGCTTTTGGGCTGAGGCTTTAAACTCTTGACTTCCTCTTTAGTCTCCTTCTCCCCGAGAACTGGGATGCTTCCCATCTCCAGCTTTTTGTCCAGCCATCTCAGAGCAGCTCACTAATTCGTGTAGGCTTGAATTGGGGATGGGTGGATGAATCGGTTTCAATAGGGACCAATTTAGTGCCCAGTTTGGGTGTTGAAATAAATGGCAGCCCCTCACCTTCATCATGGGGCAGCCCCTGAGGAGAGCTCCAACTCCAGGAAGGCTTTGCTAGAGCTGATGGATGGTGCATCTTTGAGAGGTGCCTAATGGCGAGGGAAGAACCAAGGTGCCCTTGGCACCCATCAGTGTTTTGGGGCGGGGGGTATATTTCCCTAAAAACAAAGAATCTTGCAGGTAAAGTTCCCATCTTGAATTTTCCTATTAGTCACCACACCTGAGCGTGGAACACACCACCCCACACAGAAAGGCAGGACTAATGCATTTGGGGTAGCTCAGAAGGACTCAGATTTAGGCTAAAATGAATGGTTTCTATTCACAGAAATGTTTAGTCATAGGTATTAGGAAAAATATATATGCTCATAAATTCAAGATTTTTACTTTTTTCCCCACGTTGAGATGTAAAATGCAGCTTCTCCAAGCAGCCTGGGAACTCTTGAGGGGTAGGACCCCCACTATATCTCCTCCAGCCCTCAAAGCTGCAATTTTTGTTTGGTGGAGGAGGCACAGGCACAGAAAGGCAAAGCAAAGCCACTTGCCCGGCGGGGCAGCCCGCATCCCCGGCAGGCAGGAACGGCCCCGAATGCCTTACTCCCAGCCATAAGCTCAGTCCGAGGGCGCAGTGTTGTTGCATATATATTTATACACACACATAACGGGTGTTGTGGTCTCCCAAGTGCTAATGAAAAATGCAAACTTATTCTGGACCATAACAAGAGCCCTAAAGGCTGGCTCCCAAACAGGGAGCCCCGAGGGCCCTGTGCTTGCCCAGCAGAGAGGAGAGAGCGGCTTTGCCGGAGGAGGAAGAGAAGGAGGGAAGGGGCAGGGGCTCGCCATGGGCCTGGAGCAGTGTCTCAGGGCTGCCCCCTCCTCCTCTGCCGGCACCGGGAGGCCGTATGTTCCCTGCCCGCTTTTTTTAAATTCCTTTCCCAAAGAGCCTGCCAGGTTGGAGGGATCGTAAAAAGTTCACCCCCTTGTCACGAATGCACCCGTTCTTCCGGGGCTGGTGGGCAAAAGTTGTTTGCAATTTCCTCGGGCCGTGACCTTTGTTTTGACCATGGCAGAGGAGGATTGCAATCCATCAAACCCTCGCCTGGTCCGTGCCGGGGGTTGGGGGAAAGGGCTGCCTTCAGCCAGCGGAGGGGGGACGCCTGTCCGAGGGGCACAAGGACACCCCTTTGCCCCTCGGGTTTGGTTGAAAGGCACGGGGGATGCCTAGCTGCTCGCTCAGCTGGTGGTTCAAGCTTCCCGATGCTGGATTCAGTGAGGGAAACCACCATGTGTGCCACACAATATGCTCCTGCCGGAGAGATTTGAGAGAGTTTCCTTTAATTTTCTTTCCCGGGAGGGATGCTGGATCGTGATTTACTGCACCAGCAGAGTGGGGAAAGATGTCTTGCAGGGCTTGTGCCTAGAGCCAGCCCTGGAGAGCAGCCGGCTGCATCAGGACTGTACTTTTAGCAGGAGCCTGGACAAAATGGGAGATGCCAGCAGATTTAGCACCTCCAAAACCCCAGCCGCTGCTGATCCCCGACATTTCCAGGCTGCACGGGCTTTTTGAAAATCCCACACCATTACGTTTTGTTAGGAAAATCAGCAGCAAACTAGAACCATCCCCTGGGAAATGGCTCCCATAGATGTCTGCCTCTCTGCCAGGGGGGGCAATTCATCCCAGGAGCACATGTTCCCCTGCACCCGGGTGTCCCCTTTGAAGGCATACCTGCATATGAAATGAATCTCCCCGGAGGAAATGCAGCCTGCACATACCAGTCTGCCCCGCTTCCCTTGGCTGCCTGCCCCCATCTCCCCTCCCTCTGATCTCCGCTTCCCTAGGGAAACGCATCCTACCACACTTCCCTGCTGCTAAATACAGATTCCCTTGGGAAGTTATTCTGTCACGAATCCCCCTTGGTCAAGCCCTTGGAGAGCCCTTAGGTTTTGAGGTCAGAAGGGAGGGATGCAATATTTCACCCGGCCCCTTGTGTAACCCCAAGCATGGCCTTGCAACACCCAGACCATCCTTTCCAGCCCAACCACTTGCATGGGAAACAGGGTACTTTTTTTCCTAGGAAGGAGCCGTGTGCTGATTTCCAGGCACAGCAGACCATGATGTGGAGAAATGTGCTGCTCAGTTCCTTGTTTGATGGGGATCTGTTGAGCTCAGAGAGGAGAAGGGAAGGGAAAGACCTTTTACACCTCAAACTGAAAACCTTACGCTGGGGGAGGTAGCTCCTTGGACTAGGAGGAGGACGAGGGAGACACACGAGTTCCCCAGAAAGTCTGTAGAAGACAAACCAGACCTCTTTGTAGGCATCACCCTCCTCTCCTCTGTCAATCGCTGTCACACTTTGTAACCTGCATGCCTGGATGCCAACACCACTTATTCTCTGCAGCTCTCTTCTCCCCCTCCGATTTTCCCCTCCACACTTGTGTGCCCACTGCCTGACTCACACCAAACCCAAACCTCTTCTCTGCCCTTGTCTGCATGCATGTCGCCAACACCCAGCTCGGCGCCCAGCTCCCTGAAAGCCACCCCCCCCGCCAACCCCACACCCCTCCCCACTGACCTGCCTCACACCCTTTGCCCCGGGGGTCCCAGTGGTTCGTGGTGGTGAGAGCCCCAGGTGTGAGACAGCTTCGAGAGCATCCATCATCTCATTGCTTCCCTCCAGCTGCCAGCAGGCTGTTACGGACCGAGTACAGCGGTGCTACCCCCTGAGAGAGCTAAGCCACCCATCACCAGTCTGTCCCCTCAAGAGGATGCCCTGGCCCGGGCCAGGGGCAGCTTCTTCTCCAGGTGGAGGGGGGATGAAGCCTACCACTGAAACAGCTTTTTTGTAGGGGTCAGACCAGGGCTTGCTTTGCTGCTGCAACCCACCATGAGCCAGGTGCCTGGTCTGGAGGAGGAGAAGGTGGTGACCGTCGCACGGGCACGCGTGCTAGCTGCCATCCCATGTGTGCAACTGATGGGCACGTCTGTGGACATCACGCAATGGGGACGCCTGCGATTTGGCGGCATGGGGGAGGTGGGGGGGTCACAGTGGGGCACGCTTTGCTTGCAGCAGGTCAGGGAAAGCTGCCCTGGTCTGGGGTCCTTACAGGGACAGGGCTGCTCCTCTCAGCAGGGACAAAAGTACCCCAGCTCAGCCCCCTGAAAGGCCAGAAACCTGCCAGCAGTGCCTATTGCCAAAGCTTGTGATTCTGGCACGCGTCCGGGCAGGGCTGGTTTCTCCGTTTGCAAGCTGCAGGTGATGTTACTTGACAGTCATATTTCATTTTAAAACGTTGCCTGTAAAGAAAAACTTGAACGCCCTCCCTGCTCACACAGCAAGGGGAAACAAACCCTTTTCCCTTGTAAGCAAATCTCTCAGGGTTTTGGTTTTTTTTTTAATGCTTGAGTCAGCAGCACTGGGGCTCAATGTCTTTGGTGTCCCACCACACAGTGACCACCACTGCGGCTGAAGAGGGTCAGCGGCTGCAGGCGCGGGCTGTTGTACAGGGCATTTTGTACCCTGCGTCCTGACCGCCGGGCCTGCTGGTACTTAGGGTCCATCACTGCCAAAACACCAAACACGGCCCCTCCTCACCACCCTGCCCAGCGCCCCATGCCCATCCCGGGGGCCATGTTGTGCCGTCTGCGCTCAGAGCACTCATTTTCAGGCCTCAGTGAAATTAAACTCGGGCCACTCGCCCCAGAGGTCGCTCTCCTTTCCCCAGGCCCTGCTTTAGCTGATCTCCCTCCAGCCCAGGAGCCCCTCCATGCTGCGGCTGCAGCTCCCATGTTGCTCAGAGCGGTTTGGGGGCCGAGGCCGGGCATGGCAGTGCTCTCCCCCGGGCATTGGAGGGCGTGGGAACAGCGGGGAGCCAGGGCCGGACGCCTCTTGGCTCCACCAGTGCCTGCCTTTTCTCTGGGGCTGATGCCACCTGCCTGCTTTGAAGTAGAGGGTGTGCGGAGCATGGGAAACAGCGAGCATCTCGCTTTGGGTTTTCACCCCCCCCCTCTCCCAGTCACGCATGTCTCTGGGCCTGCCCTATAGGCAGATGTATGGTGGATGCCCCTATGCCAGATGTCCTGGGAGATCAAAGTTGCTGCTCCCTGCATCCTCCATTCACGCGTGTGCGCGCACACCCCTGCGCCTCCCAAAAGCCTTATAACTTATGCTCTCTATCTTCTGTCCAAGATATTTTCCTTCCCTTCCTTTGTTTGCTTTCCAAACCCCCTTTCGTCTTTGGCACTCCCTGCAGCCTGGGCCGCGCCAGCGGGGAAAGGCACCCTTTGCTCCCAGTAACAGCATCCAGCGGGGGGTGGGGGGGTGCGGGCGGTGAGCATGGGGTGCCTCATGGGTTTTCCATCCCACTTCCCTGCCTCCGGGATTTGCTGCTTCTTGGGATGGGATGTGAAGGGATCCATCAACACCGTGGGGTGGGCGCTCTGCAGCCCTCTTATCCCCTCATAGTCCTGTGGGGGTTTCCCAGTCTCAGCCTCTGGGAAAGCCCCGAGACCCTCGGAGATGCACCAGGGACTGAGGGCAATGCAATGCCTCTAGCACCAGGGGCTGCTATGCCCCTCGGCACGGAAAGCCTTTTTGGTACATTGCGGGGGTTGGTGCATGCAGAAGAGAACACCACAGGGGTGCAGGAAGAAAATACTTTGTACTATTAATAAATGAAGGAATATTTATTTCATCTTTATCTCATCCTTTTTTAATTTCTAGTTTTGATATGTTTTATAATGTACATAATGTTAGTACAGTAGTACATGTATATAATTTATAAGTAAATGTAAATACTGGGGCTGTATGTCCAGCCAATATATGTACTTACTTTTACCAATAGGAGTGCACAGTCAAAAAAGTTTGGAGCCCACTGGCCTAAATCACCAGCCAAAAGGTTAAAAATCAAGGCAAAGGCTGGGGGAGTACCCGAATGCGAGCAACTCACTCAGCAGTGTGGAGACCGCTTTACAGAACTAAAGCAGCCAAGCTTTGGTCAGCTCCAAGGGTTTGCCTCTCTCCTCTCTTCCCCCACCGTTACCTAATGAGGGGTCAGGAGGCTTCCGGAGACCTCAGGCACAGAGCCAAAGCGAGTGCAAACCTCCCTGATAGGTGCTGCAGGTGGGGGGGGGATTCCCATTTGGAGCTGCATGGAAGAGGGAAACGTGCTTTCCCTGTCTTCCCACCATGTCAGGTCTCCCCTCCACCTGAGCCAGCGGGTAATGCATAAGTTAAGCAGGTTCTTGCCCAGCTCTTCTTGCAGAAAAGTCATGGGCTTTATTTTTTCCATCTGTATTTCAGAGAAATGCTGTGTTCCCAGCACATGGTGCAGCACAGCCACCTCCTGCCTGGAGGACAGACCAGCTCCTGCCAGCCATCAGGTTGGAAAAGCATGTGCTGGTTAGCTAGAGATAACCTATAGTTATAGCTGCCTGCGCGGGGACGCAGAGGGGACAGTGCCCTCACGTGCCTCTCCAGCCCGCTTTAGAGGAAAGCAAAGCCGTAGCAGGTACAGCAGAGCTGTGGCTGCCAGCAGCACAGCCGTGCCCCTCCTGCCTCCCCGAGGGCTCGGGGCGATGGCGGTGCCCGGGGTGCCTCGGCAGCCGGCCAGCCTGTCTCTGTGGGGCGCGTCGGGGGCTCTGGCCTGGTGCTTTGGCCCAGGGGATGGACACCAGCCTGCTGCCAGCCCACCAAGGCAGCAAGGCAAGAGCCGTCTCCAGCCCAGCTACCCGGCTGGTGCATGCAGCCGTTGCTTCCAGCCGATGTGCATAGCTGGTGCCTAATGAAAAAGGGAAATGCAAGATGAAAAAGGAATGATTCGTACAGAGCAATAAAACCGATCAGATGCAGAGAGATATGGTAGCAATATATTAAATAAGGAACAGAAAAAAAGCCAGATGGTTGCTCCAATTTATTTTACAACTCCAGATGACTTCACAAGAGGTCACTTCGTGGAACTGAAAGGGAAATGCTGCAGGTTGGATGAAAGCAGACACTTTGTGCCTGCTGACATAATGCATATGAGGCCAAGGAATGGCCTGCTGCAGAATGGCATTGTCACAGCTGGAGTAATAACAATTTTTTAAATAGGTTAGCACCTTTAACCTGCATTGCAGCAGCAGTCACTGTTATGCTGCGGTGAAAATTCCAAAGATGCAAAGATTTTTTTTATTTTTTTTAAAGCATGAGTGATGAAGTGCTTGTGCTCTTAGCCAAGAATAATTCCCCTGGACACAGCACAGCAGAGCTTCCTCTGTGTAGCTTATTGCCACAGGTGGGACGTGGATATCCTTAGTGTTAACAATTCTCACGTGCCCGTTCCTAAAATCCGGCAATGCTGCAGGCTTGGGAGACCTCGTTGCTCCACCAGCATTTCTTCTCCTAGAGACCATTTCTGTGCAGGGACTTCTCCCACCCCAACCAGCATTGGCAGGGTAGCTGAGGGGCCACTGCAGGCGTTGCGGCAGCCCTTCCCATCAACCCAAACTTCGCACTGCTTTGTTCTCCCACCACGTCCATCCACTGGCAGTCTGGGGGGTGGGGGGGCTGCTAGAGCTGTTGCTGCTCTGGAGCAGCACCCACTTAGCAAAGGCTCACAGTGAACATGCTGTTTTTACATGCACAAATGCTGTGCATGGCTTTGGCGGGGGGTGGTGGTGGTGGTGTGCAGATATTGTATAAGGTTGCACACATGCACTTTTAATCGCATCTGTGCCTTTGCATTGTGAGTGTGCCATAGTGAGTAGCCGTAAATACGCCCGTACAGCCATGGGGACAGCTGCATATACTTTCATGTGTTGGGCAGATGGTGTGTAGGTATCTATATGTCAGGTGTCTCATCTCTGGTATTTGTGGATCCAACAGTATCACCTCTCTCCAGGGTGTTTGATTCACGCTGACCACTACACGAATATGCAGGAAGTGTGCAGGGCTGCTGGCTATACATACAAGGTGAGTGGAGTCTTGCCTGTCTGGGCAGCATTTAGACCTAAGTAAAGGGCATAATCATCAGAGAGTAAGTAAGTGATTAAATAGTTGCTTTAGTGACCCAAGTTTAGCCTAGCATCAGAAAATGATGTGATCCCAATATGCACATCTATTATAAAACTTTTTTTTTAACAGGTACATAAGTAATCTCTGGACCTCATTGCAGGATATCTGAGAAGCCACCTGATTTATTTATTTGAACATGGAAATACCTCTGTGTTTAAGAGCAGTATAAAATAGTACCCCAATTCTAAGAGCTTGTCCTGGCTTCAGCTGGGATAGAGTTAATTGTCTTCCTAGTAGCTGGTATAGAGCTGTGTTTTGGGCTTAGGATGAGAAGAATGTTGATAACACCCTGATGTTTTCAGTTGTTGCTAAGCAGTGTTTAGACTCAGTCAAGGACCTTTCAGCTTCTCAGGCTCAGCCAGCCAGAGGGCTGGAGGGGCACAAGACATTGGGAGGGGACACAGCCAGGACAGCTGACCCAAACTGGCCAAAGGGGCATTCCATACCATGGGACATCATGCCCAGTATATAAACTGGGGGAGCTGGCCGAGGGAGGAGCACTGCTTGGGAACTAATTGGGCATCGATCAGTAAATGGTGAGCAATTGCATCGTGCATCTCTTGTTTTGAATAGTCCAGTTCTTTTATTATTGTAATTTTATTATTGTTATTATTACCATTATTATTTTCTTTCTTTCTTTCTCTCCTGTGAAACTGTTCTTAACCCATGAGTTTTACTCTACCACCACCCCCCCCCGATTCTCTCACCCATCCCACTGGGTGCAGGGAAGTGAGTGAGCGGCTGCGTGGTGCTGAGCTGCTGGCTGGGGTTAAACCACAACAGTGCTAAACTTCCCGGAGGTGTCTTGACCATCATGACTCAAAGCCAATCAATCACCAGCTGAAGTCAGGAGGGAATTTCTTTTTGTCATACGGACTATCATCAGGACTGTTTTGGATTCTTGTTCCTTGAGACCAGAAACACTGCTGCTGCCAGGCAGCCTTGGGCTGGTGCATGCAGGTGGGTGTCTTTTGGTAGCAGAGAACCTGGGAGAAGAGCTGCGAGTGCAGGGATTGGTGCTGCCTGCATGGCGGAGAAAATGGTGTCCATGTCCCCATGGTACAGTCGTGCCTGGGCTGTCCTCTGCAGAAAGTTGAGATGGCGGTGGTTGGGAGAGGAGCCGGGACTCACTGACTGGGATTTGTTTGTCCCCTGAAGATGCTGTAAATCCATCTTCAGGATCCTGGAGGGTGGGATGAGACTTGCTTTGGTCTGGGGAGGCGCAGAGAGACATCCAGGCTGTCGCTTGGCGCTGTGTCATGGATCCCTTTGGTGCAGGGAAGCACTGTCCTTAATAAGCCCTTTGTGTCTCAGTGAGGGCTCTGCAGTCCTACCCCACAGAGCCTGTGGGTGGTGGCAGGGATGCCTGGGAAGTCACCCAGGCAGCGGGTGAAAGGAGCCTCCCAATTCTTGCTGTCCCAGCCCTGGTTAGTGATGCTACTATCTTCCTTCAAAGTGTTTGGAGCTGAGAGCAGAAGTAAGTGTGGCACAAATGGCTGCACTTAAACTGCTCAACACCATGCACATGGGGGGAAAAATACTCATAATTAATTTTTAGACAGATTAATAATTTTCTTGTGCTCCCACTCAAGAGTTGCTTTGGGACTAATTTCTGGCATTTTCCTGCTGATAGTGAGGATCCTCTCTCCTTCTGGAGCCCTCTGAAGGGAAAGCACCAGCCTTTCTCCAGAAGTTGTTCCAAGAAGGTTTTGTCTGTGGTGGGTCCCCACTAAAGAGTTGCTGTGACCATCTGGGTAAAAGTGACCTTTGCTGGGAGAAAGGTGTTAAAACTGCACTGCAGGCAATGTTCCCAAGGAAGCCAGGTAGAGGCTGTGCATGTGTGGATGAAAGAAGAGTTCTGCAAAAGATAGCTGCCCCTCCAAATACCAGGAATACTTCAATGTGCCCCTCTCTCCCTTACTTGTATTCGGTTCAACAGCTAGGGCAAGCTACGACGCTTGTTCCCTCCTCCTCCTGTCCATTTCCAGCTAGACATCAAGATACTGCCTCCATATTTGATACCGTGCAGCCATGGAGAGCATCGTGAAGCTGTAGATACTCAGGGGTGGTAGCTCTATACAAGCAGCTACCTGCTAAGAGGAGAAGGCCAGCAGGTGGGGAGAGAAACGGCCCTGCTAATACACAGGGCTGAAGAACCCGTATGGGCAGCCAGCATCCAGGAGGGAGGAAGGAGGAGAAAGCGTGAACTTCCTGCATGCTCAGCCGCTGGTGTGGGAGGCAACAAGTCTTTTAGATCTTAGAGGTTCATGCTATAAAGTCAAAGCTGCTCAGAAACCAATGATTTTCCAATCCCTCTGTTAAAAGATGTCTAATGAAGAGCTTCATGTGAAAAATAACGCTGTTTCTGCCACTGGCAGATTGTAGGATGAAATCCAGGATATCGAACACCCCCAGGGTTTGCAGTTGGTACTAGGTTGGGTATGTGCACTCACTTGGTGTTTAGGTAGGGGATGTGTGGGCCAGGGACTGCCTGGAAAAGGGAGCTGACCTCATGTAAACTCTTGGACACAGGATGGGAAAGGGCCTTCAGAAACGCTGGGACCACCCTCAATAGTTTCACTGTGCAGTCTCCCACAATACATAAGCCTTGAACTACCTAAAATAATGGGGTAGCCTTGATTTCCACAGCTTTTGATTTCCATCATATAACATGGGTTGGAAAAAGACAGGTTTTGGCACATTGTCAGCATGATTCTTAACCTGAGAATGCTCCTGTATAGATGTTTTTCTTGCTTTGTCTAAAGCAAAGCCAAAACAGCAGTATGGGATGCTCTGAAAGATGCCTAGGAAGACAGATTTGGGGTTTCCCAGCCAGCTCTACTTTGGCTGAGAGCTGCAGGAACTTCCCAGCCCTGGAAGGGCCTTCTTGTCACAGCCTGTTCCCTGCAAACATGTTTGAGAGGCAGGATGGGGGCACCCACCTGCCTCTCCTGAGCTGCCTGTATCGAACAGCAAACATAGCCAAACCGCGCTGCAGTCTGCCTGGGCTCTCGCTCAGGGCTAAACACCTTTTGCCAAGTTGCTTTACTGCAGTGTCAAGTCTCTGCTCCCCAGAATAGAAGCTCAGAGTTCACTTAACCAAGGAAAATTTTTTGCTTTGAATTTTCCTCTGGGGTAGTTTGCTTTTATTTCCAGATTTTTCTGTTCCTGATTTTCCGCGGTTTCTTTGGAATTAAACTAATGGGTAATTTTCTTTTAATCTCCCAGACTATTTTAGGCACAGGCTGTGGGTCTATGGAGACGGCTGGAGCATCACTGTACTGCATACACTATTGGTCTGTGTAGGGTATTACCTAATACTCTTCTGTTTTCCAACAGGAATGCATATTCTTCTGTTACTTATTTCCCAGTGCTTGCAAACATCAGCAGGTCAGGACAGGGGCATGCAACAAGCAAGGTACCCTCTTTCTGCTAGCTGGCCTTTGGCTGCATGCTGGGATCCAGGACCTCTCTGGACCATGAGCACCCAAAAGCCTCTAGCTGGGCTTTCATGGCGGGATTCACCCAAAAGCCAGATTCTCACTGCTAGCTTTTAAGGCGGCTTGCTAGGGAACACATGGCCATGCTTTCCTCCAAGACTGGCTCTCAGCAGGGAGTTGGGCACTTTAACAGCCTCCCTGCAGCACGCTCGCCCTGTCACTACCACTTTTCTGATGGGTAGCATTCACCTCCTGACAGCCAGCTCAGAGCTTCCTTTCAGAAGTTATAGCTCTATCAACTGTTACTGGCTTAATAAAGACATCGAGGCCTCAGTTCTTGGTACTTTCTGGTTGTTTTCTTCTAGTCTTTCTCTCACCTTGACACTTACGTGCACCTCCAGGGATCATTCATACAGCATGTGTCTCTCTGATTAATGTTAATACCTCTCAATGTGAAAACTAAGTACTAAAAAAGGGGTTGTGACTCAGATGTGCAGTAGCATTTTAAGTCCTCTGCTGATCACTTAGTGTCAAACCCGCTCTTAAATTTTCCATTGCCAACTGTGCAGAACAAGTGCAACATTATCTCTTTTCCTAACTCCTTTTCCAGCACTAGACAGAACCAGCTCTGCACTCTCCATTAATCTGCCGTGCTTGCCTCTCCCATCACAACTTAATTCTTTTACCTGAACCCTGATTTAATGCCTCTTTTGTTCCCTGTATTTGTCCAGTTTCTTAATGTGCTGATCTGGCTTAGGGGTTGTTTACTATACCCAACTGGAATATTTTGCATGCTTACACAAAGATGAATAAAAATCAATATCCTTATTGATTTGCCCTAGGTCAATCAGGTAAATCAGCAAGAAAAAAAATTGTGCATCCTACTTCATTTGCTTAAATCAGCAGTACGGTTCAAATAATAAAGCAGTGCTGCAACGATGCTCCAGTAGGAACTTCGAAATCCACCTGAAATGCTGCTTTTGTTTCATATTTTACTTTTAAAGAATCTGTGTACAAATGCTGAAGAGAAGCTTGTATGAAGACACAACAGGATTGCTAACTACACTAGGTACACCTGCATGGGATATTCTGTTTTTCTCTGCATCTCTAAGGTAATAAAATTTCGTAACAGCCCCTATTACTGGGAATGAAGGATAAGGATGTTCCAGGTAATGCAAACATCATTTTTTGTAATCAAATTCTCTGATGTGGTTGTTCCAAGATTAAAATTAATCAGTGCCTCCTTGTAGCAACTTGCAGGGAACTGCAGGTGCAGGAGGATGTTCCTGTCACAGCTGAAATGGTTCAAACTAAGAGTACCTGCAATTCTGCTAATAAACTGAGTAAACGTAAGTGCTTCAGTTTGCTTGTGAGGGAGAGGGTGTAGGGGGGTACAAAACCACTGGTCTCTGACCTCTGATGTGATATCCATAAAGCTCACACCATTTCTTAAGGACCTGCTTTGAATCACTGCTGCCCAAGTGATTAACTAACACTAAACACATTCTTGAGGCCACTAATTTTTGTATGCAAGTATGACAGTGGTTATTTCTTCCTCTTTCTTGCACAGGAAGGTAAAAGAGGATATACAAAACTAACAGAGGAAAGTAAATAGTAAATAGCAACTCCAGTATCTTCCACTATGAGCTCCACAGTCAGACACTTGACTAGTTATTATTTTGATTTTCAAAAGTATACAAGATCTGGATTTGTGAAGGTCTTGCTACCTTCATGAAAGAAGCAGACCATCAGATCCTGTACGAAGAATCCCTTTTTGTCACAGCCAAGCATGTTTATGTTATTGGTATCAGAGAAAGTCTTAGTAACTTCTAATACAATTTTTTTTAGTGAATAAAACCCACCTGAAGATAACGTTGTAATATGGCTCATCACTGCGGAGTGATGTACAACAGAGGCATCTGTCTCTTCTGCGCCTCGACTTTTAGCTTATTCTGTCTGTGACTTTATCTACATGCATTACACCATTGACTGTATCAGTTTTCCAAGGGAAACAGTAGCACTAGAGCAACATAAAAGCTACACCTTCAAATGATGACGGCCAAATCTAGGCCCTTCACTTCTTTAGAGATGATCTTACAATCTGCTTGAAGTCTTTTCATCAAGCACTGGAGCAAATATTCATAGTACACGTCACCTACCAAAAACTAGTAACCCCCTCTTGTCTCAGCCCTCAATATTTTATGTCCATATGCTGCACTCTATTTCAGCCTTTAGAGCTTCTGTTCCTAGCCCTAACTATAGAGAAAACAAGGACCCAACTGCCTCAGTTCAACTCCATTTTCAAAGCACTGGCAGATAGCCTATTGATGAGCTGGATGAAACCATCAGAAAGGACCAAAACACGTGTTCCAGGAAGTACTATCTGAAGCAAGAAACAACACAGTTAAGCATGCATATGCAAAGGCTTTTCATTTACTACACGAATGTCACAAAACCAGAGCCCATTGCTTAGTCAGGAAGCTTGATCACTGACAGTTGCAAAGATGAAAGCTGTAACAGTTATCCAAAACCTAGAAAGAGTAGGACTTTAGTCCAGATACATTTATTACCTAGTCACAGAACCATGTATCAAAAAGTGTCCTGGTTTTGGCTGGGATAGAATTAATTGTCTTCCTAGTAGCTGGTACAGTGCTGTGTTTTCAGTTCAGTATGAGAAGAATGTTGATAACACCCTGATG
>JAVKLA010000024.1:15370985-15386092 GCA_034782735.1 Sagittarius serpentarius | reverse complement strand
TACACTGTTCCTGACACAGGCCAGGATGCCATTGGCCTTCTTGGCCACCTGGGCACACTGCTGGCTCATGTTCAGCCAGCTGCCAATCAACACCCCCAGGTCCCTCTCTGCTGAGCAGCTTTCCAGCCAATATTCAAGCAGCGATTCATCAGTTTCTTATTTCCATGAAAAAAGTTTCAGAATTGAGCACTAGTTGAAGAGTCAGGTATTCTGGCAGAGGCTTGTAGTACAGAAAGTCACCTCAGGAATTTTTCTGTCCTACACCATCAAATGTGGAGACAATACTAGTCATCACAGTAAAAGGAAAGGAGAAGTAAGCATTAGTAAAACTTAAGCGATTAGGTAATGAATATAGATATGCTACTGTTATTTAACTTAATAGTTACTCAAACAACAGAGAGAGAGTTGTAAGAGGGTCAGCTGTTGTTCCTCATGTCCTAAAATTTAATTACTACAGGGGTATGGTTTGGATCTCCAGCACAGAAGCAACAAACCTGTAACTGGAAATGGATTGTATTTGTTATACCTAAGGAGCACAGTTGTGTTACTCTTGTTCTCTCTTGTGAAAGATTGAAGGCACAAATCTACTGACCCTTTTTTTTTTTTTTTAGGAAGAATGAAGCTCATCCTAGAGTCCTATTCAAAAAGCTTGCCTACAATCCAATGTTACTCAAGCAAATAGCTTGACAGTACTCCATGCACTCAAATTATAGCTTCAGAGAACAGTTATTACACACAGCCCTCAAGTAGTAAGTCCTTATACACACAGACACACTTTTCAAAGCTTGCTGCGAATCCCCCAGAGAGAAGCTACAAAGAACTCCATACACACACACATTTTTATTTTAATAAATAAAGTTTTACAGGCTCAGGCTTTTTTTTTTTTTTAAATCACATATACAGAACAGAGAAATGCCTGACCAAGCAAAATGAATTAAACTAACCCTGGAAAGGAATGCATGCCCTCTGTAACACTGAAGACCTTAACTGGAAAGGGATTTCCCATCGGCAGCATAGTAATTTACTTCACAGATTGACAACTTGAAAGAGATGTGGCCAAAGCAAAGAGAGTGACCCTAAATGGACCACTTGTCTTTATAGAGCCACAACAGTGCAAGGAAAGCCAAGAGCCCAAATGCCTCCATTTTCTAGTGTCACTTCTGGATGAATATGTATGTCTTCACATCCTTCAAGCAATACATTCTAACCACAAATAGAGAGGCTAAGCACAGCAGGTATGCAAAGTTATTCCATTGAAGAACAGATACTGGATGACACGGTAATGCTGTATTTCAAGATTTTAAACTAGCAGATGCTTTTGCATCCCCTTCAGTATGGCAGTGGAACAGATCCCACCTTCTCTCATAGAGGTTTAGTCCAAAAACTTCCTGTTGGCATTAGCACCAAAGAGAGCCACTCTGACTTCTGGCATCATCTGTTGAGAAAACATCAGTTATATGCAAAGGGCAATACAATTGCTGTACATTCCTCATTGCAGGCACTGTGTGATAGCAAGGCTAGGCTTCAAAATTAACAAGTCAATTCACTAGTTTTCTGAAGCCATTACCTGATCACACATTGCCTGCTACTCTACAGACTTAAAAGGATTGCCTATATTGCGGCATAAGAAAGAGATGCCAGAGCTAGTTATTTTCCACTAGGATATAATAGTTCTCAGCCAAAGTTTCTAGTACTCAAGCTAGCTTCAGTAATTCAAGTTAGCCTCAGCTTTTCAACATCTTGACTGCAGTGCAGTCGTAACAAGTCTTTCACTATCATCACAATTTCTAGGGTTTTATGTTCATGCTTAATTCAAAAGGGATCATACTGGGGAAAGCCATGTTTGTTGCAGAGAAGCAGAAACAGCAGGCAATTTGCTTCTTTCCATTCAAAAATAACTTCTTACTTGTCATCCATGTTTAAATCTGATCCCACACATTATAGTGATACATTGGAAATACTAGGATTTAATTACAAAACAAAACTAGTTAATTATATCTTGTTCACCTTGGCTGTTAGAGAAACTCACCTGCTGGGCCACAAGGTCCAGACGACTTTCCAGGGTATTGGAAACCTTAATTTTACCATCACTGTTATAGATTTCAACACCTCCAGCACTAGAAAGGGGGAAAAAAAACCCAAACAAACACAAAACCTGTGAAATCCATGGGACATCTCAAAGTCAGAATGTGGAAGAGATACTACCCCAAATCAGTGCTTGTAGGCAGGTCAGATACATAGATAAGATTTTTATTGTTTACAAAACAGATTTTTTTTTTTTAATCATTTCTTAATAGGAATCAGCACAAAGTGATCCAGTGAAGCAGCAGTGCAAAGCATCTTCGGAATTATCCGACACCACAGCTACATACAAGGGTCCTCATTAGCATGATCTAAATGCAAGCAGAGCTATGAAATTTGTCACTTCAAAACAGCTTCAGACTCTGTATTTTATTATTAATAGACAGCTCTCAGATTTTGGGAAGTGAGGAAAAGTGCTAAAGTGGTGTTTGTTGGCCCACACAAAGATCGCCGACTCTCAGAATATACAGCTTTGTGCCATGTTCTTTATCATACTGTATGGAAATACAGCCTTGCAGATGTAAGAGACACAAACCCCATCAAGTGATTACCCTGCAGCACCTTATGACTCTATTTGCTTCTTCTTGAAATAGAAAGCATGGCTACATCTGTACTCTCTCTCTTTAAAAGACCAATCATTAAGTTGCTACATACAGTTATTCTCTACTTCAGCACTGTGAATCAGGCTGCAGGTTGCACAAAACTTTTATTGATGTTTTTGATTGAGACAGTGCTGGTCTGGAGGAAACTACAGAGTCTGTGCTTGATTAACACAAAGAAGCGCCAAATTCTGCTAGAACAGCAGCAGACACACTGCGAGGATATTCCATACATAATTTTCTGAGACTGTTCTAGTAGGAGCCGGGGCTTGAAAAGTTGCATTAAGTTAGTGCTCTATATAAGAGACTCCCATTTTCCTTACATTTCCTCTGGCAGGAAGTTGTCTTGGTCAATGTGAACATCCACACTGCTTTTTGTAGCATTTTTGTAGATGGGAATGCTCTTCTGTACAGCAGTCTAGGATACAAGATAAGCAATTAGCATTGACAAATGCTAGCGCACCACTTGAGTTTGGTCACTCAATCATTTATAGTAATAAAATGAAGGGATTGAGGCCTCTTTTTTTTTTAAATTAAGCAAATGTATTTTGCTATGACTTTTGAGCCAAACACAATTATTAATCTTATTATTGTAGTAATGTCTAAAGTTTCCTAGGTAACATCCAAGCAAGCAAATGATCCCAACTTGAAAAGCATACTTCTGCTGCAGATACAATGCAAGAGAAGTGCAGCAAGCAAAGCTTGTTTTCATGTCACACAAATGGGATCTGAGCAGCAAGTATTTGCAGTCAGGTCCCAGCCTTTGTGAGCAGGATACTGTCAAACTATTCTAGCTGTCTTACCTTAACCATAGCGAGATCCTGTTTCCTGCACCGAACAACTATTCTGGGCTCAAGCAGCTGGTAGAATCCCTGCACAAGATAACCATTACAGTATCAGAAAATCAGTATTTCAGTAGTCTTAGAATTATTTAACCCCAAGAAAGGAAAGGAGTTGATCAATTTGAAAACCAAAACCTGACAATATTTGCGTCTTTTATTTAGTTCTTTGCTCGCAAGTTCACCTCATGCAGACATTCTGAGAGGACAGCACCAATATCTGGGAAAAAGCCTACAACTATGGATTATGTGTTTCTTTGTTAGCTTCAAGTTTGGAACTCAAGTGCAACTAAACATACGTATCACAGGATTGAGTTGCCCAGACAATGTACATGTATACATAAGGATCATTGCTGTCTAAGTAGACTGAGCACGCAGTCAAGCTGACATTCTCCTATGTACCTCTTCAAGAAGACAGGCAGTAGTTTCAGATGCCTGTTCTAATAACTCCTGCCTTGCAGTTCCTGTAGTAATACATAAGAATAGAATAGAATAGATTTAGTTCCAACTGGAAGGGACCTACAACAATCATCTAGTCCAACTGCGAGTACTGATGAGCACAGATCCCTCACTGGATCAAATATAATGAGCCAAGACAGACGTGGCCAGTTTGCAAAAGTGAGATAGGTTTGTTTGATGTACAGCAATACCAGACCTAAGCGTGACAAAGAAACAACGCTGAATTCAAACCACAAGCTGGTAGGAAACACTGTTAAGAAAACTGCCACCAAACTGCAGACAGGAAAGCTGGCGGCCTGCTTCTGTGAGTTTATAGTAGTGGGACCAATTCACACCAGAAGGTGGCACTGGTGGCCGCACAACAGACCCTGGCCAACGCTGACGGGATTTTTAGCAGTTCATTTCTGGGGCTTGAGGATGGTATTCTAGATAAGCAAAGCTTTGATTTCTGCTTTGTATTTCTGTCACAGGCGCATGCCATACTACAGTAAATTTGTAAAAGCCAGGACTTATAAGTCAAATGCCAAAAAGATTTTAAAAGCAGGTAACTATTGACTTCTAGATTTGGAGAAACAGCTTTTGCCAAAGGTGCATTTGATCCAACTAGTTACTACAGAAGCTTAAAAGTATGGATCCTAAACATACTTGTTACAATGTATGTGTGCCCACCTGCAATTGTTCTCATAATGGAACTGCTGCTTGGTACACCAGGATTTTACACCTCAAAATAAGCTGCAACCTTATCTGTTCAGAATCCAAGATTGAAAGATATAGCAGAAGTGATGTTTAAAACTCAAAGATCACCCAGCAACATTTGATCTAGACTCCAATATAACTGTAACTTCCAGGGGGTTATTTTTGAAGAAAGACATCTAGGAGAATAGGGCTGCAATCATCCATTTGCTACAATTTAAATATTTACCTGTAGAACTAGTCCGTCCAGCAACGTCTGGTACCTGGCAGTATCCTTCACCACCTTGGCAAGTCTTTGCTTGGCCTCATTCAGCAAATCCTACATTCAGAAGAAATCAGATCAGCAGAGCCCATCTGTTTGGCATTTGGTTTCATGCCTACCAACTTTCTGTACTCCTATTATAGCTATCACACCCTGCCAACATGTAAACGTACACTCCAGCAGCTGGCGTTCATCCAAGCTAGACCTTCATCTCTGTGCATGGCACAATACCCTTTCCAAACAGTTCCCTTCTCCCTAACCTGATCTGAACCCACCATAACCTGACAATAATTCCTTCTTCATGAAAAATGGAGACCTCAGTATTAAAAGGACAGTACTTATAATACTAATTCAGACAGAGAAACTAAGTATGTTGTAAATCATTGCCTAATGCAAACTAATAAAGTTCTCCAAATAACATCTCTTCAGCTTTGTGGTCAAGCAAAGAAATCTAATCTATCTTTTTAATCAAACAACATTCAGGTTAGGTATTTTTTAATTCTAAGTAAATGCAAGTCAAAATTTAAAAGGGAGAGCTTTTTTTTAATTTGAAGTAGCTTGTTTTGATTATCTTTATTCAGCAAATCGGTATCAGATGGGATTGAATCTTTAAGAAATTTGAGTCAATTCAAACACAGCTCCTAGAACTGAACCCCGTCATAATTACTTCAGATAAAGAAACTGTATGATTTGGTATAAACCTTTCTTTACGGCCCTGCCTCATAGTGTTTAAAAAAAGAGTGCATGTTAACACAACCAGTACTAGGATATAAGACTATCACAGTTTAACATCACAGTCAAACCTAGTTACCCTGTCCACCCTAGAGTAACATAGCATTTCTGGAACTGCTCATCTCTGTTGTTCATGAAAGAGGCCAAAGATCTGATAAGGGAAGACAGACCTAGCAGCATGTGACTTTCAATGTTTTAGAATGAGGAAGAATGTTATGCATTACTCAGAAGCATGAGGTTGAGTCAGCTGATAAATGAGGAAGAGATTACCCAGCAGAGACTATCTCAACAGAGTTAGCTCTTTAGCCACCCACCTTCCTCCTCTCTGTGAATATAATCTAAAGTTTGAAACTAGGTTTAAAGAATCAATAAACTGGTGATTTTCTTCTGTTAACTCCCCGTTTTCATGGTAGCCTCAACTTTAACATTATCCAGTTTTTTATTTTTGACTTCTACAAGTCTCACAGCTTTTCCAATAGCTCAACAGCACCATCTAGCAGAATATGGAACACTCAAACTGTTTCTGAGATGGGGCAAGAGATAAAGGAAACCTGCAAGCTGTACAATGAGAATACACTACACGTGGTGCAAGATCAACACAGTAAGCCTGAACTAAGACTAAATGTAGCCTGCTCTGAAAAATGATCATTGACCCTATATGTCAACACACAGATTCATCACCTACTAGAACAAGAAGCAAACCTTTTCATATATTAGGGGCCGCTAAAGGCGACAGGAAAACCCACTTAGTGGTGTTTTAAGCCTACTTGCTTAAGCCATGCCAGCTTTAATGCATAAATATTGCTTCAGGCAAACAGAACTTCAAAGATCTACCAACCGTGCAAGAGAGAGTTCCTGCTCTTTAAAGAAACAAGCTATTGTCCAAATGATAGATACAACACTGCCTGCAATGTTCCTGGCAGAGAACTGTATTTCCCTAAAAGAGCAGGTAATAGAAACTGTGAAAATAAGCTAAAGCAGATTAGCGAAGTTGGATTAAATCCTTAATGACTTTTCAGAGCAGCTTAAAATGCCATTTTTGTATGTTGAAGCAAACGTCACTCAATCACAACTCATATTTTAATTTAGAGAGTGGTTAAGAACATTTCCTAACAGATGGTAGAAACAGAACCTCTGTGTCTTTACTACAGAGATACTCACTGCAATAAGGTCATCCCTTGCCTTGAGGACCTTCAGTCTTGCTTGATTCATCAGGTTGGACATCTGACTGCAAGTTGCATGATAAAGTTGAATCAATCCATCAGACTTTGACAGAAGAACTGCAACATTTAACTGTATACTCTACATTTAAAGATAACAATACTACAACTTTTAATAACAAAGCCTGTTCACCTGTTTGAATCTGTTTCTGAACTTGCACAAATGATTACAATGCAGAACTCTGTCCTTCAGTAAAGGCCCACCAAAAGTAAATCTGACTTGATCATTTGTCCCAGAGTAACAGACCAGGGTAGAGTTCTAGACATTAACTACATACAGAAATACGAAACATTCTTTCACCATACTAACAGTTATACTATTGTAGCTCACCTTTGATAATTTCTCCCCGGGAGAAACTAGAAACTCAGAACTAAATATATTGGCTACAATTTGCCTATTTGCCAGGGGAAAACAGTGAGAGCTCAGGCTCTGAAGTCAGCCATCTCACCTAAGCAACTTACATTTTCTTTTGCTGTTCAATTTGTTTCTCCTTCTTTTCATAATACTCCATGATTTTCAGCCTCTGTGTCTGAACAAGGCGACCCTTCTCAATGTTGAATTCTTCTTCTGCCTACAGTGAAAATCAAATAACTGAAGTGGAAATTGATTCCATGGGTTAAAAAAACAGAATGAAAATGAAAGAGCCATGCTTTCAGAGCACGTTTGTAGATAAGCTAGGATGATACAATTTATGGTTCCATATAAACAAAACATTTCAACCAGTACTCAAGTCAAAGGGAGTTCAGGATGTGTTCTGCTGAACTAGAACCTTGCTAGCTAAGATACAGCTTATTTTATCAATTCACTGACACAGGTTTCCTTGCAGTATTTAGTCCTCAGGCACATAATTACCAAATTTATATATTACGCACTCTTAAGCAAAACTCATTTTATCCGAGCTTCAGGTCTGATTTGTTTTTGTAGAATTGGTCTCTTTTCCAGCTACAAGAGATTCTACCTGAAACAAGCTACCCAGCCCTCAGTGTCCACAAACATCTTACACAAGGAGAGTGACAGTATAGCTACTACTTTTTTATAAAGCCAAGCCAGACAGCATGTGAAAACATGGCAAATTTTCCTATTTATACCTGACAATCCAAACTCAACTTCTGACTTCTGTTTGTAGATCATCAGGAATACCTGCTTTAGTATTGATGAAATATTTGTTTAGATCTAAACATGTAAGGGAGATTAAATATTATTAGTAATACACATGCCAAGTCCAATACCAACAAGATATTTCAGTATTGCTATAAGGCAGATTGTTAGCGTTGTAAGGCACTATTAATCCTTCATCAGTAAACAACTATATTCTGTCACCAGGTTAATATTAAACTTGGTTTCTTGTGCCTTAACCTAAGTGAAGAATTCTGCAAGTAATTCAACTCATACCTTAAATATAGATGTATGTTTTAGTTCCCCAGGATACCCGCTAAATCACATCTAGAATTAAGTCTGCAGGTGGCTACATAGGTTTAGGTACAGTTACGAACCTGCTTACAAACAAACTTTCACCAACATAATTCAACCAGTTTAACTTTCATCTTTTATCATTCTGGCACAGGTATGAATGCTTGTGCAACATTACTAGCATTAATGCTTTCATTTACTACTAATGTTTCTGCCTGACACGCTATGGAAGTCAAGCAAAAATTAAGATTAAACCTTCCAGTAATAGCTCGTTATGACAACCCTTAGCAGAATTCATAATTATGCAGAGAACCCCTTTAATCCTCAGTGGTGTCAAGTTATGTATAGGAGGTGGGGGAAGGTGTTCCACTTAATCCAGTCTATTCACATGACCACTCAACTTTCCTGATCGTTTAAAAAAAAAAAAAAAATGAGTGAACTTGCATACGAATAAATTTATATTTAAGAACCACTAAGAAAACTTTGATCAGAAAATAGCTCTGACTTGTTTTCATTTGTCAAAAGCTAACACATATTAACTTTCTTTGGTAGCATCATTTTTTGCTATGTAATAACTAAACATGAACTAAGATGTAGCTTGCAAAAGTGTTCTAGGACTGCTCTGACTGCAGCTATCAAAACAGGATGTCAGATGCAGTTTCCCTCTTGCACTTACTGACATTGAACTTCCATTTTTACCTTTGCATCTATTTCTTCAGCCTTTTCATTGGCTTCCTGCTCAATGAAAGCCATCATATGCTTGATCTGTAACAAGAGAAAAGAAAATATTTTCTGTTGGAAAGGCCTTTAATGACAGGAAGCACTTACATAGTCCTCAGTTGTACAGTAGGCTGTTCCATATCCATTTACTAATTCATATAATGTTGTTTTTCAAGGAAACTGAGGATACAGGTCAAAGAGTCAGTTCATCTTAACACAGATTACAAGAAAATTAGGGTTTTTTTCCAAATAGTTCTGTATAATTCTGTTTCACTGGCTATCGTCAGAAGAATGTACTTTAGGTATGCAACCATACAAAAAAAAACGCCAAGCCAAAGGTAAATTTCTATAAATGTGAGACTGGTTATTTTCATTCCTCACTAGTGAGAACAACCTTTTTCCCCCCCAGGATTAGTTTAAAAAAAAAAAAAAAAAAAAAAAAGAAAAGAAAAAGAAAATCCTCACTCAGTAAAATTAAAGTAGTCTGTTTGTTACGACATTTACGTGACACATAGATTAACATAGAGCCTCTGCTCTACATGAGGCATAGATGGCATTTGAATGAACGTGGGCCTTCCACATTAGATGGGTGGTGAAGCAAAGCAAAGGGCAACTGACGACTCTGGTCAGATCTGTACAGCCCAAAGTTCCTTTATACACCTGAGAAATCTTTCTTGAAAAAAATGTAATAAATTCTGTAAAGACTTACAAGGTCATTAAAAAATGCTGTTATATGGTTCAACTCAAAACGACTTTGTAAAGCAGATGCATGTTAGTTTAGAGGAGCTGGGGAAGGAGACAGCAGCACTAGTTGATCAAGACTACATCAAGTATATCACATGCTGCTTTAGAACCTGGTACGCGCTAATATATTCTACTTGAAGAACCTTTTTGAAACCACCTCAAAACACTAGAAAGCATAGGTCTAACAGCTTAAAGACATGGAAAGCAATTATACTGAGTTCTGCTTATTTATCGCATGCCTTTCTGAGACCAGGCCTAAGTTTAGGTTCACATTTGGGGCAGACCGTAAAGACTCATGCCCAGCCAAACTGCAACTTTGAACATGTATAGCCATTTCCAAGGGCAGATGGAGTGGTCCATACACTTGAGTGGAGTATAAAACCCTAACTCTTTGCTTGTGCTTAGTGATGAGACACATTTTGCAGACAATCTGGTCTGAATAAACTTGCACGAAAGACTATATATATATAATCTCATGTTAAACTGAAATATTTTAAAGTGATAAGAAAGGTGCCAATGTGAAAACTGAGCCAACGTGCAGAACAGCACTATGCCCATATAGATGAAAAAACAGAAGCAAACAGACAAGTGGAAGATTTTAAGCATGTGCAGTGGAAGAAGTGAACAGTAATATCTACATCCTCAAAATCAAATCAGCAACTTTTCTTTCAATTCCAGTTTGCAACACTTCCAAGCGTATGTCCACCTACAGCGTCAGTTTCCGACCCTGCTCGCCTGATTAGATGACTGGTTAAACCAGGCTTTAGACCTACCTGCATTTCAGAAAGGACAAGAGAGGCATATTAAATAAGGAAATTATTTTGCTGAAAAGTCTATTGTTGAAGGAGACTAAGAACTTTGTATAACAGTAGTAAACCTTACGTTACTGAGTCACTTCCTCCAGTTTAGTTTGGTTTGGTTTCTGAATTTTGGGCAAGTACTTTAAACAGTTCTGGGTGTTCAAGATATATCCTCTGCATAACGAAGAGGAATAAGATGGAAGCAAACTAATATGGCATCCATTTCCCCTAGTCTGCTAAGACTGAACAGCATTATTTCCTTCAAAATCTGTTGCATGAAACCCCTTTTTGCTTTTCACAGAAATGAAAAGAGATCCTAAGTGAGACTTTCACATCTATAAATAGGATTAGTTTTAGTAACACTGACAAAAATATGTATTTTTAAATGAGAGATTAATTTTAAATGAAGTTAATAGCTTTAGCATAGTAGATTTTCTACAGAAAGGAAGAGAGGGTTTTTCCTATCAGTAGTAGTGCGATTATGCTTTCCATGGGAAGTTCTGGATGTTAGACTGGCTTTAGCTAGAAATGACTAGCCAGATTAGACAGAACAATCTATTAAACACCTTTGACAGAAGAAAGCAAGTCTATCAATGGGAAAAATTCTTAATTAGAGATTACTTTCAAAGTGAAGATTACTGAAAGTGCCATGGCAAGTAGTTAAGAGTTCAGAGGACTGGTTGGCAAGTTCATTCCAGATTTATACACATGCAGAACTGTCACGTCATCAGCAGCATTCTCTTTTCAGTTAACAGGATCACCCTAAGCTCAGGAGTGTAAAACAATAACAGGGAAGTTACACATGTGAAATGCTATTAGCATTACATGTTCAGTTTATCAACAGATCCTGAACTAACCTTTGAAGTTCAGGTCCATGGTGGCTGAGCAAGACCACCCCAATGTCAGCTTTATTTTTATTGTCTTCATGGAAGAGGCAGGCAAAAACAAACAAGCTTTGCAGATAAAAGGCAACAGAATGCAATGGTACAATTCCCCTTTCGGAGAAAGGCAACCTACTGATTTTACTTTCAATGTGATGCTTCCTTGCCAAGAGACTATGCTTACTTAATGAGAAGGTGAGACACAATGCACTTATGAAGCAAAGGACAAAGGGAACTTGGCTGATCTGCTCATCACCTGTAGGAAACTAAACAGACCAGTGCTGACTGGATCCGTGCAGTCTTTAACATGGCACACCATTTTCAACCCAGCTCAAAGCAGGTTTTTTAGGCAAGGGCAGTGTTTACTGTCAATAAGGACAAAGTGTCCTGCCTCAGGAGGAAGTGTCCACAGTCAGGCTTCAGGGTTGTGAGTTTCCATTGCAAGAGAAGCCCAGGTTGCACTACTCTGATTAGGATATAAATGTGAAAAAGGCATTTGAGAATGCTGAATGGAGTACGCAAATGCTAAGTTACAGCTAATTAGATGTAGCTATAAGAAAAAAAGAGATGTAAAGTCTTTAGACAGCAACATCTAAAGAGAGAGTACTTATCCAGGGCAACTTATTTATCTCGCTTAAAGGGCAATTAAACAATGTAGATATCATAAAGGCTACTCGTGACCCCCTTCACTGTAATCTAGCATAGTATGTCATCAAAATGCTTCAGCAAAGTTTCCCAATGGGTGTTCCGCCCGCAGAGCAGAAGACCCTCTCCCGCAACTAAAACGTGAATCAGCCGCAGCTGGATGCAGCCGCTGCCGCTGTTGCAGGGCTCCAAGCTGTCACCGTCCCTCCCGCTCCGACCGGCCTTTAACCAGACAAACGGCCCTTCAGCTCGGGCACACCTGAGCCCCACACCCAGCACGGCTTCAGGGCAAGGAAGCTGCCTGGGAGCTGCCTCCACCGCCCCGGCCCAGCCCTCGGTGCCTCTCTCCTCACGCTGGGGCCGTCCTGTCAGCTCCCGGGTCCGGGTCCCGGCCGCGGCCGCGCCGAGCGCAGCGCGGAGGAAGCAGACCTAGCAGCGGCCCCAGCGGCCGCCGCGCTGCCCGCTCCGGGGCCGCAGGCTCGCGTTCGGGCCGGGGGCCGCGGCCCTACCTGCTTCTGGACATCGGCGTCGCTGAGCGCCATGGCGGCTGCCTCGACGGGGCTCGACGGAAGGCGGTTGGGGCCGTTGGCGACGGCGAGCGGAATTAAATCCGGTTCAGGTCACAGCTACAGCAGCTGCTGCTACTGCTGCCGCTGCGGCTGCTGCAGTGTCACGGCGCCCCGCCCACCTGCTCCTCCGGGCCAATAGAAACCTGAGCTCTGCCTGGCGTCACGGGGGGCGGGTCTTTGCGGGTGGCAGACTGCCATCTTGTGGTGGGGGACGGCTCTGGTCTTTAGCGCTCTTCATGACCGGAGCGGTGAGCGCCCCGCCCCGCTTCCTCGGCGGCGGGGACGGCAGCTGCCGGCGAAGGGCAGCCGAAGGGAGGCCGCCGGGACCGCCCGGCGCCCTGCCGGCCTGCCGCCGCGCGGGCGGCGAGCCTTGGGGGGTCCGGCTCGGACGTCAGAGTTCAGGGGCCCTGCGTGCAGGAGGGGAAATACTGTGTTCGGTTTCAAAAAGAGCTGGGCTTCTTCCAAGAAATGTCGTGGCATGCGTAAATTGTAAGCAGAGAGAAATTAAACGTGCAGAGAAACTTGCTTGCAAGGCCCTCAAGTAGATTTATTTCGGCAATGCTTTGGGCTCCTCACCATAGGAAGCTTTGATATCTCAGGGTTGCTTTCAGCTGTCAATTGTGTAAAGCTGTGAAATGCTATTTATAAAAATCAGGTTTTCCAGGTTTGGACTGGCAGAGAGAGATGAAACTGGCTTTTTAACCTGCACAGGAGATGTGTGGGGGGGGTGGGTGTAAGTGTTAAGAAGCTGGAAGAGAAAAGCAGAAGGGCGCAGGAAAGTGTGGGCCTGGCATCGGGGAGGCTGGCAGTCAGGGCTGTCAGGTGGAGGTGGCTTGGGGGGAGCCTTGTAACAGGCCCCTCCGGTTGGTTATAGTTTTGTGATTAACAGCTATGGCACCAGCATTTCATTGTAGGAATACATGGTGGGGATTCAAAGCCTTATTATTATTATTACTATCACCTTCTGTCATTTTGTGATGCAGAAATGTTCAAGACCTCTTTCAGATGATGTTCTGATTCTTCAATTCTGTTACTACTTCCATTGTTTTCTTCATGGCAAAACTTAAAGCAGTCTTCATAACCTGTGATAGTATCTGTTTATTCTAGCTGGCGGGAAGTTTGTGTTTCCATTCTGCAGGTACATTTACTGGAAAAAATAGAACTATTCCTGCAGATCAGTGTCAAAAGTGGTATTTGTCATATCCATGCTTCATCCTGGCCTATTTCTATTTCGTTAATTTTTACAGTGCCTTGTTTCCTGTGTGAAAAAGCTTGTTACAAAAATATGTAATATTTCTATTTTTTTCATATTGCAATTATGTAACAATGCAGGGAATCGACTTGTAGAGCAAGGGAATCGGCTTGAGAGCATTTTACTATTATTTTGGGCGCAGCCCAAATAAAACAGTCAGAACCACGTCCCGACTTACTTGCTTTCCTCCAGCCCCGGTGCTCTGTGACCCGCCCCCGCGCCTTATGGGAGGCTGTTCGGGACTCTGACCCAGCCAACCCAGGCCTATCGCCACGGGAACTGGATCAGGGCCGCGGGCACCGACTGCCGTCCCTTCTTTTCCTCAGAATCGGCGAGGAAAACGCGGAGGGGTCAATACGAATCCTCCAGATGCATTTTTCTTTTGTACGGGTGCCTCTGAGCGCAGGAAACCCGCTCGGGCCGGCGCCCGCCGCCCGCCCCGGGACAAGTGCTCCCCGCCTTGGGCCCCGTGGCCGCGGCCAGGGCGGAAGGTCCGGCCCCGCCGCCGCGCTTCCTCCCGCCCCCTCGGGAAGTCACGTGACGGGAGAGGCGTCCCGCCGGGCCCCGCCCCCCCGGCGCGGGCCGTGACGCGCGGCACGAACTGCGGTGACGTGCCGCCCCCGCCGCCGTCCCCTCCTCCCCGCCCCTCCATCATGGCGGCGGCGGCGGCGGCAAATTAGGGCAGAGCTCGCACCGCCTCGCGCGCGCGCGCGCGGGCGCCCACCACCCCCGGCGGACCGACCCGGAGCAGCGCCGCTGTCGCCCGGCCTGCCCGCCCCCCCCCTCCTCCTCTTCCTCCTGCCCCGCCCCCCGCGGCGCTCGCAGGTGAGGACGGGGGTGGGGGCGGGCGGGCGATTTATTTATTTATTTGTCTGTCTATTTATTTATTTATTTTGCCCTCGCGCCCCCGCCGGCAGCGAGTGGGGTGGGGGGAGCGGGCACGAGGACGGCGCGGCCGTTGGGCAGCTCGGCGGCACCGCGCGCGCGCCCCTCCCCCCCCGCGCCCCGCCGCGCGTTATCTGTGAGGGGAGGGGGGAGGCGGCCGCTCTCCGCGGGGTCGGCGGCCGGAGAACTTCCCGGCGGGGGCGGGGCGCGGCGGGGCCACGCCCCTCGGCGCCTGTTGCCCCCCCTCCCGCCCCCGCCGTGGCTGCGGGTGAACGACGCGGCCCGCCGAGGGCCGGGGGCGGTGTGCCCCCCGC
>JAVKLA010000024.1:15303298-15366963 GCA_034782735.1 Sagittarius serpentarius | reverse complement strand
TGCAATCAAGCAAGTTATCATACAACTAAGTAGCTATTGTGCAACTAATTATCCAAGTTTTTATCTATGCTTCTGTGGCTTAGTCCCTGAATCATTAGTTTGACAGATAAATTTTTCTTTGCCAAGCTACCTACTCACACAATAACCATGCCACAGCACAGTTATAGTTCTGTTTATCCTCAGTAACTAGTCGTACTGCTATTAATCTGAATTCCTTTCCAGGGAGGAAGGGGGTTAGAAGTTAGCCCAGATATCTTGCATAGCTAGACAGGTCAATGCTTTTCTTTTGCTTGCTCTGTTTATTATTATTATTTTTAATCTTGAGGCTTCATTTGCAGATTGTGCTTTGGTTTGGGAACCTGGTTCTCTCTCTTAGTCTCGAGGCATTTCCAGTGTAATTGGGAACCCTCTTGAGATGTTGCAATTTCTGTTCCCTGTATAATAGCATTTTTCTCATTCTAACTGCTTTAAAATTTGAACTTGATTTAAATTTTTCTTCTAAATGTAACTGCAGTCTCATGCTAGTAAATTGTCTAGCTCCTTTAGCATCTGTTAAGTAGCTGTTCTGTAGCATGAAGTTTTTTTGCATGCCTTTCATTTAGACATCCATTCTGATGGCCAAGAATGGGCTACTACTTGTTTGGGAATGACTCTTTGAAGTGATGGAGAACTTAATTTTGAGAGTTTATTTTAAAGCCCTAAATATTATTATTTGATTCATCAAGTTGATAGCATGTTGGAAGTAGTTCTCCAGGCTGTTCCTAATATAAAGAGCTAAACCATGTTGATTAATCAGAAACTTTCTTTCAATCTGTTGTATGGCTTTTTCCCCAATTCCATATTATTTTCTGAGATTTTGGTTTTTTAACCTTGTCCTTTATGGCTGTTTTTAATTTCTTTCTACCTTACTTTTTCCTGTTGTTCTTATTTGGTTGTTTGAAAAAAGTGACAAAACAATTAGAGTAAAACAGGGAAGTTCTTTGGCCAGATGTTGCTGTTAGGTGTGGATTTCTGGTTTATAAGTATTAATGTCTGGGTGAGAAATCCATGACACATAACCATCTGTTCTTCCAGTCCCTACCATGAATGTAGAATTTCCTGTGTTGACCATATGTTTTCCATTGCTGTCGGAACAGTAAAATGAATTTGAGGCAACTGTGGTCACTTTTTCTGCATTAAAATTTTTAAACATCATAATAGTGAATCTGAGCAAGCAGAGAATTGGGAAGATACTCATTGGAGGCTTAGGGGAAGAGAGACTCCTCAGAACCTGTCTTTTTACCTCAAATTGTAGAAACCCTCAAAACCTCTTTGCATGAATACATGTGTATTTTTGTGTGTGGTTGAGTTGGGAGGCATTCGGAGGCAGACACGTGGTGAGGAACTGTTCCATTTGCTTCAATATGAGAGTACGTATGCCAAGCAGGAGTGAGAAATGCCACTGCTGGCAGCAGGCAGGGTGCTGGACTGGGGCACAGTTGATTTTACTCTGCACGGTTCTTATTAAAATAAGAATGCATAGGATATCAGGGCAAAAACCTGAATATTACCTCACAGTTGTTACATAATTCCTTGTTATGTATGAGTTCATGACCTATTGCAGCCTTATAAAAAAACCAAAAAAACTCAGTCTGTTCTTTCTTTACAATCTTCCTCAGTTACCTGGAGAAAACCCTACGTGCCCGATAAGAACACTGCCACATTGCCAACCCGATGGCGTCCTCTACTGCTGTGCCTGTAGGATTTCACTATGAAACAAAATACGTAGTTCTCAGCTACCTGGGACTTTTATCACAAGAGAAGCCACAGGAGCATCCTCCTCCTTCAACTCAAGGTAATATTTGCATATTCATCTGTACCTATTTACATATGCAACTGTATCTGCAATTAGTTCTTCAGCTGTTCGTGCGTGGATGCAGCATGTTAGCCTGATGCCTCTCTTGTTCACTTAAAATAATGGGAAGAGATGCTGATGGAAACAAAGCTGTTTGTATTTAGATTACTGTTTTCATTTGACCTATGCCGGGGCCAGTTGGTGTTTATGAAGCAAGTAAGTGATTTTAGTAGCTGTCTCGAGGTTAGAGGGGTGGATATGTATTATCTTTGTTGAGCCATCTTGAGAATTTGATCCCATGCTTGCTTTTTTAGGGAGGCAAGTGGAAGTAAGCAGGAATGAGGTGGTGTTTACCAGCATAAACTCTGAGCAATGACTTGAGCAATCTCAAGTGCTAAATAGTTTTGCCCTATTACGTTGTTGTCAGTCTATGGTAGTGCAGAGATGTGAGGCTTAACCTGGCCTATGCTGCATTTATTTATTTATTTATTTTTAAGAAGTCAAGGACTGCATGGAGTCAGAGAGAGTCAGATGTTTCTTCCAGAACAGGTTTATGCATATAGGAGGTTAAATAAATAAGAAGTTTGGTAGATTGTGTTTCACATAAACCTAGGTAGTAAAACTATCTTTATTTTGTGGTGGCAAGCACTTAAACAATGTTGTTTGTCAAGATTGTTTTGGTGGCTTGTCACTGCTTAATGACGTTTCTGTCACTACTGGTTCCTGTGATTTAGAACTTACTCTGATGAAAGGCATATTAAAAAAAAAAAAAGACAATCTTCAGAATATTTTTTTTTGAACAAGCATTTAAGAATGCATACTCTGTCATTTACTGAACTTACCTGTCATGAAGTGAGAAATTCCTGAAAAGAAAAGATAGTATCAAAGTTATGACAGAAATTATTTTATCAGTTTGGCACTAAAGCATATAGCATATGCTGTTTATATCATTTATAAAATTAAACTTACTATATTTAAGGTGTGTCTGTTACTTCCACTTTGACTGCATCTGTGGTCCACAAGAGGAGAGGCACCTTAGTGCCAAGATGCTGTTTCATAAACCCCTGTTTTGGAAAATGTGCTTATTTTAGCAATAACGTCTCATTCTGAATATCCCATCTGGGATAACTGGGCTATAACTGGAAATGTATTGAGTACGTATAAAGCTACAATGTGGAAGAGTCTGCTTTGTTCTGTAAATGTAACTGTTAGTCTTAAAGCTTTTTCTTTTTTTAATAATTTGGCTGTAGTTACCTTTGAAATATTTGCAAACTGAGGGGAAACCTTTCAACTGATTCTTATTACTGAAACCTCTAAGAAATATCTGAATTAAAGAGCAATATTAAAACTTTATAAAGAGGAAGCTACAAATGCTTAAATAAACATTTTGTAGTCAGTTAAGAGGACTTTTAAGCTCCTGACTAAAGATAACTGTTGAGTCTACTTTTCAGATATTTAGATACCTTGGCTTGTGTGATGGCAGGCTGTAGTTGGATTTGCTCTTAAAATACTCTAAAGCATTGATGCTTTCCAAGTCTGTTCTTTCATACTTGTTGCTCTAAACGTTCCCTTCTAAACAGGGAATTCTCTGACATTTCCCCCACCCTCACTCCCAAAACTAAACAGTGACCACAGCTTCTCCTCTCCTGGTCATCTTTTACTGTAATTAGATCTCTCTGACAGTGTTTTTACTGCTTTCTGATCAAAAGCTCTGGATAAAATAATTTTCCCTTACTTTTAATCTGCCATGTTATTTCTCACTGTTTTGTAATGCCTTCGATGGACTTCAGGCTGTTGCTGAACTAAGTGCAGACACTTTATCCTTCTGCTTCAGGATTTGTTTCATGCTTTCCTGACTCACTTTTCCTGGTGCTTTTCTGCTTTCCATGCCTCCAACAGCTTTGATTTGTCTGACAGTTACTTTTTAAAAATCCTTTCTCCTACTTCTTCTCTCATTGCTTGTAACTGAACAGTTGTTTCAGCTGCACTCCCAGGGTATGTGCGGTAACAGCCACATGTTTATTTTGAAGTAGTGTGTGCATCTTCTTTGAATATTAAGTAGCTTAGATATACAGTCTGTATCTCCTTGTTGTCTGGCACGTGGGTGATGCCTGCTTGCAGAGAGCTGTACCAAAGCACTCTGCTCTACATGCTCTATATTCTCCCCTAAGGAGAGAGCGAGAGAAGCAGCAGCCCATAATGGATACTACCTGCGCTGCCTGATGCACTGCGGGAAGGTAGCTGGGTGTTACAGTAACAAGCGTAGTCTGAGGAATGTGGTTAGAACAAAAGAGATGTGAAAGCCAGGAAATGAAAATGAATAGTTGTTGTATAGAATCCCATCATGAGGAGGAAACTTCTGGGTTTTGGTAACAAAGACGTATGAGGGATAATAACAGTATGACATTACATTGTGCTTGTCAGTGTGTTTTTCAAGCACTGTCATCAACCGTTGATACGATACCTTGACTGCTCCCAAGTTCCTTTCATTGATGATTTTTGTGGTACTTTAAAATGCTGGTCAGTAGTCTTTCTACTCTCTATGACTGAACGCTGTTGATTTATGAATTGAGAGGATTCTGATACAAAGTACCTGTCACTTAATCTTATTTTGCTTTAATTTGGTTATTGTGCTGACAGACCTTTCATGGGAAATAACTGAAGCAGTGATTTTGGCTATTGCCTGTTTCTGTTTCAGTTGCAGAACACTTCTCTATTTTACGTGTTTCATTCATATGAGGTGCCTTGACTCTGGTATATGGTACCTTCCCTTCATATATTTTCCTTAGTTCCAAATGTGCCCTTACTCTTTGTCTGATTTCTGTATCATATTACAATATAAGGGGAGTATCCAGAAAGGCTAGTTTTAGTTTGCTCTCGTAATGTTAACCGCTTCCGTCTCCTTCGGGATCGGAGAGTGAGGGACTCCTCTAGAGGGCAGTTCAGAGCAGGATCCTGATTACAGCCACCTGGTATCACCCGCTGGAGGATCTTCTCTCTTTCCATTGCATGTGTACAGAACATGGGCAAATAAGGCACACTAGGTGTAGTTAGTATTTCTGTACCTCCCTGGAGTCTCCTTCTGCAGCAGTCTCCCAGTGAAGTTTCAACACTCCAGTTAAACTAGAGAATGTATCTGATGGGTCAAAAAAACAACCAAAAAAGCAATCTTTCCCAACAGAAGTGGTTTTATTTTATCTCTGCTGGAACTGGTAGGAGAAATTGAATGCTTTTGTCCATTCCCCTCCCTTTCCTCCTATGGTCTTCTCTTTTTTCCTGTATTTCCTGTTAGAGAGTTCTTTTTCTGATGTATGTCTGTTTGTTCCAAAAACTCAGATGAGAGTACATCTTTAAGATATTTGTTAGATTTCAAGTTAAAACTGATTGGTTTTTGCAGATACAACATGCTTTACGAGGCTGATGGTTTTCAGAGGGTTTTTATTTAGTGAAGAGAAAACTCAGGCAAATTACATATTTCCTTTTGGATCTCTTGGTTGGTCTTGATTTTGTTGCAGGAAAGATGGCTTCAATTACAAGAGCTAAAAGCACTCCTAGCTTCAAGCAAAGAAAGATGATCTAAGTCAATATCTGATTACTACTTTGAAATTTTTATTTAGATAGCTTCTCTTCAGTGCAGGGATTGAAGAGAGAACCATCTGCAGTATTCCAGGCTGTTAAAGAAAAGGCAGTTTTATTGGACAAACCAATCTTTTAACATTACAACTCTATAGTATTCTGTAGTTTATTTCAGTGTAGTATTCTGTAGTGGATTTCAGCGTCTCCCAAGGAAAATCCAGCAAACTTAATTGGGCAATAGTTTGAGAGATTATTCCTATTACAGTTTTGGCAGAACAGTGATTCTGCATAGCACTCACTTAAGTTTATTTAAAGCGAAGTCCATTAGCAGTAAATTCTGTTACTTTTTTGTAAGTTTTCAGGTAGGTGAATAATACAGATTGCTCAGATAAATCTGATAAAACACACACGATAAGATATCATCTGTGTAAGTTCATGTGGTTTGAGACAACAGATGAGTGCAATTATTTAAAGTGTGTAGAAGCTCTCAGTTATCTGGTAATTAGATCGTAGAGAGATGCTTTAGTATTTTTTCAGAACTCTTGTACTATCTATAACTACTGGTTCATACACAGAAAATAAGTATCAAATATTGGAAAACTTTTCTACATTTCCCCCTCTGAAGTTCATGCTCATTGTAGAAGCTTCTAGTCTGCTGCAGTTGTTAGTACTACTTACTTTGGTTTTGTGATTCAATATATTTGTATTGTAAATGCTGCTTTGTGTTTTGTCAAGGACTAACTTCTAGTGTATTTCTGTTTTTTAATCTGCTTCCGTATGGTTTGACCTCATTGCATGAGCCTGTGGCTATAATGAAGATTCTGAAGGAAAGCAGTTTTTCTGCGTTTTCCTTGACAGAATGAGAAATGTTAAATAATCCCTTAGCTCACATAGTGTCTGGAAGATATATAATCAATGCCACTGCTGCATCGTGGCATAGATTACTCAAGAGGTGAACAAGGTTTTGACAGTTTTACAGTTTTCCCTGAGGTGCATGCTGTCCACAGTACTTTAATCCACTTACTGTGTTCTTTTGACCATTTATTATCTGTTTTGGAATTGCTGTATGAAGTGCTGTATATAGTCAGTGATCAAGGCATTTTAGTGGTTTCCCACACACATTTCTTACAGCTGAGCAGTGTTGAACTGGGTTATTGGGAAAAATGGGTTACATTTATTTCTTCACTTGCTTCAGTTAGAAGTGAACTCTCTTACATCTCAGGAAATTCATGTACAGATAGGCAGAGATGGTCAGGTTTCATGCATTGTGGGTGAGCTCAAGGCTCCTTAGTGGCCATCCCAAATCTAACAGGAGTACCTATTTTGTGTGGTTTTGACCGTCATGGGTTGGATACCTGTCATTGCAAGATTTTCTGTCATCAGGTGACACTTTGGCTGTTGCGGAATATTTTGGTTTTCTTCGTACTCCATCCCTGTATCTTCACTTACCCTTTATAGTACCTACTGTTGGTCTGTAGGAAATGAAGGAGTTTTTGAGGTGGTTTTAGCTTAGATGAATAACTCATTCCTTAAAAACCTTCCTGTTAGGGCAAAACATACCTGCTTTGGCTGAAAAGTCACAAGCTGAAAAGGTACACATTGTAGGTCAGACCAGTCCAGCTCCTGGTAACGAGGGAGCTATTTCCTGAGGCAAGGAGGGGATTTTTGGGGGTGTGACTTGGAGAAGTAAGAGGTGGTCCCTCTCGGAATGTGAATTCCCACTTAATTAAGCCTCCTTTCTGCCCACAAAAAAAGTTGACGGCTAGTTGGCAATGTCTTCTCTCTTTTTGGTTCTTAGTATTTTGGACTTTTTTAGTTTCTTTTAAGCTGAGCGTTCTTATGGTTTATAAAAAGCTTCTTTTAAACATTTCTCAAATCGAGGGCTACATCTATGTATGGCAGTCTGTGTTCTGGAGTTTGCTGGGGTAATGGATATACTTTTCATTAAAGGAAACATGAATACATTTGTAAAGAGATCTCATAAATTTTTGTCACTCAGTGCTTACAGAAATTTTAGATGCTTACTTACTCTCGTTTTAAAAAGTCTGAAATGTTAAATATTAGAATCATGCTGCAAGTAAATTGTTAAGTCAGTGTTGACTATACAGAAGTTAATATAGAGACCTAGGAGAATTTGAAAACAGTGATACTGGTAAATTAAAATTGCAAGCATGAAAGAAATAAAAATCGGGAGCAATCTGTGACATCAATGGCTTTCTTTTTCATTCACCCTGCATTCACTCGAACTAAAAAGGCATAACACTTTTTCAGTCTCTCCTTATAGTTGCTGTTGTCTCTTGTTAGCCGTAGTATGACACAAACACTGTAGAATTGATGTGCAGGCTCTCTAGCTCTGATGAATGACTTCCCATCCCTTCTCCTCCTGGGATCAAACCTGGGGAACAGGTTAGTCTTGTGTTGTTACTAAACTTCTGGAATGGCCTTATTGGTAGTCATAACTATTATATTTATTTATTTAAAATTATCATATTTATTTAGTAGTCATAACGCTGTCTGATTGTCAGTGATGCACGTGGTGCTTGATGGACTTCTAGAGTACATTTTCCCCTACTTTGTAGGTTACCTCCAAATACCAAACCAAAGAACAAAATCTTAACAAGAACACACTTGTGCAAAAGGGAACATTTATTCCATAAATAGAAGGTATAATGCACTAACTTCTTCATGTAAGACGGTGTAACAGAGGTTTGTTGTGTCTTTGGGTTGGGAAGAGGCCTTTCAGAGTCAGTTTACCAAAAGCCTGTAATAGTTTTCAGCATAGGAAGGCATTCCATGATTATGAATCTTAGAAGTACTATTTCTCATGTGACCATTTGCATTATTAAACAATGAAAATATGTTCTCATCTACTAGAAGCTATTTTTGCTGTTTTATTCTACCTATTTGCAAACTGACTTGAAAGCTGTCTAAAGGAGAAAAAGGTACTGCTAACTTAGGACCTTTGCTGTTGGAATACTCCGTTCTCCAGCACTGGGTGCAATTTTTGTTGGTAGCAGTCAACATACAGGAGATGCAGAAAGCTAAAGTCCATTGATAATTAGGGGAATAAACAGTGCAAAGTCACTGGTCTGGGAGGGGTAGGTTTTTGACGTTTTGGCACGACTGAATAGTCAGGTGCTGTTGGAATCAGCAGCTGCTGCAAAGTTGCGGGTGTTACGAGATGGAAACCATTGACTGCAGCACTGATTATCTAAACAGCTCTTTTGTACACTGGCAGCAATGGAATTTCTCTTCCTTCCATTTTCCGGGCGACTTATTATCAAGTATGACAGCTTGTCATGTGTGATCATCATCACATTAGTCCCGTGAGAACCAGTGCTCTTCTGAATACCCTCATCCCTCCCATATACAGGGCGAAGCACAAGTTAAAATAGGAGTTTTTACTTGCACATACTTGTTGTGCTTGACTGTGAAGCAGTGGTTCAGTCATTCAAAGAGGCAACCTTAAAGGGATTGACAAGGCATTAGTGAGTGTCTGTTCGTTAACCAAAAGGAGGAACAGTTTGCTCGTCTCTGGAATTTATTATTCAGAGTGACAAAGAAAGACTGAGAAGAGATTTAAGAAGCTAAATAAAGTTATTCTGAACATAGTAATGATGATCTGTGTGGTTAAGTAAAATGGAATTAAACTATCTGTTGTTCCTTTAAACTGTCCACATAAATAAATGTAAGTATTTTACACTGACTTGTACATTGGTTTAGAAAGATTTTGTCTCACCGATACCTATTGAGCGCTGAGTTTTTAAGCATTAGCACACATTCAGTGGGTTGATTCTGTGGATTTTTAACTTACTTTTCAAATGTAGGAGACCTTGCAAGCTTATTGTCTAGTGTTTTTTAAACACAGATGCACAGCGTACTTTACTATGCATCTGTGTGTGTTAACTAGTATTGTTGCTTTTGCAATTTTCACACACTCTGATATGAAAACTAGTGATATTATTTGTCCATTATGGAGGAAAGGGGAACGCGATACAACACTTAAAGTGAGTTCAACCAGATTTAAATAGAGGTGAACTGAAGGAAATAGGCAGTTGTTCATAAGACCACCAAATTATGAATTAGTGTCTTCAAAACACAAATGAAGAAAGACATGTCAGAAGGCTACACTGGGTGTGGCAAGACTGACCTGAAGATTTGGATGTGAAATAGAAGTGATGAGGAAGAAATTAAGTCAGATGATACCAACATTACAGATATAAATGCTTTTCCTTTTTATTTTCTTCAACTGAGTGAAGAGTATACGTAGAGAGGATCAAAGTCTAGATGCCCAGGTAGATCTGTAGGCAGTTGGTGTAGGTGCAGAATGGGTGAGATAGGTTGGAAAGTCATCAGTATTTGGGTGCACGAATAAGAAACAGTGGACATGGGCAACGTTACCAGAAGATCAGCCAGGAGGTGGTATTTAAGTCATGGGCACGAGAGATAGTGACGTTCCAAAAAAGAATTCTAAGGAATATTCAGAAGTAAGAGAGCTAAGAAAATGTGTTTTGGGTAACTGAGTCACTGATAACTGTTGAAAGTAGCAGAGTGCAAGGCTGATGAGGACTGATAATTCACCAAAAACTTAAGGAAGGAAATGGCTGGAAGGGGGATTACTTAGCAAAGGGAAGTTTTGTGGGCAATTTTATTTATTTATTTCAGCAGTAAGTCGATACGAAATTTACTTTTGTATTCTTGTGGCTATAACAGAGATCATTTTATCTCTAAGTAGGACATTTTAAGGAATTGAAACAAAGGAAGAGGAAAATTTCAGTGGTAGACTGTTGATTCAGTGATGTTTGGTGAAAATACAACAGCAGTTAATGGAACAGGTTTTGTAGTGTGCTTTAAGAATAGGATTTGAAGACATGCTTGAAAGCTGATGGAAGAAATAAAGATGAGCAAACCCAAAGAAAAAGCAGCTAAATAGCAAGAGTTTTGAGCTGGAACTCTGTCCCAGACATCTAGTCTTTCCATTAGTACCCATCCCATGAAACAGTTACTTGAGTAGTTACCTTGCCATATGGCCTTATATTGGAAAGGTTGACATTCAGCAGGCAGTTCCTTAAAGATTCAAATGTTTGGCTTATTTGGAAACAGTTTTGTGTCTATGTTTTGCTACAGCATCATAATTAAGATGATTGAGAGTCTATGTAATCCTGAACGATATGGCTGAAACAACTTCTTGTTACCAAATATCCAGAGTCGGCACATGGAATATGTCTTCATGATCGGAGACCACGGCATGTGTACTTCTGGGGATATGCAGCCATTTCAAGTTCCTAAATGACTTGTTTAGGAGATGAGAATTGACGACTGACTGACAACTGTGGGGTCCTTTGCTTCTATGGTTGCTTGTGAACCTGGTTTTAAATTATTTCATTGTGGCCTGTAGACTCATCATGAACAGTGAAATGATGCACAGTTAATACATTTCAGGACTCTTCATTGATGTTATTACATAGTTGCTCTGAGTATTTTTGTAGATTTTGCAGGCATCAATACCAATTTTATATTTTGCTACTAAAAATCAAGCTTATGCCTATGTCTGTTTTGTTTTGGTGTAGTTTGATAATGAGTGTATTAGTTTTAATGACAGCTTGTTTATGTGCCTTGGTTTGATTTTGGTCTTAAATTTAAGATAAGCTTGTTTTTAAAGCTGTTCTATATTCTGTTTGTGGCTTTACAGTTCTAATTTTTTTTTTAATAGTCATATTTAAAGCACCTGTCTCAAATAGGCCTGGAAGTTTATGTGTTTCTGGGTTCATATAATAAAACTTTTGTAATAAGTGCCCTTAAGGGATCATACTTTTTATGTCTGAAATAGAACTTTCACCTTGAATTCCTTTACAGTTAATATGTCAGTATCATGTTCCATTATCTACCTTACTTGAAATATTAGATTTTAGTAATTTATCTGGTTTCTTTTAGGGACTCAACAACAGCTTATGGCACAACATGCTTCAGAGAAAGAAGCTTTGGAGAAGATTAGAATAGAAATCGAGGAGGAGCTAAAACGACTTGATGAAGAAATCTTGGAAGGTGCTCTACAGATTTTCCCATTTCAATTGATAATCTCTAAGAGCTATAATGGTGGTTAATTTGTAACAGGTACTCTAGTTAAAGAGATTTTTGGACACATTGAATCTCTTTACCCTCCTCCCCCCCCAGGTTTTCTACACATTGTCACATGAGGTAAAATAGTTAAACGTTACCGTTTGGAGCAGTGGAGTCTAGCCAAAGCAAACAACTGAATGACATTTAATAGGCTGCTATAAATAATGAAATGTAAGCAACCCTTAAGCTGTTTCAGTTGATGACAGAAGTTAAATCATTCCTCAGCAGCTAACATTCAGAGGAGTGTGGCCTTAAACCATCAGATTTCTCACTTCTACCAGGTTTACTTTTTGTGACATGCTTTGACCTGTAGATGTGGCTTTTATAGGACTCCCAGCAAGGGATGATTTAGAAACAATCTTTGCTTTGCATGTGTGTTGCAAATTAGAAATCTGAAGTAGAAAGACTCTAGATCTGTTTATCCATATAGACCTTCCTTAGAAGTTTTAAACTCAGAAGGAAAAAGTTATATGAACAAAATATTATTTTAAAAAATGATACTCTAATACTGCTGCAGTACATCCATGTGTGCGCAAATTTTACCATGGAAAAGAGGCTCTTTTTCCGCTCCATGAGGATTGGCGTCAGCTTAAAATTGAGAACAGTTGCACATTCAGCTAACTTGCTGGTTAGGATGCAGTTGTGAAATAAGAGCTGTAGGGGAAATGTAGCTCAGAGTCATCTATGGCTTGTAAGTACCACTTCCAGAATATATTTGGACCATAGTTGTTATACTACAATTTGTTCATTGCATACTTTGACTATAGAGTTGTGATTTCTTCGTACCTCATGTAAGCTGTGTTAACTGGTGGGATAAGAAATCTAAGACTGTTGATTTTCTTATGTGAAATTTTTTTTTTTGGTATACTTTTTTTTCTCTCAGCATTTACGGCTACAGGATTTGACTGCCACACTTCCCCAGTGTTCAGTCCTGCCAATCCAGAGAGCTCAATAGAAGACTGCCTGGCTCATTTGGGGGAGAAAGTGCCCCAGGAATTGAAAGAACATCTGCACAAAGCACTGCAGAGCTTGCTTAGCAAGTGAGTTTCCATTTGCTTTTTGAAAGGGAAGGTGTTTCCTTTTGCATTGTGACTGCTGCTGAAATGCTAAAGATGGGACTACATTTTGTATTCCTTTCTTTTTCAATGTTCCGTTATCTAGATGTTTTTTTGTTTTGTGTTGTAATGTGTGAATACTTCTTTGTGGTGCTTGCTCTTTGCAGTAATGTAAGTTCTAAAATTTTTTCCAGCTTTTATCATTGATCTTCTGAGACTAATTCAAGTAGTTTGAGTTGCTGGTGAAACTAGCAGCTGGCAGCTGCTAATTGCCATTGCCAATTTCATGAATGCTGAGCTGTACCCAGATTAACTTCTTTTACCTTATAGTTAAGAGTGGAGCTGAAGGTTTGTTTGTAGTCTGGCTCAAGATGAGTGGGAGAGTTTCCCTGAAAGGATGGTAGTTAGATGCTTTGTGACCACCATTCAGGTACGCATCTGAAGCAAATGTGGGTTCCTGAGCTAACCTTGGTGCCTTAAGAGCTGTCCTGCCAGTTTAAGCTTATTGTTTAAATAGCATGTGGTACTTGGCATGCTAGTATCTTGATAAGTGTCTTTTGCAAATTGGGAAAATTGTTGTGGTTGCTTGGTTTTCTATTATAAATTACTAGTCTGATTTTAATGGATCCACATGAACTACTTATGGCTGTTCTGAGTGACCTCCAAAACGTAGTTGTAGAGAGCTGGAGTTGGAAGTTGCTACTTTAGGGACAATTACATAAATGCAATTGTGAAGGCAGCATTAGCAGATAGCTATCTGAGTCTATGTTTTGTGGATTGGTTTAAATACTATGGCTCAAAAGAAGCTGAGAATCTCTAGTACTGCTCTTTCAGAGTTTGTGTAGCTGTTCATAAACTGAACAACAAGGTACTGGAAGCCTAGATATCAGCATCCAGTGTACTTTCTGATGCATGGGGCTTCAGCCTTCCGTATGTGCACTGGAGAGGCATCTCATGCCCTTGTGAAGGTAATACCCTTTATGGCAGACTTCTGGAAGATTACGAATTTGCAAGTTATTCCATCTGAACATCAGGAAACACATTTTTACTGTGAGGGTGACTGAGCACTGGCACAGATTGCCTAGAGGGATGATGGTGTCTCCGTCCTTGGAGATATTCAAAAGGCATCTGGGCATGGTCCTGGGCAGCCTCCTGTAGGAGGCCCTTCTTGAGCAGGGAGGTTGGGCAGGATGTTCTCCAGCAGTGCCTTCCAACCTCAGCCATTTTGTGATTCCTTAACTAGGCCATAACTAGCTCCCTAATTAACAACTAAGGGTTGACTTTTTATGACCAATATACTTTAAAACTGACTGTTCGAAGTCAGGTGGGACTGGGCTTTGGGCAACCTGATACAGTGAAAGATGTCCCCGCCCATGATCTTTAAAGGTCCCTTGTAATGCAAACCATCCTAAGATTCTATGACTCTGACCTGGATTTTGCAGCAAAGATGCCATGTAACATCTGACCAGACAGATGAAGATGGTTGTCTATTTTTCCATGAGTCATCCAAGGGAAAAGTACACTTTTTCAACTAACCATTTAAGTTTCAGAAACTGATATATATACTGACTGCTTCTATATGCAGTTTTTATAACGTCAAAAAGTAAGTTCAGTATTGTGTAAACTAAGTTATTTACCCACAGAAAAGAGTATGTGGGGTACAAGTTTCTCCTAGCGTCTTCCTGCAGAAACAGCAGAAGCTTATCTGCCTTTGCAAGCCAGGCATTTGTCCCATGTGGCCTTAAAAACTTGTACGTAGTATCTTCTGAAGAGCTGAGGTTTTGATGAATACCTCACTACACACTAAAAAAACAGACTGGCAACAAGTTGGAAAATTAGCAGTAAGCGTTGCAACCCACCCTTTTTGTGTGTCTAAAATGGTAAATTGAAATAACAGCATTTTAAGTTTAAATGTCTTAAAGGTTGTAGATAATTGGCTGACTGTCTGACGCTGAGGGGTCATAACTGGTGCACTCTAGGTTCATTCTTTTTGGAAAGTTTCTGAGATGAGGTCTTTGAAAATTAAGTGGTTCTAGCTTGTTAGTAGCCTGATGTTCTAGGCTTCTTGTGTTTTCTATGGGAAAATACTTGAATTCTAAGTCTTTTTTTTATTTATATATGTATATACACACATATCTACCTATAAAGTCTGAAATGCCAGTGAAAACATGTTGACACACATGCCTTTTTATAAGGCAAACTAGAGCTACTGTTTAATCTCTCGATAATATCCTTCCTGCAGCTGTTGTTGCTCTTCTCATCCCACTGATTCATTTGGATTTGCATTTTAAAGGAACTAATGTACCAAGGAAGTTCAGAGAACACACTTAAAATGCCATACCCAAATTATGTTTTCCCCAGTGTGCTTTAACTCTATTCTTTTACCTATGTTTGCTACAGTAGTGCTATTTGATACAATACTTATTTTGCTTATTTTATATACATATAAACAAGTATGTTATGGTACAGTGGGCTGTTAGATCATGACAGGTTCTTGGAGTTCAAGAAGCAGTCTTCTGTCCAATATCAGTTACCACTGTTTCCCTTAAACTAAAGTCTGAAGTTTACTTTTGCCATGATCTGGCTCAGGACAGCTGCTTTTGAAGCAGTGCATCTTCTGCTGTCACTTGGCAGAAAGTCTTTATTGTTCCTGACTCTAAGATACTATGTGATCTTGGAGAAAAGAGTATGGAAGAGAGGAATTTCATCATCCCAATTCAGAGTAAAGATACGATAAATCTAAAATAGAGGTATCTACTGAAACACGAAGGGGGGTTGTGATCAAAAGTGCTGTTTCTTGCAAATAAAGACTTCAGCTCTTAACATAGTGTTGATAGGGTCAAGCAGTCTGTGTTGGTTCATAGCCTATATTGTTTATAAAAATTTTACCCTGCATTGGACTCTATCTCACATATGAATTTCTTAGTGGAATTTTTTATCTTTAAAGTCTTACATTATAAAAAATTATATGCAAGAGCTCAGAAATTTTGGTAGCACATCAGAGAACCTACTTACCTAATGCCCTTTAAGTTGCAGAGTATCAAATTATTATGAAATTCACTTAACCAATTATATGAAATTGTGTAACTGGGAGAAGGCGATGCCTTCCTGACCCTCTCTGGTGCTGGCGTTTTATGTCCTGAAATGCGAGACTTGTTAGCTTTTGAAAATTGTTTGCTGTAATAAATGTGAAAATATTTTGTTCTCTGGAAACTGAGAATTTTATTTTATTCTTATTCTTTTGTTTCCTTTTATAACTTTCAGTGTTGGTTTAACTTCTGCAGGCCGGTGACGTATCAAGAATATCGAGAGCGCACACAAGAGATAGCTGCTCATGCCAGTGGATGGAACAAGGTACCAAATAAGTGACTTTAGCTTCGATACCTCTCATGTCTATTTGATGTCCACAGTGTTTTTACTAGGTACAGTTATGCTTCACAGAGGACCAAGAATAAAAAGAACCCACTGGTTTTTTAGTAAGAAACAACTTTCATTCTCAGAATGGTAGATGTGGACATGATTTTAGGTAATTTAACCAGAAGTTATCTAATGGAAGTATTAGGTCAATCTTCCTTTACTATAGTAAAATAAAAAGCTAGAGTTGTTGCTTGACATGATACTTTTAAAATAATAATTTTAAATTCCCAAGAGAGACTTATTTCTTTAGAAGTTTTGTAATGAAATCTGAGACAGATGTTTTCATAATTTTTCTCTGCTGTTTCTTTGCTCCCACCTCATGTTCAAAATATGTGTAAAAAAAAAAAAGTGCTAAACATGGTGAAAATAAAAATTGCTAGTATCTTCACAATATTTAAATTGTTCAGAAAACATAAGGATGGTGCGCCTACCTGGTTTCAGGAGCAGTTATCTCATATGATGTGAAGCTTTTTTTTAAAACAATATGCAAATCTGTAAATGAACTGAAACTTCTTTTTAAAACACAATGCGTATCTGTAAATGAACTATCTTACAATAATTTAATGTAGAAATACTGTTCTGAGATTCATCTTTCATTAATCATTCAAATTCATCATCTTAATCATTCTCTCATGGGTTCAGTTAGCATCATAAAAAGAATGAAAGAATGAAATAACTATTTGCAAATTTAATCACAAATTGAGTGTTAAAATTTAGACTTAAATTTAAAATAGAACAAGAAATCTTTTTTCTGCTCTTTACATTTTTTTTTTCCCAGAAATACTTTTCCTTGACTAGATTTCCCTGCTTCCTTCAGAAACTGATCATCTAACCAAGGGTGTGGGCACTTTTAAAGCAGTTTATTAAACATTGCTTGACAAGTTACTGTCCATGGCTCCAGCAATTATAACTGGTGTATGTGTGCTTTCAATTTATCATCTTGTGATTCATAGCATTTTAGTTTAAACCATGAAATCTGATTATCAAGAAGGTGGCTTAAGCTAGCACATTTCAGTTTTCAGTTAGTGAAAACTAAAAACAAGCATAAAACCAGCCACTGTGGCTCAGCTTGCAAGGGAGGAGGTGGATGGAGTTTTGTCAGTTGCCTACTGCGTCTGCATGTGCTATTGGTACACACCTTTTGAAGATACAGCCTGGGGTAGATGGATCAGCTGCATTTGGGGGTTTATGATTCAGCCTTCATTGCTGCTACATTTGTGCAGCCCCTGTGACTAGTGGATTTTGGTACCCATCAGCTTGTGATGGAGAATACCATTCAGAAGATACCTTTGTCATCATCTTTGCTTACCCGTAACATTTGTTGCTACAAAACTTACAGTCCACAAGCTAACCAGAATGGAAATTTTGTAGAATAGTACAGCATCTGTTTGCATGGTTTTCGTGGTTGCTTGATGCTTCAGGAATGCCTAGCAGTTCCTTTAATAATACTTGTTTTGAGGAGATGGAATACATTTGTGTTGGTTTCATTTCCTTTTAAATTCCTTTATCGTCTTAATCAGAATTGTATTTTATAACAGAATAGATCTAGATATCTTTCCTCCAACCTCAACCTAGCTTAATTTTCACTCTAAAGAAGAAGCTGTTAGAAAAATAATTTTTTAAAGTAGCTATAAATAGACATAGCATTCAGTCTAATTAGCAAGCATACAGCAGCAAAATGAGGCTGTGCTGGCCTCAAGTTTGTGAAAATCGGAAGATGTATATTTAAATTGACTCTATCGGGTGAACTGAAGCTTACTCTCTTTTATGACTAAATAATAAGAAAACATACAACTAGCTGAGCTAGCCGAACAGAATAATAAATCTTTCCCTGTTACATGCTCACAGCCATTACATATCCTATAGTTTCTTGGGTGGAGCAGAAATTGAAGATGCACAGTAGCTGTGGCAGACGTCAAAGGGTTAAAAATGTGGAAATACCCTCTCACAGAAGAATTCTGTGAGATCAAGGCTTGTGGTTGGATCCAGACTAGAAGAAATAAAACAACTGAAGCTAGAAGGTGAAATGTGTTTTCAGTTACATATAAGCTGTATCTGTTGTGCTCAGTAGTGGCATCTTGCACAGCAGAATGCTCTTTTTGCTTTCAATAGCCTATGAACTAGTATATAAAATCTCACTTTAAATTTCTGAGCCTTTGCTGTTGTAGGTATGTATTATTATGCATAGGTATATATAAAAGCCCCACCTATTTAATATATTGAATGTGATGCACTCGGAGAGCCACACTGATCACTTAAAGGCCCAGTATCTCTGTGGCACAAAGCAGACTCAAAGTAGTCTTTGCCAATCTTCCTTGATGTTATGTGGATGAGAAACATGGCATAGAGGTAAGCATATACTTCTGGGAGGTACTGGATTACCTAGCTGACTAGCTGGTTGGAGGTTGAATGTGGACAAAGGTTTGATCTGTCTGGTTTACAATTGGGAAGGTGTCATTTTTAGCCATACCAGTTTCCAAAGAACCTGTTCATTATACAAGCAGGAGCAGAAGGAAGACACTTCTAAATATAGCTGTTATTTAAAATGTGGGTCTTTTCCAGAGTGCAATGGTGTGTTTGAACTGCTGAAGAGATTTGGTTAACTGACGAGTGCAGGGGATGTAAAGCAATATTTTCAGTCACTAAAACATGAATATAGATCTGAATGAGGAAATATTGCAGGGTAAACTAATATATAGCAAATTCAGTTCTTCCATTAACATCCCACAGAAGCAAAGTTTACCCACAGACATTAGAATTGCTGGTTCTCAGGAAAAAAAAAACACCAGGAAAAGAAATTATTTCATCTATTTCTCAGAAATTGTGATGTGAAAATAATAGGCATGATGTTGGATTCTGTAAAGAAAAGGAGTCTTCACCGTGTATTTGAAATAAGGCTCTCATTAAAACAAAACAAAACCAAAACCACCTCAAACTTAGGGCAAATTATATTTCTGTAATAAAAAAAAAGTAATAAAAAAATGAAATACTCCACTGTGAGGTTTTATGGGTTTTGCTTAAAATTAAATATATACATACTCCAAAATACATAATCACACCATTGTGCATCAGATAAAAGGATAACAAATACTGATATTGAGAGTCAGCTGAACTGGTGAGTAGGTTAGCAGTCATCTTAATGTCCCACTTTTACTGATTAATGGAGCCAAAGAATAATACAACAAAAATGTAAGAAATAATCGTGTAAAGAATTAGATTAATTTTATGTTGAAATAGTCAAAAAGCACACAGAAGTGGCAATTACTTTGGATATAGCGTCTTCAAAGTCTCTGAACTTTCTTTGTAATTTTTTTTGCATATGTTTAAGTTTGTAATATTGTACTATGGGATCACAATAGTATAATTGACAGAAATCCTCATTTACACAATTAATCAGAAATCTTCTCATAGTAAAATTTTTTTTTAATGATTCCCTGCCAACTATTTTCTGGCATGCTGTGCTTAATACTGTGTATGTTTTTCTTCAGTCAAAATATAAATAGCCACTAGCATTCCTTCCCAGGTGTACTAGTGGGGGGAATTGCAGTTGCTTTGAATTGCTAAGGCTGTATGTTTATTTTGGTCTAGTTAAATCTCATCACCATTCACATAGCTACTCTTAGGTAGAGAAAGCTGTTGTTAACCTTTATGGAAATACTGTGAATGTAACTTCTTTCATGAATTTAGAGACAGTACCCTGCAAACCTGTTCCTACTGCTCTCAAAGGTGGAAGTGTTGATAATTTCAGCAGGAAAGGAAAACCAGGCGGTGTTTGTTGGTCTGCATGGGACTGGATATTAGAGTTTGAATTTGCTCCCTTGCTCCTGAGGCCTGCAGAGGCTTGCTAAATTTGGGAGGAGTGGGTGGATTAGATTTTTAAGTTGGCAAAGGAGATGGCAACAATCATATTCAGTATGCCAACATTTGAGCTCTCTTCATTTCCTAAGGAGCATTTTTTTGCCTTTGTTTCCCTTGCCTTCAGCTTAAAGTAAATGTCAAATATTTTGAGATCTCGATGTTCATGCTGTCGTAGAGTTATATGGGTGTGCCCAAAGCCTCTGAAAGATGCCTGCTTTTGACAGCATGCTTTTTTTTCTTTGATCCAAAAAGATTAAAGTTTCTTCTGTCACCTCACCTTGACCTGCTCCTTATGTTTCTGCACTGTAAGCTTGCACGTCTTCTGCCTGAGGTGAGATTAATTACAAGAAACTGAAAAAACCCCAAGGCTTTTGAAATTCAAGCACCATCCCCTTCCTAGTTAAGTGACTGCAGTGTTAACTGTTCATCCCAGAACAGTACTGTAACCCGTCTGGCATAGTATTGGACTCTCTCAATTGTTAATCAGCTGGAACATCTTAAATTTATGAGATTACAGGCATTTTTAAGGCCCCATCTGTTTTTAGTGGTCCATCTCAGCGTGACTCCACCACGAATTTGGTACAGATCTCAAACCCAGCCTACTTTTCCTATTCGTCTTCCTCCAGCTTTGCATCCTGAGGTGTGATTTCTGAGAATAGTAATGCAAGATATTTACAGAAAAGAAAATCAGGCTGAAGGAGGAGGAGACTGGGAAAGGAAGGAGACATTTGGAGTTCAGTCTGAGCAGTAGTACTAGCCTGCGTCTACCTTGTGCAGCTGGGAAACAACATTCTTATTTGCACAGGGAATAGATGTGCAATGCAGTTGTCACAAACAAGGTGCAGTAAAACTTACAAATATTTTTCTGTTGTATCATAATAGCACTTTTTCAGATGCTAATGACTTCAGTTCATACCAGTTTCCTGAACTTGGCAAAGTACTGCATATAAACTTTGCCCAGAGGGCCACTTTTATGCTTTAGGAGAATAAATTTAGCGTTTAAAAGTTTGACTGCATGTTGTTGGGCAAACAAAAACATAATTTCAGAAGGAAATGTCTGGAATGGTATGGTATGAAGGAGGTGGGTTCACAGGGTTTTGCATTTTCCAGAGCAACTGACATTTGGTTTAAGGCTGAGCATTCAGCTAAAAACAAAAGGTTTGGAAGGAGGAGTGAGAGCAGGAAATGAGGGAGGGAATTCTGTACATGTTAAATTTGGCATTGGAGGGAGAGTTTAACATGGAGAGGGGGTTGTCATTTTAAACATGTCTGCAGTGTTATGCTGCTGGGAGGAGTTTGTTTCTGTCCTGTCTGAAGGCCAAGTGTGAACTTCTAAAGAGACTGTCTAGTGCAGTGTATCTGTTCAAGAATGTATACAAGTTTGCTGCTTAAATACAATTTGGATGCATATCCCTTCAAACTATTTATAATGTTGCATCTTTCCGCTTCTGGGGTAGCGAGTTCTGGACCTGTTCTGCTTCTGTACCTGAATCTTGTGTTGGGAAAAAATGCATCTTAAGAAAGTGCTGCAGTCCTGTTCTGTGAAACGCTGAAGTTGGGCTGTAGTGTTTTGCTTGTCAGATTAAGTGTTTCTTTCTTACTGAATTGAATTGTGTTTCTTCCTTGTGTCTTCACAAAAATGAAGTGTATAGTCCCTGATATCTTTGGACTTGCAGATTCAGACCTTTTCTGTGGACCATGTGAATTCTTCTGTTTTACCTATGCAGTAGTATTGATAATGCTTTCTGTATTTATTCACAATTCTTGGTTTTTGAAGGTCTTGGTACCCCTGGTTCTGCTACAACAATTTCTGATGGAGTTAACCAGACGGGGCCAGGAACCACTGAGTGCACTTGTGAACTTCGGGGTGACATATCTAGAAGACTATTCTGCAGACTATATCATTCAACAAGGAGGATGGGTAAGAAAACAATGTTTAATTTTCATACTTTGTTCAAAGCTTATTTCTAAGTGTGATACTAGTCTTAAAAGAAGTGAAAGATAAGAGGGGTTGCTAGAAGTAAGTGGATGAGAGAAGGAATGCCCCAGAGAAAAAAAAAAAAAAGCATGAGGTCAGGACCATATAGTTGGAAAAGGATCTTGGGCAGTCATCTATTTCACCTCTCTGCCCCAAGGCAGAACTGACTTCTACCCGTTCATTTCTGATGTTGACATTAAAGACCTATCTGATTGGGCTCCACAGTTTCCCCAGGCAGTCTGTTCCAGTTTTCTGCATGTCTGGTTTGTTGGGTTGCCACTGAAATTGAAGAGGTCCTCAGATGTCAAGTAACAGCTAGTTTTCATGCAGTGTGTGTTAAGATGCTAATTTGTTGCTATATAGTGAGCTTTGTTTGTATGTTCTTTCCTGTTAATATACATAACAGAACTGCATTTAGAAGCAAACACCCGCAACAAGAGGTACTGTGCTTGAGCGGCTCATCTTTTTAATATTACCTTCTTACTCTGGTGACTGCAGGAAATGGTGTAAGGTGTTTTTTCCTCTTAAATTTCAGAGGGTTTTTTAGCAGATAAATAATTGGGGAGGACTTCCTACCGACATTTTTGTATGTACTAATTTATTTTTATAATAAGTGATAGAATAGCTAATGCGTATTGGACTTTATAGCTATATAGGAACATGAATAGAATGAGCAATCAAGATTTCTTTTTGCTGCGTTTCCTTGTGGAAATCTTCAGTTCATGGTAACCAGTGTTCCTGAGTCATGGCATGCTGAGAAAGTTTCATTTAAAAATGCATCACAGAGGCAGCTCACAGCTGATAAGCTGAGTCTTTAAGGCTGATCCTTAGATTACTGGGTTTGGGAAGGATGCCAGATTTGAATGGAATTAACCTGGGATTAGTGAAATGGCTCCAGCAACTTTATTTATTCTAAAAAGAAAAGCTGTTCAGGAAAACCCAGTGATTAAAAAGTGGTAGTAGGAAAAATCTCATTCAGATAGGTTATCATATTTCAGGACTTTACCTGAGGTTTTTTTAAGAGTAGTTTGTTCCAGAATTTCTGCATGTCTACACCTTCCTATATCCTTTCCCTTCCCGGCAATCGTGGATAATAGTTTTCAAAGCCTTCGGGAGGGATTGTTTGTCTTTAATGGACAGAAACACTAACAGTATGCAGCCAAATGACCTTAGGTCATTTGATAAAGGTACTCAAATTTCAAAGTATTTTCATCACAGGGAAGGTGCTTACTTGCAGCTTTAAGACAGATGGATGATAGTGCTATTTTGCTTTGCTGATTTTTTTTTTAACCTCAGAAAAGGCTGTGGTCTGTTCTCCAGCCCCTATTTGAGGCCTGCTGTAAACATACTTAATACAGTGCAAAGCTTCTGAAAACAAGCAGCTTTCCAGCATGGCCTCCAAGGGAGGGGGCTGTGCTTTGTGTTTGTGTGACTGTGCATGTATGTACAGATCTGGATAGTCAGTGTTTAATGGGCTACGAGCTTGTCTGTATACATCCAGTCAGGCATAAAATCAGACTGACATAAGCGGTACAGCAAACAAGCCAGAGCTATTTTTGAAACAGCAGAAGAAGCGAGGAAAGAGACAAGGTGATGAAAATCTTTTCCAGCCAAATTAATGTAGCTGCACTAACCCTTTGTGAGTTGCTCTGGGGATGGGCTTGGGGACCCAGTGGGCTTGTGGCTTTATGTGGAGGAAGGGAATATATGGTTGTATTGTATTTTTTTTTTCTGTAAGGAAAATGTTCGTTTTTACTGAGTGGCGTGCTTCTTGGTTTGTTGCAAGTCTGTGGGGTGGTGTTCTGGGGATGGCAGTGCTGGGACCGGGGTAAAGGTGGGAGAGTTTGTGTTTCTGAGAAGGGCGGGGGACGAGCCACCTGGTAGGCTGTTAGCCATCACAAAAGTGTTTTGCATTTTTTAAGATAAGCATCTCCCACAGGGGCTCTGTGTGCTGGATCAAGTTGTCAGTAATACTTCGCTAGAGCCATAAGTGCAATGTGTAAACCTGGAAGTCTCCAGTGAATTATGTTGCTGTGCCAGGAAGAGGTTCAATTTTTGTGTTACTCAGGAGTGGTGTGAAGGTAGGTCTTCCCTACAGCTGCTAAGCGCTTACTTAAAACTGAGAAGATACCAGAACAGCCTGTCTGTTTTTTCGTGGATTAGGGACAGAGGAGAACTTCACAGGAGTCAGCTCTTCAGAGGCAGACCTGAAAAATTCTGTAGTGTCTCTGGTGCTGTCCCGTCCCTTGGCACCACATAATTTGGGATCTTCCTCAGTTTTTGGATTGAAGTCACCCTTTGCCAGGAGGGAAGTAGCCAGTCGAAGGTAAGGGGTCAGCTGAGCCCTTCCTATGCCCCACTGTGGATCTGTGGAGTCAGAATTTTACAGGGTTCTGTCATCCAGTGGGACCACTTGCTGTGTCATGCTGTGCAGCCATGATGCGGCAGGAAGAGCTCCCGAGGTTCTGCATGTTTGCAAGACTTCAAGTTGTTTTGTGCGCTCGGGAGGCTTGTAGGTCCAGGAAAGCATCTGATTGAGGATGGTGGACAACAGTTAACTAGAAGCAAAATTGTAAGCTCAAGGGGATAAAGGTTGATAAATTGGATAGCTATGCAGTAGATTTCAAGAAATAGGCGTGGCTTGTGAGGAATGGGAAATTTGGGATACTAGAGGTAGAGCCTCTGAGATGAAAAGTCACTTTTTTATTTTTGATCCCAGTCCTGCAGAGATACGGTGATGAGATGACGCGTTGAAACAATCAATGTTCCCTTCCCATTCTCCCTTAAGGCACTAAAATTGTAATTCAGCTAACTTTTCATGGTAGGGTGGGACTGGGATGTAATGGTTGGTTGGTTGGTTGGTGAGAGAATGGCTGGCATATTTTTATGTTCAAGTGCATACAATATTTTGATGCTATGATTCTGGCTGTGGTGTATGCTGTTCCCCTTCCCCTTGGTGTGTTTTACTGCTTTAGGGTGGAAGTCTTCCAAGTAGGAATGTCTGCAGTGCACTGCATATTTTATTTGGATGCAGCTGGCAACATAAACTTGAATGAAGAGATGAAGTGATTACTCCATCTAGTTTACAATCTCTTAGATCTGCAGGTAGATGCAAGCTGAGTTCGGAGGACTGTAGGAAAGCAAGGAAATCTTGCTTTCTTCTGGACAGCCTCCCTTTTTCACTAATTGCAGTGATAGGTTTGGCTGTAGCTCTTACATTTACCCTGCTTGACTTTTAAGTTTTAGTATGATCTCTCTTTTGGAGCAAAAAGCATGTTTGGCATTCCAGGTTCTCTAAATAGGCACATGTGGGAACACACATTTCTTCCTCCTGACTCTCTTTTTTGAACCAAAATGGTCGTACTAAGATCTTGTTCCCTTATCATCTTCAGCCATTGCAAACCAATTCGCAGCCTGATTTAGCAGTAGCTTCGTTCTTCTCTTTCCCGAAAGCAATGTTAGGGCTCAACAAACAGACATGCAGTATACTTGCTCTCCCCTCCCTTCTCCTCCTCTCCCCTCCCTTCTCCTCCTCATACCTCCCCTCCCTTTTTGCTCTGACTTCTCCAGGGCTGAATGCTGCTGCATCAGAAGCAATTCTTGGTCTCCTGGAAAGGTGCACAGTAAGGCCAGTCAGTTGGTAAGGATTTTTTTCCTCTTCCTTTCCAACCCCTCTTCCCAAATAATTTATTTCTTCTCAAGCTCTGCAGATCCTGTTTTCCATGGTTAGATTTCATCTATGTTGAAATAGTCTGGGAATGTCTATAAGGAGGAAAAAGTGTAAGATTACTTGGAAGCTAGCTGCTTTTATTTTTTCTCTCAGATTCACATTCATGTTACACGCCCATCTGCTTTTCACTTGTTTGAAAGAGGTGTAATTAAGTGCATGCGATTGATGTTTATCTGTATTCAGTTAATAACCTTTCTTCTCTCAGTAAGAGGCTGGTATTTGTATTTGTGACGGGTAGATGAAATTGTCTCTGCCTTCCCAGCGTTCTTGTCTCATGATGTTCAGATCTGGATTTGAATTTAACTAGTTATTTGCCTGTGTTGAAGAGAGTAAAAGTAAATTTGCTTGAAATATGCATAGTGTTTACAGTTTCGTATCTCAGCCTTAGAAGAGCTGGTTTCTGTTTCCAGTGTTTTGTCTTGGGCTTTTCTGCTGGTTTTGACATTTTCTTTGCTGCTGGTAATTGAATAATCTACGTACTACAGTCGGTTAACAATCTGGAGGAGAAAAAGAGTAAAGAGACACTTGTCATCCTAGGGAAGCAAGGCAGTCAGTTTGTGCTACTGGAGATTAAAATCTCCTTCTGCAGCAGTCCAGGTGTCTGCCTTGACAGTGACAATGCAGAAAGAGAGAGACGTGCTCCACTGGAGGAGAGAGAACTAAGTTTACTATGGTAGAGATGCGAGAAAGGGCAGTCTAATCGGGGGAGACCTAGAAAGGAGTTTTCCTTTCAAAATAATTGTACTTTATGCCTGTACCATGGAACATTGCAGTGAAATGTCCACGTTTATTTGTACATAAGTTCTTTGGTACAGTAATAGATTTTTCATTTTTTAGGCATTGTGGCTGAAGGAGAAGGAACTTAAATCATCAAGGAACAACTAGATCTCCTTTCTTTTTTCCCTTCCAACATCTTCAAATCGGTCTGTCTGAAGAAGTGGTCTCTAAATAACTGAATTTACTTCAATTTAAACCAGTAAGACTGAAACTTTAGAGGATGTTGCTTTGGTGCTGGCTCTCTGCAGGTAGTAGAGGTTATGCTGGAGGTCAGGGGAAGGAATAAGATCATTTCTGCAGGCTGTACTAGCCAAAGCATTCTTTGAAGATGAGAGCAGTGGCTGCAGTATCAGTATGCTTTTATTTGATTCACACAACATTTTTTTTCCTTTTTTTTCCCTGTAATAAAAAGTACTGTTCTATTTGTGGACTGTGCTCTTGTTTTTCTTGCCTCCACCCATCTTGACAGGTTCATAAAGATGAATACTACAGTAAATGCCTGAGGGCTTTTTGTTACTTTTTTTTTTTTTAATGTATTGTTCTAGATCTGGGTGTTTTCAGCTGCCCCTTTTATAATCCATTTCTCTGAAGGATTAGCAGGGTAACGCTATCAGGTCTGACTTCAGCAAGGGTCTGAAGAGGCACGGCATAGTGGGGCTGCGGACAGAGACGCAGAGCAGCCTGGTCGGTGTGGGTGGGAGTGAAGCTGTCCAGACCGCAGCAGCCGTCTGTGGGCACAGCCTTTGCCTGCTCAGCCCTCGACACAGGCGGCACTTCGCCAGCACACTGCTGCTCCTCTATTGCAGCTAGAAATCATACGACAAGCACGTTCCTAGCTCTGGGGAAATTTGTTAGTGTGAGAAGTTTGCTTATTTCTCCAGAGGGAGATTTCTTGGGATCCCTGGACACAGACCAGTTCCTGATTCCTCGCCTTTTGTTTTTCAGACACTAGATTTTAAGCACAAATGCATTTGATGGGTTCCTAGTGCTCCTGTTGTCGCTGTGACACTGTCAGTGCGAGGAAAGTAATGACTGAACCTCATTTCTCTCTGTGATAGGTTATGTTACAAGGTAGTCGGTTCTCTCACCCAAGAAACTTCCTAGCTGTGTTGAGCGTTTTGAATTTTTTATCATGGTAAAGATTGCTCTCCTGGGACGTTTGCGTTCTGCCAGCATTTCCTCCTGCACTTCAAAGTGCTCTTTTTCTTGGGGATTTTATGTGGGTCTGTTTGGTTTCGGGGTGGGGGGGGAAGTTCAGGGAACGTAGATATTTTTTCCCACAAAGTGGCACTCCCCTCCGGCCTGGATACAGAATTTTTGCCTGCGCTGGACAAAATCAAGATCTGGGATGTACAGGTGGCTTGCCGGGCTGTGTAGTTTTTCAGGGGGCTTTTTTGTGTCTTCAGAGATGAGTTTTGTATGAGTTGCCTACCCACATCATTCCTTGTGAGAACACAGTTAACTGTTACCTGCCTGTTTATACTACTTTAAGAACTGAACCAGAGAGACCAGTTGAGCTTTTAAGAACACTTAAAACCAAACCCTAGAAGAATACACACAGCTTCCACAGCAGTTAGACGCAGTTGTTTTGCATGTGTCTGGTCTTCTGAGCTTACAGGGCAGAGCTTTCAGTCTTCTCTAAGGTGCAGTAAATGCTCTGTTGGACACCTTAATGGGGATCTCTTTCCGTTCATTATCTAATGACATGTCTGTTATAGGTGCAGTGTGTACTACTACTCCTGTTTTTGTAGGAAAAAAAGTTGCTTTTATCTTTGAGACATTCAGAATTTTGATTTGAATATCTGTTTCCACCAGAAGTAGCTTTACAGAAATCAGGCTAAAATTATTATTCTGGTAAATAAGGATTATTTTTTTCCCTGACGTGTAGTTAAAGTTTTTGCAGTTTAGCAAAAATAACCACTATAGTTAGTAAGTCAGCTTGTTTGTATATACTTAATAACAGACTTACTAGAAAACTATGAAAAATAGTATAGTCATCCTAAGAGTCAGTTTCCAAGTCTTGAATTTTTTCTTTTTGTTATGTTTGCTGTCTTTAAATCATAATTGAAACCTGACAGGTGTTTTTAAGTAGCAATTTCATACTATATGTTAAAGATTGGTAGTGTTCTGAATCCACTGCTGAGAGTGATTTTCAGGAAAGTTGAGATTACTGACACTGGCAGGACTACAGCAGAATCCAAACCGATGGGTTCTGCTTATTGGAGGAGCTTTCAGGTATTTTCTTCATTATTTTGTTACCAGTTACAGTTGTCTAGTGTAGCTCACCCTGTAGCATAACAGCTATAACTTATCCTGAGGGCTAGTCTAGCACATTTGTTAAAAGTGCTTTCTGTCACTTGTAGAAGTCTTGTGGAGAATTTCTACAAGGGAAACCCTGTAGGCTGAGGATAGTGATTGACTTCTGTAGCTCCTTTTTTAGGTCTGCAAATGCCACCTTGACAGAATTAAGCTGATCTCTTTAAGACTGCCTCACATGCTGTGGACCATCCTTGTTGTGTTCTAGCCAAGAAGGGAACTATCCGGTTCTCCTCCTCCTCATCATAACTTGTGCCAACTCTTCCCTCAAGTGGCAGTGGCTGGGATCAGGAGTGGCAGGGTGCTGTGGTGAGGGATTTACTCTTGCTTCTCTAGACATACCTGACGTGGTTCTGTAAGTATGCTAGATGAGGAAAAGCACTCCAAGTTTCAAGTCTCCCATCCCAAATTTGAAAAAAAGAGAAACTGATTTTTCTGGACCGGAGCAGTAGACTATCTGTTTACAATAAACTAAGCAGATAAATGCTTACATACATTCCTTATTTACAGTTAAATCTAAAGTGTAGGGCTTATATAAGGCCTCAGGTCATTAAAAATCCTTCCACATGTTCCATCCTGTCCTGAATTAATCTGTCTGTAGGAGCTTTGTTTCTGGGTCACTAGATGAATCAAGAGAATTGTCCTAAATGTCATTCAGTTTTTATTGCAGCTGCCTTAAAAGAAAAGAAAAAAAAAACCCAAAACACACAAAAAAACCCAACAAAAAACTTCAAACCTCAACTGAAATCCTAGCTTTATCCTCTTGACTTTCTGAATTAACTCTTAATTCAGCTCAAGAAATATTAATTATGTATCCTAAATAATGCCTATTACTGTCTGGCTTTTCAATTAAAACTTCATAAGCTTTTAATGAAAAAGTAGTGAAACTACCCATTGATACTCAGTATGTTAGCTTTCCCACAGGTTTCCCAGCCTTGGGTGATCTGGTCTCTTCAAGCTTGGAGAATTTTGTCCCCGAGGCACTGACACGGAAGTTAAATTGTCTGTAAAGACAGAAAGGAATCAGCCAGGCTTTATAAGGCTCTGATTTATAGGGAGCCAGTGACTGATAACTCTTTGGAGGTCAGTGCAGTCTGTACAGTGTGAGAAAAGGAACAATAAAGTGCTTGAGCCTCTTAGGCCCTCCCTTCTGCTGAAGGCAGGATGGGTGTGTAGTGTTGGTACACATACGTATTAATGAAGTATTTGAAATGTTAAGGATTGCCCATGTTCCCTGTATTGCCATCCCATCATTTCCTTACCCTTTCCAAAGCAGTTTGTCCTGCACGTATACCTCAGCGTATGCCCAGATCTTACCTGTATTTTGTGAGACACGTAACTCCAGTCAAGGTGCTCAGCAAAGCACAGGGCCTTTTAGAAATGCCCTGATATGTGGGAACAACTAGAATAGCTAATGCCTGATCCTCGTATGTCAATGTTGCCTCCCCATCTGTTTGTTAACCTGCTGAGGATCTAGCATTACATCATACTGAGCGAAGATATTTTGCTGGGCCTGGGAACCTCATGGTCCACATAGCAGCTGTGGTGGTACTTTGTCTATATTTTCATTTCATGTTCGTTTTTATCATGGTCAAATCATTTGTGGGTTCCCTGTAAAGAACAACTTTGATTTTCCTTACGAGAGGAAAGGGCAAAGTTAAGAATGGTGGATCAGGAACAGAGCAGAAGCAAAGGCTGGAGTAGTATGTACTGAGGAGTATCAGGATGGCTTAAATTTCACTGGCATCTCTGTACCCGATTGTCCCCATTGACTATAGGTGGCTCCCTCCTCCCTACTGTGGGCTGCTGAGTCACTGCGCAAAGACGCTTGGCTTTCGCCACTGTACAGTATATGACTTCAGGGGAATGTAGGCAGTCTGAATATGGCCGTAGTTGGTGCTTTTTTTAGTTCAGTACTGAAAAGTTTGCTACAATCGCCAGAGCTCACAAGCCTGTAGAAGCATAGTGTGGTTTTGGAATAATTTTTTTATATGCTTCGTGTTGAACCAGCAGCATGGGTGCAAAGAGCTGTTATCAGTTGTGTGTGTCCCTGTTCTTTTTGCTAGCGTCTCTTTGTTGTCAAGTGCTGCGGATGGGAAATAAATTCATTCTGATTTGTGGTAGAGCTGAGCAGAGAGGAGGGTAGCATAGAGGTTCATGAGATTGCACGTTTTCCCCCTAGTTATTTCATTGTGTGATTGCTGCTGTTCTGAGTCTGTATCGCCTATGGAAATAAAAAATTTGCTATGATCACAGGTGTCTGTTCGTAGCTTATATTGGAGTGAGAATATTTCCTACTGAACCAACATCCAGAGAAAATCCTGATGATCAAAGGAGCGAATGTACAATCTGAGAGTGTCTGGGTAGCAGGCTGCTTCTGCATCCTCAGCACAGGGCGGTGGAAGCTAACCGCAGTGACTGGCTCCCTGCTCTGCTGCTCTCCAGTGTCTGCTGGAAGAGGACAGGTCGGTGCTGCATGTGAAGTCCTGTCCTCACGTGCTGTGCAGCAGCCCTGGCCCACACTGCTCAGTATTTGCTGTCTTTGGATCTGGTCACCTCTGCCTTTACTTAAGCTTCTTGGCTCTTCTTTTCCATTGCCCTTAATTTGCCATGCTGGTTGCTTCCTCCTAGGTTGTAGAGTTCCATTTTGTTTTAATGGCCTGAGCTGCATTTGAAAAAAATTTTGTTCTTCTAGTGAAACGTGACTTTCAAGCGGGCAGTGGAGTCTTGAATTGTCAGTCATTGCTCGCAGAGCAGAACTTGCTTTGGATTTGTTGGCATCTGTGTGATGCCTGAACATTTTCACAAATCTAATGTTTATTAATTTTTATTTCCTTCTGAATCAAGACTTCGTGGAGATTCATAGGTGCTTAGTGAATGGCTTGGATCACTTTTAACCTACCCCTGAGGAATTCTGTGTACCGTTTCTGAACGTTACTGAGCCACATGATGCTTCCCACATCCAAGCAATCTAAAGGCATTTATGAAGAAAAGTTCCTTTCGAAATGTTCTGTGAGATTCCTTTATTCGTGCACAAATACCTTCCTAAACTCCATGGGCTGAGGAGATTTAGATCCCACCCCTGCTAAAACACATTACGAAATCTTGACGTTCCCAGTGCTGTCCTGTACTACGGCCTCCAGTGTTGTCCAGAAGTCTCCAGGAACGGGTCCATCAAGTTTTGCAAAATGGCAAGGAGTTTGGGTGGGGCAGTGGGTAGAGAAACCTCACTTGCATACTCGACTCAGGCTCCACTGACCCCCTTTTCACAAAGTTTATTGGTACGGTAATAATTTCCATCGTGAAAGATCAAAGTGTTCGTGCCTTAAGTTGCAGAGCTCTTGTCGAGTGCCAGTTAGTGCTTTCCCAGGGGTCTGCTCCTGCTTCATTTGCTCTCACTGCAGCTACTGCCAACGACCAGCAGTGTTTGTGCTCTCTCCTCTGCCTGCCAAGTTGCTTTCTGGGTTTTTGTGGGTGGTTTTTTTGGTGTGTGTGTGGCGATCCTTCCCCCTTCTAGCGAAGCGAGGAGTTGCAGTGTGTCTGATGTCTCTGTGGGGAGTACACGCGAGTCTGTGGAGGGTCCAGGGCCTCTTGTGCTTCCCTGACAGAAAAGCGCCTTGCTGCTGGCCCAGGCGGTATGAGCTCTGCGAGTATGCCTACTCCAAGTCAGAAACCATTGACTTATAGGCCCTGAACTCCTTGCGTATTAGGGACTAAGTGAGAATTGGGAGTTACCAAAGCTGAAACGCATTTTCCTTCTCTCTAAGCGGGGCACTGGTATCAATTCGGCTCTTTCGGCATCAGTGTGAGCAGGTGCAGCTGCTGGCCCTGTGGCACCCGTGGTCACGCTCGTACACTGGGGCCTCTCAGTGGGCCAGACTGGAGAGTGATCAGGGTTAAAAAAACCTCAGCAAAATAATGTGTTTGTTTTTAACTTGGACACAGGCCACTGTGTGGATCCATAAAAAGTTACGGAACAACTGAGGAGGTGTCTTGGAATGGGACACCATCGGTAGGACACCGGAGCAGAACCAACCCCCAAATTCACAGGTGTCGGGAAGGGTTTAAAAAAGAGGGGGACAACTGCTTGGAGTGCTTTAGGAGAACTGTTGTGTGTGGAAGGGAGCAGGGAGAAAGAGAACAAATGGAATTTAAAATTTTTTGCTTCACATTATGATGGGACTGTACAGGAAAGCTTGATAAGTGAACGAGGAACTTGTATGGAAGGGGCTCGCAGCATTGTAGTACTTTATAAAATGTTCAAATAATTTTTGTTAAGAGCAAGAAGGTAATTGAATGTTTGTTAATGGTTTCCCAGGCTTCTGTTACATGGCATAGCAACAGTGGCTCCGTTCTCAGGACGTGCCACCTGGGTTCTGTAATCTCTTCTAAAATGTAGGTCAGGCAACTGCTGCTCCTGCAGAGGCCCTCTCATCTTTCTTCCAGCCCCACTAAGTTTCCAGGTGTCCTGTTCCTTCCCCTACAGGGGAGGTAATGCTGAAGCCATCGCTCACGTGTTGTGTCCTCCTTTTCGTTCGCAGGGGACAGTCTTTACTTTGGAATCTGAAGAGGAAGAGTACCCTGGGCTCATCGCAGAGGACAGTAATGACATCTACATCCTGACCAGTGACAACTCGGGACAGGTGAGCCCCCCGGAGTCCCCCACAGTGACCACGTCGTGGCAGTCAGAGAGCCTGCCCGTCTCCCTGTCAGCGAGTCAGAGCTGGCACACGGAGAGCCTGCCAGTCTCCCTGGGACCCGAGTCCTGGCAGCAAGTAGCCATGGATCCTGAAGAAGTCAAAAGCCTGGACAGCAATGGAGGGGGTGAAGAAAGGAGTGAGAACAACTCTTCCAACTCAGATATTGTTCACGTGGAGAAGGAAGAGATACCGGAGGGGATTGAGGAAGCAGTGGTGTCAGCCGTCACTGCAGAGACCGTGCAGGCAGCATTTCCAGAAACCCCTGCTTCTTTACGGGAAGTAAAACCTCAAGCTGAAATTGCTGCTGTTGAAAAAGCACATCCCTCCGCACTTCTGCGTACAAAACAGGAGGAAAAGGGAAAAGTGGCTGAAGAGCTTGTTGAACCTGAAATCCCCGTATTAAGTAAACCTGTCCCAAAGTTAGCCCCATCTGAAGAAAAGGCTGCACCAGAACCTGAGAAAATACTGCTTCCAGGGGAAAAAAAAGTGGGGAAAGAGGGCCATTTGGAAGAAATAGAAGAGAAATCCTCCGCTGCAGAGGAGAAGCCTATCTTATTGCCGGAAGGGAAATCTATATTGCTGTACGGTGGGGCTGCTGCAGTAGCTATATTAGCTGTAGCAGTCGGAGTAGCACTGGCGCTTAGAAAAAAGTAACGGAGCTCTCTTGAGGAGGAGGAGGGGGGAGAGAGAAGAGAGCATGATCCAATTTTTGTAGTTGTGTTACCTAAAGGTTGAGCTACCTGCTGTTTAACTGGACATTTGAGTAACTTAATGGTGATGGGGTGAGGTCGTTCAATAAGCCTCCAGCTATGGACAATCATGTTTTTAGTAGAATTGGGGCGGGGACTGGTTTTTCGTGATTAAAGTACAGGGGTATTTTTAAAAAAAAAATAAAATTCTGCAAATTTAAGAACTTAAGCGCAGGTGCTGAAGAAAGGGGTGCTTGTACTCTAGGAACTGGAACAGAGAATCCCCAGGGGAAGGGGAGAGCCAGCTGCTGCCAACCCCTGGAGTTTTTGGCTTCTCCGATTGACCGCTATTGCAGCTGTGCTGTCTTGTCACTTCCCGTCGCGCCCCCGAGCCCTCCCTAACAAATGTTAGCCAACCTGAGTCCTGTAGCGAGAGGCTGGTCTCCCTTTTGTCTCGGCTTCCTCTCAGGTACAGCACTGCTCCTCATAACCTCGCAGGTTCCTCCTAAGCCCCAGTGGGACAGTGCTTATTCTTACCTCTTTGCTCACACCGGTTTTGGCCCCTAACATTTACTGGAGCCCCGTCCTGTAAAGATGCTGCCCCTCTATAGCTGTATTATCTCTGAGCACTCTGGTGTTCCTGGGGGAGAGGTGCAGGATGGGGCTTTGCTTCAGCTGCCCAGGAGGGTGGGAGGGACACTGCTATTCGCTGGTTTGAGAATCCATTTGCTCCACTCCTGCCTGGCCTGCTTTACTGCCACCCTTGAGTTACCAGAGGTGTGAAATCCATGCTGGACACGGTGCTGTTCTGATCAGTACTCTGATACCAGGGTATATTCGGCAAAGATAGGGCAAAACTACATGGAAGTGAGGCCAATGCCTCCTGTGCAATTCAAAGGTTAAACGCTATGCTGTCCTGTATCATGCTGCAGTCTGTATTGTCTTTCCCAGGTTAAGCACAGAGTGTATTTAGTCCTAACTTGGTCTTGGCTGTGACAGAATCCCAGATACATAAAGCAATGGATTCTAGTAACTGAGCAAAACAGCATTAAACATCTCCTCTGTCTGCCTGTTCCTGACCTGACCCGGAGTGTTGTTCAGTGCAGTTTCTTTTGCAACTCTGAATCTGTAACTAGCTAAACTTACGGGTTCACAAATGATCAGAAAGTTACTTTGGCAAAAAGAAATCCCTCTTCCTGCAGTCACATTTCAAATGTGTGTGGAGAGAAACCTTTTAAGTATTGCCACACACATTAGTTACGTTAGATCCAACGGCAAGTGTTCCTCTTTCAGTGTGCATTCCTAGGTCTGTCCTTGTCCATACTGCAGCTCTGTGGGCAAGACCTTAGGCTTTCCAGGCAAAACTACTGACGCACCTCTGAGGGTTTGTGCTGGCACTGTGGCTTAGGCCAGATGGAGACAGGTGAAAGGGAATTCTGGATAATGTAAAAATGGAAGTGCAAGCTTACAGGAAGCTTACCCTTCATAAAGCACAAAGACAAGGTACTTTTTATTTCTAAATAACCTTATCTAGAGTACATCTCCTAATGAGCCTGTTTCTTAAGTGATCTGAGAATGAAGCAATTTTAGCACATTCTGTTTTAGGATATTGCTGCACTTTCCTATCCCACTTGTATTGCAGGATGCTGGGAAGTCAGCAAGAACATGGCAGATTCTGAGGAATTTTTTTTGTTTAAGCTTTTATGAATGGATTTTCTAGAAAACTTGGATTTTGAACTGTGTGTGTAAAGTTGAATATTAAGAGGAAGGATTGTTGCGTTGTACTGCTGTTGTGGACTGAACTCAGGAGCTCTGGCCTTTACTGTTGATCATTGATGGCTCTTTTTCCACGTACAAAAGGTAGCAGGTTGGCCTTAATAGAAAAAAAAACCCTTTACCGTGTTGCAAAATGGAATTGACTTTTTTTGCCATTTCCTGGTGCCCTGCTGGTATTCTCATTGCTGTGCTGTGTGCCCGGAACGGGTCTCTGGGACCTCCTCACGCCATGGACTCGCCGGTGTCTGCCTTCCCGCCACCGCAGTTCCCTCTCCTGGCCCCTCATAGGAGCTTCCGTTGCATGGAGAGGTGTCTTTATGCTCCTTTTGTCATGGACATGCACAAACATTTACAGTTTTGCTTCATTTCACCTGTTGCAACAGTGTTTATCAACAAGTGACACAGTCGGTGAGGGTATCTGGTCGGTCCTGTGTGGCAAGGGCTGCTTTACTGCCCGGTAAGTCGAGGTGGGTCTGCCCCTCTCCTGCTGCTTTGCTGATGGCTTCGGTTTCCCCATCGGGCATGTTCGCTGTGGGAGAAGGGCTGTTCTTAACCCGACACGCATCCTCTCCTTACTGAAGATGACATACCTACATTTGGCACGTACCTCACCCGTAGCCACGCAGCGGGTTACACAGATGTACCGGTGTGCACTCTGAGATGGATTTTTGTGGACACTCTGGATAACTTGTGTACAAATGGGGGGCAGGGGTGGGGCTGGTGTTATTTTAGCTCGTCTCTGTACATGGTTGTTCCAGTAGTAGCGCAGAGATGGGTACAGAACAGACAAGGAGAATAAATCCACGCTGTCTAGGGAAGAAGTCCCTAGCTTGTTGGCACAAGGAGCCCAGTGGGGCCTTAAAGAAGAAGTGTCGTCTTCCACACGCAGCAGTGAGAAAAAGGTGGCGCAATAGTAAGGAAAAGAAAAGATTTTGTTTTGTGAAGCATTTTCATGGTGGGGCAAAAGCCTTGATTATCTGATGTGTTGCTACATTTTAATGGAGCATCAGCTGCACCCTGTGTTTTGGTTGCTCGGTCCTTTCTTTATATTCTCATTTTAGGGTCTTATAGATTTGACAAGTTAGCAAGAATTTGTACCTTCTTCTCCCCACCCCACTGACCACACATTTAGAAAATTTATCGTATGTGTCTCTTTCCTCTGGGAACACTCCTCTAGCTAAAAAGGTTGGTTATGGACTTGAATTCTGCTGAATTTGGAGTCCTGTGGTCAGAGCTGGGACAGGCCCTGTGAAAGTCACCAAAGGGCAGGTAAGCTCAGATGACAGCATTCTTACAGACTTGAGTGCCAGGCTTTTGCTCTATTATAGGTGTGACTTAATTAGAAAATGAAAAGGTTCCCCCATCTTCAAGTATATTAAAGTAATCCTAAACTGCAGGGTCTAATTACCCTGAACTGTGTGATGCAGCCTCTCTTCAGTGGATCTCTTGCAGCTGGCAGATGAAAGGCAGTAGCTATATACTTACAAAAGGGCATATAGAATTACTTTCACTTGTGTTGCTTATCCCCTTCCCAAAAGTGCCTCAATATCTGTCCTCGAGTGGCCTGTACCTTAACTAAATATCTACCTTAGACCCATTCTTTCTTCACTTTATCCTTGTCTGCAGCACACCCTAAAGCTGAGATGCTAAAACAGCAGAGGACTGGATCTACAAAAAAGTGTTAAGTACTTAAGGAGCTGCAGTGGGTAGCATGCTAAATAAGGAGCTGTCAAGGAAAATGCTTTCAAGATAAGGTGCAACTTAACTTAAATTAATTTCCTTTGTGCTTAACTCTAAGCTATGCTCACTTGGGTTTTGTGGCTGGGAGCTGGGCAAGGGCTTTCTTCAGCAAGCGTTCCTGGACCAACAGGCCAGGAGCAAAGACTGAAACCCAGAATCCCTCTGTTGCATAAAAGCCCAAACCACAGATGCAGAGCCGTGACCCTGCCTGCTGCAGCCGTGTGCTGTGCGAGAGCCTGGTGGACTCCTTAAACTTCAGAAGGTCCAGGCTGTGGGGCTGTAGTTGGCACAGCAGTGCCGAGCTGCTCAGCTAGGGCAAAATGGGAATATTACTGGGCACAACCAGAGAGGCACCTTGAAAACTTAAGGTTTTGGTTCTTGTCGGGCTGGGTGGATGCTGAGTAGGCATTCTCAGGGTGATAATTTGGCTGCTGAAAAATACTGAAGGTAACTTAGATCTAAAATACTAGATCTGGCCTAATGAAACAAGCTAGAGCCAAGAAAGCAACACTTCTGCAGCCTTCTGTCCATTCAGATGTGACTCATCAGGCAGCTGCCTGCTCCAGGTACTCACCAGTCCGAACAGAAGCTCCTAGCATAGAGCCAGATGATGCAGTGGAAGCATATTCTCTGTTCAGTATTGCACCTGGTTTTGGACAGCAATTTAACTGCTGGCTGGAGGTAAAGTGCCTGTTGTTGTGGTGTTTGCAGTTGGTTCTTTCTTTCCTAACCTGCCTTCCGGAGAGCAAATTACTCTTGCTGTTTGTGAGGGCTTGATTTTTCATCCTGGCTGGGGGGCTTGTGCTCAGGCATCTGCAGCTCAAGGGGCGGGTGACAGCTATAGTGCTGAGTGCTCTTGCATAGGGCAAATTCTCCTGTTTCCTTCCTTTTCATGTAGTTCTCTGATCACAGCTAGGCTAACACTTTGGACTGTATTTTTAAACTAATCAATGCTTTCTAATGGTCACAAATGAAAAATTTCATTAGTACTAAACAAGCAAGGTCCTGAAGTTTGGTCTTTTTTCATTTTAATGATTGTAGTAGACAAAAATAATCTGAGGTCATAAACCTTCCCTACATTTAATTTCAGCTACAGTGGTATGGCAATACTAGCAAAGCCCTAGTAAGGTAAATCTCGCTATTCTGGCAAAAACAACAGACGTGCTTCTGGCAGCATAGTCTTTCATTCACTGAACCACAGCAAGCTCATGCTACAGAATTTGAGCCTGTAATCACTAGATTCTTTTGCTGTGAAATGGTGGGGAGGGGGTGGAGGGGTGAACACAGGCCCAGCTGCCATGCTTAGGTAGAGCCCAGGTCTTCAGCAGAATGTCTTATTCCAGGCATGAAATGTACTGAATGTCAACTCATCTGTATGTGTCTACTCCAACAGGAGCAGACACATACAATAGTGGCATCTATACCAGTAGGTTACAGAACAGGAGAAAGCATTTCCCAGTGAAACATGGAGAGGTGAGGCACATTATCTCCTGTACCTAGTGAAGGCAGAAGCTGTGCATGACTTTAATTTGGCTTGGTCTGCTTAATTTCAGTACTACGAAGGTTACAAGAACAGTGTTGCTTTGATTCCATGTATGTATCAGTGCAAGCTCTGTATTGCCATAAAAAAAAGGGGGGGGGGGGGATAAGATTTGAGCCACCACTACTTGACTCTGGTAGAGCTAGCTCTCGGGCCTCTACAGCGCAGGGACTGCAGGGCTAGCTCTAGGCAATGGTACTGTTTGTGTCTGCTGAAGTAATGCTCCTGACTAGTGTACTTGGCTGGGGCATGAGAACTGCATCAGCTTGGAAGGGGTCAGCTGTAGTGTTACCAATACATCCAGGGGAACCACAACATATCACTCGGATCCACCTCCTTAAGTTAAATAACTTTATCTTTTTCTTTTTTTTTTTCCCTACTTAGAGGTGACCCTCTCTCGGTCTCTTAGGTAGGCTGACTTGCTTCCTCCAAGCTAGAGGTCTATGGTTATGCTGTAGAAGTGGGGGAGCTACAGTTGGCTTCCAGTGGAAGCTGCTTTTGATCTCCCTGCAGTATCTGCAGGGGCAGGAAGGAACACCATTGATTTGGACAGAACAAGCTGCAGAGGATGCATCTTACTGCTATACCTTTAGGGGGTCTGTCCCCATTTTTAACTCACATTATATGCTTTTATTTGAGTATAAAGCTAAAACCCACTCAGACCAAAAGAATGCCACTTGATTTGTTAAGTAGCAAAGACTAATGGGACTGACTCTGAAGCATGCATGTTAGGGGGTATCTTCTACTAGGCTTCTGCTGGGTGTAAGCAGATACTGACAGACTTGCAGGGATTTCAGATTCTGTTCTCAAGAGGCCTGCCTGGGGGAAGAGACCCTGGCTGGTCCTCAAGTCACCCATTATCCAAGGAACTGGTCATATTGTTCCTTTTAATATGCAAGTGCAGCCCTCTTGGGGAAAACTGTCTAAAGCTTCTTGTGCCATTTGGTTAATAAAAGTGTTTCCACCTTTAAAAGAAAGTTCTTTCCAGCTTCATTGTTCTATATTCAGTTGAAGTGAAGGGGTATGTACAATTTTTCCCTCTGCTAATGGGACACTGCTGTAAGACCATGCCCCCAGGTTGCACTTTAATAAATGGTACAGTTTTCAGAAACAACGTGTAGACTACTTCTGTGGTTTCTTTCCTCTCCTTGTTCTAGTGCAGGCACCAAAAGAAAAAAACAAAACAAAGGTGGGTTTACTTATGCAAGATTTGCTTATGCAAGGCACAAGGCCAGGACCGAGTGTCTACTGCTGCCAGCTGCATCATAAGCAGTAGCATGCAGTACTTGCACTGCAATGAATACTTGCACAAAAAACTGACACCACCAAAAAAAATCCAGGTGGAAATTGAAATTCTTAAGAGCTGTATTGCCATGAGAACTGACAATTTTATTTAAATTAAAAAAACCCACAAAATATTTACATAGTTTCAAAACTTCTAAGGCAGCTGGATCACAGGCAAAGCCTTGTGTGTTATTACAGGTACGTATCAAACAACCTGAGTCCACGTTTGTTGATCCTGAGTTGTGAATGCAATACACTCGTAAGAGATGCCAGGCTGATCCAAGGCTTATACCTTCTTTCTCTTTATATCAAGATATTCTAAAGCTAAACACTTTTCCTCAAGCATATCCAGGTTGTGTTCCCTGAAAGAATTTTCCCTATACCTACCCCTGCCCTTTTCCTTACAGTTTTTGTTCAGTTTTATTTTTTAAGCAAGCAGGGGTTTATGGCAATTGATAATGGGTCATCTTTGCTTCAGCCTTCCCTGGCCAAACACCCCTACCTCCTTTAGAGTTGTTCCCTCTTGCTGCCAGCTCCCCTCCAAGATAGACCCGATTCCCCCCCTGGTGATCTGTGCTGATCAACCACCCATTCTACAGGCTGAGGCCTTCCTGGGAACAATTAACACTCAGCATGGCTCAGCTGCAGCACAAGGAGCAGGGCTGGGAAGAGAATAACTAAAGCAAAATGCTACAGCTGATTAGAAAAAAAAAAAAAAAATACTGAAAGGGCAGGCTCTCTGCCCACAGCATTTCCTCTGGAGACGCAAGCCAGCGTCTGCACAAAGTCTGCTACTTCTAAGATTAAAAAAAAAAAAACAAAACCAAAACCAAACCCAACAAAACAGAAAAAAACAGGAAAAAACCCCAAACTATTGTAAAATCAGAGAGGGCAAGCACTACTTACAGGTACTGGCAGAGCTGGCATGCAGCTTACACTACCATCATTGCTGTGCTAGTCTACAGAAGCCTATCTATGAAGCTCTGCCTTCCCTTTCACAGCTGTATCTCAGAAGTTAAGAGCAAAAAAAGTGAGTTGCGTACATCAAGAGAAGTAAAGTCTTCGGAAATCCACATTCTCCACACAGAGGGCTGGAGAGCTCACTCACGCAGCTAGAGGGAGAAAAACAACCAGCATTAACAGCAGTAGAGCCACCCCCCGCAGCAAGCCCTGTGCCTGCCTGCCCACCCACCTGCCTGAGCAGCCTGGCAGCACCCAGGGAGGGTGAGCAGCAGCAGCAGAAGCCACCACCGCCACTTCTGCACCTCTCCAGCACCTTGAACCGTGCCTCAACTCTGCCACCTGCTGTGCCGCACGTTTGCCATCACCCCTCAGGCCCCCCTTTCTGCGCTGAGGGCAGGGAGAGAGCTGGCACCACGTGTCCCAGGGGAACAGCGTGGAATGGGCCTTGCTGCCTGGCAGAGAACAGGGGTGCTGTGTGGAGCAGCTGCCTAGTCTTGCGACGCAGGGTGAGCTGGGCACCTCTGCAGGTTGCTGCCAATGCTGTCTATGGCAAGGCTGCAGTGCAGGGGTGTCCTACAGACCTGCAGCACCCCACAACTAGGTCGTTGCTGTTCCACAGGGTGGCAGGATCACCACCCTGACCGCTCTCAAATCTCATTCTTAGGAAGTACCTAGTCTATATGTGTGTGTGTGTGTCCTCTCCCCTCCCCAACAGGTTGGTTGCTGAAGCTGGGGCCTAATGCCCTAGCCTCTACCCTGGCTTGACTGCTACCTGTTTAGTCTCCCCACCTATGGTGCAGCTCCAACAGAGAACAAGAACGGAGCTGCTATTTCCCATTCCTCATCCTTCCTCTGCTGGTGCTGTTTCTCAGGGGCACTTCCTCTCCCCTTCCAGCTCTGCCAAGCTCTGGGGAACCCAAGAAGACAAAAGCAGGGACCTCAGGCCTGAGACGTTTGGGAAATACAGCCATCAGAGCTCAGTCAGGCTCTCCTTCCCTGAGGGCAGGATTAACCCCTAAAGAGACTGCAGGGAGGAGAGGAGCAATCACATCTCTTTCTCTGCCCTGCAGAATAAATGCACTCTGTTCACTGGCTGCTGTGAGAGTGGGGCAAGCAGAAGCTGTGACACGTCCCCCTCAAGCCTCCCTCAGCACGTCAATCTTCAGAGCTCCACAGGGACTGGCATTCCCTTCTGGCCAAACCTCCAGGGCACTACAGGGAAACGAGCAGACCATGGGCAACTCAGAGCTAGGCCACCCCTCCAGGAATAACCTAGGTGGGCTAAGAGGCTGGCTGTGACTCTCATTGAGCTCTTTGACAGCACTCACCATTCTGACAATGTAGTTGTGGAGCTGCTGGCTGATGTAGTTCACAGTGGTGCTGAAGACACGCTGTAGAAGGGAGGGCATTGTATTCGCAATTTTTTTAGTTAAGACCATTGCTAGCACCAACATGGCCTTCTCCCGTTCCATGTCTGAGGGGATGGCTTGTGCAAGCCCTTCCACTACCTCTGACATGCGCCGAGTTATCTCCTGTATGGAAGGAAGAGAGGGATCTCAGTGGAACAGCTGTGGGAGAAAGGGGTCCCAGCAAAGCCTGCCAGCCCTGTGCTGGTAACTGACGGCTTTTTCTAATACCCCACAGGATGCCGCTCCCCTTCCTCCCGGGCACAGCAGCCTGCCTGTTACACACCCTGAATAGCAATAGGCATGACTATCTGAGCTCAGCCGCTCACCCAAGACGAAAAGAAAGGGAGACAACACACATACCACTAGAAAATTTAGATAGCACCTTACACACTCAAGGTGCAATGGTCCCCCCTCCTCCCCAGGGTTTGCACCTAGCCTGCCAAGTCCTGAAATGGCACAGGAATCCTGGGGCTCCCAGGAAAGGGCAACCCACCTTAAACACAGTGAAGACAGGAGGTACAAGCTTAGGTGGGGATTGGCAAGAAGGCAAAGCGAGTTTCATAGAAAAGCCTTAACACAGGGAGGAGCTACAGGTGTCTAAGCATGGAACAAAGACTGCTTTGCTCCCAAGATCAGTGGAAGTTCATTTTCCCAAGAGGGACAATGTGCATATGCACACACTAAGCTACACTACTAATGTGAAAAAGCAAGGTCCGTCTGGTCAGAATTTAACTTTATCTCGGCCTTATCAGACTGAAAGGTTAGACAATAAATTTGAAAGCCTGAAACTAGACTGGGTGGAGAACAAGACAGCAGGAGTGGGGAACGCTCAGACTTTGCTCCGTCTGTGCAGGAGATAAACCCTAGCAGAAGAAAACCACACCACAAAAAAACCAAGAAAAGACTGAAGTCATTAAATCCTGCCTTTTCAGCAAGAAGGTGGGCCCTCAATTCAAAGACAGCATTGGCTTGTAGAGTGTAGGAAACTTCATCACAGGCAGAGAAAGTCAAACATGCCAGAAAGCCACAGTTATCTTGAAGATGCCAAAAAAACTCTGTAGAAGCAAAATGTGGTTCTTGATCCAGATGTGGATCCAATCCTTAAAACAAAAAAAGAGGGATGTCTAACATAAGGGACCTCAAACTCTACTCCCCTGGCAGAGCAGTGAGGCACAGTAGATGCTGGGCCAGGGACTACATCACATCTATTGGTGGGAGAGCATCTGCATCAAAGAGGTGGAGATGCCACCTAGAAAGGCCTTCTCAGCAGGTCACCCATCCCGGCCAAAACCCACTGCTACTCCCAACACAGACAGCCCATAAGCCAAACAGTTACAGGACTAGAAAAGGGTCTCACTACTTACTGTCTCTTCAGTATTCAGTAACAAGCACAAGTCAAACTTCTGGCACTAACACTGCTCAAGTTTTACCCACGTGACAAGAAGCGGACATACAGGACTCAGCACCAAAGTCCAAAGATCTTAAGGACAAATACTAAGCCTTAACCAGACAGTTGATTTTCAAAGATAAGCCACTGGGCCAACAAAATGCCCCTGAAAGTCAGTCTTTCTCCACAACTACCTCAATCTCACCATCTACAGAAAGGAGATGAGTCCAAGGAACCCAATTTGCAGGGCAACAGCTGCCACAGGATATAGTATCACCTCTAACAAATCTTCAAAGGTAAGTGTTTGGGCTGAATTTTAAGATGGCAATAATTAAATCAGTAAACTAGCAAAGACACAGAAGTTGCAAGCTTGCTGCTTCAAAGTCACAGCAGGAAGGATGCACAACAGTTAAAAGGGGAACTGCTAGTCAGGTTGCTTTTCACTCACCTCTCCAGACAGATTCTCATTTAGAAAGTGCTGCACTAGATCATTTACTACTCTTGCTTTGATTTCTTTATCAAACTGGTCTCCAATCTCAGCGAGCTGAGCAGCAATGATCCGGACAACTTCTTCATTTACCTCAGGATCAAACACTGCCAACACATACACAGGCTTTAGTTCACAGACTGTAGTCAAGACTAGGTTTGGTGCAGGTAAGTTGACCCATAGCATTTTGCCCATTTCCATTAACAACCTCCTTCCCACCTCACCCCCAATCATAGTGCATTCATGACAGCTGTACACGCTACAACTGCCTTGTGTGCACTCAACTCATTTACCAGAGACAGTGTGCCAACAGGTTTTTTTATCTGTAGTTTAGGTAAAGCGCAGCCTTACCCTGCCCAAAAAACAGTACAGGTGAGGTTAGAACATCTCCAACCAAAATTTGTACAGGACAGCAACAGCCAACACCCTGCCTGGACAGGGGAAGTGAGAGAGTGTGCATGACTTTTTTTCAAGTGACTACCACCAGGACCTGTCTCTTAAGCACCACCTAAAATACAGCATCTCGTAGAACCATAGAATAGTTTGGATTGGAAGGGACCTTTAAAGGCCATCTAGTCCAACCCCTCTGCAATGAGCAAGGGCATCTTCAACTAGATCAGGTTACTCAGAGCCCCGTCCAACCCAGTCCTGAACGTTGCCAGGGATGGGGCACCTACCACCTCTCTGGGCAAGCTGCTCCAGTGTTTCACCACCCTCATCGTAAAAAATTCTTCCTTATATCTAGTCTGAATCTACCCTCCTTTAGTTTAAAACCATTACCCCTTGTCCTATCTCCTTTTGGCAAATCTTCCCATTGTCACTTGGGCCGTGAGACCTATGCAGATTTGTATGAGGGAAGGCTATTTACTGTAGCAGTTCCTCCTCACCCTGCTTAAATTGAGGTCAATGTGTCAGCTGACACATCCTGGGCCAGGGGCAACAGCCATCCTGAAGATAGCTAGTGAAGCAGGAACGGTACCAGAAACTATTTGAGGAACAGTTTCCACCACACTGTTAGAGCAGAAAGGGATTTACCCAGTATAAGAACAAGAGTTGTTCCAAAATCCTAGCCCAAGTACTGATATTGCCTGAGGAGCAGTGTGAATATCACACTCCTTGAGGACAGCAGTCATTAGAACCAGCTTTGTGGCCCTTGTCTGATGAGCTGCAGACAAAACCCCAGGGTGACGGGTGCTCTAGAAATCCATGGAGAGATAAAGTGCTAAGCACTAGCTGTCTTATCCCAAGTGTTACACTACCAACCAACACCACTGCCAACAGCCATGCTGTGGTTTCTCAGTGAAGAAAATGTTACTCCTCTGAAACAGACCATCAGCAAAGATGAGAAAAGCGGAAAGAAAAACATCACCTTCAGAGAGCCATGTAGGATGGAGACAAAAGCACTCACCTAGCTCGCCATTCTGCAAGTGGCCGCTCCGATTGCCATCAGTCTGAAGTTCCACCTCATCATCATAGCAGTAGCTGCTTTTCAGGAAAGACACAATCCCCTGGCTTTGCAGAGAATGCAGTTGCGCTCTGAACTTACAGTCAGAGGACACCTCCAGGAACGTGTACAGCAGCACACGCTCCATCTGGACAGATCCATTGATCTTAAACATAAGAAAATCACTGTTAAGCCCACACCTAGGCAAAATCCCTCTCAAAAGGTCTACGCATATGCTGTTTTCCAACCCTGAACACATATCTCTGGCCTCCTTTGGGCATCCTGCATAGCTTTAACCAGGGAGTCCACAAGACTTCAGCAAACACATACCAACTCCTGGATGCGTACCCACACAGAACTGTCTGATGGTAAGTGATAGATGGCTCTGTTCTTACAAACCAGTGGTAGAAGAGTCAGCTCACCTTCTCACATTTCCAGCTGCGGCAATGACAGAAACCCTGATCAGAGCTCCTCTTTTGATACAGATGTGTACTCAGCATGAACCACCCACTTCCCCCTATTCAGACATCTGTGTTTGGAAGGTTTTTACCCCCATATTTGGGAACTGGACACTCTACTTCCTGTGCATAACAAAGCCAGCAGCTCCCCATTTAAATGTAATCAGAGCATAGCAGTGACAAGGTGGGAAACAGAGATTCTTCTCCCTCTTCAAAGAGATCTTGACTACCTCTGTAATAAACCTGTTCAGCTCCCTGCAGAGAGCCAAGCAGCTGCTCACAAGAATAGTGAGATGGCAGATCACTGGCATCTGCTATCATCTACACTGGCACATTCACCCCCAGTAAAGGGGCACATGCTGCCTCCACAGCCATGCACCCTGCTGCCTTCAAGCAAGGTGGCACAGGGTGCCCAAATTAGTTAGGTTGAGGAGGTCCATGAGGCAGACTGATGTGAGCAAGAGGTCCCGCTGGAACATGCGGCCTCATAACCAACTAAGGCCTCTGCAGAAAACCAGGAGACTGTCCAATAACTTAAATTAAGCAGCTAAGAGAGGATGATGTTGTGTAAGCACAGAAATAAAAATGAGAAAGAAAATCCTTCCTCTGGTATGCAGACTGTTTGCCTATAAGATAAGAAAATTCTTAGGCTTAATTGTAACTAGGAAGAAGAATCGAGGCTAAGGTAGAATGGTTTGTCTTGCCAACTGCATAGGGTAATCAATATGGAAGCAGGATGAACTTGATAATTGGAAGGGAGTTTCCAGTACCTTTCGGGGAGTGGAACCTTGCAAGGCTGCCTATATCTACATAACTATATCAGTAATATCATACAGGACCCATATTACCTAGGCAACGGTAGGAAAACTGGGACAAATGCATAAAAAGTAATTAAGAACAGGTTGTTTACTTGAGAGGAAACTGGGCAGAGAAAATGAGGAAAAAAGACAACAAAAAGAGTCCAGAAATGGAAACAAATGGAAAATAAGGTATACGATCAGTCAAAGAAAGATCAACAGAAGGCACATCTTCCATGATCTGAGCATGGATGTCTACAGACAGTAGTGAAGCTTACCTGGTGACCCAAGCTCACTGGGGCACCAGTGGCAACCCCCTTGAACATCCCACTGGACTAGTCACCAAGTTTATATAGTTCAAAAGGCTTGTGGGAGGGCAGAGCAAAGGAGGTTATAATTGTACCCTAACACTAGGTGGGGTAGGGAGTATGATAGAAATTTCAATAGCAGTTCAATGTAGTTAAGATTTAAGTGTGGTAAAGACTAGCTTCATAATTGTGTTTAATATTGCACAAAACAATGCAATAAATTGATCACAGTGGTCTGTCTGTTAATTTGATTTATTAGTTTTAGTAGTTTGTAGCTTTATCAAGAAACATTGTATTCTATTAAATAGCTACACCTCCAGCCTGCAGTTTAAAGGGGGAGTGTCACACTGTGAGGTCACAAGGAAGCAGCTTGCAAACTAAGTGGTTCCATCCACTTGTCTGTGTTCAGAGCAGTGTCAAGGCCACTGCAGGAGCTCCAGGGGAGATGAGAAGGACACAAGCCAGCACTTTGAGACTTATCCCCTTCGAGGCATCTTGGAACAAGTGCACAAAAGAACCACTGGTCACTGTGAACCACTGCCTTCAGTCATGTTTGAATCTAACCTGTTCCATGATGGATTCAGAGACAGAGCAGCTCTTGTCACCTTCTGCTTCAGACCAGAAGTCCTTGCCCTGCAAAAGAGTAAGAAAGAAAAGGGTGAAAGGAAAAAAATTTCCCATAAACCCACATCTTGCAGCAGTGCTCATGGGTCTGGCCATGTCTTGTAGAACATGACCTGTCTAGTGATGCGTATCCATATTTCTGGAGAGGGCTGCCCATCACACACTGGCAGTCATGAAAAAAGGCTGAGAAAACCACATCTGTCCCAGCAGTAAGGGCCCTATTCAGGTGAATGAAGGGCATGACACTCCTTCCTACCACAGATGTGTGGAAGATCATGGAGTGACATAACCTACAAATGGGGCTCTAAAGCCAAGAGGTGGTGCTGGGGAAGGGAGGGCCAACCCTTCATAGTGCCAGCGGCTGGACTGGAAAGCAGGGTTACTACAAAGGAGTTCCTGAGTACCTACTGAGAGCAGGTGAGCTGCTTGGATCTGTGTGCACAGCAGCATATTCTGAAGTGAAACACCCAGCTGACATCGCTACACATCTGCAGGACTTCAAGTGTGCCTTCCCCGCACCCCCTATGCAGAGATACATGTGTCTACTCAGGCTTATTTCAATACTTTCCCAGCAAATATCTAGGGATGGGGAAGGTCGGACCAAGCACCTGCAAAGGCTTCTAGTTACATGAGCACAACTCTGCTAAGCCTCCAGGGAGGAAGAAGGGAGAAAACCTGTGGTCACAGGCTCCTCTGCCCCTTGGTACATGCTCAGGGCTGACAGCCCTCGGACTGTCGTCTGGCTGGGCAGTGCCCAGGGGAAGAGGCACGCAGGGAGGGCAGAGAGAGCACAGTGCCAACGGTGGCCTCTCTCACCCACTACCAAAGAGGAGCTGGCAGGAGCACCGTGGTTCCTCCTCACCCAGCCAGGCGTAGCTGATGGGTGGGTCAGACCAGCAGCCCACATAGTCACATCTGGTACAGGAAGTCCCAGAGCAAGAAAGGTGTGAGAGCAGCACAGCAAGTGCCAATAACACAAGACTGCCCAGCAAATGCCAAGGCAGGGAGGAGAGGAATCCTGTTTGTGAACCTTCCATGGGCTGCCTGAGATGCAACAGTCCCACAACTGCACACAAGTCTCTGGTGCAAGCTGGCTTCGACTCTTGATGAGTAGAGCCTGGCTGAAAGTGGGCACTACCTTCCCACCAGGCCTTTGTCACCCAGGGCAATAACCTGGCTGCTACACAGGTACCTTCTGACCAAAACTGGGGTGAAAGCACCAAGGAGCCCAAACAGATGCCCTGCTAACCATCAAAGACCTGAGCTAGTGATGAATGATTATTTCATAGTAACAACCCCTCACAACTGTGTTTTAAATAACTAAGTGTACTGATGGAAAAGAGGAAGTGAAAGTAGAAATTAATTCAAACTCTGAAGGAAACCACAGTAATTATTTCAAGACACAATGAATTTCCCAATTTTTCAAAGGCTCTTAGAAGTCCTCAAGACCAAAACACAATCTCAAATATGTCTAAGACCCACAACAGCCCACAGGTAGCCTCTTAACCATGAGCTCTTTTTTTCATTTAGTTGTTACATCAGGCTAATAAGCTTCCTAAAACACAGGCTTATCCTTTGCTGCTTTGTGTTTTCCTCTGTTCCATTCAAATCCCTATTGCTGCTACTCACCTCTACCCCAAAGAGTGTGCTGCCTGGGGAGAGCACAGTCCTCTCTGTCCTTTTCTCTGGGACCTGGCAGGGCTCTGAAACAGGTCAGGTTAACCCTTCTCCTGGGCTTGACTTTGCTGGAAGAGACAGATGTTAACTCAGGTTGGACAACTTGAGACAGAATCCCCGAGATTAAGAGGAAAGAGGGGATTTAGCATTAAGTCTGTGGCAGGACCTTGGCTTTGTGCAAATTCCTCAGGAGTTATCCACATCAGCAACATTTCTGTAGGCTAGGCAAAGCCTCAACTTGCATGTATTTTGTTTTTATATATAACATTTATTTTCAATTCAAAGTAATTCAGCCTAAAACCAAGGCTCTCATGTTACTAGTAAACAGTGGATATCCTCCAATACTAACTCCTGGTGAGTTAAACACCACTTCCTGAACCATCACGGTTTAGACCTCAGGAAGCCTGAAGTAGTATTGAGCCTCTGCTGCCCACATCCCATTTGCCTTGAAACCCACATTCATCACAGCAACCTTCTTGGGCTCTAACCAGTATTACCATCCCCACCCAGCTCTAGCCTATGCCAAAAGCTTCATGTAGGACCACAGCAGTACTCTTCAGCGGGTCAGATTAACCCATGCTGGCTAATTTGGGCTAGTAATAGCCAGCTGACTTTGTAACATGAGTACAGGCTGAACAAATCTCCCCATCTTCTAAGATGCAAGAAGTTGCACCATCTTCTGTTCATGCCACACTACATACGTGGAGGGGCAGACTTTCTCCCGCAGTTCTGGCAGAAGTGTGATGTAAACCAAGATGCTACAGCTGCAAGTTGCACACAAGTGGCCAGATGTGCTGCTGAAACTAGCCGAGTAGCACCAAAGAGACTTCTCACTCGCAAAAACTTTACAGCAAAACCTCTTCCACCCAAACCTAGCCAAACTGTGCTAGGATGACCTACTTTTTCTCATTGATGAGAATTTCAGTAAATTGCTGGAGGGTGAGTTGAGCACAGCCAGGTGGCAATAAACAGACTAAATAAAACATCAGCCTGCAGAGGGACCAATGTGATCTTTCTTACAGCAAGAGGATGGAAAAAAAGTCAAGACACTTCCTTGGGGTGTTTGCCACCTCCTACATCTTTCCAAGGAAAGCTCAGATTGTGGCTTTAAAAGCCAGATTTCCTACGTTTTTTGTCACACTATTTCACACTGCCAGGAAACTCATTTGGTTCAGTCCAAACACTCATGAAAGAAGCAACCAAAAAGAAATGCACTATTGTCTTTTCCCACTCCCTGCTTTAAAAGAAGAGGCACAGACCACCCCAGTGCGGGAAGGAAAAGAGGCACACTGTTCCATTCCCAAAACAGAAAATACAAGTCAAACAAAAAGATCCAGATCTAAAAGATGCAGATCTATTCTGGGCATGCCCATACAGCTAGGCCCAGAAAGGCAGGGCATAGCAGATTGGCACAAGGCTCTGCAAGCACATTATCCACACCAGCTTACTACAGTTTCTAGTCAACTGTAAAAGGAGCTTGAGCCCATCTGCCTGTGCATGTTCCTCGTATCAGTTCCTGGAAACATGCAGGAAAGGTGCCTGGCTATAGCTCTATAGGTGCAAATACTGCATTTTGAGAGCACTTGCGCTTTTCAAAAAGAGGCAGAAGATTATATGCTGGTTATGGCAGAAAGGTCCTCCCTGGGTGCTGGATGCCCTGCACAGGTAAAATACCTGGACAAGAGCCTCAATGCAGACAGAAAGGGGCTGAGCAGCCCCTGCCCTGCCAGGGTACTGCTGCATCCAGAGGTGTTAATGGGTGTGCAGGGGGAAAGAGACCTACAGTACATGGGGGTTCTTCCCTTCCCCTCAGAGGATCATCTCAGCTCTGTGTAAAGTTAGACACTCCTCAGGGCAAGTCCACAGAAATAGAGACATTAAAAAAAAAAAAATAATCACAGTCACAGTTGCAAACTGCAAGTTTGTCCACTCTGGCACATGAGCAGAGGTAGGACAGACAAAACAGAAAAAACCCACCATACTCCAAAGTACTTATATGGTAAAAAATTAAGACAAGGAGGCTTGAAGATGATAACTTCATCAACACTTCCCTCAATCAAAGAATCACCACCCAGGCAGTGAAAGTCCCTTAGGGGTTCCAGCCCTCAGCTAATAAAGTGCTGCTTGGGTGGTCAAAAACACACCTGAGAACAGGAAAAAGGATTTCTCTCATACCACAATATGGCTCCCTACTACTACAATACAGGGCCAATTTTTTTTTTTTTTTTTTTGAGTTAACTAGTAATTCCAGAAACCTCAAGTTTTAGATAATTACTTGAAATCAATGCAAGGGGTTTGGATAGTTACAAAGTTCCCTTGAGAACTCATTCCTTAATGGAATCTCAAAAAAAAAAAATTGGACCCCTACAGAGTAAACTCCAAACAGTCAAATGTAATCATGCTGATGCCACCTGAAGTTTTTAATCATTAAGACTTTGGAATCTTGGTAGTTTTAGATTCAGATTAAGACATTTTCTGGTGGATAGAAAAAGTTACCTTATATTGTGTGAAAAGAATATTTAACTGGAGAAGGAGAAAAGATGGAGATAAAGGCTACAAACACCATCTGCATTCAGATTCAGAGTAAAACTAGATCATTTGTTAAGGCTGTTTAGGGCTGCTGAAAGTCTTAGAATGAATTTTATGGAGTATGATTTTTTAAAAAATTGAAATACCAATTAATTTTAATACATTATTCCTTTTCACACTTTCAAATCACTAATTAGACAAGCAAGCTTCATGTGTTAACAGCTGCCTCTGAGAAACTTCTAGATGCCTTGAAGTGTCCAACAGAGAAGACTACAACCAGGTTTTTGGATCAGTTCTTTCTATCTTCCTTAGGAAAAAAATGGAGGGGTTATTTTAAACACAAGTTTAGGACCTTTAAATCAGCTCTGAAGAGTCAGTGTAGGGCATGTCCATTCCAACTCAACATTGTGTTGGGATGCAGGATTGCAGAGAGGCCTATGTTAAGTAAACGTAATTAGTCAGAGGAGCACATCCACCAGCTGCTTGTCAGCACAGAATGACAGACCTCATTCCGCCTCCACAGATGCCAGTTTTCACAAGACAGAATTCTGTGGATGCTTCCCCCAAAGCAAGTCTCCAAGGCTTACCCCAGGGCAAGCACAATTCTTCAGACGGGGCTGCCTGCATCCTGAGGGATGGTACATACCGCTGTCCTCCAGCAACACAGGTCCTTCAGGTCTGGTGTCCCATCTTCTGTTTCTCCCTCTCATCCTCAAGTTGTATTAGTCTTTAAATCTTACAAGAAACTCACCAGAGCAGCTGCAACCAGCTGTAACCAGCTGTGGCCCACCAATAAAGAGTGGCAACACTATAATCAACAGCAGGCAGGGCTAAAATCCCCTCTCTGACTCCAGCCTTTAAGGAAAGACAGCACTGCAAGTTTGCAGGGCGGAAAAGAGCCAGAGGCAGGACGCACAGACCAATTTGCACTCCATGCCCCTCTTCCACACCTACATCTCCTCCCACACCACTGAACTACCTCTTGCAGTTCTGGGAGGTGTAAGCCAAGGGAAAAGCCTCATCTGCTGTAAAGACTCTTATTCCACAGCTCTTGCTGGTGGTGCCGTGCCCTCTTGGGGAAGAGGCAGCACTGGCCATAGTTGTGCAGGACAGAGAGACCAAACTAGGTCCTCCCTGCCTTACCATTGCCACATACTACGTATTCCAAGAGCAAACACTGCAAGTACACATTTTGTCTTCCCAGGTGGGGAGCTACACATGGAAACAATACAGCTGCAAAGCACGCAAGGTTTCACCTGCTCTAAAACCAGTGCAGGGTTCTGCTGTGCCTCCAGACACTGTAAGCATGTCATCAGCAGCTCCTGGCACGGCAGCAAGAATCAGCCAGTAGCATATGGTTATATGTCACAGGGAACTCTCAATAGCTCTCAAGGCTGCCATAAACAGGAGTAGGTCCCAGAATTCCTACGGCAACAGTGCTAAGCCACCCTACAAATCAGCTTTCACCCCTTCTTCACACTTCTGTGACATCTTCAAGACACCTCAAAGAAGAATCCACCCCATGAACAATGCCTCTGCTTACCATCACCTTCCCTCAGACCCTTCGCCACTCCTCACAGCTCAGCCTGTTACTACTCTCAGCTGTATCAGACACTGTCTGGTTATGAAAACATACTCTTTACAGCAGCAAAGCCACATACTTGTAGGACTGATTCCTTTAACAACTTGTCTGGATTCCAAGACACGTCCCATACACACACCTGGATGGACAGACACACTATCAGTCAATGGACCTGTTGTGTGCGCTGTCAAGATACTTATCTTTATGTCTCAAATTTGAGTTAGAAGTGAATTAAAGTCTTCAAAGCAGAAACTGCAATAAAGCATCAGTCATTGAGAAGGAAGAAACTTCCAACCTGTGCACTGCTTTCTCTGCCTGGCAGCTGAAAGATAAGAACTTTATTTTTGGCAGCCAGCATGACATCATTATTGGAAGAGATGAAACGGTGCCTATTTGTCCTTTTCTGGACCTGGTGGCTCTTACGTATCTTGTGGGCAAACATTCCATTGTTGAGCTGCAGAGCTCTTTACAGAACTAGGCATCATTTTACAGGTAGGGAAACTGAGGCACTTGATATGACCTGACATTTTAAATCCACATATCAAGCCATAACCACTCAGTTGTACTGTCTTCCTGGAAACTTGCCACAGGCACAACTGGTTTACATAACCAGCCATTACTAGAAAGTGAGGAAGAGAAACAGCGCCACAGATTTATGAAGTTCCTTATTTGAGGATATTCTAAACTGTGCCAGACTGCTGTCCGCAGCACTTCAAGTCATGACAGTGTAAGCAAATCCCACATCATACAGCCTGAAGTCCCCAAAGGAATCCTCATCACCCTGCCACACTCAATTTCTAGCCCATAAACCCAACAGGAACTAAACACCCCAGCTACCAGCAGATACCAGAGCTTTTCCTCATCTTTCTCTAGCTATGGAAGAAGCCTGACTACTCCCACAGCACCAGCACACGCACTTCAGACTTTGCAAGGAGAGAGAGAAAACTGACAGCAAAAGGGAAGATAGCTTGCCGATCTGCAAAAAAGTACTGAGATGAATACATAAGCATGTTATCATAACCACAGAGAACCTGTCCCTGTCACTACCTCACTATTCAGCCTGCGAAGGATATACCAGCCTGTAACAGTGCTTAAAAGGCCCCAAGACTTTGCCTTATCTGAGCCACAATGTCCTCCTAAAGTAGAATTTGATTCAAGGCTTCAGAAATAAACACAGGGTGGCGGGGGAACAGAGACATTGCAATATATTAGCCAGGTGAAGGACGGGCTGAACAAGCCCCTTTGTGCATCTATGGATGCACATACACATGCTACTGTGAAACCAAAGTGATGGTTTGGTACCATCTGGTTAATACCAAAGCTATTGGCTTGGAGTTTCTCAGGACCTTCCTCACCACGGGGAACACAGCTTGCAAACTACAGGTGTTTCCTGTGCATTTGCTTCCAAGGGAGGATACAACATCAATAGCTTCATTTGGGAAGAGGCAAAACTGACAAGTCACAGGCAGAATACTTTGAGATGCCAGCAGGTCTGTGGCCCAGTGCAGGACAGATCCCATCCCCCAGTCACTTGTGGTTTATTTGCTAGGATCTTAGGAAATATAACCTGCTTGTCAGGAACCACGAGACTGCTTAAACCCATCCCTCCCTGCTACTCTCAAGCAGGACTGCCGATTGCTTGAGGCTGTCCACTTCTGTTTCTCTTCCTTTCAGCTAGTGACTCCAATGAGGGAAAAAAAGGCAGTTTGCTCCTAACACCGTTGATGCAAAAATACACTGAAACATGCTGAATACATCCTGCTCCTAACACTGTCAGTGTATATTTATCTTCCGGTATTCAGTGGCACTGAAACTAAATGGAACACAAAGACCAGACATCAATGGATGCTTGTCCGACTGTCTCCTTAGCTGGGGCATTTTTACCTTTGCTTCTTTATGCTGCCTTAATACAGACTGAACATCTCAGCAAGGACACTAAGTACCCTCAGCTGTGTATTTTGACTTAGAAATACACTGCACAGTTTGTTTGATGAGGCTTTATTTTCCTTTTTGAAAGAAAAACTTTATTAGAGACAATTTTAAGAAGGTTTCGATTGGCCTTTTTGTTAGAGATTTATTTCAGCTCTCCAAGGTCTGCTGCTGGTTCACATTATTCTTCATGCCAACATGAATTGCAGCAATCTTGTAGTTATGAGGGCAGTACTTTGACTTCTTAGGAGCAAGAACACCCAACTTCCTCATCAACCTTTATTTTCATTTGGCCCAGAATGCTCTGTTGCCCAGCCGCTATGCAGCTGGTCAATGAGTAAGAAGGAATGCTGCCATATTACTAATTCTCCTAAAAAAAAAAAAAACCAAACAACTGTAGGCAGGAAACTTGAATTACTGTGGTTTCTATATCAGATCAGTGATGGAGGCAGCATGACAACACTGTTCAGTATTCTTCAGAAGCCAGCCTACAGATACAGCTGGGCTGAAATTGAGTCAGCAGAAAGTCTGTAGCTCAAACTGCCCCAAAGCTTGGAGCTGGAATTTGGATTCAGCTGACTAGAGCTGGACCCAAATGGAATTTGCACATCTCCATATTTTGGGCATGGCCCACCTAAGATGAAGAGGCAAGATTTGGATCTTGACTGCCACAGTGCAGGTGGTTTTTTTTGATCTGGGCCTGAGCTTAGTTTTTCCCCTTTGGTATTCAGCAAAGGAACTCCAGTCAGGTAAGCCTGTCCTGTATTTCACCTCCCCATAACATTAAGAAAATACTTTTACCTTTCCTAAGGACCTGGTAGGAGGAAGCAGAGCAAACCACAATGAAAAGGCACTATAACCCTCACAAGACTGCTGGTCTTTGCAGGGTTAGCTTCATGTTCACAAGTCCAGCTATATCAGCCCAGCAGCTGCAACACAACCTTGCAATAATGTCACAGTGCATATTCAAGCTGTTCTTACTGTTGGCCTCTTGGAAATGATTGGAAAACAGGAAAGACCGAGGAATCACAGTTCCAGTCTTTTGACATTACAAAGGAAGGACAAACAGACTGAGAGCAGGGAGCTCCTCAGTAATGTTGATAAGTGGCAGGCACTGGAACAAACTCCAGCCATCATTGGTGATGTGCAAGTGACAGTGTCAAGTCAGAAATGCAAGACTTGCTTCCAGATTTAGAGGATGCCCCAGCAGGGGCATCAGCACTGGACACTTGCACTCTGGCATGCTTTTACAGTCGAGCTGCAACAAAGTGCTCAGTCCCTGGAGCAGAGAGGACAGTCTCTCTTATCAGTTGGCAATAGTACCTCTGACAGATGTAGGTGCCACTTAGACAGGCTCTGACAAGAACTGCCAAAGGACTTCAGAAAGTGGGACTGGATACAATAACTGTCATGCCACCTAGAGGACAAGAATATCCTCCTTATTTTAGTTTTAACATGTGTACTACTGTTATCGTGTGCCAGCAGGAGCACAGATCATCCATCAGTCAGAAAATCAGGAATGCCACTTCATATTGCAACTTAGATGCATTTCACAGCTGACACCAACAGTAAAGAGGAATGTAAATCTGTCTTTCCTTTGCCTGACTGGCCAGTTCGGTAAGCAAAGTATGAAACTGATCAAAAATAATAATTAAAAAAAAATTGAGAAGATGGCTGTATGGACACAGGTGGCCACTAACAGTAGCACTTTCTCTGCCTTTGTTTACCTTCAGACCATATGACTAGACAAACTCCTCTTCCAGACTCGGAAGTACCAGGAATATCTGCACTGCTTTCTGAAAAAAACAGAAGCTATGAAGATGCTCACAATGTGAAAATTTAAGTAAGGGATCAGCATGGGTCATTTGAGAATACATGTCCAAGGAACAATATATCATAAAAGAACCTGATCAAAGCTCCCTGCTTAGTTAAAACAAGTATGCCAACGCAACAGCCAGGATGGCAGTCATGGAACTGCTAAGCAACAGCTCAGCAAACAGGACAATTTACTTTCAAGAGGATTTTTACAGCTAGTACTCTCCAGAACAATTTTATTGGAGCCTGTTCACCTTATCAGACTCGGAACATTCACTATAAAGAAAAGATTTAAAGCATTTATGGAAGAAAGGGTACAGAGACATCTTCACAGCTGCATGCTTACCTGCTCTGAAAGCATACACAACCTTGTCTCAATATTTGACAGCTTCTCCAAAACATGAAAATGAATTTTAGATGGGCTTCCTTCCTCCTAGACTTTAAGTGTATCATAGCTGTAAACATCTCTTGCATTCCTTACTTTTATGAAACAACCATGTAACAGTACAGACAACCAAAGAGACAACCCCCAGAAGGAAAACCTGACACTGGTCCTTTGATTACACTGAATGCACCAGCCCTTCAGAGAATTCCCTCCCAGCACAATGCACTGCAACCTCCTACTACCACCATGATGATTAAACTGAAGAAGCCAGTGAAAAATCAAAATCATCTTGAAGGAGTCTCAAAACAGGAGCCCAGACACCCTTCAAGAACCTCAAAGAGGAAGTTGTACATCAAACCAGGCAGCCAAAAACAATGGTAACTCAAAACAGCATTCATAGCCCTGATCAAAGCCTTTTGACAGCAGCGCCTCAAACATTGTGAGCATAGAAGAAAGCATCATCTCTTTTAAACACCTTTAACACCACAATACACAGCTAAGAAAACGTTCTCTTTCAAAGAAACACAGCAGGAGCCATTTGGTAACTGTGACAGCAGAACTGCAGAACAGTTGCCTCCAGGAGCACAAGATCCTACTGCGGAGGCAAACCTATGCAGTTACAGGAGGTGCCTCAGCACGCTGCATCAAGATGCCTCAGCACACTGCATCAATCTTCCACTCAACACTGCTCCAGGCTCTGTAGCTGTAGGTCTAAAAGCACCGTGAAAAAGTGCTGATTTTACTAGGAGAAAACACATGACCGTGCATAAAACAACGCAAACCATTTCACTTTCAGTTTTAGCTTAGGAGGAAATGCAGATTAATGTTGAATCCGAGGAAGTGAATATAAAACCAAAATACAGCAACTAGCTGATCTAAGTGGATTCGTTTTGTATGGTTATTAACCTAAGGGTGTAACAACATTTACACCAAACTACCAAGAGTTACACTGACCAAGGAACATGTTTTCTCCTTTAAAGGAGATGAAAGAAATAGCCCAATACATTAGAGAGACCTGGGCATTGCCCATTCACCAGGAACCACAGCAAGAGCATACTAGGAACTGGTCAAAGGTCACAGTGTTTTATCAGGAAGTACAGCAGGTTCGTGGACACACAGTCCAATTCCCTTCCTCAGACCTTCAGTGGAGCTGAATAAAAGCTCTGAGATTTTAAAGAAAAGTGGTGAGCAAAATAATGGGGTAGGAAAAGTTTAAAGCCACAATGACACTGTCCTCTCTTGTGAAAAAGAGCAGCATTCTGAGGATGTATTGAGGTGTACAGCCCTTTCCTCGTGTTCACCAGCAAGGACAGTCCAACCCAAACCCACCATGGCCAGAAAGCACTCTGTCACCTCCATGCAGTGCCATATTGGTGCAAAGAGACAGGAAAGCCAGCAGCCTGGGTCAAGAACAGAAGTTACTACGTGCCCAAGGCAGCACTAACAACACCCTAAGCCATGGGGCTAATGAAGGGGACAGGACTGCAGGATTCTTAGAGCAGCTGTTGCAAAGGGCACGAAAGAGACATCAACACACCACTATGCACTACACTTGAGCAATTGCTTCAAAAATCGTGCAGGAAGCAATGCACACCATCTTATCCAGGTATAAGGAGGTGTCTAATGCACACCACTGGCAGCTAGAGTACTGTTCACTTCCCAATATAGTTGAGGTATAACAGCAGGATGTCAGGACATGGTTCACTGCAGACATCTGGTACAAATCAAGGCAATCACAGAAGCTTGACAGATTGCTTTCAAACCTAAAGAATGAGACTGGACACTGTGTGACTCAACATTTCTTTTTACATTTTACCCCTCCTTTCCCTATCCTTCTTCTCTGGTCTGGGTCAAATAAAAAAAAAAAATATAAATCAGACTTGTAAAATCTCTGGGGAAGGGACCAGCTATATACATTCTGTAATCATTACTGATGACTTAATTAAAGCTGAACCCCTGCAACCCCCTCCAACCCCAAGATAAGCCATCCAAAATAGGGGATCAGACTTAAGTATGAGTTTTGCACCTTTGGTCAAGCCATGACTTCAACTCCCTAATTAGTGATATTTGCATGTACTTGGCTTTGCACAGCATACAGATATGAAAATAATTCCAGCCCCAAAAACTTTGTAATCTGACACAGACAAAAAGCCACAGCATGCTAAGAGAAAACCAGAGGAAGGTGCTTTGCAAAGAAATATCAGATTTGCTGGTAAACTCAGCTCTTTCACTAGCTGAGGAACTGCTAACTGGTGGAATTGAAACTGCTCATCTGCCCTCAACTCCCATCAGCGGAGAACACTGTAGACCAGGCTGATACCCCTACCCACTACTGCTTGTCAGTTCCTACCCAGAGGCCACAGGAGCAGCTTTATCAAGCAGCCAACACCTCATAGCTGCTCTTCCCCAGTTACACCAGCAGTCTTTGTGCCGAGCATACAAACCAGTTAAAAGTTATTATGTACCTACTCCCCTGTTCAATGGGACATAAGGGAAGTGATAACTTCTAAGCACCAGGCCACTCCAGGAAGGTCTCCAAAGGTGGCAGTCACTAGATTTATGTGCCTGCCTGCTTCCAGATTAAACATTTTCATTCTATGGCAGAAAAAAAAATACCCCTTTGATCTGCCAGCTCCTCAGGCTTGCCAAGGGTAGATGACTCCTGTCATCCTGTTACACAGGAAAAACACAATTCACAGAAACAACATGGCGTAACTGACACCAGGTGAAAGCACTCTGTGGATTCACACACACACACACCCCCCGCCTTATTAGATATCACAGCTCTTACTGTTTGGGGAGTTAACAGGAATAAAAAGGCCCACTGAGCGCCTTTATAAGGCTCTCACCTTATCCAAAGGTATAGTGTCCTGGTGCTCTGTACAGGTACACCTAATTCCCAAGAGCAGAGACTCCAGGTTTACACAGGCAGCAATGGTGGGGTGCAGCACATGGTTTTGCTGACGGTACATACTGAGAAACGGAGCTGAGCTCACCATCTCAGCTGTACTGGCGCCAGCTGGCCTAATCTGGTTGTAAGAAAGTGGGAGGGCAGGAACCCAACAAAACCACCTAACCAAAAGTCAGACTTATTTTTTCTTCCTAAATTCAGCAGATGTCACCAAATGCAAACAAGAAGGAGCAGCTAAGTAATAAGGGGAGATCTTCACACCAACCTTTCTTAGTACAAGGGAGGTTATCCAGAAGACATAATCAGATGTTACACTCTGCATGTACACAATGGAAGTTTTTTGCCTCAGCTGGTCCCTAAACCCTGCCAGTCAGTTACTTGTAATGACAGACAAGAGATCTAGAAGAGAGGGAAACAGGAAGAGATATGTTGCAGATATTCAAGCCAATAACAGAGTGCTAGAATGTTTCTTTTTATGCAATGCATTCCCCCAGTGGTTTTGTGTAACACCAATGGCACAGACGATATGGTACGACTAGGCATTGCAGAGCTTTACATTAAAGACAACTCTGAACAACATTAAACTAAGTCTGTAAAGAAGTTGCCAGGGAGAAGAAAAAAAAAAAACTTTTTTAATCAATACAATTAAAGATGTTATACCTCCACAGGCAGGTGAAAACAGAGTTTCAGTCTGATTAGTGACAAAAAGTTACAACAGAGCACCAGTCTTCCCCACAAGTGGACTTTTACAAAAAGTCCTTTACCAAAAAAACCCCAACCAAAACAAAAACCTTAAAAATAATTTCCTGTTGGGGAACCACCTCACTCCTTCCTCCACCAAACATTTTAACCATTTTGAAAAGATAACAAAATAAGTATCCTACCACAAGATTTTGGCCCAGATACCCCAAGAAACATGAAGAAGAGTTGCCAGCTTCTCCTGAACCAAGCATGAACTTCCTGGACTAAGACTTGAGTGACTTAAATAGCTCTGAGGCCCCGTACCTTTTTTTTTAGTTAAGGCTACAAAACATCGTCCTTTAAGAGAAGACAAGGCACATACATACACACCCCGCAACCCACAAGTTTCAGAGCCACTGTCACCCCAAGGTACACAGACCACCATCTGACCACATGCATTAGAGAAACACCTTTCTAAGGAACAGGACCTGCTCACCCAGTTCCCTTCCACCTCACCCACTACCCAGCCTTCAGTCAGTGACCCCGAGTTGAACATTGCTGTTGGGTCGCAGGACCATGAGCGCTGCTCCCAGGAAACAAAGAGGCAGCCAAGGCGCTCACCACCTCAACAGGCGGCCACAGACACCTGCAGCTCTGCGGAAGGTAAGGAGACTGGAGAAAGCTACACACTGAATCGACTCATCTGTCTCAATCACCAGGTTTTCCTACAAATGATAGCACTATTATTAGGCACCCTTTCTTGCCTTGCTTTCTTGCTGTAGCTGCCACTCCCACATCCCTCGGTTGCTGGAAAGCTGAGGCAAGAGCACGGGTCCCTCTGGAGCTGCTGCTACAGGATTAACTCCTTACTCTCCCCTGCCCAGCAAATATCCCTCCAGCCTGAAAACTCTCACCAGAGACTGAGGGCGAGTTGTTGGGACTTTACCAAGCAGGACAAGGCAAGAGAGAGCTTTTTACGGATTGTATCACCTGAGCGGAAGGGAGGACGGCGTGCAGCAGAAGCAGAGAAAACGGGGCAGAGAGCGACTCGATCACGGCGGGGGAAAGCAGAAGACCGGCGGGAGTAAATAGCTGAGCGGAGGCTCGATCACGACACCGGCGGGAGCAGCGCGGAGGGAGGAGCGGGACAGCGACCAGCAGCGCGCTGGCAGCGCCTACCGGGACAGAGCTAGCGAAAGACTGAGAGAGCAGGAATCCAAGGGGAAAAAATAACCGAACCGCCGAAGCGCGAGGTCGGAGTCAGGAGGCAAAAAGGAAGCGGGGGGGGGACGGGACACTGCAGGGAGGCAGGAGAGTTTCCAGCGTCAGGAAGAGAAAGCAGGAGCCCCGCGCAGCCCTCCTCAGCGTCACTCACCGGCCACCTCAGCTAGCGGACCGAAGGGCTGCGGGCAGCAACCGGTGGGTCAGGCCCCGGCGCTGCCCGAGGCGGCCCCGCCCCGCCAGGCCCGACACCCGCCCCGCTCCCCGCTCCCGTCGGCACGCCTTCCCGGCTGCACGGCATCCGCCTCGGGGGCGGGGGTGGAGGGTATTCGGGGTGGGCCCAGGCCGCCGGGGGATGCCGCGACTCGCACCCCGCCGGCTTCCCGCCCTGCCCTCCCCCAAGCGCGGGCGGGCTGGCGGAGGCGCTCGCAGCGCCGAGGTGCCTCCCTTCGCCCCGCGGAGGGGAAAGGAAGGGGCAGGTGGGGCCGCAAACAGCAGCGGCGACTCCGCGGAGCCCTCCCCGAAGGGCCGCGTTCCCGCCGAGAGGCGTGCCGGGCCGGGCCGCGCCGCTCCCGCCGCCGGGCAGGCGCGGGCGATACTCACCCGGGCGGGAGCGGGCCTCAGGGCGCCACGGCTTGGCGGGCGCGGCGGCGCGGCACCTCCCCGCT
>JAVKLA010000024.1:15271055-15299172 GCA_034782735.1 Sagittarius serpentarius | reverse complement strand
CCCTCCTCTGGACTCGCTCCAACAGGTCCATGTCCTTCTTATGTTGGGGGCCCCAGAGCTGAACGCAGTACTGCAGGTGGGAGCTCATGAGAGCAGAGTAGAGGGGGAGAATCACCTCCCTCAACCTGCTGGTCACACTTCTTTTGATACAGCCCAGGATGCAATTGACTTTCTGGGCTGCGAGTGCACATTGCCAGCTCATACTCAGTTTTTCATCCCCTCCTCCTCGGCTTGCTCTCAATCCACCCCTCACCCACCCTGTGTTTGTGCTTGGGATTGCCTCGAACCATGTGCAGGACCTCACACTTGGCCTTGTTGAACTTCACGAGGTTTGCGCATGGGCTCACCTCTCAAGCCTGTCAAGGGCTCTCTGGATGGCATCCTCTCCCTCCAGCATGTCGACTGCACCACACAGATTGGTGTTGTCAGGAAACTCGCTGATGGTGCACTCAATGCCACTGTCCATGTCGCCAACAATGATGTTAAACAGCGCCGGTCCCAATACCACCCCTGAGGAATGCCACTCCTCACTGGTCTCCACTTGGACATCGAGCCGTTGACCGCAACTCTTTGAGTGCAACCACCCAGCCAATTCCTCATCCACCAAGTGGTCCATCCATCAAATCTATGTCTCTCCAAATTAGACACAAGGATGTTGTGCAGGACAGCGTCAGATGCTTTGCACAAGTCCAGGTAGATGACGTCAGTTGCTCTTTCCTTATCCACCAACGCTATAACCCTGTTGTAAAAGGGCGCCAAATTTGTCAGGTATGATTTGCTCTTAGTGAAGCCATGTTGGCTGTCACCAGTCACCTCCTTATCTTCCATGTGCCCTAGCATAGTTTCCAGGAGGATCCACTCCATGATCTTGCCAGGCGCAGAGGTGAGACTGACTGGCCTGTAGTTCCCTGGGTCTTCCTTTTTTCCCTCGTTAAAAATGGGGGTTGTTTCCCCTTTTCCAGTCAGTGGGAACTTCCCCGGACTGCCACCACTTCTCAAATTTGATGGATAGTGGCTTAGTCCCTCAGGACCCACAGATGCGTCTCATCAGGCCCCATGGACTTGTGCACCTTCAGGTTCCTTACCCAGACAAGATGCCTTTTTTGATAGACGAGCTGGAGAGGCTGAACCTCTGAATCCTTCCAGTCTGTTCAAGGGGCACAGCTCCAGAGCTGCACATCACTTAGCTAACCTTTCTGAGCTGGCACAGTGCAGATGAGTCACGGGCGTGGAGTGGTGGAGGCTTAAAACACCACAGAAAGTCAGCACAGAGGCGTTCACGTCATTCGCTCCTTATTTTACAGAATGCTGCTATACCAGCATCAGATGTTCACGCTAGTACTGCAAGCTAAGGAAGGGAGCTACAGCTACAGAAATGAAGTCCTAGTAGTTCCTACAATTCAATTTACACTATCTTCACTCCTTCTTGGCTATTTATTGTAATTTCCCTTCACAGCGAAATCTGAAGAAACAATGTAAAATAGGGAGAAAGGAGGACCATGTATTGGGGCTGTATCAACATCGATTTGTTTGTATCTCAGATAATTCAGATGGGCTCCGAGTATTCCAGCAGAAGAGAAATTGAAGTCAGGCCTTTAACCACCTAGGTTTTTATCTCATCTCAAGACCACCTTCCCTCAGTTCCTGGCTTCCTCTTTAATCATCAACCATGGGAGTGAAAGCAAAGGAAACAAATGGTAACTCCACCAACAAAAAGAAAAAATAATTAATGACTTTATTTTTTTTTTTTTTTAGTTCAGTTGGCCATCTGAGGTGCTAAAATCTCAACACCAATGAAGCAAGTGTGCATAAAAACAAACGATAAAACACAACCAAACAGAAGAAAACAGGCTGGAACAGAGTTGGTTTTTTTTACAGGTAGGGAATACGCTTTTCTGTTAACACTCCATACATGCCAACCGTAAAAGCCTTGAACAATCTGAATATCAGAGTTCACGTTCATACAAAAGGGAAGATGCCAAAGCAGATCCCTTCACCTGGATTAGACTTCACACACACACGCATGCACGCACAGATACAGAGTATTTAAGTTACTGCAATGCCATCAGAACATGGCATCCTCCCCTTCACATCTGCTTTCAGTGACATCCTCATCTGCCCAGCTACCCGGCCTATGGCAGTACTCTTGAGCAATCCAAAAGCAGGAACTTTTGGAAAGCTTCTGATCTCTGTTATTTTGCAACGGTTGAGAGCCAGCAATCTCTTTCTCTGTGAACTATATACAGGCTGGTTTTTAGTATGCTTTAGAGTTCTCTTTATTGCAGACAGCGACAACTGAAATTCCCATAAAGCCATATTGTGGCTTTTCAGTTTGTACACAGGAGATTTTATAATGCAACACCTTTATCATCCACTGGTGTCTGGTGTAAACACTTAACTGAAAACTCATTTTTAAATAATGTTAACCAAACAAGGTGTAGCTGTGAACATTTTAGGAACAGCTGCTAAGAAAATGGAACTGCTGGCTGCTCTAGATCATGCAGTCTAGACCACTTACAATACTTCATAATGTTCAGGATTAGGATGTATAAAAATATTAAAAACCACCAGAGTGCACACAAATGTGGTGACTAGCTCTATGCAAGCACCGTGTTCTAAAAGAGGCCTAGGCATTGCACAAAACTCAGATTCTTGACCATGGGGGTAACCCAAGGATCCACTGGTGTCTTTACATACAAAAAAATATTTACATAAAATGCAGAGACTGATAGAGAGAAGGACAGACTTTTAAAACTTGCGGTTTGCTCTAAAATATGTTCAGCAACGCAGTCTGTAACATGCCCTAGTGAGACCATGTGGTATTGGTTAACTGAAAGAAGGAATATATCTGGAAGTTGGAGCTGAAACATCTTGTCACCTCCCCACACATTAGTTCTTTGAAGCTCAGGATTTTACAGCCATTGGCAAGTTTTAATGAAAACATGGTTAAAAGGAACATAACAGTTAAAAAAAAAAGAATGGTACTGTGAAAACAGCAGATTAGTTGTTTTGGCAGTCCTCACTCCCCCATTCCCATTTGCCTCCCGGGTGTTTCCAGGAGGCTGTAATGCCCTCCCTTCCCCGAAAGGAACTGAAGTGCTTGCCCCATCCTCAGTGTGCCCATTTCAAAGCGAACCCAGGTTAGGTTCCAAGCTCAGCTCTCCTCCTACCTACCGCAGGGAGGAAGTGGCCAGCCCTTGGTACGGACCATCCATCGTGGGGATGGATGCCCTTGCATGCCCACTTCTTGGAAGCTGAGGGCCTTTTCGCTCCCCTTATACACGAAATGGACACACGTCATTGAATGCACATGGCTGAGGCATGTGCTGCTGCCCACCTGGGCAACACAAAGAGCTAGAACATCCTACTTGGATTCTGATACAAATAAGGGATCTTGTGGTCACAAGAGCCTTCTTCAGCTTTAAAAATATAAAATTTGAATTAAAAATATTCAGATAGTAAAAAAAACCCAGTATCTGATATGCAAGTCATTCTTAAAGTGCAACTGAACAGCAAAGACAAGTTGTGCCTTTTACAACCATTTGTAAAAAAGGCCTTTTAACATTCCCTTTCGTGTATTTTTAATTAATTTATGTGTGCGATGTTAGCTCTTCGTATTCATTCTCACTGCTGGAGGCCTTCAGCGTAACCTAAAGAGTTCAGGTTCAGAATATGCAGTTTTCCGCTGCAGTAGGGCATTAGACCCTCAAGTGATATCACTCTTCGGCCTTGCAAAGATCTGGCCAGTGTCCCTCAGCATGAAAGGGAAAAGTAGTAATCTGGTATTTTTTCTCCAGGATTTCTTTCTGTTCTACAGCTCACATTCAATGATCTTTTGTTAAAAGTTAGATGTGGTCCATATACCCAGTGCACTATAAAATGGACTGAGGCCAATTCTCTCTGCAAGTCAGTTTACAATAAATTATGTATCCAGCTTCCCTCTTTCTTCCCTCCTCCTCTCCAGCTTCCACTGGCCCCTCAATGCAGACTATGTAAACTACCATTGCCAATTTGACTTGTGCAGCCGGCCCCTGCACTGGCAAATGGGGGGAATTCTGTTTGTCGGATGTCCTGTTGGTAAGCCAACACTCGGTGATGCTGGTATAGCAGGTGCCACTTGCTAACATGCATAATTACGAAGTAGCACTACAGCTGCCTGTCTGCTTGGGTTTCACGATCACCTGGATTTAATTTGTAATGCCTTAGCAGAAAACACTAGAGGGGATAAAGGGCGAACACTTGAGGCAGAAAAACCATGTTTCCACAGTTAATAACCAGCACTGTTCAGAGTCTCTGGGGACAGTCCCACCCATTCTTCCTCAGCCTGAGGTATGCTCCTGAGTCAGAGGTGAATTCAAATCATAGACCCTGCCTTACAGAAGACCTCTTTGAAGGAGGCAGAGAGTCAACAGCAAGAAACCATGCTAAATTCTGTCCTGGGGCAAAAGATTAAAGGATGTTCAGCCCTGCTTAGGTGCCTTGCACCAACAGCGTTAAGTTCAAGCTGAAAGAGTCAGTACACTGTACAAATATGCTTGGGAATAGGACACTTTCTCAAAGACATTGGGGAGCAGGCTTAGTACTTCTTTAACAAAAAAAGAACACAGCCTCTCAAGGTGGGAAAACCTCTTAACACATCTTGTTAAGGGTGGGATACGTACCCAACACACAGTGCTATTTCAGCTCTGCTGGGACAAGTTAAGGACATAGTGTGCTCAGGGAATCTGTCAAACAATGAATGGTGCTGAATTGCTCAGGGCATATCCTACTCATTGGTTAACGTATGATTACATTGAGTACCCTCCTGGCTGAAAAGCAGCAGCTTCAGTAGCTGAGCCAAAAGGAGCTTCTTCCAACAGATGCAGCAGGAAATGTGCTATTTTTGTTTTCATGGAAGTCCCTCTAGCTGTATCTCAGGAGTGTCTGTGTCCCCTCTTTCAGTGAGAAAGAGACATATGGGATATTTCTGCCTCATGGTTTGGCTTTCTTGTTACAAAAATGTAAAATTTAAATAAATTATAGGTTTATTAGTCCAACAGAGGGAATCTGAGATGTAGAAGAAAAGTAAGCTAAGAACACAAAGAGATTCTTACAACTCCATGAGTGCACAGGATTTTGTCATAAAGGAAAACTCCTAGGGCAGGATACATCCGTGGGTAAAGGCTGTCCTTGCTGTGAAGCAGGGACCAATCCACAGTAGTGTTTCTCTAACAGAGTTAAAACACTCCCTCCACAAGCAAATATGTGTAAAAATCAAATTATTAATAAGAACACTAATAAATAGCCACAGGTAACAACATCCAGTAATTTAGAAGTGGAAGTTGTAGGATGCAGCAGGCACACACACCCATCACTCGTCCAATTTTTTCCTAAAAGATACAAAAATGAATCTTCTTTCAAGTATTAAAAAAATAAGTTAATTGACATAAAAGGGTCAAAGTGACTGAGGGCCCAGGCAGGTCTTAAGCTTTGTTTCCAATGTGCAAAAACAAAATACAGAGGAAAAAATTAAAAACACTGAAAAGTCTTAATGGTGGTTCGGTCACTTAAGGGTTTCTCCCTTTTAGGGGCCTAACAGCCAGGGAATGCCGCCTGGTAACACCCCTGCCCTGGCACACACTTACCACTGTCCCACAGTCAGTATTTTCCAGTGTCAAAACAGTCACAACAACAAAAACAGAACAAAGAAGCCCACCAGCCTCTGAGCTGTGGCCATGAAGACTAAGGCCACCAGTAGCTGTCTCTCCAGTGTGTAGCAAAGCAGAAGGGCATCTTCCCTCTCTCTTCTTCTCCCCTTTTTTCACCACAACAAGATGATGATTTAGGAGGCTATGATAGGGAGAGAGTCCCCTGATGCCCAAACCTCTCTAAAAACCAGGAGGCAAAGTGTTTCATCACACATACTACTAGTATCTTCTCTGTCTCATATTTCTTCATATCCATGCATAATGATCAACTGCAGGTTTCTTTGGTGGGGAGGAAGACTAAAGCAAAGAAGGTGTTGCCCTGGGCTTCTGGAGCTCTCTCAGACAGCTGACTCCTCCATACAGGCTGCTACAGGCTGCTGTGGTTTTCCAGAGAGGGTTGCCACTTCCCTCCCTTCTATTAGAACTGGTGTAGTAAAAACGGGAAAGGAACGGACTGCCATAAATCCAGTTTAGTTAAGGGTACTTCTTCCCTTAACCTCCTTCCCCACACATGGATTATTCCTCTCCCTCCTACCACACACACAAAAATATGGTCCATTGTATAGGACCTTAAGGAGACTCACAGTCTCAACTCATTATCTTCAACTTGGCTTGCAGACATGCAAAACTTAAGCTTCTGGAACCAACACTTATCAAAAGGCTTCTGAGTGCTTCAAACCAAATCCCTGCATGCTGTCGGACCCTTCGGAGGTTTCCCCTTCGACATCTTCCTATCCATGTAATTCTGGCGAACTCAGGGTAGGCCAATGGGACAACATAGACCAGCAGAGGTAAATGTGTTAAGCTCACGACCAGTTCAAGCTAAAACCTTTGGAAAGCATGACTGCCTCCAGGTCCTTGTCTTCTTCTTTTTCTCGAAGCCGTTGCTCCTCAAGGAGAGCCACGAGAGAATCTCTCTGCTCCACTACTTCTAGCATCTCGTTCAGGATCCTCTTCTCCTCTGAGAGCTCCTCATCTGTCTTCAGGTGATCTACAGAGATATAAAAAACTATCAGCACGCACAAGGCTAGAAATACGCGCATACAATCTAAGAAATGTTCCCTTTTGCTCTCACCTTCTACTGCCATCCTCTCCCGGAGTTCCTGCTGTAATCGACTCTGCCTGTCTTCCAGTTCTAACTCCCGAGCACTGAAAGGGAAACATCAGGAGTCCAAGTTCTGGGTATATTAAAATACTCCACACATTGCTTCATATCCATTCTCAATTTCTGCTCCCCCTCTAGATATCTGCTATGCATTTTACCAATTTGTTTTGGAACAGCTCTTGAAACACCTAAGATATATAACTATATTTTTAAAATATTTAAATGTACTTTCAGCATCTCAAGTTCTTTACCTTCAGCTAGGAAGTGCAATACAAAAAGTTGAGTGGAATATGAGTGGGATTAAATCTAAAAGAGCGTGAAGGAACAAACAAATCTGCAATCACTGCAAAACTATACTTTGCCTATATGTATCTCCTGCCACTTCCCACTCTAAAGAAAAATTCACTTATCAACTAAAGACATGTCAGGCTATTGCCTTTTCAGATTCCAATGCAGAGAACACCTTGGGGCTCTTCTGACACAGGCACTAAGACATCAGCTTCCGCACTGCCTGGGTCAGCTGACATACTCAGAAATGAATTTCATTGAATTTGCAGCATAGGGACTGAGAAAGCTCCCAATATCATTAACAAGAAAAAAGCCTTATCACCTGAGCCTAAATGAGAGGCACTGGGGTCCCACTACAGGCAGAGGGCCACACAGCAAAGGCGACTGAATTAAACACTTTCGGCTACACTTAAAAGTGGACTACCAAAACTAGAAGGAGACACATTATTTCTGCATAGCTTGAAAACACTTGTGCGAACAGGACATGTTTTATCCAAGAAGAGCTTGGGAAGGGCTCAGAGCTTTAAACACATATCCATACTTCTGCATGTGCATAAATAGTTGGAACTTTCATTCCTTATTGCGTTATTCCTTCTTCTACCACTCTTCTGAAACATACTTGGATACATATCTCAGCCAAGAATCAGCCTAAGAGACTGCTGAGCTCCTGGTGTTATAGGGCAGACAGTACTGACAGACCTTCCAATACTGTTTGTAACATTGTAATCCCCCTTTTGAAGCTTTGCACCTTCACTCACAATATCATCAGTTCAGACTCGTAGCGAACCAAGGCATTCTTCTCCTGCACCAGCTTGAACCACTCCTGCATTAGCTTGGGATCATCCTTCTTACCCATACCTGCCAAAAAAGAAACCTGGTAAGTTTTCAGGTAACACCTTGCGATCCTTACAAGCCCAAACTGCAAAAACAACAATGGGGCAAAATGTGCAAAGAAAGCCGAGCAAGATGCTGCCAGAGCACTCCCAAGCCGGGTCCATTCAGTTTGCCTAGAGCACATAGAAGAGTAGAAGTCACCTCCAAAAGGATTTTCTTCTCTTTGGAGCCTGATTTTTTTTTTTCTTTCTGATTTTCTTGTGATTGCGTGTTTCTTCCTCATTCTTAATGCAGAAAGCCCAGATTTCTGCAAGTATTTCACTTTTCCTTTCATTAGAAGAGCATTATAGATCCTCATGCCAGCTACTTAAACGTATGCTCATCACAAACAGATTCAATTGCCACTCCATGTGTTTTACCTTTATTTTCTTCAATCGCATGTCCTCAATCTTTTCTTTTACTAGCCAAAAGTAACATCTTGTCTTTTCTTTTTTCAACAGCTAAATAAATCTTTCCTGACTGCTCCTCCTAGCCACATATATCTATCCATCTTGAAGATCCCCTCTGCACAGTGAGCACAGAAACTACTTCTACTGTATTGCACATCAGCGCTGGAAAGAAAAAGAATTCCCAGATATATTTGCTAATATCAAAGCAGAATAAAAATACCTTGGGCCTTGGCCGCCTAGTACAGAACTCTTAGTTGTTGTTTCATTTATTTTAAAACCCACTCCTAAACTTACTCAGTAGTTCACTGACGAATCTCTTATCTGTCAGGGGTTATGTGGAATAAATTGCAGAATGCTGTTCCCAAAGCCTTCTGTTGATATTTATCAAATGCAAGAGCTTACGAGGGAAGCTCCTCCTAGTAATCTGGTCTGAGCCACTGACTCCGCACTGAGCTACCTGCAGACGAATACTGTGGCTTACATCAGACACCATCAAGGACACTAGCAATGCGCCTGCCTGCATGGAATTGGAGGCAGGAGCAAGGCCTCAAATCAAGCTCAACAGCATTTTCAGGTTGCTGCATGCTATCAGCTTGCACTGCATGTAACCTAGGCATCCTAAAGTAACTAACACCCCTGTCTAAGTTTGTTATTAAGGATACATCCTATCTACATCAAAAACAAAAACTCACAAGTAGGCATTTTGACGCTAAAAATAATCGAGCAGCAAGCTTACTATTCATATGCTGGGAAACGCTTCACAAATACCGCATTAATGGCTAGTTAATTCAGACCTGTGCCCTGCCTCCATCCTTAGGATCTCAGAAAAGTGCTGCACTGGAGCTAAACAAAGGATAGCCTACAACTCCTATTAAACTGCAGCTTAGGTTGAGAACACCTGCCTTTGAAAAATCGTAATAGCAGACCCTTGGGGAATACGAGACCCGGTTGTACCACCCTAAGAGCCTTTGGCTCTGTGGACTTCACACCAGTGTGTTGCTCAGTTCCAAGCATTCCTTTCTGAGCATCTCTGCACAATATGCCCATGTGGCGACAGGAGAGGGAGACTGTACATGCAGATGTCCAGTGCTGTGGCGCCATGAAAACACTGGGAAGTCTCCCCATCCTTTCCGATGCCAGGATGTATAGAAAACAAATGCCTCTAAGAAAAAGCCAAAACCACAACGCTACTGACCTATGAAATACGTAAGTATTTTTAAACAGCCAATGAGCAGAGGAATAATGGGAGGACCGGAGAGGGAGCACTGACAACTGATGTGAGGGAGCACCATGGAAAGCAGAGTAAGTGGTTAGCAAAATTACACCATGAACACACATAAACCACCCCTTCCCCCATGCCTTGACAATGGAAACTCTACAGCAAACTCCATTTGGGACAGTTGAACAATGCACTCAGCAAGACAGATGAGGGAAAACTGGTCTAGCTTAAGGTTTGTTGGTTTTTTAAGTTCAACGATGTTTTTGCAAACCAGTCCTTATAAAGACACAGTATTCCTTTAATCCATATATACTAATGAAAAGGCTATATTTAAGGAAGCAGATTGTCTTCCCTTACCCACCTTCCAAACATCTTTCAGGAGGAATAGAGAAATTAAAGCCACCAAATGAAAACCGAAACTTTTGAGTGTGACATTACTGCTCCCACCGCTGCTGCCCAATGTCCATCCCAGTCACTACACCTTCCCTAGCACAGCTGGGACTAGCAAAAGGGATACTGTACCTTTAATAACCTGCCACAGGCTCAGAGAAGCTGGTTACCAGGTTGCTACTGAGAAGGCTGGTTTGGGGACACAGCAAGAACACGGCTGGGGGCCTTGTGGTCGCTAGCTGACTAGTGCTGCTACGACAACCCAGCTGTGGTCAAGGAGAAGGGGGAGCGTGTGAGGTTACGTTACCTTCATGGGCACAGCAAGGGCAGAAGGAGAGAGGTCTACGACGTGGTGTCCCGGCATTGGGCTCAACTTCAATAGGACCAAACGAGGAAGAGGAAGAGGCAGGAGAGGAAGAGGAAGTTGGAAGTGGAACGGAAGAGGAGGAAAGGGGTGAAATAAGAGACAAGCAAAGGACAAAAAGCATAAGAGTGAGAAAGAAAGGAAACACAAGAAGAAAAGAAAAGAAAAAATACAAGAAATGGAGAAGCAGAAACAAGGGATACAGTCTACAGATGAATAATGTCCCTAATAAGCACAGATAACAGGTAAGAGGTAGACTGGGGTACTGGTGAACTCTTACTGAGCTGTACAAATACCAGGCAGGAGGTTATTTTTACTGTACTTTTTCCTAACGTACATTTTTCAATCACACGGTCTTTAACCGAAAGGTTTGTGAACAAGATGTCAGGACGAGCAGAGGTGAATATTTAACTCCTGCTGATAAATGTCAAATTTCAAGCAGGGTTACAGAAAGTCTCGCCTGCATGCATAAGACACCAGCTATAAGCAGCCACCCTACCTTAAAGCTTTATCAGGACCATTCTCTTATCACCATGGCAGCATCCACTGATGGTAAAAGTGTCCTTTTTAATGGAAAATAATTTCTTCAGACAGGAAACATCACAGGAAGAATCTGATTAACATGGAACCAGCCTGCCAGGATCTGCTGTGTCAAGTATGGTGAGTACACATGTACTCAACTGTACTGTTGTGCTTAGAGGGGAAAAGGCTTTTACATGGATAAAAAAAGTGATTCACATCAGGGTCCGCAGGGGCAAAGACCAACTGAGGGCTTTGCAGAGTTAAAACAGTAAATTTAAAGCTCTCCCTTGACATTCTCATTTCACAAAGCATTTTAAAGCTTACAAGTTCCGTTAGTATCTGTGACTTACTGAATCTTTTTCATCTTTTGTGTCACCTACTGAAGGACAAATATTCCTCATCTCTAAAACGGTTCACCTGTTTTAACACTGAGAATTTGCTTTTCAGCTGTACTTAACATTACAGAGATAAACAGAAGGAAATAACCAACATCACTGACAGTTAGAAGAGAACATATGCACCAGGAAGGTGATGAGCCTGAAACATCAGAGCTAGCAGAATGGAACACTTACTGCTCTTAATGCACAACTGCAGTTATAAAGAGGCATTTCTGTGTTGGGAAAAGGCATAAACCCCGCAACAATAATATGGTAAGAATAACACTTATTTTGGAGAAGTCAGTAGAGCTTGATATACGTGGTTTGGAGACAGCTTTACAGAACTAGACTACCAGTGAACTGGGAAGGCTTTAGAAGGGACCATCACAGAACTAGACCAGCACACAGAGGACACGCTGGAGCAAGAGGGAGAGCACATCAGCTTCAAAGCCTGCGACTGAGCAGCGTGGCTTTCTTAGACAGGAAGGAATCTCTGTACTGGGAGCAGGAAAGGGCAACATTACGAGACGTGCCACAGCTGGCCATATGGCAGTTACAAATAAAGCATCGTACCAACATTAGTTGACAGTACCAGAACCTTACTTCTAGTTGTTCAGAATTTTCCAACTTCTTCATTTAAAATGGAAGAGTACTAGAGCTTTTTTTCTATGATTTCCAGTTCACAGATTAGGTTACAAAAGCAAAAACAAACAAGAAAAACCCCAAACCGCAAAGGCACTGTGAAGAATGAGCTTCCACACAAAGCAAAGCATTTAGTGCATGATACCTATTATATTTTTTATTTCATATCCTATCTCATTCAGCATGAATTCTTCTATATATGCTTTAATTCTCTAACTTGGTTCTGGGGGGATCAGGAGATGGACATTTAACTATATGGAAAAATCCAATTCATTTTTTCAGGGTTTGAGATTTCATTCAGAATTTTGTGTGTGTGTGTATGGGATGTTGATAAGTCAAACGCAGCTATATTTATACATTTCAAACCATGGCCATATAGACTTGGTGAGGAATTCCCAATTTGCCATATTTGATCTGAAAATAAATATCTGGTATGTGAAAATGCCATTCATCTCACTGTGACATGACCACAAACTACTAACTTTTGTCATCACTGACCAAAGGGTCCGAGCCTAGGAGAAGATACCATCTTTGGTCTCCAGCAAAAAGCCACAGGACTTACATAGCAGAAGGGTGTAACACAGAACCCACTCCCTGCAATTGTCTTTTCTTCCTTTGCTCTTAGTTGGGCTATTTTTAAACAGAAATATTATCCTCCCACTCTTGTCTAAGGAAAACATACCCTTGAATCAAGTTACAAAGTCCATGGTATCTATAATAGTCCTGCTACTGGAAATGTTAACATTGCTCTTCAGTACGATAATGAACGTAACTTGTACTATTAAGATCCTTTCCAGTTACTCCAGATGTAAATTATAGTTGCATCAGTGAATGCAGGTTGTATGACCATTACAATTGCTTTGGAAACAACTTCTGTCCAGCCCAGGATGATTAGCAAGGCTTTAAAAAGTGTTCATTATGTACTGGAGATCCTAAACAGTGAGGACAGAGTAAAGTACAACCTGAAAACTTACCTCTTATAGTTCTCTACAGCTGTGAAAACTACACGAGTTATTATGCTCTAAAATATGTATCACGCAGTAGAATTTTAAATACATTTTAAAAAACTTCTCTAAGGCAATAGTCACGAAAACTGCCTCCCCACCCTTGCTAATAAAGAGTATCGATACATGTGGTACAGATACTATAAGCAGACTGAAACAGGAACTTTCTAACTTTAGGAGGAAAACTATTTTATCATATTTCCTGAAATAGAGAAAGATTTTTCACTGACAGTAACAAATCTAAGTATATCCCATGTCACACGTTTCACTATCCCTTCAGATGAACTCTTTTAAGAAAAGGCCTCTTAACTGTTTCAGAAAGAGAGAACTGTGGGGAAAAAAAAAAGATCATTTTGATAAATGGAAAAAGCATTCCCTCAGCCAGCTGATAAGTTTAGACAGTGAATGTATCATCAGATCATTCATAATCCTGTCAAGGTTAATTTTTTAAAAAATATTTCACAGCAAAAGCTCTCACTGTGTATGTTTACGTTTAAAGACAATCCTGGGAAAAGGCTGAACTCCTCGTCCAGTACTACTAAAAAGGAGAACTATACAATAACCTGGTTCACAGTATGGTGTTAAAAACAGTCTCATCTACCTTGCCCTTATCACTTGCCCGACTGCATAATGGAAATCCTTACACGTCGTCTTATTTCTCCCAAAGCCATCACTAATCCTACAATATATAGCATTATTATATTATTGTTTAGAGAAATCACCACCTCATGGGCTCATTAAATTAATAACACAATCATCACTGCAAGACAGTTTTCCTGGCCATGGAGTCAGGACCAGATGGGAAAAACTTTTGATAAGCAAATAAAAACCGAAACAAAACAAAAACCAATCCCCTTTCTGTTTTAAGTGTCCTCCACCACCGAAAATCCCAGGCCAGGTCTGGCAGCACAGGTCTTCACGCACAGCATGGGAAGAGTGCTGCTGGCAGCAGCAATACAAGCTACCCACTGCCCCACAGATGCAGTTCGCTCAGAAGAAGCTGAAGGGTAAGAGAAGAAACATTTCTGTGACAATTCACTTCTCAGGTTCCCTCTGTGCTGCCAGCAAGAGTCTGAGGTGTGACCACAGGTTCTGGCCAGAAAATTAAAAGTTGTTTTTTTTTTCCCCAGACAGGCAAACCCACCAACACACTGTGTTAATCACCAGTTGTTCCTTTTCAATGCCACAAGCCAACTTTTCTGAAATGCACGTAAAGCCTTCAAAGCAGAGGGCAGCAGCCCAAGTAGCAGAGAGGCAAGCAGAAGCATTCAGAAGGGCACACAAGGGGACTGGTATGCAGCCAGGAGCTGCAGCTTGTTGAGGAAAGGACCGTGCCCCAGCTCCCGAGCACACTGAACATACTGGAGAAGTAGAAGCTCTGCCTTGCAGATTAGGCACGTCCCCCATCAATAAAGTGACTGGAATTATTTTGCCTCTGTGAAAAGAAGCCTTTCCCAGATCTTTCTGGGAAATTTTCATGCAGTCACAAGAAAGACCTCGTTTGCCATAGCACCCTTGAGAGATTGCAGACTTTGCTACAGTGGTGGAAACCAAGAGCCAGGCCAGGAATAAACACCATAGCTCCAAAGCCTCTTCAAAACAAGGAACAGAAATTGTACAGCCACCGTGACAATATACCTTCCTTTTCACTGTACGTTGTTCTTTATTACACAAGCTACACTGGACTGTTGTCATCTTTTCTACCTTTCCTTTTCCTACTGTTTAAAGAGCAATACTTCAGGACTGGTTTTGTCCTTTCCTGCTGTAGCTATGTAACACTTCTTCATAATCTGAAGCACAGTAGTAAAAATGATCAATCAGGATGAAGAAAGCACAGCAGAAAGTTTGGGGTGGCAGACACCATTATCCTCGAGCTACAGCTCACATTGATCCCCTTCGCTATTTGCCCACGTCCTGTGGTGTGACAGCTGTGAAGATTTCTGACTAGTGAGCCACTGCAAATCAAAATGACTTGAACAGATATACCACAGACCAAATGGGATCACATCCTTTGCAAGCTTTGCACCTAGTTTGGAAATCAGTAACACTGGGCAGGTAATCCAGCTCTGAGGCTAATTTCAGCTCTTATGCTGCCATTTGACCTCACAAGCTAAGAGCATGATATTTTAGAAATTCACATTCTACTAACAACTTCCATCATCCATCTAGCAGGCAGACTAAGAACTCTAATTTTAACTTGGCGCTTAAAATAAGGATCAGTCCAAAAGAGATCAGTAAGACAAACTGCACTGATCACAGGAAATATCCTCTTTCCCACCTTTTAAAAATCAGCTATGGTCAGAAACCTGAGTACTGAAAAAAAAGCATTCCAACTTTACTATTTGGTGCAGCTGTTCAACAGCAGCATTGTAAAAGAGCAAGAATACAGAAAGTCACCTCTTGGAGAATACCATCCACACAACTGCAGGTATTACAAAGTTGAGGGTAAGGATTCTGACAACTATCCCATAAGCACATCACTCAGTATGTCTGACCTAACAGTTTACTAAAACTGTTTCAAACCCAATACAATCACTAGAAGAAACCCAGGGAAAACTCATAGATCACTGAATTGTCATGCATCTGAACCACACCTTTATCCGGCAGAAGAGAGAGGCGGGGTGGGGGGAAGCAGGGAGGTGGAAGAAAACTAGGGAAAGCAATAGTTGGAGAAGAATACACACACAAATGACTGCACAGAAGTCTTCTGCTTCTACTAGACCTCAAGGCACTTCAAAATGCAGTCAGAATCGGTACAGTCCTGCACTGACCCTGTACCCCAAGACTGTTAGTTCTTACGTGCAGTTGTGAGAGGTGTGCAGAAAGAAGCAGGTAAATGGTAATTGCTTACTTCCACTACCTAAAAAGTACTCTTATTATACTTAACAAGTTCTGCTTAACGAGTGCTCTTTCCTGCTCCAAATTTACAGCAAAGAAAACACGTTACCAATCACTTCAGTGGCAAAAGCAGCTGCAGACTGCAAAAACAATATTTATCTTACAACTCCACTCCTATTCCAGGAGAGCTGTGTGTGCCAGTCACAAGAAATACGACTGTTCCCACTTGAGTGTATCAGACTCCAGCCCTCTACAGTTAGATCTGCAGGACTTCAAAGGACGTAGTCAGCTCAAGTATTTTAAGCAAGTTAATAAAAAGTGAAATTGTTGTAGAGTATGCTTTAAACAAAGTACAAAGAATTAAAAAAAAACCACAATAGCACTTTTCCCCCCGCTGTTTACCTGATGTTCATAAGGCTCTCGTCAAGAAGGGAGAACATATGTCTGAAATCAGCACTATCAAACATAGCAGCTGTCTTCCTTACATCCTTCTTGCCTGTCTTGGCGTACTCCAGCCAAGAGCAAAGCAAGATGGGGATGTGGGGCTGTTTCCTCAATGATTCCCTGCTGGGTGCAAGGAAAAGGAAGCCACTCATTTGAATGCAGAGGGAACAACGGAGGTACTTTCCACAGGCAGACGAGGAACAAACTAGGACGAGGAACCAGTAGGTAAGGAGGAACTGAGGCTGGGACTAATAAAGCAAGGAGACTAAGAATGGAAACTACTAAAGGAGAAGAGACAGAGAGGAGAGGGGAAAAGGGGTAAGGGGTGAAAGGCAGATTTGGGGAGAAGATATGACCTACAGTTTTCCAGACAAATAATGCTGGGTAGAAGAGGGAGCAAAGCCCAAAAAATTTTGGGAGAAGGCCAGAAGCAGGGATTCAGATTGTGGGGACTGAGTCAGTGGGAAGACCACAGCAGGAGTGAAAGACTAGGAACAGCTAGTGGGGAGGAACAGGAGGGTCTGAAGGGTAAAATACTAGGATTTCTTTGTCAAGAAGGTAGGATTAAAATTAAATGCCTGGGAAGGAGAAACTGGGACTGTGAATGAAAATGGAAGTGGGGTAAGGAGCTTTGGATGGAAAAAGACAGGATTAGGACAAGGACTGTCTGGAAAGAGGGATTAAAAGGGACAAAGAGTGTGTATCCACCAGACCACTGCATCCTTCCAGCATCTGGCTCAGAATCTGTGTTTTCAAGTCTCACCATTCCACACCTGCCAGCAAGCATCTGTGAAATCTACTGACCATCATGTCCCATTCCCTCTCCATGAGGATCTACACAGAGGATGACAAACTAGCTTTGCTACCAGTTATTCCATAAGTGCACGAGACAGAGTTCTCTGCAGTGGATCTAAAGGTTATAAATCTGTTGATATATCAACATAATACAAAATCTTAATTTCAGTTGACTTTGCAACCTCTGTAATGTTCTTTTAACATAACTGCATATACAATATACACATAGGAATAATTACTCAGAATTGAAATGAAACATCTGCTTTACAGCAACGGTACATGACATTTTAGAACAGGAAGAGAGGATTATGGCATCTGAGCAGAGCAACAGGGATAGTTAAGATAGCAATCTGTAATCCTGCAAACTGGAACTTGACCAAGGATGTCAGAAGTTACCACTCCCTTGCAGAAGTTGTTGCGCAATCTGTAACAACTAAATGAAACGCAACTCTCATTAGTGTAAAGAAAATCCAGAATAAATTAATGCCCTAATCAAAAATTACTACCAATTTACAGATAATGTCTCAAAGTATTCTGCAATTTTGCTTATCATTCTACTGACAGCATGACTCGAGTCATGCCTATGCCTCAGAGACACAACTTGCCAGTAGAATAATTAACTACGCAGCCACCCTAGCTGCTTACAGTGCTCAGCAGGACCATGCAGCCACATGGCGTTCCAGGGACTTTAATGGCACTCCACCCAGATGCAGCATCCTGCACAGACATGTTAATTTTGAAACTGAGCTCTAAATCTGCCACTGAATAGTGACAAGTATCATCAGAGCAATGTATCCCTTCTGGCAGAAGTGTCCTGGCAGCCCCAAAAGCAAATATAAAGCAAATTACAGAGGCAACAAAACAACACTATAAAGCCACATACTCCAGGCAGGCTCTACTGGCTCATTGCATTTAAAGGGATACTGCCCAATACAGTTTTTTAAAGTTTGTTTTGAAAAAAGGTATTTTTGAGAGGAGCAGAAACTTGATATGAGTTTTAAAACATATCAACCGTTTTTAAAAAAGTGATCATTGTCTCTGACTGTTGGAAGCCCAAGTGACTGAGTCACCATATAAATAAAACCAGCCTGTTACAGAAGATCAAAAATGACCACGCTGGGGCGACTGAGTTCAGAGAAGTGGAAAAAGCAAACACGCAAAAACGATAAACAGTAAATTCAATTTCCAGTTAAGGTTTTCTGCAACACAGTAATTTTTTAAGTGACAGTGTCCCTTTAAGTAAAGATTATTTTGCATTTCTTAAAGCCACTATTAGTGATTTTGATGGAATTGCTGTCTCTAAAGAGGCATTAGGAGGAAAAGCAGGAGGAGGGAGAGGTATAGTGGAAATAGCATTAAATAGGGATAAGGGTTTGTTAAGTGTAATTCAGCATCAACCCTTTTACAGCTCCTGCCCTATGCACATACAAGTATGGGCCAGCCCTGATGGACATAAACAGGAAAAGGGTTTCCAAGTCTCTCTGCAGAAGATACCCCAGGAAAGAATGTCAGAGGGACTGGACAGTGAATGAAGCACAGGGCTAGCAGAGGACTATCACATCAAATTAGCACAGGGGAACTGGGCAACAAATTAGGTCTACTAAGGAGAAAAGTCTTCCATTTTGAAACTCGAACTTAGGTGGATACTCTTAACTCAGGTGGATGTTCTTCAATAAAAGCTTATTGTGCCAGGACAATTTGGAGTCATTCCCAACAGCCAGCTACAGACAGATACTTCGTGGGATAGCCTCCCCCTGGAGGAGGAGAAAAATTGACAATTAAAAGCCTTGGCAAGATTATGTTTGAAGGATCAAATGCAGAACACAATGAAATCAGGGGAAGACTTCTAGTGACGTGTCTTGGATCAGGCCTAGAGCGTGTGGATCTTCCACCCTGTGCACTGGACTGTAATGCATTCCCTCAGCAAAAACACAACTTAGATCAAGCAACTTTATGCTCTGAAAGACAAATGAAATGAGACCCCCAGATGACAAGGCAAGTGAGCAGAGTTTGCTTTCTCTTGGATCAACTGACAGACGTGTTCATTTTATAAGAATAGATTTAGGGTGATTAAACTAGCAAAGGGAATTTTAATTTTCAAGATGGGCAAATGCTAAACAAATGCCATTTGTAACCCAAAAGTTATCCAACTGCTAAGGGATTCAGGAAGTAACATTAATTAAAGAAATGCAGAACCATGGTGCAGAGTGATGACCAGATTATAACTGTTAAGTGAAAAAAAGAGCTAAACGCTGTAATGTGTTTAGCACTAAATGGGATATTAAAAAAAAAAAAAAGCCATAGCAAGAAACTTATTAGCTGTGTAACGATGCAAACTGGGCTGACTGGAAACTCTAACAGCAGATTCCAGCAAAAATGACTGGAACTCTTAACAGTAGATTCTCTCCTGACCTTACAGTAACACAAAACAAGAAAGAAGAAGAGTCTGTCATCTACAAGTGTTTCCAAAAGTCCTTTGAGGGAGCATTTTGTTTTTGTTAGATCATCAACACACTCTGGCTTTTTTGGAAGAAACAAACAAGCCTCAGGAGGGGAAGAGGGAGGCAATGGCATGACTAATCCTTTACAGTGCTGTTAGCTCCTGGGAGCAGGTCAGTTCTGCTGTCCTCTTCATGTTACAATATTTTCCTACAGACGATTTTGATGGTAGAGTTGGACTGTGCAAAGGAGAAGCAAAAAAACCAGAATGGCCTTCCACTGCTAGCAGGGAAGGTGGCTGGAGTGAAAATAGTAAGTAAATTTTGAAATAACCAGCACTATGAAAAATAGAAGAGGAAGCCTTACATATGGTTTGTGAAGCATGCTAGGATCTTCTCTTCCTGAGCTGGAAAAGGGGTTCTGCTATAGCCAGTCATGTGCAAGGGCTGTTTCTTCTTGTTTGTGAGCCAAGGATGGGAGAAGTAGGTGAAGGGAGGGATGGGGAGGAGTGTCAGCAGGGTTAGTGTCAGCAGGAGGTTCAGCCATACATACCACCCAGATGCAAGTCGATGAGGTCACTGTAATAAGACTCTCCCCAATAGTCTACAACAAGGAATTGGTGAAGACAGAGTTATTGAATCAGATACCCACCCTAGCCCCACACAATCAAAGCAATATATGAGAAAAAGACATACAGACAGAAACAAAAAAAAGGGCAAACAAGAAACAAGCAGCTATACATGTGAGCACATATATATATATAAAAATCATAGGTCTCTTTACTCTGTATATATACATATATGTACACACACACAAATATATCACAAACATATATATTGGGAAGATGAGGAGAAAATTCCCAGCAGGCAGGCAAGGACTTTGAAGGGGGAAAAAAAAAAAAATCAAGAAGTCTACACGGAGACACTTGACCTATTTCAGCCTGCACCAGTACCTGAGACGATGTCTGCCCTGTTCTTGCTGAGAAAAGCAGAACTAATCTTGTTGCCTACAGGCTGAGCAACATGTCAGAAGGAAACTGTAATTTCTTAGGTCAGCTGCCGGAAAGGTGTAAGGGTTGATGGCTTCTAGGGGAGCAAGTGGAGGGTGTGTGTGTATGGCACATGGATGGGAGGCATTCACTGAGTGCTGACAACAAACAGCAAATGCTTACGTGTAGAAAGATGAGCACGTGTGCTTCTGCTAATGCAGTATCTATGCCAGAGAAGAACCTGCACAGAAGTGTGCGGAACAGACGTGTACGTCCACAGCTGCTAGAGACAGGTATACCATGAGTCTAGCACCGTGTAACATTTCTTTGGGGAAGAGAGAGATGGGAGTACCGAAAGCGCTATTTCTCACTGCATATGATTCACTTGATGTAAAGAGCTGGCTCTTAAATTTTTCAGTATTGATCTGACAGTAGATGCATTTTCCCAGCTCTTAAAAATGACTATCAAAGTTTATGCTAAAGAAGGATAAGTGAGGGGAAAAAAGGGTTCCAGAAATTTCTGGTTTGATATATTTTTAAGTTAATAATTGAAAAAATGAAAAATCCACACAGGAAATCAAAGTCATAAGCATGTCCAAACAAGCAAATGCACTACAATACAAAGTACTGCCACATTAATAGCAATCCCATTCAAGGTGTCTCTTGGGACACTGCAGAAAAATGGGGAAATTCTTCATTGAGATTATCCTACTTTACCTTTGCAGTGAAATACCATGAAGCAAAAGAAAGGAGGGGAGGGGGAAGGAAAAAAAGGGATGACAAAAAGCTTAGACCACCTGTATATGACAAACATGCCACCTGAAATAGAGCTTACGTTCCAAATCATTCATTCTTGCTATGAATGTGACTATCAAAGGCTGAGATTTTCAAAGACTATCACAGAGAACATATTAAGGCAATTAAGTAATCATAGGATGAGAGATCATTTATTGAATCAGAAACTAAATGTTAGATTGAGCATTCACCTTTTTTAAAAGAATAAAAGACCAGCTGCACCTGAACCAATTTAAAAAAGGAAAACACAAGGAGATAGCCAAGAAGGTGCAATTATTTTCTGAAAATTAAAGTTCACAATGACCTCTAAAATGTTTCTGAGTCTGATTAGTTGAACAGCTAGTATCATCATATAAATATTCCAACTTGACAACTATCAGATAATGAGTGAAATTCCTGGAAAGAGTATTGAGCTGTCTGTACCTATTGCTAGGATCTAAATTAACTGTAATCTCTCAGGAAGGCAGCAGGGCATTGCTGAGAAGAATTTATTACAGTCTTCTCAGTATAAGTCACTTGGCAAGAACATACTACGGATGATGCAAAATGGATGGAAAATAGAAGCAAAATTATTCTAAGTAAACAAATTCTTACCTATAGTACTGGTTTTCTTTCTTACCAGTCCAACTAAAAATTTTTTTCTAAAAATGGAAAGAAGTCCAGAGGTCAGAGATCTGAGCAATTAAAGTTAATAGAAGACCTCTACAAAGTGAAATTTTAAAGTCTTCACACACAAGAAAGATGACTAACAAGAAACTAACAAGAAACATGTTAAAAGTTGATAATGACATAGACAAGTAGTTCAGGTGGTCTTGTCTATCTTTTTTCTACAACAGAAAAAGAAAAGAATCATTACAAAATACAGAATTCTGTTTCTTCTGTCAGGATTTTCAAGTACCTAGTAGTAGGAAACTACTACTAATACTATCTACAACTTTGTATTTAAATGCCTAAGTCAGCGAATGATTTGTTATTTCCCTACGGGGAGGAAGCTGAATAACCCACTCATTACAGAACCTAATGTATTCTCCTAGAACAGTTAATACTGATTGCTGTCTATGGGACAGCCATTACTTCGATCCCACATTGCAATGCTTCTTTATGTGGAGAGAGTATGTGCACAGGAGGCACACTTCCCACCCTCCCCCATCTCTTCCCCTTGTAGAAGTTTATTAAAAAGAGAGGTTGTTTTTTTTTTTCCCCAGACGACAACACCACTTTATACACTGCCCTTCCCTTTTTTAGCTTTTGTTTACATGGTTTCATTAGGGGACAGGCCGATCAGAGGCAATAGCATGACTCCACACCTTTACACAATAGTAGTTGCTGAATGCAGTGGCCACTGTTAGGTCAGTATCTTAGGCAATGCAGATGACAAGAAAATTATACTGCCCCCCTGAATAATTAATGGCTATTGGAGGCAGAAGTTAATTGTGCTCATGGAATGTGATGCCACAGACTTTAAAAAAAGAAATTAATTTATTTTATTGCAAACATATGTAAAATGTCCATGCAAAAGTGGCTAGAGAGGTGAAGCATGGAATTAATTTATAATCTTGTTTCAGTCAACACAGGTTAGAACATGTTTGGGGTTTTTTTTCCCCCCAACAGAATGTGTTTCTTGTTAATCCCCTGAAATAACTGGAAGAGTTGAGGCTGCTGAATTCTTTATGACAGAGTTAAGCTTCTGTAACCGTAATGTATGATCTGTTGATAGCAATGTGTTGCAAGAGCGAAGCATACCCTAGAGACTTCTTGAAGAAAAGAAATTCATTTTGCAAAGACTGACCTACAATTTCATAATTCTGCTAGGAAATTCACAAATACACAAGCTCATCTAAGACTGCTTCCATTTTGGAAGAGCTGAGAGCGAGAAGTTAGTTATACAAGGGTTTAATTCTGCAGTCTTCCATATAAAATAGCATTTCTTACTCTTGGTCATATTCTGCCCTCTCTGAACGATTTTTAGGCATTCTTCTAGCATTTTTCAATGAGAGAGCATTCTATCATGAAGAATGTTCTCTCAGCTGCTAAAATTTCCCACTTGTGCTGACACGTCTTATGTGAAAGTCATTTAGCAGCTGGGTAATCAAGACGGACTTCCAGATGCAAAGAAGAAAAAGGAAAAGAACAATTAGAGATAAGAGAGGTGGTTTTAGTAGGTGCAGTAACTGGCAGGCCAGAGAACAGAGTGGGGCTACACAGAAATACACAGTACAAGGAAGGAGGCACCACCGCAAAGAAAGAGTTTTTGCACAAGGCTGCTTTTTTTAAACCCACAAATGAAAAAGCCAGTCAGATCACAAAAACATTGAAGTCCTCAAGATTGCTCTCCACACTTGTAGTACCTCTGTGTTTTGGTAACCACTCAGTCTTGCTGCTTTGGCACACCCTTATGGAGCATCAAACATATTTAATCCAGGCCGAGTAGCAATTGGTGGGAAGTCACAACAGACTTTTCCTCTGGGTGAACCTCCACTGCTTAATCAAGTTCCATCTTCACAGGCATAGCCGTGGCTCTTCAATCCAAGCAACAAACCAAAACATTTTCCAAACACCTGTTCCACGATAAACATTTCTGATCTCTGACCCTTGTAATCAGGTACATAATCCTGGGCCTGTCAGGCATACGCACACTGCATTTGCCTGTTGGATATCTGACTCCTTGCAATTGGGGATTCTTTTTTCCAAATCATTATACTACTATTGGCATTATCTGAACGAAGTACTCCTCCACTCATATGCTTGCCAGATCAGATGATACTCATTTCATTTAATTTCAAGTACACATAACATTCCTGTGACAGCTTGACATGGATACCTTTCAGTACACGTGTGCATTTCTGCTCTGCACAGCTCTGTCGGAAGTAGCCAGTGTGCTGAGCTGTGCAGTGAGGAAGATGTTCTGTGATGGTCCCTTGTAAGGACACTACCTTGATAATCCAACACAATAGAGAAAGCACACACAATTTCACAATTACTTCCTTAACATACAAACAGGGTTCTCTTACTGTGATAGCTTTATATGAATTTCAGCTAGGAAATTCCTGCAATTTTCTAGCTGTAATATCCAGTAATATGCAGAAACAGTCAGACAGCCATTATCAATAGTTGGAGAATTACCTCCTAAGCCTCAGGCAAAGACAAGCGAACTAAGTTTCTGCCAGTAGGGAAGTCCCAGAATTAGCAGAAACACAGGATAAACAAGGCCTCAAAAAGATAGTAGAAAATAGAGAATAGATTCACATTGGACTCTATCTCTAGGCTACAATGGTCCAATTGCCTCTAAAGTCCAAGCAGCTATGGACTACTGCACAAGCACTTGATAAGAAAACATTAAAAAGCAAACCAAGTTCTGATGGATACCTGCTTCTCCCCGAAGGGCCTTCTCCACAGCAACCCCTCTCTCCTCGAGTTGCCTCTGCTTCTCTTCCACTTGTTCAAGCTGCCGCTGGATGATCTGTTCAGAGAAGAATGGAGCAGAACCTCACCAACAGCAATTCTCCTGCTCTGTCTGCAGCACTCATCCAGCACTAAGTGACTTCAGTCGAATTGGCCTTTTCAAAACAAGTATTTGTATTCAACAATACACTTCTTCAAAAGCTAACTGCTTCAAAAGCTAGCATTGCAGTCCCTCCGGTGACAACATCCTCCCCACCCCCTTGCATGCTATCCCTTAATTTTGCAAACACCTTGGTACTCATTTATGTGCTACAACTCCAATCACCTTCCTAAATGCTGAAGTGAAAGGTGATGCTATGTAGTCAGCTGAGCCCCTACCTCGAGTTTTAAACAAATACCATCACCTATAGATGATGCCAGCAGTTTTCCAACAGATTCTCCAGTAATTAAAGGTTAATTTGGTAACACTTCACCCAGCAGCATAAGCTAGCAAAGCAATGACAGGTGCAGCTTTATCAGGTATTATCCAGCTATCACTGTTCCATTCAGCGCATGATGCTTCACTCTTCTCCACCTATAAAGGTGTTATGGTCATTATTTTTTTCACTGTAAAACTATCATGATAGGTTTCAGCCATTCCTCCCATGTCTGTGACATGATATCAAAATTGAAAGAGGCAGTAGAAGCAGGGACGATCATGTAGAAACAGAGGAAGGTTCTGTCTCTGGATTGTCTGCTGACACGCTCAGAGGAATGCCAGGATCATGGTGCTTTCACATAGAGCTAGCTGTCTGCCATGACAAGACAACGGTGAGACGCTACCTGAGCTCTGTGTAACCTTTTTAGCTCCTCTTGCTTGGCTTGTCTACGGGCAGCTTTCTGTACTCGCCGGGTCAGCTTGGCATTCAGTTCCTCTTCCGTGTAGGCTCTCTGAATGAAGGAAAAACAGGAGCAGGTTTTATTTACATGCCCAGAGGTATGGGAGGAGGGATGACCATTTTCTCTTCCAAAATCTCAGAAGGGAGGTGTTCTGTCTTTGCCATGGCTGTGTCAAAAGTCAAGCTTCTGTAGGCAAAGGTGTTCACAGTGCAGTGAGCAACAATGTCAGGGTCAAATCAGCAGTGAAGGAGCATCTAAGCCAACTGCAAAGCTGTGATTTTATTTAATGTCCCACCTCTGTCTTCCACTGCTATATGAAATCTCTCCCCCAAGATCAAATCAATTTTTATTCTATTTCTCAATAGATTTAGCCAAATGGATTTAGTTCAATCAGTAAGTACCATATATAAAGGGGCCAACTTGATTTCATTTTAAAAGAGGGTAAAGGCATGTCTACATGAACAGTTACAGCAGTATAAGGCAAGAAATTATTATAGACTAGCATAGTTGTATTGGTATTCCGCTCTCCCTATTTTGTTCTGGAGCAAGAACATCCATAGTTGGGAGTTATACTGGTGTAACTGGTAGTGACTACCTGTGTAAATTTGTGCAACTTTTCTATGAATCAAGAAGGCAAAAAGGCATCTGAAAGCAAAATGACATCCTGGTGTGAGATTGGAAATCCGTTCTCAAGAGCAACCCCACAAAACTGGCTGGTGTAAAACAGAGCAAATAACCCCTAAACTAAAACTAGAATATTACAAAACCAGAAGCCACCCAAAAGGAGAAAGGCTATGTTTATAGAAATAGAAAGGTATTTCCTCCTCTTCTTTTCTCTCAGTGAAACTAGTTTAAAAATAAGTAGGTCTTTTAAACATTACTGAAATGGGGTTTAGTATCTTATCAGGTATACAAGTTGGTTGTGTTGTAGTTCAGGAGGGCATCCTCTCATAGACTTTTAAGAGTGTCAGAGAAACTTCACAACTGCATTAAGTGAACTACAGTGAAGAAAAGAACTCTATTTCCACATATATGTATGTAAGTTTTAAGGGAGAGCTGTAAACAGATGTCTTCCACTTCTGGAAAGCGATCTTCTCCATGGACAGCCAACTTTAAGGACAAAATGTTAAGACAGACCACCCTGAAATTTGCTTTATCTAGTTATTGTACTGCCACATTGGTCAGTCTACCTCTGGTTTATTGTTCCCAGTGAATAGAGTTTAAGGTAGGATCACAGCTCTATTAAAAACCCCTCAGATAGGTGGCTAGCAAGCACCATCATTAAAGCTCCAGGAAGTTAACACTTTACTCTTTCTTTCTTTTTTAAAACACGAAACCCACAATGATACCCAAAAACTCAGAATGTAACGTGATAGAGGGTGTGACTTTCCTATCCCATGTGACACTGTTGTGACTGTGAAGACAGGACAATAAGAATTTCAGAAAGCAGCAACATTCCTGAAATAGAAATGCAACTTCTGTCTTGATTTTAGCTTGATACAGAGTTTCACTAAGATTTCAGCGAACTCAACAATTTTGAAGGACACCGATTAAAGTGTGATGATTCACTTGAACTTGTAGTCTAAGTGTTAAAAAAAAGAATACACATATATATTTAATTGCCTTGAAAACCAATTTGTTCTGAAGCTCAAAGATCATCTACATCAGTCCATACAGTGGTGCACTGCGGTGCACTGATAATTGCATGCATTCTAATCAGAGAGACAATTCAGAGCCCAGTGCATTTTTGGTAGACAACCTCTACAAAGAATTTGCTGCCCACATCTGCTAACATCTCACGCATGCACAGTCAATGTTTGTGATGTTAGTGCACATGAGGTGGGTAGCTATGAATTCAATAGGTTAATATAGGGACATGCAATGCAACAATGGCCAACTAGTGGGAATGGAGACACTACCTTTGACGAATATGATCTCTTGAATGCCAAGGCGTGTGGTACATAAATCGACTTTAAAGGGGGAATGGTAAAGGAGAAAAATAATAAAAAAAACGCACAAAATGAAGTAAAATCAGTTCAACATTGAAAACAGATGCACAGTAATAAAACAAAGCTGTTTTTAAATGAAAAAATTGTGCAAATGCTGAACGTGACCCAGACTGATGAAGCACAATGGAACTTCTGTCTCCAAAATCAAGTTTCTAGCACTCTTCTGAAGGCAATTAGCTTTGACAGCCTCTTTGAAGATACAGTCAACTTGGAAATACCTTTCTCTGGAGGAATTATTTCTCCTTTATCTCCCTATGGTTTTAGTGTCCACTAAGCAAGTACACGTACATACACATACAAAATTTTGGGTTAGGATTTGGAATAATGGCTTTTGCTGGGCATGTTTGGTCTGAACTCGGCCAACTCGCTCTGTCACACAACTCTCCATTTACAATCTGATTTACAACCTCTCCTAGGAGGACATGATCATTTGCATTTAACTAACATCATAAGTCTTCCTCACTGCTTTGTGACAGAACACCAGATGGGCTCAGAGCAGATTATGTGTCCTACAGTAATGGCATCTCCCTGTCTAAAAAGAGAGCCTCCAGAGAGCTTGAGGAGCTAGTTGGAGGAGGAAAAGGAGGAGGAAAAGGAGGAGGAAAAGGAGGAGGAAAAGGAGGAGGAAAAGGAGGAGGAAAAGGAGG
>JAVKLA010000024.1:15217558-15270955 GCA_034782735.1 Sagittarius serpentarius | reverse complement strand
GAGGAGGAAAAGGAGGAGGAAAAGGAGGAGGAAAAGGAGGAGGAAAAGGAGGAGGAAAAGGAGGAGGAAAAGGAGGAGGAAAAGGAGGAAAATCACTAGTTTCTCTATCCACCTATCTATCTCTATTACCCTGTACCCAAAAATAAGGTAAATAAACTACTTAGGGTTTATAAAAGAGGTAAATTTCCCTTGTATTATGAAGCAGAGGCCATTGTGCCATTCTGGGCGAACAGCCAGCATTTTGCATTTTCACATTCAATTAACTAAAAACAGTCACAAATGAAAAGCCATAGAACAACTTCCGCATGTATGCAAACTTCAGTAAAAAGCAAGCTACCTATGGTAGTAAAATGCACGTCTGATCACAATACCACAATTGTACGGAAACAACGACAAACACACAATGACACACACCTATAAACACAAGACCCATGGGGCATTTACATTCGGAATTCTTTACAAGATGCTTCTCTTGAAAGACACTGAATTAATTCACTGCTGATCACAAACAACAAGCTAAATAGAGCAAGCTGTCTGGGAAGCAAGGTCACTACAATTACCAAAAAAGCAGCACAAGCAGAATTTCAGTTTAGAGAAGGGGTTCACATAAAAGTTACGTGGCACACAGGAGGCCAACTCTTACCTATAATAAGCAGGAGGCAGTTTGTAACTTAAAAAGTATAACCCCCACCCGAAATCAGTACAAACCCAGTTTTGTCAGTCTCGAAGTTCAGTTACATTTCGTTTGACAGCAAGGCATTCCAGTGTTTGCATATACGTTCTAGATTCTTGCACAGGACGCAGTAAAACTAGGTAAGTGGACTTCTCAGATTCGTTTCCTCTAAATAAATTAATTCTCAAAACTATTCTTTAGAAAATAGGCAGATGCTGAGCAAATACATTCTTAATGTAACTTCAGCAACAGCAAATGGGAGAAAATGATATACTACCACCGTACCCTTGGCAGAGCTGGTGAGATATTTTCAGTATTAGGATTCCAGGCATCTGCCATTGTCACCTATCCAATGCTTAGTGATGCGATCTTTTTTTCTGGAAAACCCATTTTAAATCAAAGTAGCTCAGCACAGGAAAAAAAGTGACCATCAAAGCATACTGAAGTCTGAAAAGAAGCATGGAACTTACTGAAGCCCTGCTCCCTCCTGAAGGAACTTACAAGGCAGAACAGTAACTTGGTAACTCTTATCTGAACCCCCTGTATTGAATATCTGTCCTCTGCTAGCCACAGGTACCTCGTTCTTCTGCATCTCTTGGAAAATGCAGAATTTCTCATGAAATGCCTTGAGGGCATGCAAGGAGGAATGGAAGGGGGAGAGAAAAAAGGGAATAAAATAAAACCGAAATAATCTTCCTCTTAGAAGAGATCTAGATCAACTAGGGAGAGAGATTAAAAGAGAGGTAAGTAAATACAGAAAATTCCTATCTACTTTACCAAATCCTTCTACCAGCCTTAAATTCAGTAGTTATTCTAATTCATTCCACTATATATACATAAAAAGCATTTCCTGTGACACTTCAATTCGCAGTACTTGCATATCTGTTCAATCTGAGCCAAGTATCAACTAGATCCTGCCATTTGAGACCGATTTGTGCACACTGCATGACAGGTTTGAGACAGGAGGCACAGACCACTGTCTCTGTGACACCACCCTTTCAGATGCTCTCTTCTTCCCGTCTTTTTAACATGTGAACCAGGCACCACCAGGAAGGGACAGGAGGAACACATTTTTCATTCTTCAGTATCAGAAGGGCACTTAGTGCTCTGTGGGGTCACTGAAATCTCTGCTTATTCCTCCAAACCTTACAAACTTTGTCTAGCAGATCTTAGAAGCCCTCAGGAATGAAAGAAGGACTCTTCCCCATTACTATGACTGAGCAGTTCCTTGTATTTTTCATTTATTTTTGCATTAATAGTGCCATCCCAAAATTAAATAGTTTAAAAGCAACTAACTTTGGCTCTTGGCTCTCACGATATATTTTCCACATATAAATATGTACAAATAAACTAAATGTATTTTTCTCTTTGGGCTTTTATGAAGACTCACTGGTGTCTTCTCTTTCCTCCACAGTAACTTCCTTAAAGTGAAACTATTTTGGCTAGAAAGCCATTGATATGTTTTACAATATGACATTATAGCACTAGCTAGGGAAAGTTGGTCAGGAACAAGAAACAGCTCTCAGAAGAAGCGGAGTTCAATACCAGACCACACTGGAATGAGAACACCAGGCTAAAGCCAACCCCTATACACTGGCATATGGAAATACTCAGCAATGGACCTGATGATCTTAAAGGTCTTTTCCAACCTAATGATTCTACGATTCTAAGTCCTCAAAGAAAACATGGTCAAAATGGAAGAAACAGCTGATGGCTCACCTTCTCTCCAAAAAGAGAAGGTACTAATTCAGACTGTACACATTCTTTTCTCCCAGGAAAAATAAGCAAACCTGCAGGAGTTGCAAAACTGCAGCCTGTAGCTTACCTCTTAGTTGATCTGTCTTGACTATGTTCTTGATGTATGCAAAAGTACATTCCTGTCTGTAGTTTGCTTGGAATTCTACCACTTCAATCTATCAAAGAGGCTGGTAAAACAATATCCTAAAATTGGACCCTTACAAAAAGTGAGAACTATTTCATTGTTATCTTTTTGCAGTAACATTAGAGCCAGTGAAATTTACTCTTCTGACATTAAATGTCTGTTTTCTGTAGATCATTGACATGCTTACAACAAGGACAAAATTCACTATTCTGACTGTGATATTCGTTGTAAAGTAACGTCATAGTGAGACAACAGATCCTTCATATAACAACAGTGGGGAGTAGCTTGCAATTGTGAAACCAGTGAAATCAACTTAATTTAGGCAGAACAGTCAGCCCGCTTACGGGAAAGCCTGTTCCACAGAAGAAAACAGTAAGAACAACAAAATTAATCATCAAAGTTTCTGATGTGGTTCTCTGAGCCTGTGATTTGCATAATGCTAGATCCATCTGAAATGCATTTCCCATCTGCCTACCTCTCGCTTGGATTTCTGGGAGGAGCGTTCCAGAATATCATCACTAGACAGGTCGGAGTCCTCCGAGAAACTCAGGTGTTGACGGAGCTGCAAATCTGAGAAGCCAGAAATAAAAAGGGTAAGTTAGAGAAGTGGTAACTATTCTCTCTGTAAACATTTCAGAACTCAGTTGTAGGTTGTTTGATTGAACTTCAAAAATTCTTAGTCCTTTTATGCTAGTCTCAGTTGCTTCGCCTGGGATTAAAGAGTGATCAGAGAAGCACTATTCTGCAAAATGATCAATATTAGTTACAAGCTTCATTCTAAGAAAGCATCACTTTCTGCAGACAGTGTTAAAAATAATGGTCATGACTCTTCCTTTGTACTGTATCAATGCTCTTACAATAGATACAGCACTTGGATGACAGCAGCTGGCACTATTTTGACTATTTGTACAAGGCCACAGAAATGTAGCACGTTTGCTTTCAATCACATTTATGGCTAACTTATTTACTGTATCACAAGTTGCCATTGAACATCTCCGCCTGCACCTGATGGCACATGAGGGATTTACATGAGGTCACAGAATCCCCACTTCATAGATCAGCAGACGGTTGCCAGATCACTGAGAACACAGGAGTAACTGCATCTCTGCAGTCTTCAGCATCCATGGAGTCAGGTTGAAAGAAATAGAATAGACCACCCAAGGAAAAGATGAGGATCAGATTTAAAATACGAGATGAGATACCACAAACAAATGATTCCAACAAACAGCGCTCACTTCTCAAATCAGTCTAAGGCAGAAAAGAGGTGTGCCTTGTACAAATCGAGAGTGAAGCTTTTATTTAAGGATCCTTTTTTTTCAGTGGCATATCAACTAATTCTGTCATTATGCAAACATATAATTCTAGTTGCTAGCACTTATCTTGATCTGCCCACTTGACACTGGGGAGGAGTGTCTTTCAGCACAGTAGCTGAATGACAAAGTAAGCCGAACTTACTTTCAAGGATACCTAGCTGTAGGAAAAGTACATGGTGCAGAGGCACATATCTATTATACCTGCAGCTGTAACCAATGGAGAAGCTTTGTGCTTGCCAGAATCCACAGTGGCACTACTTGAGGGAGTACTTGGACAGGATTTGTCATCAGTCTTTTTCTTCTTGTCTTTCTTATACCCAGAGAAAACAGACTTCCATAACGACCTAGGCTTTGTTGCTTCCTCTGTCCCACCGCTAGATTTGTCGGAAAGCCTGCTGTCATTTTTTGATTTCTTCTCCTTTTTGTTCTTACGAGGGGAGAAAAGAGAAGTTCGTTTCTTACTCTTCCCACTGGAGCTTTCTGAAGAGGTGACAGACCCTTCAGGCCCAGCAACATCAGCAGCAGGAGTGGAGAACTCACTAGCAGCATCATGCTTTCGTGTGGATCCCTCTGCCATTTTCAAGGCCAGATGCTTTGGAGAGTCATAAAACAACTCTTTGGTCTTCAAGGGCATAGAAGATGCCTTTCGTGCCCTTGTGGCACCAGCAGCAGCAGCTGCAGCCATCTCCATATCTTTCATCTTACACAACTGTTTAGCCATGGCATCACGCAGTGCTTGGCTCTTGACAGACTTCTCTCTGGCTCTCATTCTTTCTTCAGCAAGCTCCTTGGCCTCTGCAGAAATTTCAGGCAACGCTCTCTTCTTTTGGTTAACCCCTCCTTCCACTGAGGGTGGACCACCATTTTCTTTGACCAAGGGCAAAAGAAGCGGTTTCTCTGGCCTTGGCCTACTGGTAGGAGGTGTAAAGAACTTCTCATGAAGGCTTGAGTCCTCTGTCCTGTCATCATATGTGTCTTCTACATCATCAGCAAATGGAATCTCATCCACACTCTCTGCAAAAGACTTCCGTGCATCATCTTTTTTGGCCTGGGTTGACTTTTTGGCAGCAGAGGTCAGCTCATGGCGTGGGGGAGCAGGAGGTGTTGATGCTGGTGTTGGAGGCGACCTGGCTTCAACCTCATTCTGCCAGACGGCTTGATGCCTCTTCCTACGCAAAGTAGCTGGTTCTTCACCCTGAGGAGGTGGTGGTGGTGGACTCGATGGAGGAGTAAGCATGGTAGAGTCAGAAGTGTTGAAGCTCTGGCTAGCCATAGTTCTCATGTTAGATGAGCTCTCCTGAAGGCCAAGTCCAGAACTGCTGGATACATCTCTTCTTACCTCACTGGAACTCTTTAGCTCTTTTTCTGATGGAGATTTTGGAGTGAGCAGAGAAATCTGCTCATTTTCGAACTTGGACAGCCCTTGTCTTCTTGGGGCAGGCTGGGGTTTCACAAGATGGACTCTTTCATCCCCTGAAATAGTCTCACTATTAAAAGTCTTCAGAGGAGCTGTCTCAAGGGCAGATACAGTAAAGTTCGTCTCTGAGCGTTTGTTTCTGTCTACTGGGGTGAGCCCTAAGCTCCTCCGGATTTCAGCACTCTTCATCCAGAACTCTTCTACAAGGTTACTCCGTTTCAGAGCTTCTTCTGCAGTAGTAGGACTTGCCAGTTTTTCCACCTCACTATCCTGGCCCCTAAGGACCAGTTTGGCTAAAGGAGTAGATGTTAAGGCTGGGACAGGTTGGAAACACACTGGAGGCTCCACCGGGGATGGAATGGATGTTTCGGCAGAAGGCAAAGGCTGGGAACAGATAGGCATTTGAGCAGATGTTGGGGATGAAGCCAATGTTGGTGCTGCTGGCTGAGACTCTGCTAGTGATGTAGGTGGAATGTCTTCTGGTGATGCAACTGGCTGGGATAACACTGGAGATGGTGGCACCAAAGGGCTCTTAACTTTCCTTTCTTTGGGAATTTCGTCCTTTGGTCCTTCTTCAAGAATGAAAGGCTCAGGAAAAAAGCGTGCCTCTGGAGATTTTATTGCATGGGATACTTCAGCCAGGGGATCTTTTACATCCTACAAAAAATGAAAAAGGAAAATATTAATGGTCTCTGGGCACATTAGAATACTGTTCCCTTTTTTTTTTGCTTTTAACAAAGTTAGCAATAAGGAAACCATCCAAGTATCAAAATATTAAAAACCCCACACATGGCATCCCATTTGCAGGCCTGGAACATCACTTAGGACTTCTCATCAGGTATGGTTCATTTTTATGCCGCACTGTACAATCCATCCTTTGTAGATGACAAGGCAGATTTAATTTTTGGAAGAAAAAACACTAAACTAAACTCCAGAAATTCGTTTCTATCTTTTCCTGCTCTCCCTTCGAATCTCCAACTCTGTGTATTGTGGTGGTCCCTTATGTCAAACAGATCTGATGCAAGTCTCTCCAGCTCTCATCAACACAGCACTTTCTGCTGGCTAGCATCTACTGTAATGTTTTCTCAAAGCAAGGGGTACTTTCTCTGTTAAGAGTAAATTTAAATTTTAATTAAAAAAAAAAAAAAAAGAGGCTGCAATTCTCTTGGCTCTTAATGGTCTGAGAAGTCTTGCTTTTCATTTCCTACATCCAGACTGCTAAATTACTTAGTAGCACAATTCGTTGTTTGACAATTTAACCCTTTGGCAGTGGACTCTCTTACTGCGTTCTCGTATTACTCTTTCCAATGACATCTTTTGCACCAGCTTTCTTTTGAACGCAGACAGTTTGGTCTGTCATTTCTTTTGAATCCAGACAGTTTAATCTTTTAGTAATTCCTTAAAAACAAACACTTGGGAGGGAAAAATTTGAACTTAACATTTTAAGGGTCATGTACTTCCTGGTCTTACACACCAGTAGCTGGAAACACCACAGCATGCTTGCATGCTGACTCCAGGGCTGACAACATGACAGTACATCATTCACATGTCTCACTTCCTTAAGCTGAACTATGTTGTTACTCTGAAACAAATAAGCACTGCTTTGGTTACTACTAAGTAATACAAATAAAATTTTGAATTGCAACTGTACAGAATCTACTTTTGGTACAGAAATGTTAGCCAAATCAGGATAAACAGGAATCACCCTACAGCTCCCCTCATGCATTACGTATCTCTCTTGTTAACTGCACACTGAAATTCAAATATCCTGTATAATTCTTTTTGGGGCTGTGCGACCGTGACAGAGCCAATATACTGAAGATAAAAAATAATTTACTATCTCTCTTTCCTAAGTCTAAACAAAGTCAGATTTCAAGAAGATGAACATAAATTATAGAGGCAGGAAAGGAGGAAAGCCCACTGCTGTCAATACTTATTAGTTTATCCAACAAACTGTTCTACTGAACTACAGCCAGTAAATAGAAAACTTCAAAGATTCCCTTTCTTACCTCTGCTTGTTTTGCTTTGGGACTATCAACTGGAGACAGAGGAAGAACACTGTCACTAGATGACTGGATAGGGATGGATGGCTTGCACAGATCTAGGGAAAGCAAAAATGTTTTCAAAAACACGAGACCCCTAATATTCTATTTTTTTTTATGTTACACACAGCAAGTAGTGATAAATTTCTCAGCTTTTTACAAATTCTAGATTGGATATCTGGAACATAGACAAAAAATTTTAAATGTCAAAAATGGTACGAGCTTTTTAATGTAAAAACTTCTACAAGAGAAAGCAGTTAGATGGGTTTTCACGCTTTAGGAAGCTGTGATTAATGGTTCAGAACATTATTCTCAAAGTGTTAATGCAAGCACATACCTTGCCACTGAGAGTAGTGAGATGGTTTAAATCCACGAGATTGTCTTCTCAAGTTTAATAAATGTATAGACTATCTCAAATGCAATTACAATCATTCAGACGCTGGTAGGAAAGCTATTACCTTCTGTCACACTACAAGAAGCACCTTCTGCTCCTTCTTCATCATCTTCATCCTCAGAGACTTTTAGTTCTGGCTCTTCTGCACCACCTTGATGTAAGCGAAACTCTGCTTCTGCATCAGATGGGATGTCATCTGATCATGGAGGGGTGGGGGGGGAAAAACCAAGAGAACTTGGATACAAGTCCAGCAGGACATCTGCTTATTATTTAAAAAATCTTTCATAATCCTTTCTTTCTATTCACATGGTGCAAATAATTTTCATAACCTGAACATCTAAATGTTTCACTCCTTTTTTTGTGTGCTAATTAGAGTCATTTAAGCAGTAAATGATGGACTATTAGTACAAATAATCAAATTAGTAATTGAAGTCATACCTTACCAGTTTTCTGAAATTTTTTCAATGTTTTCTGGCATATGCAGTTCATTTTACACTAGCAAGGGAAGATTTTGGGCATGATATTATGGACTTTTCACAAATTTACTTCTATTTTTGTTATTCAGCAGGATTAGTACTGAATAAAGACACAAGACCAAGCCCTCTAGTTAGCAGATGGTGAGAGGGCACGAGAAATTTATTCTACAACCCATGGCATTGAGGTTCTGTTTCCTTTCATCCTTCAGTCCTGGCTCCCTCTTGACTATTTGAAACAAACTCCTACATCACTAAAAATAAGATCAGGTTTAAGTACCCTCATACAAAGTATTTTCTGCCAATAAAATTCTGTTCACATAACAGGTTTAAATGATGCATGGTGGTACCCTACCGTCATCCAGCTCTGCACCCGTGTCTCCTTCTTCACCTGCCTGCCCTTCTGTGTCTGCAGGCTCTGTGCCCAGCTCATCCGCCAGATCATTATCCTCACATGGAGCTAGAATATATTCAAATATTGAGAAAAAACAAAACAAAACAAAAAAACCTATACAGTGAAGAGGTTCTACATTGAACTGTACCAACAGTTTATAGTGGAGATGTTAATTACTGCCAAAACAAGGAATCCTGAAACGTGTCACCCGGAAAGAATCTATGGTGGAATACTTTCAGACTCCAACGAATCAAGGAATGCCTGCCCTTGGGGAGTCTCCAAGGCATTTACAGCAAAAGCAACCAGGGCTTTTCTGAGCAACATGCCTTGTGAAAAATTAAACAAAAAGGGGACTGGGAGGACATCAAACCAGAATAAAGTTTACTGTTCTTCCAGGAAGATTTTTTTTTTTCTTTACCACACCAGAACAGTTACCACCACTTTATAGCACATGTGTATTAGGTAAAAACTGAAATCTCACCAGGTACCACAACTGCTCATCTTGAAACTGAAATAGGCTTTTGAGGGTGTATGTCAGAGACAGAGTCTAGCTCCGGGACTGATTATTATTACATTTGGAAACTGTTTAATTCTGTGCAGCTACGGCAGCCTTCAGTAAAAGGGTCTAAGAGACTTGACATGCTGCACAATTAACTAGGACACAAATTAATTGAGATATTTTTAAGTAAATAAAAAAAAATATTCAAAACTTTCTTTTCTGTGATGGATAATTTGATTTGCTGGGTCAAAATAAAAGATTCTCGAATTTGTATATCTGAAAAGGGCATTTGACATTACTACTCATGACAAGATTTAATTATAGGAGAAGAGACAAGACCAAACTGTGGGATCTAAATTTCATTATTAAATTATACTTTTTAAAAAAACCTAAACATTATGAAATCCTTGTCCCATCTCTAGTGCTATGGATGATTAGCTTAATTCTTTTTTCGTTAAGCATTTTCATAAAACATAATTTAATTCTAAAATAAGAAGCTTCCAGGTTTTTTCTACAGTAGAGTCAGTCAACTACACTTTTAGATCTGTGCAGCGAATTAGCATCAATTCGTGTTCAATAACATGCAGTTAACTCTGTTGTATATCCTACTGCAAATATGTACACAGTCAGCATGTATTATTATGCACAACGTTTGCTAATTATACACATCGGATATGGTCCTATAACAATGATAACGGATACATTTATAACCTTCTTGGTTGCACCTACACAGTAAACTAAGCGGTGCAAGTCTCTAGACCTGAATGCATACAATGTCATACTGTCATCTTTAGGAGGGCTGCTGGCATGACTCCCAGCAGTTGGTTCCCACGGTAGGGCTGGAGGCTGTTTCCAATAGACAGTCTGGATGCAGCCCCCTGATTCTGGATGGTAAAAAAGTTTAGCCATATGGGAGCAAATCATGCTGTGCCAGCTTTCTCCTGAGTAAGGGAGTAGGCCCTGGTCCTTTTTGTTTACCAGAGACGATGCAGTTTTTGGAACTATTTATATGCTAGCACTGCTAATTAAGACAATCTTGAAAACAAAGCAACCCTCCCTAAAATTGAGGTCTTGCACCCTTTCCTCTCCCTCTAATACAGGTTTTTGCTTATTTCAAAACACAGCCTTCAGTGGGTGGTTTGTCTTCTTCCTTCAACCTGAGAATTTCTCTTTTTCCATGCTTGCCCCCTCTGTAGTATTAAGACAGACAAACATACGGACTAGTTTATTTTCTGTCACCTACTGTGAAAAGGCAGTTGCATTTACACGTGATGAAGCACTGGCCTATTCCCTCATGTCAGAGGCTTACAAAATCCAGAATCTTATAGACGTCACGTAGAAGACTGAGTCATACGGCAAAGGCTGGACTGCCCACAGGGGCATTTACAAATCCACTGAACAAAACCAGACTGTGTCCCAGTCTGATTGTTGCTTAGGTATGCAGTAGCTTATGTTACTTTGGAAATAATAATGTCATGGGATGGTTTTATGGTAGCAGCAAATGTGAGTAAACTTAATCAAAACTTGGAAAAATGTAACTCTGATGTTAGGAATATCTGATACCACTACGTTTATGTGTGTCTTCAGATCCAGAAACCATGAACTGACATTGCACACATAGGGAGTGTTGGAGAGAGAGGAGACAATCAACTCTTAAATAGGTTGGTACGCAAAACTCGGAGTATTATAGATGCATAGATAAGTAACAACTTGGTGCAAGAGTGGATCCCATTTTGAGGGACACGGAGAGCTTGCAGGTGGCTGGTTATATTATACATATATTGTGCATATACGTATATGCAGTTAGGATAAGGAGCAAGAGGCCAAAAGCTGTCACACAATAACTCAGAAATAACTCAGAAGCTACACACTATGGCAGCCAGAAACTGGGATCAGCACTTGGTTCATATCAGCTAGCAGCTGTGAGCAGACTGCATCATGTGCATCTTTTAAACACTGCTGCCTTGCCAAAGCAGCAGCAGAAGCAAAAGTTTTATAGGCAAACTAACTATTCTGATGTGCCAAAGCAACTTAGCTATAGATCAACTACCTAGCCACAAACTACTGCTGTTCCACTGATTTACCTACCTTCACTGCTTTACACAAATTTACTCCCTTATTCTAATCACAGAATCTTCACACTCACTGGTTTTGCAATAGAGCTAGGGTGACAAAAAAAAAAAAAAAAAAGCAGCAGCTGAGCTCTACCATACTTCAGCTTTTCTGCGGCTTTGCTAAATGACGTGAACCTCAAGTCAAAGGAGACACAACGGCTATCACTATCCCTAAAGATCCCAGCTTCAACCTTATTCTTCTTGGTTTCTTCACCAGATAACTAGAGTTTTCACCAGATAACTAGAGTTTGTAGCTGCTACAGAGAATTGCAATTGCTTTAAGCACTCTCTGTCACTTAATCTTTTGACTGCAAGAAAGCCCCATGTTCTTTTAGTCAAGGAGCTAGAGGAAGAATGGTCCAGTCTTCTGTTTACAAAGCAAATTGAAGCACTCAACTAGATTCCTCCTTCTACTTTATTACACCCAAGATAACCTCTCTGTTTGGCCTGCCTTCAGAAGGGTTACAACAAATGTCGAGTTCATGCAAGAATGGGCTGTCTGAGCAAGGCGTGCATGCACACTCCCCCTTCCTCCCTCCCTCCACGTCCAGTCATGCAGTAGCGACAGGGCCATAAGTTCCAGGGTTAAAGTACCAGCTCAGCTGCTGAAGGCATGGAGAAGAGACGGGCAGGGTTATTGTGCATTGGAATACATAGAACATCACCAAACTACCTCCAGGGACCGTCTCCAGCCACGCCTGTACCGCCTCATGGCGTACGGAGGGAAGGTCGGATGCTGAATTTAAAAAACATAAATTGTAAGAAATCAAAATTAGACCATCAGTAAGCGTCTAAAACAGAAGAGTGACAAAGGGAAATTTTTCAGTAGCAAATACAGGAATAAAACCTATGAGATGTTAAACAACCGATTCCAGGCTTGGCATTTAAATTGAGGTAACATACAAATGTCAGGGGCCTAATCTTCTTTTAGGATCTGTGATGTCAGAGGAAATACAGATGGCACAGTGAAAAACACCACCACATCTGACCAGCAGGTTGCTGCTGCTGTGCTCCACTTGAAACTCTGCAGAGGAGGGAAACTAAAGAGATGAAAGAGCTGAGCAACAAGAGAGGGGCGATCGTAACAGGCATCCCAGAACCTGTGCTGCCTGGGTGTGAATGCCAGCAGGCAAAGAAGAGCACCCAAAGCAGAACGAGAGGGGCTTCTGTGTACCGTCACGCTACCCCAGGCTTTCACGTCAAACCCTATCACCGCTGCTACTGATGGGCTCTCCAAACACCTTGTATCACAGAATACAGCTCAGCCAGGAACACATTTGTCTGTTGAACTCAGGCTGAAAACTTACAGGTTATCCACAAGTACTTATTGTCGACAGCCCTTTAAAAAACCAGACTGCTGATATGCCTGCACACACATGTACTGTATGACAAAGTAATTGAAGCAGCTAATCTATTCATCAGGATTGTCCTAGTTTGTCCCAGTTTTAGGGGACAGAAAAGAAATACTGCCTTCCTTCCCAAAGGAAGTTGGAAAGACCACAAAATCAGTTTTGGAAGGATCATCTTTTGCCGGCAGCTGTTCCAATACACTATGGAAAAGTAGGAATTATAAAATACAAATTAAAAGAAAAATTTGGAAACTACAGTGATACAGACCCTCAAGCAGAAGCTAAAGTAATGTTAATTGTAGTAAACTTAAACTGTGCTGACATTTTTTTACTTAGCATTTTAAAATGTTAATCCTATTTCTGTGGTTGCAATGGGAAGGAAATACCCATCTCTTATTTGTAGGGAGCAGATTTCACACCGGAAAATCCCAGTGCATTCTACAAACAGCAATTACAAGCATAGCCAAACTGATCTGGAACTGTGTGTCAATTTGGACCAGGATTGAAAAAAAAAAAAACCCAAAACCAACTAAATATCTAGAACTATGAGGAAAAGATAATTATCTGGAACGGAATATGATCAGGCAACATGAGGTAAAGCCCTAGGCTTTTTTAACAGATCAGTCATTAACTTAATTTCACATTTGCTGTAAAAGACACACCTTCCCACAGCATACTTATTCGCTCTATAATTCTGGCACAATGGTTACAGACTCTCAGAGAAGACCACTACTCATCAACTGCATGGTTAACTTTTATTAAGCCTAGGTTTCTGTATAGGTAAAGCACCGATGACATACTTACCTTAAGACATGCTGTCATATAGTCTAGAACAAGGTCAGCAGGTACTGCTGGAAGGTGCTTACAAGAGAGCTAGACTACTGGCATTTTCCCCCTCCAAAGTTTTCCTTTAAGTAACTGGCCACTCACAAAGGTCACATCTCACTTTAAAAAATAAATATACTGTCAAATCTTAAACACAGAGAGTCAAAACCACCACTGATCGGATTTGCAAGCCCTTTCAACCCCATCATTCCCTACTAATACCAGATGTGGTTACACATTTTGAAAAGCAGCAGCAGAGAAATATGCTTAATACAGAAGCTGAACCTGTTCAATCAAGCTGTAGTAACTACACAACATAGCCCTTCAGCTTTCCCTAAAGAGGCATAGAGTTCTCACTGCCACAAAAAGCACGACAGCTTCTGTTACTATCCCTAAAGTCAGTTACCGAGGGCCGATTGCCAGCACTATCAAATCATGTGTGTAGTGAGGAAAAATGCTATGGAGTCAAAGCAGGCAGACAAACGGGTCAGAAGAAGTCACACCACCATGAAGCTGAGAAAGTAGTCATTTTAAGCGGACGCTGACCTGAAAAGCAAAATGTTTAACCAAGTGTAATTTCAGTGTAATTTGAAATTAGTTCCTTTCAATCACTGCTGCCCCTGCTGAAGTACACTACTCTTGAAGGGTGCAGAAGCAACAGAGTTAAACAGCTGCAACTGTGATCCAGGAATTGATGGTGCAGGGCTTGGGGAAGATTACCTCTGGAGGTGGAGGACTTTGAGGTTGGGACCATTTTTTCCTCCTCCTGTTTTTCACGGATGTGTGTCCAGTGCACATCTGCCAGGATCTCCAGAGGATCAACCGGATTTACAATCTGCTGCAGTCTAAGGTTTCCAGCTAGCAGTATGAAGGCACGGCATACCAGGTTGTAGGCAGGGTGTACGAAGGCCAGGGAGGAAAAGATGGGAGAACAGTGGAAAGGAAAGGTAACACATCATAGGAAAGGAAATAAGAAGAGAAGAAAATAAAATATTACTGGCCAAGATCAGTTTGCAAGACAGACAGAAAAAGCTCAGCATTGTGTGTGCACGCATACACCAATACAGCGCTCCTCATACTTCCCATCAAAGCTGAATAATGCCATTCCAAAGGCAGAGAGATGCTATTAAAAACTTTATTGTAGATTATCTCTATTGTAAGCAGCTTTGCTGAAAGACATTCTCTGGGTGTCCAACAGTATGTGGTATGTAAATACCAATTTAGCAGAAATTTCCAGCTCCTTCAGCCTATTCATTATGATTATTGCCAAAGACATCTTACTCTTAAAGGCAAGGGACAATCTGCATTGTCATTTGATGCACCAAAACAAAAGGTCTTTCATTCCCTACTATTGGGTTAAACACTCCTTTCTATGCTGGGTACATATTTCTTTGTGAATTAAATTACATGATGGATCTCAGAGTTTCACGCACATGTATGTGCATATGCACACATGGGTGCACACTTACTTGAGCGCTTAAAACACCAGTTTGTTTACTCCTGCTCTTTTGTACTGCCTTGTTCAAAGAGCAGAATTTTCTTCTGACGAATAACAGCATTTTCAGTATGACTTAAGAGCCTTCCCACCTCCCCAGAAGGGACTTCCTGTGCACAAATGAATTTGTTTAAAAGAAATTGCATTACTCCTCAATTACCTGCCTACACAAAGCTCAGCTACTTACAGAGTGTCAAAGGGAACAATGGGCACCTAAAGCAACTGATAAGCAACTTGTTTAACTGCTGCAGAATACGCACCTTGGGAGCATTTACCCTGAGGCGAGTATTATATTCACAGACCCTGTCTCTACTGCTATCTGCTATGGGACAATAGTTCAGGTTTTATTTACCCATAATAAAATAACTCATTCTACCAGCGTCTGGAGTAGTCTTCAAAAGCAAGTGACTCACCCTGAAAGGAAAGTGCTCACCTACTTTATAAAGTAGGAAGTCAATTTTTACAACAGATGGATTACTACTGAGTAGGGCAAAACACTGTTTCAGCAGTTTATAACCTCAAAAGCAGTTAGATTTTCATATGGTGCACTAGCGTTTGAAGGAAACAAGAAACATTAGCAGCATTTACAGGTTGCACTCATTTCCTGCTGTCTCATTTTAACGAAGTTCCTCTCTCCCAGCCATGTTTTCCCCAGACATGACAAAGTGTTTGGGACTTCCATTTCAGGAATGACCGTGTGTGAGATTTGGCATTAAAACTGCAGAAGAAACAGGCAGAAGGAACTGCAGGAAGGACAGAATCACCAGCTGGTTATTAAAGCGGAGAAGGGTTCACACGCACAAACTCAAATGCAGAGCGGGATTCACAATCTAGCCAAGTATTTAGCAGTTTTATGTCTCTGTCGCCTCAGCAGAGAGTTGTCATATCAATTAGCACAACCGCATGGTCTACCAGAGCTACTGGACGTCCTGCAGGGACAGGAACCTGAGCTGTTCTCACTCCATACCAAAGCACTCGCATGCAGGCCCCAAGATGAGTAGAGTTAGCATTTGCATCGCCACACAAAATTTTGTGTTAGAAGGTTTAGTTTGCCAGCAATGGCTGAGAAGTATATAGTCACTCAGCAAGGCTCGGAAAGAGCAGGTCCCACATGATCTGCATGTTTTAAAATGGATTTCTCTGGGATTTAGACCAGTGTAACATACACATCTTCAATTACTCCACAAGTCTCTAGACAGAGGCCTGAACCTGTCCTGATTAAGACATGGGTCCTCACCTCACCAGTAAATAAATAGCAGCACAGCCATCCATGAAGGACTGCTGCTTGGCTAACGGGCAAACCTAATATTTCCTTGAGGTCTAAATACTTGAGAATTTCAAATGACACCTGGCATAGCCTTCTCTCAAGGCTGCCTGCTAAGCTTTGCAGGAAGCTGGACATTAATTGCACTTACATTTGGAAAGGTAGCTTTCCACTCCAGTTCCACTGTAGCACCTCCCAGCACTTTATAAGCAGCAGGCAGTTTCAATGTTTGACTTTAATGGAATGAGAAGCTACCTGCAAATCAGCTCCTTAGTAGCCAGGTCTAAAGCACACTAGGAACTGCAACAGGGGCAACTTCTTCAGTTATGCTCTTCAGCCATCTTACTAATACTTCTCATTCTTACCATCAGAAAAGTTAAACTGGAAAAAATTGTAACACCTCTTCTTTTTTTTTTTTCCTTAAAAAAAAAAGTCAGAAGCTAAGCTACAGCTGTTACAACCATAAGCTGCAAAATATGCAGTTTGACAACTGCATATGTCCTCTTACCTGCAGGAAGGCACTTGGATTTTCCTCTTATGTATTCTGGCTCTAATGAACCACATTGAGGGAATAAAGGATTAAACAAGCTATTATGACCAAGTGCTTCAAAAAAAACAACAATCAGAAATAAACTGCAAGGGAACGCATCATGGAAAATAATACAACCAGTTAGATTGGAATGTCAGATTAATTTTATGCCCGTTATATGACTGTTTGAAAAATCTTGAGGGATTGCCGCAGCTTGATTAGCTTCCCCCACCACAGACACACACTCACAAAGGACAACAAAAAATGCAAGTTTGCTGACACAGACAGTCTAAAGGCAGTACTTCTGATGTGTCCCACGTGTCTGACATATTGCGCAGCTGCAATTAGTCTCTGTGTATGGAACAAATCGGAAACTCCTAAATACATGGGGGTCACTGTTCATGCACATTACAGTAGCAAATTGTCCCGGCTTTCTAGGTATCCTGAGGCACCTGGCAGCTTTATCTTTTTCCTAAAACCAGTGGCAATGTCAGACCTGCTATATGTCACGTGGACCAGGAGGTGAAGATAACAGGTACCAAATCAGTTTTCAGGGAGCTGGTAAAGCAATTAAATAAAACACAGAAACTTCTCATGTGGGACCTGCTCTTTAAAACATTCCCCCCTCCTTCGGGGAAATGGAAGTGGAGATGGTATATGGGTACCTTTAAATGTACCCGTGTCCTCTTCATTTGAGAGACGTTGAAGCCAGAGGCCTTGCTGCAGCTCTCTCTCCCAAGGACAATACTCCCCCTCTACAGCAGAGGGAACCACACATCCATATATAACACCAGACACGCATGTACACACACAAGCGATGGAGAGAGAGAAGGAGAAAAAGAGAAAGGACAGAATCAGAAAGAGAGACTGTTTGGAAACCCAGCAACTCCCCATACTCCCACTGTATTCAAAGAGCCTGACAGGAAAACTGCTCAAATGAAACAACGACCATCCAAGAACACCATGGTTTAGCAGACTAAACACACAACATGTACGTTACCATACTTAAAAAGCACTCTTGACTTCCACAGACTTCAGTTATGGAGATACAGCTCCTACGCTGAAAAAGTAGCCAAGCAGCCTGCTGAGCTCATCAACAAAACTGCTGCTAAGACTCAAAAAACTGGACCTCTGCTTGCCTTAGGCAGCCAAAGACCTTTACGAAGAAGCTCTTTGGAGTCTACTAGTCTTCACAAAAAGGAAATGTGAGGAAAAAGACAAAGACAAGATCAGCAAGAAATTTGGCATGGTGGTGAAACACTGGAAGCAAGTCTATTCTTAGCACAAACTTTGCATTTTGATGACTGAGACAAACACAGGGGAAGGAGTCTTTCCCTGATATTTTCCACAGAAATCCCTCAGAGCTAAAGTGAGAACCACCTCAAATCCCTGATTTCTCAAGACTGTCTTTTAACTAAGGAGAGCTACAAGCAGCTTCTTCTGGGATGCCCTGATGACAGTTACAGGGCACTACCCCTTAGTGAGGCACTCTGTAAAACTGAAAACACTGCCTTCACAATGCTTCCAGCTCTTGCTGCGAAAGAACAAAGGGCACATTCAAATCCAATTCCCAATAATAATAAAAAACAATAATAAAACACTACAGTGTCACAAAGCTGTGAATTGCACATGTTGGCACGGTGTATGGGAAGCATATTGTGTTGGTAGTAGTGCTGTAACTGCTCTGTGGGCAAAGATCTCCTGCATCCAGAGTGATCCACCTAAAGCTTTTCTTGACAATAACTCCCTCAAAAATCAAAGCAATAAAGAAGTGAAAGAAGAAGAAAAGTTTTACAAAGCAAATCTTTCTCATTCTGCATGGCAAATACTCAACTCAGTTTTCACTGCTGTCTAGCAGAAAGGAAGGACAAATCAACCATGTCTAACCTTCACTTGACTCCTCATCTTCCTCCTCTTCATCTTCCTCCTCCTCCTCCTCATCTTCTTTGTCCTCAATCTCATGATTTTCCTCAGCCTCAATCTCTTCTTCACTCTTTCCCTTCAGGAGGGCATGGATACGCACAGCCTCTTTCCATGGCACACCACCCAAGTCTGAAGGGGGTTGCTGAGGCAGCAGTAGTTCGTCTTCTTCCTCCTCATCTTCCTCCTCCATCTCAGACTCTGAACTACTGTAAGGGTTTAGAAAAAAAGATAAAGAAACAACTAGTTAATGTTTCCTAGATCAGTCTTAGATCACTGACAAGTTGTTTCAATACATACAAGCCCAAAACGTACGATGGAAACCATAATACTATTTTTTCTGCTTTCAATATTTCATAGGAATTTTAGTGACAGCATCATGTGTGGGCTGCAGTATGGTCCTTGCCCTGCTTCTTTTAAAGAAGGTGAAGCAGCAGAGAAGTGCCTGTGGAGCCAAGTCCAAATATTTGTGCAGCATTAATTGTTATAGTTTGTGACAGTTGAATACAGCAGAAAGAAACTACTTTCTTCGTATTGCATTGCTGTGCATAAACCGGTACAAGAGTTCTTAGCACTGTCAGAATGTAGGAGGTCATGCCTTTTGATAATGGCAGCTACTGCTAGCATTTTGGATAGCTAAGATGTTTTGGGCACTTGCTGGGGTGAAACTCAGAAGGCTTTGGGAGTAGAAAGAACACACAACACAACTATCAGGCCAAAGGATACAGCATGTGAGCTAAGGAGAGCTGGAGAAAAAAGAAAAAACCGAAACCACAAAAATATGTATCCAATTAAGTACACAGTGTACATAGTGGCAAGAAACTGTAGGAAGCAGTGCAAGGATAATTACAATAATGAGCTTATTATTCTCACAGCAAAGTCTAAAACATGCAAAACAGTAAATCAGTAGTGCTTTTTAGTAGACATCTCTGTTTAATTCTAACAGTTCCTCAGTATAAGCAGCAGGGGCAAGAAACGTAACCGCCTATACAATGGCATTTAATGTAGCTCACTCTTACACGCTGAACTACCTAGAGGTATTGGGGCGAAAGATGGTTGCATTTGTCGCTGGAAAATGAATATGAACTACAGCACATTCACAGAACTTACCTACAGGGTGAAGAGGTCTCTCTCTTTTTCCTTAATAGATCATTGTCATAAAAGACATATAACTTCCTATATAAATCTTAAAAGGCCCAAATTCATATGGATTGAAGGAGAAAACTGTTTGTGAATGGTTAAAGTTTGGGTGAATCATCTGAGAATAGTATTCTACTTCTGCTGCTTCCTTATGACAGCTATTACTGTAGTTAACAGCCTTTGGCAGAACCCATTCCACATAGACAACAGGAGGGGAAAACCAGCAAGTTGAAAATAATGAAGTTTAAATTTCATGTAGGTCTATAAAATATAACTTGTACAGTTGTCGTAATTCTGTTTCCCATACACAGGTTTTATTACAGTATGTGACAAACTGACAGTTTCCCAAAAAAACCCTCTTTCTTTTATACTGCAGATAAACATTATTCAGTTGCAGAACTTCAAATTAGTCTAACACTACACGAACATATCATATTTACATACTTTTATTCAGCTACTGGTCTGAGAGACTATTTTATAGCAAAGCTAATAAAGAAAACACCACTTTTTCATGCTCTGATTGTCAAGTACTTCTGTCCATAGGCTCTTAAATTCTCCTTACTGTTCTGCATATATATAACATTATTTTGCTCAAGTTACCACCCAGTTTTTCACAGCATAAACTGAATACTTATTTTTAACAGGTTGCCTGGTTTTCACATGCTAAATACTGAATACAAGCACTGTTGCATGCCATGGACTCGGTGCATATTCCAGGAGACCAAAGCATATTCCAAAGGCTTTACACAGATATTGTCACAGAGATAAAAAGTGATGTTCCCCTCCTCCCTGATTAACTTTCCCACTTTTTGGCAATGGAAATAAACCTAACAGGTGCTGCATGCTGGGGTTTTCATGTGCTGTCAATAAGGTTTACTGCTGCTCACACTGTTGCCATGACTGCTGAATGGGACAAGCTGCTGCTCTTCAACCAGTCGGCTTATCGCATGTAATATTGACGACATAAATTCTTTACCACATAGCTCACTTTACCTTCTTTGGCTTTTATTTATAACTTGTTTTTTGTTTGACCTTTGAATACTGAGAAATGACAAGCTGAAAGACAGCAGTGAGGTGGCCTGGTATAGTGGGCATTCATTTCACCATTGCAACTCTGTGCCACAGAAATTAATTCAACAGCTGAAATTTTTTTTTTCCTATAAAGCAGAGATCAATGACCAAAATAGGTTGCTTTATAGAATTTGTATAAGCAGTTGAATATCTCATTGAAAAGGTGTACTTACGCAGATTTAGTGCTGAGGAGAGGAACCAAAACCTAAACTGTGGAAATGAACCTCTTCTCTTCCCTTGCCATACAGACCCATACGGCACAAGCTGTCTTATGACACTCCTTCAAAAGGCCACAGCATATTATATCAAAACTGCAGATGACATACTGGGAGTTACTGCAAGTTAAAGGCAATGAATAAGGCATCTAAAGGGTTTTCCACCCCTCAAAACTGTGTAGTCAGGGTTTGATTGCATAGACGTTTTTTTTTTCTCATTGAAGCTTAAACAAGATTAAATGTCTTTTGAAAAAAACATACTTTGAATACTGTTTTCTGTAAACTTTCTCTGCAGTGTGCATGCTCCTAAGTGTGTGTGTGTGTGTGTGTGTGTGTGTGTGTGTGTGAGAGAGAGATGGGAAGCTGTGCACCAAAATGCACAGTTTCTGCTTGATTTAGAGCTAACACCTGGAAGCCCAATCCATTGCTTCATAAGACATGGAGGGAACAAAGAGTTCCCCATCTCCTCCGCCTGCTCCTAACCCTGCGGCACTGCACCGAGACAGTGAAGATGATAAAATCAGGGCTTTGGTTGGCTTGTTGCAGGAGTCAAACTTTTTTTTCTTTTGTTGGTGAAAAAGTGGGCAGACTTCCCCCCCCCCCCCCTTTTCTTTTTTTGCGTCCTTCTGTGACATACCATGGAGTGGGCAGAATTGAACAGAGGATACCTGATAGCTACATCATCTAGAAATTTCTCTCTCTGATGTCTGACCTGCACAGCCTTATCAATGCTCTGAGTAAACTGCTTGCCATATTTGGATTTGGGACAGAAATTTTTCCAGGTCAAACTGACAGGGAATTTAATGTATTTTCTCTTTCCTCTCTATCACAGCGTGAGTTGCCCACTAAATACTGCTTTGCACATGCATAATTATACGATTCTATCACAGACCGAAACAGTTTAATACAGGTTACAAGGGAGTATGTAGGACCAAGGGAGCTAAATGTAACACCCCAAAAGAGGAAATCAAACTTGTTAACCTAATAGTGTACTGCCCTCAGTCTCTACAATCTTGCAAAACAACTCTTGGAGATGACCAAGAGCTTCATGCCAAAATGCCAAAACTCCACTTTTTTTTAAACTAACTCTTCTCATTTGGAAGTCTTCTGCCATTTAGTGAGCGGGCCTACTGTGTCCTGATTCACTGAAATCAAGACCAATAATAATAATGCTCCATACTAGTAAATTTTGTTTTAGAGCTAGAAACATAAAGGACTAAAACCCCTTCAATGTCATCAATGCCTACATTGTCACAGTTGGTGTAATTCCTAGGCCTGAGCAGGGAGCTAACAGGAAGATGAATGAAGCAAAAAGAGTTTTCATCTCCCACAAGTAGTCCTGAGATTATTCAGAGCAGTAGGTAAGAACTCAATTATGTAAAATGTCAAAATAGTATCTTCTAAAGAATTAATATGTTAAGAAATCAATCAAAAAGTATTATTTAGGTTTCAGAGAAAACAGCTGTACAAGATACTAGTAATTGCTAGGCACTTATACGAAAGCCACACCTTCATGAATACACATGTACACATTCTCTGTCAAGGCCAAGTTCAAGCTGCTAAAAGTTACTCCTTTCCAGATGTTGCATCTTCAAACTTATCAGATAAATAAATGACAGATTCTGTTATACATTAATCTTGCAAATATCTTAATGAACATTTTTATTCTTGCATTCTTCACCACACCAATCCAATTCAATTTAACGTGTATAAATGTAGCAAGGAATTTCTCATACAGCCCTATACCTGCAGGTAATGCCTAGAATATGTTTGTAGGATCTAAGTCTCAGGAAACCAGTAACAGCATTTTCTGAGTTTATTTCAAGAAGATTACTGGACAGACTGAGAGCTGAAAAGGTAAGGGTTGTTATTGCTACAAACAAAAGCAGATTATTAGAAACCCTGTTAAGAGCTTGAGACTGCAAAAAGTGTGTGATTGACTATAAAGTTCACAAGCATTCTTCATCAAGTGTATTCTCTCAATGATTCTTGCAACAATTATTTCCAGTAGCTCTTCCTGCATGTATTTGGACCCTGGTGTGCTTATACCTCATTTTGCAGATAGAGAAATTTGTGAAGGTACAACATGTTTCTCAACAGCCATAACTATTGCTTCAAATTAACATTTCTCAGGAATTGCATCAGAATTCGGTCAGGACTACATGTGTGTCAAGCCTGAATCTTTAAACCAAAAGTGGTTTCAAATTGTAATGCAAAACATACAGAAGCGAAGTTCATTTTGGAATCCCCTCCCATTTGAATCCATGTTCTGTTTGTTCAAAAGACTCATTTGTCTTTGATACACAATTAAAAAAAATTTTAAACATCCCTTCCAACTTAGAACCGAATTTCACGGCATTATGGTACTACAGGTGTCTTCTAAGAATGGTAGTAAGCTATTTAGAAGAAACTACAAGATAAAATACCTGTGTACATATGCAGAACATTTTCAACAACTTTAGAAAGGCGAATAAATATGTTTAAAAAAGCTAACAGAAAAGCAGGCAAAAGTCTGTTGGGATGGGTATTAAAAAAAAAAAGCTTATGGACAATGTGTGCTAACCTGCTGGCCACATCCTCTTCTGTTCCTTTGTCCAACACACTGCTCAGGTTATGCTCTGCTAGCGTCTCTTCGGGAACCTCTTCCAGTTCTTCTTCGCGCTGCAGTGACAGCCGGTAGTTCTCCAGCTCAATCCGTTCAGGTGTGCCACGCAGCCGCTTAGCAAGGCTGGGCTCTTCCAGCCCATTTACATTAGAACCTAAAGAATAAGCCAGTGAATAAACAATAAATGCAACAGTCAGAACCGCAATTTAAGTAAATTGAGCAGCTGGGAGAAAAAGGGCACAAGGCAGAGGGAGGTAAATAAAGTGAGAGAATACCTTATGTCATTATCCTGTTGACCACTACTGGCAGAACCTGCTGGGGAGCCAGACTGCAAAAGGGAATCTTAGTGGTTTTGGCTAATAGATGCTAAAAAGAATGTTAAATGTCCTAGTTGAGAGAGGAAATAGGGACATTTTAACTGCAAAAACTAGAGCTGCAACGAAGTCTGTGTATTAAGTACTGGGGAAAGGCTGGCCACTGACTGGATATGTTCCATGAGACATAGTAGGAATGCTATGGGGCAATCCTGCTGCATGTTAAAATTGTTACCAGTCAAGGTAAGTCTACAGAGTTAGGGTGCAAGAAAATATTACTACTACTTGAAGGAGGGAGGGAATGAAAAAGGCCGACTTGGAGCAAGTTTTAAAACTTTTTATAGACTTGACTTGATTTGCTTTTTAATCAGTTTGTCATTAAATGAACCACAGGGAAAAATTTAAGTGAGATATTTGAGATGTTTGCAAGCATAAATCCCACGAAACCCAGAAAACTGCAAGCACACAAGAACCAGGCAGTTGAAGAAAAGTATACAGGAGCTTCATTCACTGTGGCACTCAATAAATTAAATTCTAACCTGCATTCATCCATTTCTTTTTAAAATTCTAGTATTATAGCTTAAATACCATGCCACTGCTTACCCTTACCCAGCTTACTATTTACAGAGCCCAATCTTTCCTAGCTTCTGTTTTGCTTTGCTAAATGAGCCAAGCCTTCCTCTCATGAGAAAAGCTCTTCAGTGCACTGATCATCCCCTAGGTCTCTGCACCTGTCCCAGTTTGGATTAATCTTTCTAGAACCTACATGATTAGAACTGAACACAGCTTTCCAGACGAGGCCTTATCAGCGTAACATACAAGCCTGCCAGAAATCCCTCATCTGATACACACAGAGAACACACTTGCTTATTTATATGCCACATAATACTGGTGGCTTTTCTTTACTGACATATTCAGATCCTTTTCCTTCTTTGCTTTCAACTGATAAGCACCTTGTTGGTAGCCAAAATTCTCAACACTTTCTTAGTGCATGACCTGGTACTTTCTACTATTACATTTCTATTTTTAATATTACAGTCTGCAACATTTTGCAGTTCTTAGTGTATGACGTGCCTATCCTCCTCTGCATTGATGAGGGTTTGAAATGTTGCCTCAGCAATGAATTTCATTAGCAGATTCTTTTCCTTTTTTTTTTGCCAGTAACCTTAATGAAAGTATTACAAAGATCAGTCCCCAGATCATATTTTGTGAAACACCACAGCCTGTAGGTAACATCCAACCCCATTATATTTCCTTTTCCAATAAAACCTCTAATCTCTCATTTAAGTCAACTTCTTAGCTGCTTGACACTTCATGTACTACTCCCTCATTTTATCCCATTTAAATAGTTATTTCCATGTGGCAGCTTTCAGGTGCTTTACTGAAGTCCAGACTGTTCAAAAGCACCACGTTTCCCTTATGGAGGTAATCAGTTACTTCGTCAATAAAAGCTGTCAGTCTAGTCTGGTGTAGTCTTTGGTGAATCCATGTCATATTTTATACCACTTACCTTCATAAGGTCAAAAGACTCGACTTGCAGAGCTAGCAGTCTTTAGTTATTCCTTCAAAGAAGGTGTTTATCTACTGTTTAGTTTAACTGATATGTACTTGGTTCAGGTCACCTTTTTTCATGTTTGTTTTTTTTTTCTCCTTTTAATTGTTTATCTGCAGGTCATACTTCTGTCACTCAGTGGTCACATAGTACTACCCTAGTCAGTCAGGATAGCTTGATTTCACCACAAATTGTTACCACAAAGGTCACAATTTCATTGTGCAATTCTTCCACTCTTCTGAGACAAAGACTATTTGGTTGAATTTTATTTCCACTCATTACAGTATTGTAATATTTAAATTTTGCTTCCAGCTTCATTGGTTAATTTCCATTTCCAAATCTTGCTACACACTGAGTTCTTTTGCTCCCATGTCCAATGCCATTGTCCCAACTGAAACTGGAGGCCAAGTATTCATTTGATTGCCTGACTATACATAAAATTGCATTTTATGCCAGCCCCATTTTCACTGCGGACCCACTTCTGCTTGCCTTTCTCTTGCTTTAACTTACATGCTTAAGGAATACAGCTGTTTGCTTTCCTTTCCTTTGCAAAGTCTAACTCAGCATGAGCTTTGGCAATGTATACTTTATCCTTACAGGTTTTGACCTCCAACACAGTTTTCATTTTCTTTCCCCATTCTTTTTAGTTTCTCAATTTATTCCTAACAGCCTTTTTTTCAGGACAATTACTCAGTACCATCTTAGTCTTTGACACAGAACTACATAGGCCATGCCATAATTAGTGGCATTTATTTCCAACCCCTCTTCAGAAAGATAAAATCTCATAAAGACAACTGCCTGGAGTGTTTTTCTCTCTTCCTTAGTATTATTGAACTTTTCTCTGATGTGGGCAAGTGGCTGCTGTGCCCTTGTCTGGAACTACGGGGCTTCTTTATGGTATAAACCACAGAAGCTTGCTCAGGAGGCAGGTGGGAACATTACCTTGCATTTTTCTAGGGATACTGTGGTCTCTACCATTTCCTGCTGCTAAGCCTTATGTTGTGTTAGTATTTTCAAAGTTTGGTGGAACTGGACTGCCTTTTCAGCTGGGATTCATGCTTCATTTCATTCTCTCTAGATGGAGATACCGCCTCAGCCAAATCTATTTTTGTGATCTGTGTTACATTCCCCAACCCTGAGTTCACAGTAACAGGGGAACTGACCTGGAATATTGCTTTGCCACTTCTGGCTGACAGTAAAAAACCAAAGGACTCTACGTAACGCAAGAACACCAAGGTGAGGGAAAACAAAGAAGGAATATACTAAAATCACCATAAACCAAGAGTTTTTCTACTACTTAGAACTCTTTATACACAACAGAGCCATCAGCTGGGCTCAGCTACTTCAACAGAAATATCTTTAGACAAGCTTTTTAACTTGTTCTCTTCTGATGCATACCCTGACATAGCTGCAAAGTCCACAAGCAGGAAAAAAAAACAATGAAAACAAAAAGAAAAAGAACTTTTTATCCATCCAACGTTATTTCACTGCTCTTGTTTTCTAACAGTCTTAAGGAGTTTTTGTCAGCCTTTTCAAAGTAAAACAAAAAAAAAAAGAAATATAAAATCATTCCCATATAGTTAAATGAAATTAATGGAGTATTAAAAAAAAAAATTGCTTGTTTCAATGCTGCAATATCTAGGGTGGGGAGAAAGACTGGCAGCAATCACTCTAAGGTAAAAGAGAACTGAAAATCAAGCTGACATCCATTTATATGCATTTTGTGAACATACATGTTTTTCAAAATACAAATCATCATCGCCCTTCACATCATGAAGACCCAGTATAACTGGTACATAGAGAATCAAACCAATTCTATCACAGCACAAACTATAAGTGGGAGTGACTAATGTAAACTGTGTTAAAAAACCCGAAAAGACAGAAAATCTGCCTAAACGTCAATGCAAAAAGATGTGGTCAAGCCAAGATGTCCTGTGAGCTTGACAAGCACACCATGCCTCAGAATCTCAAGCAGGAAGGACATTCCCAGCACGTTCTCCAATTAATTTATTTATCCATGTACTTGAGATGCAGGATTGGTCACATCCCTCCACTTCACTTTGCAAAGAAAACAGCTCTACATCAGAGAACATGATACAGAAACTCAACTGATTACCAGCTTCAGCGAGGGATTGCTAGGAGTTTGCTCTATACGGACAATTTGGTCTACTTGTCCATTGGGTTTGTTTCTAAAAGGTACCATGAAGACTTATCTGGCTAGCTACAAAGCCATTGTCAAAGTTGTTACCAAATGTGAAAAAGAAGAAATGCTACTGATAGCCAACTTTCTGCACCACAAAGCCATCAACTATCAGAAGGAAAAGCATTACAGTTCACAAACCCACCTAAGGGATGAAAGTAAATGTGAGATACAGGTATCGTTAACGTGATCAGATTATGAACAATTTGCTCGTATTATGCTATAAAGTTCACACCGATTCATTTGAAGCTACAATAAGAAACTATAAATAGGGTCAAGGAAATTTGAAGCTTTCCTACTCTCATTTCCTCCATATATATATGGCGCTATATGTGTGGGCAAGTTCTATTCCAATGCAGTTCTTGTAGACGCTAAAGCTTATTCTCTAGTGTTCCTCTGGAGAGGAAAGGTGCCTCACTCAAATCATCACGTTGTATTACCCAGACTATTTTGTAGCCTACTGGTGGGAGATAGCTGCAGAGTGCACTCATTATCCATTAGCTGACATTCTACCTTGTCAGTGCATCTGGGCCCACAGAGCAAAAAGTCAGCAACCAGTCACAACTGAGAGAAAAGGGGTTGATGAGGCTGCATTTGCCAGAAAAAAAGCTACATTACTAGTCAGAGAGGGGAGATACCTGAGAGCCAAGAGCAGCTTCTCATGCAATCAATTGATCAGCTAAAAATCCACAAAAAACATTCAAAATAGGACATATTTTAAAACCTGATTCTTTACTTTGGAAGAGTCAGTGGGCCATGAACACTACACAGATCATCTGAGGAGAAAACAGGACAGGCTGCTTTGCTGTTGCATGAAAGCTGCCAGGGTCCGTTGTCTCAGCCTTGACACAGCCTGCCCCCTGTAAAGAAAATCGTACGATCAGAGGTAACGTTCCTACACTGAACTGCTCCTTGCCTGCATGAATGTGTCCTTTTCCAGCAACTTTGGCGATTACTGGAAGGTTTGAGAAGCTCCTCTTGAGAAATGATCTCACCTTGATTTTCCCCCAGTACTACCTTGTCCTGTGAATTCTACAGATTATTCTCATGAGCTAGATGAAATCTTGCCAAGCTTACCCCCTGACATGACACTTGCTGAAGATGCAGGAGAAAACTGGGAATCTGAGAACAATGAATTCTTCCCAAAGGGAAACTACCTGCCTATTTGACTAGAATTTATTTCTCATGAATCATGCAGCCCATCTAGACTTCCTTTTCTTAGTCTGGTCTGTTCAGACTGCAAGCTCTCCAAGTTAAACGTCACCTCTTGTGAAGTGTGGGTTCAGTATTTTGCAGACTCAGCTGTGGCCTTTGGGAGTTACAGAAATTCAAATAAAGGAGTCTACTGCGAAACATGTGTAAAACAGGGAAGGAATTAATACATTTCTCAGGAAAATGTTCATTCTGGATTTCTCAGATCTTTTGCTTTTATGATCATGTGAAACACTGTACCTATTTGTTTTCACTTGTCTTTCCCAAACTCTTCAATTACTTCTACCTCCACACAATTGTTTGATAACACAATGACGTCAGATAAAGGAACTCCTATAGAAACAGCAGTGTATTGCATATGACAAAGTACAGAGGTGGAAGATGGGAACTTCCGTGTGGGAGTTTAAAAGTGATGCAGTGGGCTCTGAGTCAGAAATGCTGAAAGTCATCAGATTACGTTGCCATTAATTTCTAAGAATATCTTTTGGGGTAAGGTTTCTGAAATGTGCTTGCAGTTCAGCAAACATTATCGCTGAAGTATAGAGAAGGCAGCAAACAAGATACAGCTTCGTTTTTAGGCTTCTCATTTTTCATCTGTGTTAATGTCAGACTGAGTTTCAGTTTTTCCCCCAAAGTTTCACCCTCAGCCACTTCAATTCCATTAACTGCCTCCCTGTATTCCAATTCCACTTCTCATCCAAGGGCCTCAAAATGTTTTACAACTATTAGCATATTAAAACAAACCTATTTTGGAAGTAGGTGAGTACTGTAGAGGCATTGCACAAGTCCAGACACAGATTAAAAATGCCAGCAAGGCAGTCTCACAACAAACTAGTGGCAGAAACAGGATCCAGAATGCCTAACTCCAACCCCTTCACTCTCAACTTCACTTTAAGTCAAGACAAAACACTTTGAAGTAAGAAAGGGACTAAAATATGTTGTATTTTAAGCATAATGATTACATGGTTTAAACGAGCAGGTTGAGCCACAGCACCTCCTATGAGATGCTTGCTGTGCTCACCAAAGCGTGTACAAAAAATAAAAATCTGAGCACCGAGGCCTGTTGTTGGATGCTGCACATACTGAAACATTAAGTCAATTAAGACATTCCATTTAAATAAGTGCAACTGATTTCTTCTGAGAGACAAGGCCAGAAATCCTTTCCTTAATCCTCTCCAAAATTAGTATCTAGCCACTGTTAACAATTTTTGTACGGCATAAGAAAAGGTACATAAAACACGTAGACGGCAACTCTAAACTGACCTGCAAAAGCATGTTAAATGGAATGGCTTTTTTAAGGGTTAGGAAGAAGATTGAGGTTTTAAATCTAGATTCACCCACCCTTTAAAATTTGTCTTCTAAGAAATGTCTCCAGGCAACTGCTGGAAAGAGCCCAGCAGGTCTGGTGAATTCTTGTCACTGCTTGTTCACACAGCCTCGCATCACATACTGCGGAACCACACCTATCCTGGTAGGATCCCCTGAATTTTGATAAGCATATCCTCAAAGCCAAAAAGGGTCATATAACACCTCCTCAAACACAAACAAGAACGCATTCATTCAGACATAAATACTTAATAGTCATCAAATGTCAATGTTACTTTGATATAATGCCTCAACTTTCTCTCTTACTATCCTAGGGTATTCCCAAGCCCTCAGGAAGCCTGAATTACTTAGCTGTATTAAGAAGCCATCAAATCTTGAATTTTCTGATCAAACTGTGTTTCCAGTTTGATCCATAATACATTCTGCTAAATATAAAACCCCTGAATTCAAAGAGGACAGTATGATAAGAAAAACAAAGTCTATTCATAAGCAAGATAGCCAGTGTCCATACACACGATTCAAAATGAGCTCAAACCTGAAGATGGCCCTACTGAAATTCTTCTGTAATGCACACATATCAATCATAACAATAAACAGTAACTAAGCTTTCTAGAAGATATGTTCTACTGAGTTAAAGCTCTTGGAGTTTGATATGGGAATTGTACATATGCAAACTGCCTTATACAGGTTGGACTTGATCAATACAACTGTCCTTAAACTGACATTTAAAATCTAGGGAACTAAGGAGCAGACACAGAGCAGAACAGCAGCGCTCTCTAGCCTACCAGAAGAAAAAGGGTTTTGTCATGGAGCAACCAACATGCTCAAGACCTCTACTGCCATATCAAGGCTCAGTCCTCAAACTGTCAGTCTAGCAATTCTTCCTAGCAAACTGGGTACCTAAACAGAGAAATGGGGAGATGAAGCTGTACAGACAGAAAGGTGCTTTATCTAAATATTCTCTGATGTAGAAGAAGCCAGCAGAGTTATTAAAGAACCAACACTACTTCCAGTGCTGACCAAGAAGTTTTATAGCATTACTTGATTCAACAGTACGCAGCAAATGAAATAAAAATCAGTGAGATTCCTGTCAGTATCTACTGGTGCCCTAAGCGACAAGGAACAGAGGCCCCCAAGACCCCCCACCCCAAACTATTATAATGTGTATGGGAATAACTGATAGCTAAAATATTCAAGGGATTCTGAAACTGATACCCCAGAAACAAACATATGAAGATGAAAGTCCTCCTCCACACATTCCACAACCTCCAGCTAGAATTAAGTTCTTCATATCTCAGATACTGCCAGTAAATGTGGAAGCCCATTCTCTTCATAATTACAAAAGTGAATTGGACTGACTACTGAATGAAATTAGTAACTTACATGTTTATCTTTTGGGCATTGCAATGTCTTCTCCCACCCCACACTATTTTGGTTAAAATAGACTTCTAGAGTTGTCAAAACAGACACTGACAAAACATTGCTTCCTACAACATCAGTAGGGCAAGGCATAGAAACAGCTGTCAATTTGATTGATCTGACCTTTCTTTGGTTTTAGTGGAAGCAACCAGAAGTGAATATAATTAACCAGTTTTATTTCAAGATCATCTGAAATTTATACTTATGTCTTGAAAACAAATCAAAATTAATCTGCAACTTACACTATGAAGTTATGTTTAAGAAATAGTGTTTTTCATATGTAGATGTGTGAAGCAGCAGTATTACGTAATGAAAGTTAAAAGTTCAGTATATGGTTTAACAATACAGAAAAGTTGTCTTCATTACAGCAGAGATATAAAATAATCCAGGAATAGATCTATTTTTGAATCCTGGAAAGAGTCCAGTGTTGTAGCTGGTGGGTGGAGAGAAGAAACAGGGGAAAGAAGGTATTAGGTCACCTAATACAAGCCCCAGGGAACACTGCTAAGTTTGGTTCTCCTTATTGCATCTTTTCTGGCAGAAAATCTTAACATTTGTACAGATTTCACTTTTACTGCTGCCCAAACAGGTTTCCAGTGCTAGAGACACAAAATCCCTACATCAGTTAATATTAAGTCTGTTAATTATTGGTGTGTCTATTGCTTGGGAATATCGGTACGTCAGTAACATATTACCAATCATCTTCCATTTTGTTGGTATCATCTAAGATGTCTGAGCTCTCTCCAGTATTTTGATCAGCTCTATCATATGTTCCCTGGCCTCGTTTCCATTTCCTGAAAGAAGCTGAGTGTGGGAAGGCTGAAGAGCACTAAAGGATAATCTGCCTAAAGATAACACTACTTTGCAGGCGTAAATTTTGTCCTGGAAGCTATTAAAGGTATGTTACCTCAGAGAACCACCTAGGATGAGGCACATCCAGGGACCAGCAGGGAGAAAAAGGAAAGAAGACAAAGGCTGCACTATATTTTAAAATCACGATGACCTTGGCTCATGAGGTTTTCCCCCTTTTTAAGTGAAGTACTTTCTTTGTGTTGTTAAGTAACTTGGAAACTAATATTTAAGAGTGATTGCCCAGTTATAATCCAAACAGTAAGTAACCCCTTCTATGTTGCTAGAAAGAAAGCCTCTGCTATGTTCTCTACTACATAAGACTTCATATAGTTTATTCATTGTGGCATCTATTTCTTGCCACTCATACGTAGCAGCCCTCCAGAAGCTATCATTTCACGGGGAGGGATCAGACAGGTGATTCCCACTGTGCAAATAACACAAAGCTGAACCAAGGACATTTCCATCTAAAAGTGGTAGAGGAATCTATCAATACAAATATTGCCTACTTTTTATAGAAACTAGTACTTCCAGTTCCACCTTGGATACTGGATGATGTTTCGATCATTAAAGAACAACCAATTAGGAACTAGAAATTTTATCATACATAATAGAAGTGCGGAACATCAAATGTTTTCAATTTCCTGTTCAAATTATGATCAGATTCAAAACATAGCTTTCAAATGGGTATCTTCTTTCAACTACTGAGCTAATAACCTCTGTATCTTCTGTTGCAATGTACTACAGATCTCCATAATTACTGGATCTCAGAATATATTTCGATACTAACCATGTCCTTACTTAATTTCTATTGTTTCTGTCAAGATTATGAAGTGCTACAAATGGAACAGGCTGAAATCTGAGGCTGGCAGTTACAGGAAAATATACTGAAGAATACTTGCCCTAAGTAAAAGCTCCATATACTCCAAAAAGCATCGACATCTGCTTCTTCATCCTGTTGCATACTTTTCCATTATCTACATTTTTCCCACATACTCTTGTATAACTTGTAAAGTAACTGAATACTCCAGGCAATCCAGAGCTTCACACCTTAGCGGGAATTTTTCCGAAACTAAGAAAATTCTTGTATATAGGTATATAGCTAGGTACCTTCAAAACCTGCTCTAGTTCTGGAAAGAAAGCTTCCAAAAGACACATTAATGATTAGAGATAACTTGCACATCAGTTCTGATGTTTTAAATCACTGAGTTAACCAAGCCTGAAAGTATTTGAAACATCTCTTGGGTAAAAAAAAGTCCTATTTTTAAACGCTTCTACCCGAAAAGCCATCAGATAAACTTCTACAACAGCAGAAAGGACAGTTACAAAATTGTCCTAAAAAAGAAAACACAGTCTTCTGGGATGACAGCAAACATGAAAAATGTCAGACTAAACATACATTTTTGAGAGAATATGTAAGCAACTAAACAGAACATAGAAGTGCCATCTCATCCTTAAAGAGCATCTGCCCAGTTTTGTTTGGAAAGTCAAAGCTAAGCTCTACATCGCCAGGATCAGCTCAGCAACCACTGCTCCATCTTCCTCCATAAACACATGTCATAGAAGCAGGAGAATAGGTTCAATGTTGACTCTGGTACATCTATTCCTTCCCTTCAGATTATTTCTATTTGGTCTTGGGCTTGGTGGGTTTTTTTAAAAGTTTGGTTTTTTTCCCATTTCTCCTTGTATTTTAAGATACATTACCAATTACATACCTTAATATATTATGCTGCTGATCAGGATAGTAAAACTATCATTGGCTTGTTTTAATTGATGTAAAGGTGAACAGGCATTTTATTCATTCGTTTTGTTATTTTGAAAGTACCTTACACTTTCTTATCACTGTTACAGAACATCAGTGGAAAAGATCTGTATGAACAGTTACTCTGCTTTCTACCATACCAGATGAAGAAGTGTAATATGTCTAAAATGTAAAACAACTTGTGCACAGCAGGCTTTCTACACTACTCTAGCAATGAGTGTTGCAAAGGAGATGGTCTATACCAACATGCCTCTTGGAAAAACTGCTACCAAAATATATCTAATGAAGCAAGCTGTTTTGGGATGCATGGTGGAAAACATCTTAGTACTCCCAAAAGTTCAAATCTTAGAATGAAGTTTCCAAACCCTTGTAAAAGCTAATTCAATCCATCTTCAGTGGAAGTCATCTGTTTTTTGAGGAAACAAAACATCCACATTGCACACAGACTTTTGTGCATTCGTGAATGGCTCAGTACCTCAAAGTTTTAAAGTGATTTACACACCTAATTTGATAGCTTGTTTCTAAAAATTGTCTTTAATATATTACTATTTATATAGTGAATTTCAGTCCTTTAATTTCAGTTATGGGATAAATAGTTGGATGTTAGCTAGCAACCATGTAAGATTTTCTGTGGATAATTTCTTTCTGAGGATGTTAAATGAGGACATTAGCTGCAAAAATGTATGATACCTCATTTTCTCTAACATGAAGATAACATTTATTCCATTTACCAAGTTCTACAAGTCCTAAATTATGTCAGAGGCCCTCAGCAGTGACAGATGCAACAGAAGGACAAGTCTGCGTAACTCAAGATCCCAGGATAGCATATTCAGAAAAATCAATGTGTTCTCTTTAGAGAACTACAGGCAAAGAAGCACACACACTCAGTAAGAACATGGCCTGGACCAAATTGTCTACTTTTCTTCCTCATTTTCAGGTCATTTTATTTGCACAACAAAGGTTAAAAAGAACAATATTTGACATAGTGTGTTGCTTGGGGCTTTATTTACAGAATAAAGTTTCCTCTAGAGTAAATCATTTTAAGGTATCTTAGGTTGGAATGGGAGCAAGGAGGAAGGGTGGCAGTGAAGGGAAGAATGCTTGAAAGGTTCAGTTTTGTTTCACAAACAAAAACAGAATGCCTTTAACAAAAAGTGGCTTTTGAGCGTCAGGCCCATGGAAGAAGTTCCCTGCCAGCACCTCTCTCCCATCCAGTGGGGCAGGATACAGAGCTCAACTCTTCCCATAGGCATCAGTAAGAGAAGACCAGAAGCCATGAGACTAGAGAAGAACCATAGGCACAGAAACAGAAAGTGTGAGGCATCTGTGTAGACTTCAAAAAGAATGAGGCGAGAGTGCCTGGGAGCTCTCCCATCACACAAACACTTGGTTTCTCCAAGTTTTAGCTGAAAACAATGTTTCCTATACTGGTACAGGAAGGAAGTCTCATTTCACCTCTGGTGGGGATGAGCTCGGGAAATGCACCTCCTTTCATCTTTTTTTTTTCTTTTTTTTAAATTCATGAAGTAAACATTTTATTTCTGAAGAGCATATATGTAGCTGCAAAGTTAACAGCTTTCTTGATAAAGAACAATGGAGGTTGTTCTAGTGATGCATCAAAATGACATTTCTAGTTCACGTACCAGCACATGAAGTTCTACACTGAACACTGATAGCTCCTTCTCAGGACTGGAGGCTGATTGTAGCCTCAAAATCAGGACTACTGATCTCAGTAAAGAAAAATAAAAGGCAATTGCAAAGGCATAAAGTGATTACTTTCTTCCAAAGAAGGAACTCTTACATATAACAGAATTGGATTGCGGTTGCAGTTCCATGAGCTACCATTTAAACATAACTACTCTGGCCAAACAAACCCAAAAGAGAAGGCATACTGTTCACAATTAGACTCTCAAAAGTCATCTGCTATTACAAGCTTTTAGTTGCCAATGGTGCAGCAGGAAGCATGAGAAGCATGTGAGAAAAGACACAGAATGAGTCCCTATTGTAGACTAATCCAATGCATCTTTCGAGACCAGGAAAATGCAGCTCAAAAGTATGACCCAGCTCTGTGTGTCATGGTAAGGACATTACAGAATAGTCTCTTAACAGTCATGAGGAAGGGAGGTCATCTCCTCATGTGCCATCCTCCTGAGAGAAGACAACTGTCCAGCTAGAACATAAAACACAGGATTTGGCTACAAGGCTCCTTATTTACTCGTTTTCTGCCTTTCCATAACACCAAAACATCCCATCGTCACAGCTGCTGCTATACCAACAAGAGGAACCAAATCCTGCCAAGACGCTTACCTGTCACGCCAGGTGCAAAGGCTATGCCTCCCTGTTCCCGAGCGCTGACTTGCACTCGCCCATGTTCCTCCTCTCCCCTCACATGTGGGTATCACTGCCTTGCTTACAGACTGCGACAAAGACCTCTGGCCTGCAGCAAAGCACACAAAACCACCTTCCAAATTGACCAAAATCAGTGCAGTTGCAACACTGAGGGCACATCTATCCAAAGCCAGCTTTGCCAAAGCAGTAGAATATTGAGTATGGTGGTCCTCAGCAGGTTTTCTACAGCAGTACGTCGTGCTGTCTATGCAGTGTACACCCTGCACTCCCAGCAAACCACAACAAAACAGCAAAATTTTAAAAAATACCACAATACAGAGGAAGCCTGAAGAGTAGTACTTTGCAGTGACAGACTGCAGGTGCCACAGAGATCCCCAAAACGTCTTTTGCATTTGAGCTTGCCAGATCTATTCATTCCACTCTCCCCCAACTCTGTATTCCCTGCAGCATCCCTCCCCTGGAACCAGTGGAGGGAGAAGGGGGAGGACAAAGAAAAACTCAGAAACCTGAAGGTTGTTTGGAATTTATTCCCTTGAACATTTCAACACAGTTGAACAAATAATGTCTTGATTTCACAGCAACAGGAAAACCACATGTTACATAATTCAAAGACACACACCCAAAACAAAAACAGGTTAAAAACAACTGCATAAATCAAAATCTTCAAAGAGCCTATACAGTGGAGACATGAAGCCTTTCTGAGCACTAATCATCTCACTTGAACATTATCTGTCACCAAGCTTATTTTATGCACACTCCCTCCTTTCCTCTGAGGGAAACAGTCTCAAAATGGTCATTCTTAGATTCCTCTTTTCAAAAAAACCAGACATTTTAATTCTGTAATTAAAAAAAAAAAAATCCAACTCCTTCACACAAACTTGATACTATTTTTCTAAGACACAAAAACATTCAATGAAGCTCTTAAAGTGCCCAGAAAAATTCATATCACCCTTCAGAATATACACATACAAACAATAAACAAATATTCCAGTGGCACAGGTCTACAGGTCTGAAAGCTAGAGAGAAAGGTAGAATCAGGAGCCCAGTTACTCCCAAGAAAAAGTGTTCTTAGCAGGATCCAGCCGTGAGCACAAACTCAGCACATAGCTATTTTGTATATTCTCCCTTGGACCCCAAAACATTTTTCAGGATTTTTCAGGTGCAACTCTATCAGGTCAGCTGCATCTCCCCTCTTTAGAACAAATAACCTTTCCATCATGCCTTTGCCATTCCAAATTTTCTGGGCTTCAAATTGCTGGTCCTTTAGCATTCTCCTTTCCTTTACACAAAAGTCACCCAAATCCTGATAAGAACACTGACAAGGAACATGATGGACTGGGAACAGTCAAGCACTTATCCTAACAGAGATTCCTGGCTTGCTATTGAGCGGTGATTCACTGGGCACTGAACCTTGGTCCTAATCAGGCAACCCGCACACTCTCCTCAGCTTCCAAAAATACAGGGCCTGGTTCTTAAGTGTATATTTTAAATGTTCCAACAGAAAGAAATAAATCTTGCATCAGATCTCTTTGGGATTGTATCATACCCCATAAAAGGGTTCAGTATCATGTGCCATGTCCTGCAAAACACACCACCATGGCTCCTCCAAACAGAACAGACAACTTTCAAGGCACAGTAGTACAGAAATTATCTTTCCTCCCAGTTTGGTGGTGCATCCGGAAATATGGATGTACTTCTTCCCTCCTCGCCCCACCCCACTCCCCCTTTCTTGGGGTGGGGGGGGGGGGGTGGGGGATATAGATGCTTGTAAAAGCACAGTTCAGTGGTTTAAAATGAAGGCACCACAAACAGAACACAATGTCGCAGAACTAGTTTGCTGCTATCTTCTGTAATTTAATATTTAAAACAGACTAAATTAAAACAAGAACAAAACCCAAATGTGAATAACAATGAAAAGAAGTGACCAAATGGAGGATTTCATGAAGATATGTTTGCACAAGCAAAAAGTATTGCTTCGAGCTGAATCATTTTGACAAGTTAAGGCATGTTCAATGTATGCAGAACTGTAAAGAGGCAATGTTTTTGAACAAGAAGCTTATTTCTATACAGAAAGATATATAAAATGTATTCGTACTTCGTTAGACACAGAAGTAGAATTGTGTGCAAATAATATTGGATACATTCATAAAGATTCATTAAAATTGTACAGACAGTTAAGATCATTTTGAAAATGTTGCTCAGATAATTTACTTTAAAGGGCATGCCATTTAGAGGAAGCAGCCACCCTTTTCTAGCTCTCCAAGTCAGCAAAAGAACTTCCTCATGTAAAATCTAGCTTTGTTCGCTATATACAACAGCTTACTTCAGAGTCCACTGTGAAGGGCTTTGCTCAGAACATTGCTCCCTGAAAACACTTAAGGCACATCCATGGGAGGATCTTTAACTTTTCATGTTGCATACTTATATTGCATACACTATATATTTTTGTTATTTTAAAGCAGGAGACCTACTACCTCTAATTTGTATTGCATTTTTCACTTTTGCATACTATGGCTTATATTTGGCTTCTTAAATCTTTCACAGGTCAAGTAACTACTGCAAAGATCTCACGACCTGCCTTTTATTGCTATACATTTTGAAGTATGAGTTTCCCTAGCAGGTCTTTCCTTTATGAACTCCCTATTGCTGACAGGGACAGAAACGTATTGCTGTGAGAACACAAGCCTGAAATGGGAAACATCTTACAACAAAACATCACTGGCTAAAGTCACCCCAAGGAGCACATCGTAAAGCTAATAGGGGCAAAGACTGTTCCAAGTCCATCTGTCAAGAAAGAGCTGTAAGTTCAGAAACATGTTCTTACAGACCTTTAGAACAAATAGAAGAACAGCATTTGCATTAAAAGCACATTAAAACCATATAAAGTACTGTAAATAATATTCAAAAAAATCCAAGACACAGCAGTTACAGATTATCAAAGGGAGAAACAGTTGAAAAGCAAAGTTCGTGGTTTTTTTTCTCTTGGCAATAGCAGCAATTTTGGCACAAAGGCAAATGCAGAAGACAGAGAAAAACAGGCAGACAGGGTACAGAGAAAGGTCACAGAATCTACGACAAGCATGCCACAGTTCAGCAGGACCAAAAGCAGAGTAAGAGCTTTTCCCGGCTTCCCTTCCCCAGACAGAGTGACACCCATCACTCGAAAGCTTGTTGCCACTTCTCAAACTAAAGGGTTGATCTATATTGCAAGAGCCAGTTTGATCATAACCTCCCTGGGAACATCCCTTGTCGCCACCACATAAGATGCCATGCAGGCTCTCTGGCAAACCAGGCAAAACCTTCACAAGAAGGGCGATTCTAGTTGACTGCTAAAAAAACCCTCAACTTGCTTGTCACAGATTGTACCCTGCAACTATCGTCATTATAATACAAGGGACAGACAAAACACATTAAATGCCACCTAAGTCTGCAGCCACCCAGTGAGGCACTGACATCTTTAGCAAAGTTAATACATGCCAATCACATTAGTAACACATGACAAGAAAGTCCTTGTTGTGACCAATCTTACCTCAGCTGACCAAACCTGCTGAATGTTATTTTGTGATTGAATATATTTTAAGCATTAAGCTGGCTAAAAAAGAAGAGGCCAGATTTGGCGGTATAGCAAAGGAGGCAGTGAATGTAGGGGGAGAACCCATGCAATTTACATCCATTTGGGACTCCATGGCAACTAAAAAGCAGGCTTTACATAAGTCACCATAAAGCTCACTGAACAAGCACTTTTGCTAACTCAGGGCTGAATTTAACTCAGAAGTATAAAATTTTAAGATAGCTGAGTTTTTTTGTCTGGTATATTCTTTAATTGATGTTTCTCCTGCACACTTTCCTTTTGCCTTCTAAGCTACCTTTACATCTCCATCAAATACCAAACCTGCGCATGTTACACTTTTTTTAAAAAAAAAAAAAAAAATTTTCAAGCAACTTACACTCCATATCAAGATCTACCTCAATACTGAGGACAGGCTCAGATCTCAGGGTCTGAAATTGCTATTGCCAAATTTCATTTCGTGGCACTTGCCTTAATGGAGGTCAAAGATTTTCAGATGTATGACCTGTATTATGTGAGTCTACCAGGTGGGTGAAGTCTTTGAAACAGAGCTCTGCCTCTGTCTCCATTTCAGACAGGTTTTTGCTCAAGGTATTTGTCTACTCTACAGTGAAAGCAGAGTGTCTATAGTCTCTTAAACAGACAATTTAATAAATTGCAAGAAAGCATATACTCAGTTCAAAGTCAGCAGTTATACTGAGTTGTAATCTTATAGACTCCTTTTGATTAATCAGGAATAATATCCTATTCTTCCACTGTATTAGCAAGCTTGGTAATTCAAAAGGGTTTTGTGTGGTTTGTTTTTTTCATACCATATATAGCTGTAAACACATTACAGGTTTCCTGACCTACCTACCCAGCAAGAACAGGAGCTGAAGGTAGGTACCTACAGAACATGACTACACTAATAGAGAACTGACCTTGCCTTTAATGACACTGTGGCTTGCTTTTGAAGTACATTGCATTTAGCCTCCTCCCACTTCTTAACCACTGTTTAGCCAGTAGTTTTAAGATATACTTAGAACTTACTTCACAGAGAAAACAAAATCTCAGCCACTAATGGCGTTTTTCTAGCAGAAAGGGGGAGAATGGCAGAGGCACTGCACACTCTTCTACCATTAAACGTACTTTTGTCATGCACATACAAGAATGCACCACAATACATTGCCTTAAAGATGACCTAGCTTGACCCATCTAAGCTGAGTATGTCCTAATGTACATTGGGCACTGCAAGAGGCAAAGCTTTAAAAGGTCCAAAAGCTTTAAAAATCACGCTACAGTTATACACTGCTTTAGAAAAGCAGAAAGCAAACAGAAGGAGCCCTAGATTACAAGTTTTGCCATTTGATAAAATGGTATCTGTTCCATTTTACTCCTCTGGAAGTGCTACAGTTCTGCTACAGGATTGTACCACCTCTACATAAGGAGAGATGGAAACACCTGATTTATAGCTCATTTATAGAAGTTTATAGCAAACCATGGCCTATTGTTTGCTGTACTTAGTGATCACCTAAATGCTATTTACTGAATGTCCATTTATAAAAGAGAGTAATTCAATTCAATCAGTTGAAAGGACTAAATTAGAGGAAGGAGACTTTCTGCCAGCAACTGCTTTGATAAACTAACTGATATACATAGCTAAACTCTCCTCCTTCAACTTTCATCACCAACAGCTTCACTCCATAAACCACCTTATTCTCACATCAGATGCCCTGTGCTCCAAAAAATATTTTTTCCATTCATCTTAAAGAATATGCTCCAGCTTAAAAAAACAAAAGAAAACAAAACTCTTCACTTTTAGAGAAAGCAATTTTAAGTCTTATCAGGTTGTACAAAAAATGCTTTAGTTAACCCATCTGTCCACAGCATTTTGCAAATGTCATTCCTCCATACCTTTTCCCTTTCCTCCATTTTGCCATATGGAAATTCCACACAAAAGAGGAAATGGTGAAATAACTACACTTCAAGAATCAACTACACACACTATGAACAAATTTCTGTCGGATTGCATTCAGTTACAGTCTTAGAAACACTTGTAAGAATAATGCATAAAGTCAAACAAAAGCATGACTTTTATTTGCCTGCATGTTGTTAAGGTCTTTTCTCAACTGGCACTGCGAAAACATTCTTTTCTCAAAGTATTGCTCTATGTTCTCTCTCTAAAAGCAGCTGATTTAGTTTATCCATAGTGTTCTGGAACAAATACTAAAAATCAAATCTCTTCCTTTTTCTGATGTCACTAAACGAGCACTTAGGGGCTGGGCAAACGAGCATTTGTGGCAGACACTTCTCCCATGTTAGAAGGAATTAGAATTTCAAGTTAAAAGGCAGAACTATTTCACAGTAAGACACACCCATTCACCACCCCATTCCCAAAGCCACAGCCAGGAGCAGCACAGATTCTGGCAGTGAAGGAAGAGCACCATGACCTGCCAGCACCACGAAATTTAAGGGGTTTAAGGGAATCCGATCCCGTTAGCAGTCAGACACCCGGAATTCCAAAGGAGACACAATCCAGAGATAATGGGATCTTTCCCATTCAAGTACCAGATTAATGGAGAACAAGAAACCACATCCAGAATTCAGGCAAACACAGAAATCCAGTTTGTGAGCTATTCCAGTGCATCATAACTTTTAACTTTACTAACACTGAGCTGCATACATTACAAGGCTCTATCTGGGCCCCCTGACAGGAGACCCTCAACTGAACATCTGTGTTTTCCTGGAATTCTTTCAGATAACGTCCTTGAAAGGCCTGAGAACATCTAGGCCTCAAAGCCACAGTGCAAAATAATACATTGAGACTTTCACGTAACGAACAAAATTCACATGGCACCCCAAAAATCACACGAGTTATACAGGTCAAAGTTGGGTCACATGAATTCCTACTGGTCAGCAGGCTGCCCACAGAATTCCCCTAGGATCTGCATGAGAACTTCTGACTGGACATAGAGAAAGGGAACCCCAAAAGCCATCAGCTGACACATGAAAAAGGAGTCCAAAGGGTTCTGGGCTATCTGGTGCCCAATCGAGGAAACTGTGCTTTGCAGGCGCTGGCTCGCCACCCTAACTCTGTCAAAGAGGCCGAGAGAGTACTGCACCACCCTGCTAAAGAAGGAAGCGGAGCTACCTGGGGCCCTCTCTGCTGAGGTGGAGATGGTATTTGCTCGTCCACTTCCATCACTTGCCATGGCGTCCTTCAGAGGTCCTTTGGTGTCCTGTAAGAATGTGGGGGAAATTAAATTCACATTAAAATTGGAAATGCCTCAGAAATACTCTTTCTTTTTTTTTTTTTTTTTTTTAACGTGAGGCTGTATGTACCTAACACACTGAATTAGGAAGACATCCCTCTCACAGTTAAGATACCCCTTAATCATCACATAATGCAAGGTCTGGATCAAGTATGTTCCCTCTCAATTTATGGCCTTATTAAAGCTCTGAAAAGCAAGCTGGATGTCCAAGAAAGTCAAAGCCATAAGATCCCTGAAGTCTGCTCATCTGGGAAATTTTTAGTCTTTATTTTTGGCAGGAAGTATGGCACAAATATTAGGATGGATTCTTTATCCTTCCAAAAAGGAGTACAACTTCAGCTTGTATTATAAAATCTGAGAAACAGGCAGAAAGACAAACACCACCACTACCACAAAGGAAAAATATAACTTAAGGGGGAAGGACAGTTTGTAGCACGCAAGCTTAATAGAACTGGTTAAGACACTAGCATGTAGTTTGCTCAGAGTATGCAAAAATAATGAAAAGGGGGCTGTGGAGACAAGTTAAGTGCCTTGGATTGTAATGACGAAAGCCAGGAGACTTTTCTGTATTACACAGTGCTTCTTGATCCTATATTTAAAGCACAAATGCTTCCATGACAATAGTATAGGAAAAGAAATATCCTTTCTTTTCACGCAGGTTCCCATTAACACACAGAAAAACTTCAGAAATGAAGGCAGATCTTCTTCATAGATTATGCAAGTGGGGTAGAACGTCATGTTTCAAAGGAAATGCAAATAAGTTGTTTCATCTTAAGAAAAAACATGGAGAAACAAAGCAAAACCAAAACTGGTAATGTTAGTCATTTAGTGTTTGCTTGAACTGAGTAAGTATTTCAGCTGACAAGAAAACAAGTCAAAATCCTGTTCTTAACAGGACAGTACATTATTTTATAATAAGAACCATCAAAAGAGAAGTGGTAATTAAAGGAACTGTTTTTAAATAAGATTTATAGAACTGCAAGCTCTCATGACATAAAAAAAACGCAAAGCAGTGATTTTTTCTACTTTCTGAAAAAAACCCCAGCATATTTACTTTTTCAATGTTAAGAATCAAAACCTATTAACATGACACATTAAATGAAAATAATGAGTTACCTTTCCTGACAGAGGACCCACTGCTGGCCTCTTCCTTTGAGCATAACCAGAGAGTCGGTAACAGTAGTGAGGTTTACAGTAGAATTTACCTGCAGATAAAACACGAATGGTGGTCAGCAATGAGAACACAGTAGTTTCGCCCAATATAAATGTCCATCTCACTGCAACTTATTTTCTGCTGGCATTCCCGTTGCTCCCTCTAGTTTCTTCACTATACCTGGAGGCAAACACTATCTGAAGTTTTAACTCCAGCCCTCCTCTCTCCCCCTCCTAGCTAGCCTCCTTTCCATTGGGTGCCTGACAGCCATTTAGCTTAAAATCCTATCAAACACCAAAGCAAAGCTGTGAGGCTTGTGTGGTATCACATGCTAACAATGCGGCAGTGTGTGAGGAACAAAGAAATCATCACATGAAAAGCTGGCAGAAGCATTTTTGGAAAAAGCAAGAATGAATACAACCAGCAGAGGAAAGTGGGAGAGGACAGTGTTAACTCCCAAAGAACCATCTCTAAAAATGCACAGTGGCTACTTGAGGAAAGGACAATCAACGATGATACATTTTCACAATTAAGACTTTTTGTGATACTACTGGTTTAGTAACAGCCCAGAACTCTAGATGGGTTTTCACCAGTATCTCAACACTGTCAGGAAGCCAAAGCAGCACTAGTAATACCATAATACAAACAATAATAATAGTAGCAAATCGATGGCACATGATTAGCTTCCAGAGTACCTTTGTCAGTGTATCCTGCTTGGTATACACAGCCCATAGCATCCCGTACTGCTATCCTATTCCTACAGCTTTGCTAATGCATTTCAAACCTATATTGTGACCTTTGCCCCTTCCTCTAGTTTCTCTGGGCTGGTATTTGCACAATGCTATGTTTTATGATGGAAAAGTGGCAAATGCTATCTTTCGAGAAGTCTCTGCTTAAATAAACATTTCTTGATATTTACTCTTTCCAAAAACTGCTCTTTCAAATTGTCTGGAAGGAACAACAACAGAAAAGCTTTTACACAAAAATTCTCAGACGTCAAAGCTTAAAACCAGACACTGACTGCAGAATGAATGCTCATCGGTCCAAACAGATAGATGAATAGCAACAATGCTTGTATAGCTTTGTTATTTTTTCTCTCAAAGAAAATCCAGAATGAAATATAAGCTAAAATTTCACAATGATTAGATAGGATACCACATATTTCTGTTTGGCCATATCTCCTTCATATACATACACAACTGTTAGGCATGTAATATCATTTCAGAATCAAACCTATAAATGTGCTGAAGCTTTGTGTTTGCTTCGTTGAGAACTATCTGGCCATAACTGCATATATAAGCTTGCTGGCAGAGTGTATCACCAAACCTGGTGGCAAAAACTGTTTCAGCCCATACAGCTGACACAGGAACTCAGTCTGTTATTGCTAAAAATATAGTCAGATACTCAGTTACTTGTGAATGCCCAAAATAACAGCAGTGCTCAAAAAATGCTTTTTCTCCAACTATGATTACTGGTGAAGTTGTTACTTTTATACATTGACTTCAAAATTATCATTGGCCCCTTTAAACTCGCATGCCAAGTCTGCTGACCTTCCGGCCAAGTAATAATGGGTTTTCTGTTCCTTACTGGGAGGCTGGTTTGATGATTCTAAGTTTCCTCAACTCTTTGTGACCGAGAAAGTCCACTACTTAACATCATTATATAATGCATTATCAATACACAATTTTGGTTCTTTTTGCCCCTTAAGTGTAGATGGTGTTTCCATGGCCATTATTCTACCCAGTACACGCAAAAAGATTCTTCCTAGATACACACAGGAGATACCTAGCAAAGTTATTTTTCTGTCCACATGACCTGGCCACAGGAAATCCATATAGTTTCAACAGTTTTGAGAGACAGTGTCTTTGGAATGGAAGTTACTCTCTTCCCTACCTCACCAAATAATTTTTAAGCAAAGTAAGAGCTGAAATCACTAGATGGACTTTCAGGACAGTTAAGAGAATTCTGACAAAAAGGCAATTTCCCTTACCATCTTCAATATCATAGGCGTAAGACGACAAGCGCAGAGTCGTCGCACAGTATTCACACTTGAAGCAACTGCGGTGGAAGAACTTGCCTTCAGCACTCAGCCTTTCCATCACATAGACTCGCTTGCGGCAGAAGTAACACACATCACTGCCTCCCAGGTTTTGGGGGAACTCCTTTTTGAGTGAGCCCTAGACAGAAATAGGCATGGCTAAATTTGTGCGTGCCCAGCCTCACCAAGACTGCATGGTCGTATTGTCTCTTCATTTATGTGGATACAGGAGCATCTGGATGCTGCAGTTCTTTCACACATGGATGCTGCAGTTCTTGGACACAATCCACAGATTTAACCAGGACACCAAAAACTAACCTTATTGTCCAGGGAAGAAGGTCATAGGATGCCATGCCTACATATGTTAGGAGTAAAATAAGCTCTGGATGGAAGAGTGGACACCAGTACTATTAATAATGACCTTGAAATATATGACTGAAGGAGGCATATGATGGAAAGCCAAAACCATCAGAAATCTCTCAAACAGCAATTCTTAGACCTACATTATCAAAATCTCCTCCAGAAAACAATAATGCAGAAGTAGCCCCAGTGGATTAAATGCATCTTCATAAATACGACAAGCAGTTTCTCAATTGTTTATGCACAATCCTCGGATGCTGAGATTAGATTAAAACATTATGCAAGGAAAATGAGGACAAGAGTGAGGGTGGATGGAGAAAGGGAAATTAAGTCTTTCACAAAGCTATGACAGATTTCGTCAGTGGTAGTAATAACTGGACACTCACAACACTTCGGATCTACAGTACATCTAATCACAAACACGCATCTTCTGTACATCATCTTACCAGTTCCTTCTTGTCTAGAAGGGTTTTGGGTTGCTCTTTCCTTTGAAGCTGATTGGCTATCTGCTCAGCCAATGAGCTCACTCCGCCTGTGTACATCTTTATATACTTCTACCAGATGGATGGAATAAAACAATAGTGAAATGAGAAAAGAAAAAAAAAATCAAATTAAAAAGTGACTAAAAGGATAATAGGTTAGGTGGTGAAAAGGTGCAGAGGTCAAATCATGCCAAGACAGTGGACAATATGAAGTGACAAGTAGTAATAGCAAAGCTAGTGTCATCAAAAATCACCAGTACAGTCCAGAATCAACTGTAAGAACGGAAAAGGAGGCTTGCATGTTGCATTTTCTAAGTGGTCTAGAAATAGTATGATGATGAAGAAAGCAGATCTTATTTTCACTTGCACCTGGAACCCCGAGCATAGACAATTCTCAAAGACGAGGCCAAATATATGTTAAGAGTTTGGGTTTCAGGTAAAATTGGCATCAGACACAAGATCTTGTAGAAGACATTTTACATAGTCTAATGCAACATGCTGATCACAACAGCATATTTATAAGCTTAGCAACTGGAAAGAATTCATTTACAGAGCATTCATAGAGCAGGGAGAAATCCTTAACTACGGAATTAACATTGATTCAAAAATATGAATTCTTCCAAGGCTAAAAATACATCGAGGTTTATATGGAAAAAGATGCAAGAGCCTCATCCAATGCATTAAAGCCATACCTGCATACATCTGGAACATATACTTGTTCAACTATGAACACTGCTTTATGACTAGACTTTTCTCCATCATGGGTATTGACTGACTCCATAACTTTGGATATCTAAAACCCCTCCAGTATACCAAGACATCTAGGCAGCTTGGCTGTTACCTTAGATGGTTCAAAATGAGTGTTTGCAAGACTAGTTCAGTCACTGCAGGAGCAGAGCAAGTGTTTTTCACAGCAAATACTTACAACCACTGGCAATAATTACATGGTTAAGAAAATTATGTGGTTACATCCATGTTAGCTCAATCACACTGCAAATGTCATGTATTTGACTCAGAGCAGCAAGGAGCATGCCAAGCCATTTTCCTTTTCCAGACTAAGAAGCATTATGAATGTTTCTAGCGGGATTCTCTTCAGCAAATGAAGGATCATCAGAGAGACAATCCAGCTTCTGGCAAGTATAAATATCAAGGATAACAGTTTTCTGAAGGAAAGGACTAAAGTTGTATCTCAAAATCCCCTTCACTTGTATAGCAGAACTTGTTTGAAGCACACGAGCTATTTCCCACACTAACAATGCGACATAAATTTCACACGTGGTTATTAGCCTTTTAGGAACGTTTAAGACCTTCCCATGTTAAGACATGAGAACAGCAGGAAGCATCACAAAACCTGAAACTGACCACAGAATGGGTACTTCTTTAAGGAAAAATATTTTGAGAATGGAGTGCTCAGCCATCAGAGATTACTGCTACTATCAATGAAGTCCTGATTCCTTAAGCTCTGTGCCACTGCAGTCATGAGCTTATTTCTACCCAGAAAGAACTTCTACCTGCCTACTGATTCCACTCAAAATGCAGAGCACTCGCGGTATTTATATATGCAAGAAATAACACGACTTGTCTTCCAAAATTTTCCAGATTCCATATTCTTCCTCAGCTAGTGTGTGCATACACTTATGTGCAGAGTTGCCTTTCAACGTCATATATCATATCTCATCAAATATTACATTTAAAATAGTGCCCACTGGAAAAAATTTCTTCAGCATTTGTCTTTAACTGACAATCATAATCATTTGGCCAAGAGTTTTCCATTATCCTCTAAAAGACCAGAAACCTTTGAGGCTCTTTAAGTTTTCTTAACAGATAGTTTAAACTTTTCCATGGGAAAAAACTTTCTTTTAGCTGAACCAGGTTTCCAATGAAGAAGCTGTGATTTGAAACCTTCATCCAACCTTAATTGAAGGTACTTCAAGATCTTTAAACCAGCACATACGAAGTTCCATGCATAAAAAGTGATTATGCTAATCTTAACTTACAATACCTTGGACTATGTGGTGTGGAAAATTTAGTTGCTGAATTTTTTATTTGGGGTTCTGTGTTTCTGATTTGTTTTGCTTTTTTCTTACACATCACATCTGGCCTAATACTGGGTCTTGAATGAAGCATTTTATCTTTCCTCCCATGGGCAAAAGCCTTCAAGGTATACAACGTTCTGCAACATTTTCAGGAGCAGGCAAAGAACCTACTCCAGCTTAGGTCAAATCAAGTTCCTGCTGTTTATATATGACAACAGTAACTAGTTCAAATTCTCAGTGATTTTTCAGAAAGCCAAAGTACTTTATTTCACGTTGCCCATTAAGCATATATGCACAAATGCATTCTGTAGTTTGGCCCAAGATCTCAACAAAAGCAGCAAGCAAAACAAGAAAGCTTTACTGCAAAGCCAGAAAGACTATCAGTGCTCAAAAAACCTAATTTGAGAGCGAGATGTACCACAAGCTTTTCATTTACACCAAACGTTAAATATATTCAGTTTCAAACTGCTTTATGGCTGACAATAACCAAGCTATGCCACAGGTTGCCTCTGGCTTCTCATTTGTGCAGGAATATGCACAGACATTGCATTCTGCAGGTGAAGCACTGCAAGCCTAGCCATCTCTTGTGGTGTGTCCTTGGCTGGTGGGACTGTGGTGCAGCAAGCGAACACAGCTGGGTGCACCTTGCAATGCTCAGGCTAATGCTACCTGTCGAAGAGAATCAGATGAAGGTGAAGAAGGGCGATTAGAAGAACGGAGGCTAAGGGAGAGCTCCCACTGGTCAACAAAGAATCGTCGAGACGGTTCAGTCTCAGGCTAAAAAATAAAATAAAAATCAAAACAATCATACATGGCTACAGCGGGAAGAGAGGAGAAAATAAAAAAATTGAGGCCCTTCTATCCACCATAAAAAAAAATTTTCTTAAAGACATTTGCAGGAAAACTTGGAGAAAAGTGTCTAGTGTATCTTCACTTTCTCCCTAGTGAGGCAGAGTAAGTTATTCTTAATTCTTAATTTGGTCTTTATTAGGTTTTAAGTTATTTAGGACCATTTGGAAAGAGTTACCTACTTCCACAGATGTCCAGCCTCCTGTAACCCAACCAAGCCACTGGCAAATATCCCAAATCAATTTCCTCTGCTCTTCCTGTATCTCCCATTGCTCTGTATTACTGGCCCAAGGCACTAAGATCATATTTCAAGCCATGTGAGACCTCTTCTATATTTTAAGTATATAAACCAAAAGCCTCCTCTCCTTGGGGATGGAAGAGAAAGAAATTAACTTCTATGCATTGCCAGTAATTAGCAGCAAATTTCCAACCTAAAATTTACTGTAAGCAGATTGGAAACATCACACTAAAAAGAATGAAACAATATAAAACAATCTACTGTTCTTGCTTATTAACTGGCAAACAATAAATCCCAAACTGAGAATCTGCATCCTTCTGAAACTGGTTCCTCACAGAAGAACTCAAAATTTGGTCTTCCAACATACCCTTCTTATTATCTCTATGGATTATTATGCCTATCTCCCAAGAAATACTTCACATAAATAGGAAAACAACAGTAGCTGGAAGTATCAGACAAATAGCACTGGTAGAAACTGTGCACTCCTAGAAATTATAGTATGGAAATAAAAATTATGCAAATCCCAACTATTTCACTCTTTTACAAGAAAATTATGGGTTTAGTTATAAAAGGAAAAATAAATGTCACGTAGCTGCATGACCCATGAAAATAGCTATTTCTAGCCACTTACAATAGGCTAGCCTCAAGATGCAATGGACAAAATGCAAAATTGCTTGGCTTTCACAATTTCCCCAGTTTAAAGAAATATAACAGTTTATACACAAATTTTCTGTACTAAAATCATCAACATTTAATCAAATTTCTTTTCTGAAAATGTCTTACTTTGCTAAGCCTTCTTTCTCTTACTAATATATTTTTCTTGTTTTCTTCCCTTAAATCTCACCTCATAATCCATCATTGCCTGCAGTATTCCAACATCTGTTTCTTCTTTTTCCTCTCTGCCCTACCCACTTTATCCTTTCCTCTGCTTTGTGTTCTCCATCTCCCCTCTATTTTCTCTCCTCCTTAATTCTGCACTATACAGAAATTACAGTTTCAAAAATAATTTCTATCTTTGGATTGTAATGCTGTTAATCTTTTCCACCCTCAAAAGGAGCTTAAAAGTGATAGAGAGCAACATGTTTTGGTCTGTATGGTCATTTCTGTATCATTTCAACTGAGTGATGAAATGCACCTGAGCATGCTGTCCTTGGATCATGCCTGAGATCTTCAGTTGTGTCACCCATTAACAAATAGGCACTAACATGTTTAACAAGTCTTCTTATTTAGTCTTTCATAGTTTCTTCTATGTCCCCAAATCCCATCTCAAATCTAGCCACAGGTTCACTCCTCATTCCTGGAGCAGAGCTTCACTGACTTTAATCATCAGCAAAGATGGCATCCCCAAAGAACAGCAATGAAAAGTGACCTAGACGTTGTAAATTTCCTTTTGGCATGGCTTGGAAAAGTTATGCCTACCAGCAAAAGTTCTGGGACGGTTTATACTCTAGCTCAAGAAAACAGCTTGATTTTGGATGGTTAACTCAAAACAATGTTACGAAAAAAAATCACTTATGTAGGTGGTGTTTTCCAAAAGCACTCTCCAGTTCAGCAAATCCTGTTGAAGATAACTGAAAACAGAAATAGGGGCAAGCAACTAGAAACTAAAGAAACCAGTGTTCAAACTGGCATGCTGCCATATGCCAAAGATGACACGCTGGAGAGAAAATTAAGCACAAAAGCAAACCAAAAGCATACACTGGAATCAAAGAAAATTTGCACAAGCTGCCAATGCTACCACTGGAAATAAGTATACAGGAAGTACTGACACAAAAGTCGTACTTCAGAGCCAGGAATTATGCTTGGAATATGAGAATATTCTTGCTTCCAGAAGCAAGTAAAATTTGTGAGCAACTAACTGGTAAATGACTACTGTGAGATGATTTGATCTAGAGTCCCAGCTGGTTTTCAGCATGTACTCTGAAACTTGGAGGCTGTTTTTTACCTTATTGTTTATATTGTGTTTTGAGAAACAGAAACACTGTCATTCACCAAACAAGGAGACAGTTAAGAACTGGTAAGTAGGATAAGAATACTACACAAAATAGACTGGACCCCATCTTTTTAACCACATGACTGTACAGCAATGGTCATCATATTTTGGTAATTTTTTTGATCCCTCTGATGCCAGATGTCACCGGTACCCAGAATCCCGCACTGATACAGGACACCAGATAGGCAGGGCTGTAGTCACCTGATGCCTCACTGTAGGTCTGGACTCCCGGAGGGCAGCCAGCTGACATGCACTTTGCTCAACATTCTCAGGCACTTGATCATCAGAAAATAAACGAGGAGATCTCTGTGAGATGAGGAAGGAGGGAGGAAGTAAACAAACCAGCAGAAAAAGCCTCAAAAGGAACAGACACCAAAATGCCAGACAAAAGGTATGAAATTCACATGCAGAACAGTAAGAGGAGCTCCCATGTGAATATTGTTTTTATTCACAATGTCTACTGTTCTAATGAAGTGCTAAGTTTTGACCCTCAAGGCCAAGAAAAACAGCTGAATTAGTCATTATTCACAACTCTCCTACCTAGGACTGCTGCAGCCAAAACCAAATAAGCACATGGCCTCTCTCTCTGGCATTACCATCCAAAAAAGGAAAAAAAGAGAAAAAAGAGGAGGAAAAAAAAAGAGAGGAAAAAAAGAGAAAAAAGAGGAGGAAAAAAAAAGAGAGGAGGAAAAAAAAAGAGAGGAGGAAAAAGAAAGAGAGGAGGAAAAAGAAAGAGAGGAGGAAAAAGAAAGAGAGGAGGAAAAAGAAAGAGAGGGGAAAAAGAAAGAGAGGGGAAAAAGAAAGAGAGGGGAAAAAGAAAGAGAGGGGAAAA
>JAVKLA010000024.1:15204601-15217458 GCA_034782735.1 Sagittarius serpentarius | reverse complement strand
AAAAGAGAAAAAAGAGAAAAAAGAGAAAAAAGAGAAAAAAGAGAAAAAAGAGAAAAAAGAGAAAAAGAGAAAAAAGAGAAAAAAGAGAAAAAAGAAAAAAGAGAAAAAAAAAAGAGGCTTTATCATGCACAAAGGCGCTTATTTGCCAACTTCTTTCACCATAGTTCTCAGTTCTCAAGGATTTCCTTTACATATCTAAACCTGTACATACTTGTGTTTCTCAGATATTGTGCACAGAAACACAGGGTTTTAGGGTAATGTACTTCAGTTCTCATAAAGAATGAGTTAGTTTCCTTAAAGATGCTGGTATATGAGAAGTGAATGCTGTACTTCCCAAGAAGAGGATGTTTAATGAGCCTGGCTGGTTGAAGCAAAGCACAGCAAAATCAAACTATGACAGCAGCTGCCAATTTTACTTCTGCAGCTTCACTGTCCTACTTGTTCTTACTGTACTGCCATGTCAACACAGCACAGGCATAGTATTTGACACCTCTGCTGTTCTGGTCTTTCATATCAATCTTCTAAAACTGTTGCGTGAATGCACTTCGTGACATGGAAAAAAGACCTGGCTTGTGGCCTGCTGTACAAGACAGGAGTATCACTTGCAACATGACACAGCCTTCAGCTAATTTGTCTGTAGAGTTCAAAAGTAAATGAACCATAAACTACAAACGTGTGCATGAAGAAACCTCGGGCTTGATCTGTCAAGAATGCCCGGGTGCTGCTATGTACTGCTAACTGTCCTCCAAAGCAGAACGGAAAATTGGGTTCACACCCAATTTACAAGAAACACTTTTCCCATTCAGATGCATTAATAATACTCTCTACTTTCAGTTGCTTTCAGTTCCACCTACTCCTTCCTACGAGATCATTTTCACTAAAACTAGGGCCTATTATAAAGCTGTGGGCTTCTGTGTCACGGCAGACACACACTTACTCATTTTCTACTGCCTGTCAGAAAACATTCAGCCCACAAGAGTCTTTTGTTAGAACACATTCTGAAAGTTAAAACAGTTTTAGAGCTGGCTACCGCTTATGACTTAATTCATTCAAAGCCTTTACTGGAATGTCAATTGATTTGTCAATATGAATTCAAATCAACCAATTCTTTCGAGTGCCTATCTTTTCTTTTCCCATGCTTCTGTATAATACTGAGCCATTCAGACAGACTGTTGAATATTTCATTGTCAAGAAGGCTTCAAAGTCTCTATAATTAATAATGGCTCATCATTTTTCCTTTTACTTTGGCCTGTAGGAGGCAGGATGGAATGCCAGTTGTTTAACCATCCAGAAAGCAAGCAGTGAAAACAATGCAACCATGTTCGCATGAATTAGCGCAAAACATTAACTCTTGTTCTGCTACAGCCACAGTATACTTCGCTAAATAGGTGTAAGAGAAAAAGAAGAATGAGAAGAGCTTAAGTGCTAGATCTACAGCAAAATAAAAGCATATAGCAAACTGCTTGTTTGTTATGCATTTATGTGGGCATCACACAGAAATAATCACTCCTGACTCTCAGCAGTTCCAGCGTGTTAACAGCAGCATTAGGATAAGTGTGTTTCACTACCCAGTATATTTGCTGTCTGTACTGCACACATCCACCACAGCCTTGTGTCATCAACATCCATGCCATTTGTTCATGCTCTTTACCCTTTCCTGTCCGGGACTGTGCTCCCCGGGATAGTCAGCACCAGGTTCCCTGTTTCTCTGCAGGCAACAAATTACGAGCTTAATAACAATCACAGACCAACTTCCTAGTCAAAACACACTTCATCTGATTTTTCTTATGATCCAGGCAGAAAAGAGGCCATAATAATAGCAGAAGAGTTTATTAAGAATATTCTAAATCTGGCAATAATAACTTGGCTCCTGTGGGGAAATTTTTTAAAAATGCATATATTCATATTAGGTCAGTAAACCACAATATAGTATCACAATGTAATGAAATTAGTACAATAACAACGGTAAGACACTCAATATAACTCATACAGTGATGTTAGATCAAAGGAGGGAAATGGGAAGTTTAAAAAGAAGTGGCAGAATGAATGCATTAGAAGCGCAGAGGTATAGGTTTTAAAAGACATCAGTGTAACAGGGACGCAGATCCATCTGACTCACTATGAGGCCTGGGCCAAGACAATTTCAGGGAACAAATCATTCCTAAGGAAGAAAGAATATCTCCAAAAGCAGACCCCTCAACCAAGTCCAACATATCAGTTCTGTAGCACAGGGGATAAAAATTCCTCAGAGTTAAAAGAAGGAAGCCAAAATATTTTTTTTTTATTATTTCTTTGAGCTAGACGTTCCTACAGGACACAATGTAGAAAAAATGATCAAAGTACACTTGGACTCAGCAGTAGCTGGCTCTCATGACTAGGCAACCAAAAAGACACAGGACAAACACTTGGAGAAGCTAGGGAAGGAAAATATAGAGCTAAGGGGTCCTTAGTGACTGAAAGCCAGTTTCTCTATATGGAAAATGAATCCCACACCATAGACTAAGAAGTAAAACTCAGCATTTAACTAAGTTTCCCTATCTGCAGGCTTGGGGAAAACCTTTCTTCTCTCATAAAATGTATCTGTCAATATTTTCAGTGGATGTTGACAAGAGGAAGGCAGCTAGCTGTCACATCATCTGATAATATTACACCAAATTCAGTTTAAGTGTGGGTTTTGCTAATGAAAAGGGCTTTCCCCACCCATTCTACCTAGATGTCCATTCCTGTATCCTTCCTTGCACCATATGCTGTCCGCAGTGTGCCAGAAAACTAACCAGTCTTTTTATTAGTACAGTTTTAAACCAGATCAGTAATCAGAGCTGACCTCTCTTGCAGATACAGACACCAGAGAGAAAGTGGAGAGTGTGTGCTCCAGAGGCTGACAATAATTAGATCAGCTTAACTGTAACATGTAACTACACTGAGAAATCACAGCAATAAGGCAAGTCAAACTTTATGTCCAGGAATAAGTCTTGTCTACTTTGCTAAAAGGCAACATGCCTTTACGGAGTTTATAGGCATACAAGTGTTCAGAAAAGAAACATTTTGCATCTATGGGGAAATTTATTTGTACAATACTTATTTAAAGTTATGAGAGGTCTATGGAACTGCAGCTGCCTTTTAATCACTTCAAGATTAGTTCAGGATTGATCAGGGAGGAGTGGAATTTATTACTGCAGCAGAAAAATGAAACAAAAATTAAAAAAGGATACAACTCAAAGAAGCATGATGACCATGTACAGCAAGACACAATCATTAAAGGATTTCAGGTAATATTTAACTGGAAGGACAACAAAAACATGTGCATGAACATCTGGATGCACATTTATACACTGCGTTCAGAACAGCTCTCACTGCTCCAAATTCAAACTCAGACAGACTGAACACAAACTCTTGTGTGACAAAGGCTGGGGTGTGGTGGAAACAGAAGGACCACAGTGGACATGTGCAGGCCACTACAACACTCCAGAAAAGCACTTCATACAAGTAATTCTAAAAGAATTTCATGGATACATGGGCAAATTTTCAGTCACACCTGTTTAAACGAAGAGTAGAGATGGAGAAAAGTTGCATTTTCTTTCCCTCCATTACTCCAAACATTTCATTTCTACTTTGATGCAACTCAAAACTGAGAAAAGCTACTGTAACTACAAATTATCCCACAGTAAAATCCCAGAGTCTCCAGTGGAGACTCTTCATGCTTCTGATGAGCTAATGCCGACCTATTTTTCTAACCTAAGAGGCTGAAGAAGCCCTATCACCGTCTGAAAAAAGATAGTTGGAAATGCATTTGTAAATGGGATATCTGGTAACTGATCTAGTCACTTGTACAAGCAGTAATGAAGACAGAGGGACAGAGCATGCAGAGGGAATCACCTGCTGCCTGGGATACGGTGGAGAGGAAGGTGGAGTGGAAGAAGAGAGCATGATCACTTTTTTGGGGCAGGTCCGAGAATGTTCCTTATTCCTCAGCTTTTTTTAAAACAGAAAAAGAAAAAAATATATAATAATGCTAGAAAAGAGATAACATTACTATTGGCTTTAGTGAGACAGGCCAGAATGCATGATCTGAGAGGCTGTGATCTTAAGCCCACACCTCTCATGAATGACCTAATGCCACATTTTATCTCAAGCTGAAAGACCTAAGTTTTTCACCCATAGCCACATGATCACACATCCATTTGACAGATAGTTCTAGGGGCAGTCAATGAGCATGTACTTACATCAATCATCAATTAAACCAACAGTTTCTGACTCAAGGTCTTACACAGTCAGTGAAAGGTACAACTTGGAACTCTCCATAGCACGGTTGGACTGCTCTCTCTGCTTCATGAAAAATTACTTATTGCCATGCCTTGCAATGTTTAAAAGTATCCATCCTGTTGACCTAATTACTCTTGCTTGCAGTTCATTAGCAATACAACTCAAGCCACAGTGTTCTGTTCTCAGCTTCAGATCCCTTCTCTCTAACTTACAGATATTAAACCATCTCAGGCAAGTTAAACTGTACTACATTCTACTAGAACAGAAATACAGCTGTTTTATAGCCAAAATGTAGCCACATCTAATAGTCTAAATATTACACAATGCATATACATGTCTTCATTTTAATATGCCAGAAAACATGTCTTTCTACTTCTGTACCTTCTTACTATTTACAGTTTTCTCCACCACTTCCTGATTATTAATGCATCTTCTGCCTGATTTTTCCTTTTGAATTCTCACCAGAGCGTATCTGGAAATTGTTGTACTGTGAAAAAAAAAAAAATGCTGTGTATTCAAAGCTACTGTTAGATAGCCTTCAAAGAAACAGCACACTGTTTAAAGATATTACAGATGTTCATTACTGCCCTTACAGCTGAGCTGGCACTAACATCTGTTGGGGTGTTCTCTCTCCTTTTGGGGGGCGGGGAATCAACTCTTCTATTTCAAACAGATGCTACAAACAGCTTAAACTAAAGCACATGACTTTGCACTGAAGTGGATGAGGAACATTTACGTGCTGTTTCAAAAGGCTCAGCTGTGAAGTCACTAATTTCTAGCTGAAAGGGTGATAACATTTTCAGCCACTACAGCTGTTCATGGATTTTCATCTGACCATGACCGAGTTTGCATTTCAAATTTCAAAATTTTCACAAACTTGGGTATTTTTCCACGGCAGATCTCAGAATATAACATTGTATAGGTATATGAAGTGCATGTTCAGTCCTTTAGTAGGATACATTTCTGAGCATGCAAAGATAAAGAAGGCTATAGGAAAGAAGAACGCTACATCAACAGATTTAAATAAGAAGTTAAGCAGGAAAAACAGTATTTGCAGAAATCATTGGTGTTGTAAGTTCTCTTCTGCTGAGATTTCAGCTCCTGCTGACTGTGGTCATCTCAGTTAGTCATTGCATGTCTTCAAAAACCACAGTTCCAACAGAATTACTGAAAAGAGTTTATATTGCTGCACCTTTATGACCGTTCAGGCAGATAAGATGTGCACCAAAACACGTGATCTCCATCTTACAAACATCTTTGTACACATCAGTGATTTAAGCTTATGTATTGCACACGTACCTTGTTGCTGTTAGAAGACCTACAAAACTATTGCAGAAAACTGCTGAAGGCCATAAGCTGAGAGTCTGGAAAGCCAGGACAAAATTCAGTTTAAAAGGCTCATCTCCCATACCCAGCAGATCCTCTTCTGGATAGACCATATGGCTTTCCAATGGCTTCGTCGTCCCTGATGAGATGCTCTTTCCCAAAAGCAGCCAAAATGGCTTAGAAAGCAGTAGAACACACCATGGAAGATGTTTTTATACAAGTAGGCGTTCATTTGAGGGGATTAACCACCACATCATGAAACACAATCCAGGTTTTTTAGGAGGTATTACCATCACATAAAAAATTACACGCATTTCCATTGTGCACGTACACTTAATGCTATCTCCATGCTTTACTAGCTGCTGCTGAAGTGCTCATAATAGCGTGAACCCAATTGTAACAACACAGATCAATATTCTCCAAATGTAGTTCAATAAAGCAAACTTTGTAATCCAACTCATGAGGAAAATGCAGGGCAAACAGAATGCTGTGAGCAGCAGATTGGTGAGATTTTTAACCTGCTTGATCTTTTCAAGGTTTTCCCTTTCCGAGAGAGACAGCATTAAAGATCTTGTGATGAAAGCAAAAACTGCTTCAGAACAGATTCTGCCAGGATTACACTCTTTCTAGGAATTCCATCTTAGGAAGCCACCCCTACCCCACTTGTACAACAGACACAGAGACTTTCTGCCTTACAAGCTCATTGAAACTGCTGGCCTCATAAACTCTTAACTCCAGGGCAAAGCAAGACTCTAGACTTAAACTGATAAGCATATACAGCTAAGGAATTAATCTGACAGACACTGGCAGGCAATAGCCCAAGGCAGATGTAAATTTTCCATCAAAACTGGGAGTCCAACCCAGACCACATCCTTTGCAACTGTGTGGTTTCTCCCTGGCAATCACTCTTATGCTTTTGCAGTATATTCTCCTCTTCCATCCATTTTCCAAGACACAGGAAGAACCAAACCTATCAATCACAAGACGGGAAACTGCCCTTCTCCTAAAGACCCGTGAGGATCTCAACTTCATTCTGCCTACTGGCAAGAACATTAGGCAACCTGTGGTTTCCCTCAATGACATGTCACCACTTTGTCTCCTTAGGAACTGCTTTGCTCCTCTTTAAAGGACTCTTCAGTAGAAGGTATTCACTACATGATATATCTTATACACAGTCACTGACAGAAGTTTCTGACACCTGTGCCCAACAAGAGAACCCTTTCGCATAGCTTCACGAACAGCTCTTTCTAGTAAACCTACATCCTCCCTAAAGAGCTTGTCAGTAGCAATACTAATCTTTTACAGCATCTCCAATAACATGTTCTGGTACCCAGCACCAACTCCCCTGTTGGTAATCTGTGGCCCAAGAAATAGCATTGTAGCTAGAGTGCCCAATGTCACTGCAGAAAGCCAGTGCAGTACCATAGAAAGGTACAGTCCCACAGCTATCAGATTCTGTGTGCCTAAGCAACCAGAATTAGGAATCTCAGCAGCCACCTGAAGCACTGCTTCACCAACAACTTCCTGCAGGATGGATTTCTGTCCAAGCTTGGCAAAGCTGGCTGCTTGGCTCAGTGGATGGCTTCCTGCCTCAGCTGATCTCTGATCAGTCGAGAACAAATAGTTCTACATATGCCCATGTCTTTCGAACGAAGAAAACTGATGTTCTTCATTTAAGGCAAGTAATAAACAACCTTTGTAATAGGGACTGTATCAATTGTTTCTTTGATCCTACTGTATCCTGCAGATTTTGCATCCTTAAGACCCAGTTTTGTTGTTCTCCATTTCAATTGTCAGATGAAAAGCACTGCAAATCCAGCATGAAACCTGCACCCAAGAACCAATCATCTTCTGTTGATGCCGTAAAGCCTGTGAAGGAAAGATCATCTCCAGGTGTAATCTTGAGAGGGAAATCATACACACAAGGCAATCAATGTCAGTGTTGAATAAAATAATTTAAGTCCTCTGAAAGTACAAGTGTTACAAAAAGATTTTTCAAAGATCTGCCCTACATTGCTGCCTATATGGAGATGTTATCAATATTGAGGAAGAGCAGGATTCTTTTCACCCTTTCTTTTTTTTAAATCATGTAGTGCAGGTAAAAGGAAGAACAAACACAAGAACAACAAAATGCTCTCTGTTGAGGAGAAAATCCTCATAAAAGAAGGAAATAAAAGTTTGTTCTTTTTTTTATCAATTACAAAAGAATGACAACAACAACTTTTGCGTTTCACCACAAAGGCTTAATTATAAAGCCTTCATAAAGTTTCAATAGCAGGTTCAAACAGAAATTTCAAGGCTGCAAAGATGTGATCTCTTCCAACTGTAAAACACAAATCTTCATCCTTCTGAACGGGGAAAGACAACCAACGCAATCCAGTCTTCCTTTTTTTGCAGGGTAATATAAGCAGTGCTCATCAACTGATGTAATATTGTACAGCCATATTAAGCTCCTCTGCATCGGTTCTTTAGGTTCTCCCCTTTACCTGGGAAATATTCTTAAAAAAAATGAAATTTGCCTTAATCATGGATGATGTGTATCCATCTGAAAGTGCTCATTAGCCTATAAAGAAGATTTTGATGAGACAGACTGTAGAAGAACAAACACTGAGTCAGGAAACCTAAACATAATGCTCACATTTTTAAGATTCTCTTGATAGTCCTACTGACAACAATTCCCCTGGCTTGGGTCTTCTTCCTTGGAGAGAAATCTTCTATATCATGGCACCAGTCATGACATGCAGCATTAATTGTGTTGAATGCCTCAAACATGAAGATCACCGTGAATCCATAATCATGCAGAACAGTGAATTTCCAAACTAGCGTCACCTTCTCCCTCTTGACTCCAAAGTATGCTCTGATTAAACTGCAACCAGAAAGAAGCAGATGTTTCTCCAAACTGTGTCTGCCAGAAAAATCTCTCTCAGCACTCTCAGAAACATGAGGACGCCATTTGCACAGGGAACCAGTGGAAGCGGAGGAAGCCAGTCAGATAAGTATCCCTATCTGCCCGAAAAGATAGTCTGTCACAAGCCTTAGCTTTTGAAAGCGCACGGCTGAAAAAAACACTGGCAATGACAAGGGGCCAAAACACACAAGAGAAAATAAAATTTGATACCTGCTGATCTTTCTGCTGTTGAGCGCTATTTTGAACTCCTCTGTGGCAGAAAACCTAAAATCTACTTAATTCACAGTAATGCAGGAACCTGCAATGCAATGAAAGTGAGAAGCTGGCAAGGAAAGCTACGTTTGTCATAGAGAAAGGGAAACCACAGTAAAATCTCCTGTAACTGCAGAACACGTAAGATTTCACATGTGAACAACAAAACTTATAACCGATTTTACTATTCATACCAAGGAAGAGGTTTAAATTAATAGATAGCATGACAACTTTTACCTCATTGACTGTGATAATTGCTTACATATTTTCAACTTTTTTCTAACAGAAAAATCTAGAAATTCTGTAGGCAAGGTTTCTGCTAAAACATCCACTGAAACCCTGGGAAGTTGAAACCAGCATAATATGGCAAGGAAAATTTGACTAAATTCTTTTGAAACATTAAACCATGCAGCATTACCAAAGGGAGATGTTGATTTTATTAATTGAAAATTAAATTACTTAAAAGAACGGACTCACACAAGGTGCTGGAAAAAGGACTGGTTTAAAAACAAGACAGTGACAGCTGGTGCTAGGTGCAGGCAATGCATTGTATTCATAATCAGTTTCTTTACCTGTTTCCACTGGGGTATGGGAGCAAGACGGCCCTGCTCTCGTCTGCTGGATGGCTGGTTGTGAACACGTTCTTGATAAGGCAGGACAGGTTGCTGCATGCAGGTTGTAGGGAAAACGGGACCAAGGAGGAAAGATAAAATAGTAAAGGAAACTCAAAGAAAGCCAAAAGAATGGTATACAGAAGAAGACAGACAAACATTTAAGAAAAAAAATAGGGTAGGGGAGAATTCGTTTAGCAAGTAAAATATAAAAATGAAAAACATCCAAAAATGGGAAACTACACATATTTTTGGACCTACCATTTATTTTCATTGTTTCTTCAAATCAGCCTGGTTATTCCAGCCAATATGTAGTGGTTGAGGAAACATTTGATTGGTAAAGAGTGGGATAAATGTCACCATTCTGAGATTATGTTATACTACCAACACTGATGTGAAGCATAGCATAGACATACTTGACCTAGCTTTAAAGTAGCTAGCTCAGGTCCCACTCACAATCTGGCCATGGCAGCACAGAGCTTAACACAAACTATGAAGACAGAGTATGCAGCCAAGCAAGAACTCAGGCACTTAAACCATACTGAGCCTTATACTGCTGACACTGCATTGCCAGCAGAAGGTTGAAGTGACTCAATCTAACTTCAAAGACAGCTACCCTGCAGTTGCAGTAGTTCAGATACCACCCTGAATAACCAGCAGTCATCAGGAAACCTAACTTGGAATGACACAAATATCTTGACTGCAAAGAAACTCCCATGAGTTTTATCTGCTGCACTTACATGCACATACAAAACTTAATCAAAGTTCACAAGAACAAAAAGATGTAACCTGGCATGAAAACGTTCAAATTGGAAATTAAATGACTGTTCTTAAACATTAGAAATGGAATGTTCCTGGAAAGGTTTTAAACACCAATAGTAGTTATAAAAGAAACCTAATCGCTGGTAAGATGTTTGTGAAAGAGATTACATAACATAATACGGGCAATAACAGAGAAATAGACTTTTATTAGGAAGTTGTTCTCCACCCCATACTCCTAAATTTTAATTTTTTCTCTTTTGAGAAAGCTTCTCTCCTCCCTAGGAGAGCCTTTGAAAGTAGAAAAGCACCACTAGCATCTAGTCTCAAGGAATGCATGTTATCGTTCATGATTTTCCCTCACAATTCCAAAATAAAGAGGTTTATTATCCATCTCCTACCTGTCTTCGTAAGCTTGAGGACTGCACTGGTGCATTCTCCTCAAACTTGGCCAGCAGCTGGGTTGCCATAGACTTGACTTTGTTCTGATTCCCAATGGTAGCATCAATTCTCCTTTCTGTCAGGGCGCTCACCAGTGTGGGCCTTTCTTCTCTGTAGCTTCGTGGGACATCCTCCTAACAATCAGCGATATCAAAATTTAACAGGATACAACCGGATCACCTTTTCCTCTCTACCCCTTTGCTGTGATAGGTTTCTAACACTGTAGAAAACAAATCTACTAGTCTGCACTTGAAAGCTCTCATTTTAGTTTCCTTTGGCATGTTACTTATTTTTTCTGCCTTATTTGATACACTTACATACCAAAGAGACCACAGTTGAAACACTCCCATTAATCTCTTGACATAAAGCAAAGGCTTATCTTCAAACCTTCGTGGACAACTCAAGAGTGCTAAATTTTAACTCACTTGTACCTATTTGGCTACAAACATTTCACTGAAGGACTGTCTTATAGGGCATACTAGAAATGTATGCTTTTTGCACTAACCAAGGATAAAGTTTAAATATGAATGAAACTTCTGACTATACTGTATGAATTTATTAAATGAAAGTTTCATCCTTGGTGTCCTCATCAAACCAAAGTAAACTGCAATAAAATAAAAGTAGAACATGAGGGAACTGCAACATTTCATTTATTATGTAATATTCCTTCATAAGCATCAGTGAAGTATTTGCACTACAGACACAACAAAGCGTTACCTCTGAAGAAGAATTAATTTTTATCTAAAAATTCTTATATAAACCCTGTCTGGATATAGAAAATGAAAGGACTGAAGTAGGAACAAGGAATCTACCGTATGTTTTCCTCCCTGACACCTTCCTCGCTGTAATACTTACATCCTCAGATTGGCTGGTTTTTCTCCTCTTTCCTGCCCCGTCCAGTTCCTTTTCTTTTTTGTCCTGAAAGTGGAAGGAGAAGTTAAAAAACCAACAAAGATAAGGATTCTCATACCTTTCTGGCCTGAGATAAATGTCATCAGTGCACTTAAATAAGCTTTGCAACACAAATGATTAATTCTCTGGGCTCATTCTCCATTTGTTTAAGAAAAGGGTTTTTTCCTGATCCTCTTTAGGGGATCCTCACCTTCAAATTAGACATTCTTCAACACTTTCAACTAACTGGGAACTGAGTAACCAGTTACGTTCCAACACAAAATATATCCCCAAATACTACCATAAGGCTAGGATTTTAAGACTGAAATATACCACTAATTGGGAGTACATATTACAGATGTAATTCTTCAGTTATAAATGTCATGTATTGTCCCATACCAACAGCTGATGAACACATGTTCTCTTGTAAACACATTGCAGATACACACTTACACACGCATTTTTAGTACCACCTACTTGGACAGCAGCCTAACAGACACAAGTGTTATCAAGAGTGTGATATGGTTACCTTTGGAGTGCGCTTCCGAGAGATGCTTTGTCCCAGTTTACTGAGGAAAGAGATAGGTGATTTTGTACTGGCAATTAGGGCTGCTTTTTCTTCTGCATTCAGGTCCAGGCTATCTGTTAGCAAAAACAGGTAGAACAAGGGAATGCCAAGAAGTTTTTTCTCTGGTGCTATTATTAGATACACAATGGAAGGACTCACTGATTTTTTTTAACATAACACTCTTTCTTAAATTCTCTGTACAAAATGATTGTAATGTCCAGAATTAATACCTTTCTCAGCTACTCTAGTTTTTCATTTTGCCAAAATCAGTTCTTCTTTCAGGGTTTATAACCACCCAGAATAAATACTGTTTGTTTACTCTAATATTTAAAGAGTATCATGATCATCAGTATTCTTAAGAAGAGTTCAGAGTTTTGGAAATAATACCTGATACAAACTATATATTTAAAAGGCTATTGAACACACTTTTTTTTTCCCCCCATCAGAATGATAGACTTGAATTAAGATCATCAGTAATAAAGAAAAAGCTGTAACAACATTATTAATATTTAAAGGTAGGCCACATTGATTTGTGTTAGGCAATTACATCTTTCACTTCTAATCAAAGATCTTTCATTCCTCATTGGCCTGAAGTTAGTCTCACAATTCATGGATGGTAAATAGGTATAAAACTTGGCCAGTGTTTTGAAATTACCTACTAAACTACTACTAGCAAGGCATCTCACATTAGCTAAGACAGATGAACCCTTAATAATAGTAAGAAAGCAGAAAAGTTATCTAGTAGTCCGTGTCCTGGTTTCGGCTGGGATAGAGTTAATTGTCTTCCTAGTAGCTGGTACAGCGCTGTGGTTTGGGTTTAGGATGAGAAGAATGTTGA
>JAVKLA010000024.1:15181565-15204503 GCA_034782735.1 Sagittarius serpentarius | reverse complement strand
GCTGACCCAAACTGGCCAAAGGGGTATTCCATACCATGGGACATCATGCCCAGTATATAAACTGGGGGAGTTGGCCAGAGCCGGGGGGGCGCAGATTTCTGCTCGGGAACTAACTGGGCGTCAGTTGGCGAGTGGTGAGCAATTGCACTGTATATCACTTGTTTTGTATATTCCAATTATTATATTATCATTAATATTATCATCATTTTATTATTATCATCATCATTATTATTTTCTTCTTTTCTATCCTATTAAACTGTCTTTATCTCAACCCAAGAGTTTTACTTTTTTCCCATTCTCTTGCCCATCCCACTGTGGGGGCGGGGGGAGTGAGTGAGCACCTATGTGGTGCTCAGTTGCTGGCTGGGGTTAAACCATGACAGTGCTGAAGTAAGTTTAGAATTTTTGAGGACATTAATTTGTATTAAATCCTTTTTTTTGCTCCTGATGCTGCTAACATGGTCTTTAACAGCACCAATAAGAAGTCAGCTTTCTGTAAAGTTAGTGAGTGACTAGTATGAGCTTATGCAGAAGCAGCATGAAGATAACTGAAGCACACACGTTCACCCTGAACCTGTCTTTAAATCTGACAGACATGCCCCAAGCTCCTTACCGCTAGAGGGGATGGTGTCTTTGAACATCTCATAGAACTGTGTGAGGTACATCACCATTGACAGTTTATCCGGCTCTCCGACAGATGCCATTTCCTTTCCAGTCATAATGGGAGATATTCCAAACTCTTTTTCAGCAATGTCAAATGCCAGCTGGTTATTCTTCTCCACATTGTGTTCATCCAAAGAATCAAAGTCTCTGCAAAGGGCAGAAAGAGGGCATGCACTGAATCAGGTAGAAACCAGACTTCTCAAAGAACTCAGGGATTCACCTCCTTATTTTGTCCTCCAAAATCTCTCAAATTTATTTGCCAGCAACCTTTTCGTACTGCAGAGTTAATGCTACTTAATTATGGTGAATTTTGGCTCAAATGTATTCTTTTTTCACTTTTTGCTCCTCTTCCAAACCCAGATTTTTCTTCTTAAAAATTCTATTATCCTCTGAAATACATCTTCACTTCCTCCTTTGCTGAAAGACTGTACTGTTTTCCCCTAGGTAAAATCTTTTGTATGCTTGGAACTAAATTAAGTCTTCACTTTTGTCCCCTTTTTTCTTGACTGATCCGTATTTTAGTTATGCTGACTCCCCAAAACTCGTAGAACTATATGGAAATTATATAAAAAGCTAAAGCTTGTAGAGGGTTATATAAACCATTGTAAAAAGCTATTTGAAATCTCCACAAGCTATACAGCTATTAAACAGAGTAGCTCAGGTTAACTTGTGCGCACCAATAGAGAAGTAATTCAGTGCACATGGAAGGGAATAACCACATAATTTTTCAGCGTGCTTTACATTGGATTATGTCTTTAAATACAGCTCTGGCATTTACTTTTTCTAATGTCTCTTTGGGAAGTTGAAGCCATTTCAGATTTCAATTAAAGTACCAGAGTCTTTGCTACTGTTACTTCTTCCAGCCAGTGTTTTCCCATTCTAGAGTCTGGGCACTGTTTTACCCAATAAATAATGTAAGAGGATGCTTCTCTCATTCATTCAATGAGCATGTTAGCATACAAACGGTAGCAACGTCTCTATTTTGACTGTGGGTCACTACTTCTAAAAAGAGTAGCCTAAAAGTCTTTAAAAAGAGTTACTGTTAAACAGGAGATTTATAAAGGGCTGTACAGAGACTTGTTCATGAGAAATTTTACTGAAGCTATGAACTATTCCTGACTAACTTCACACAGAAAAGAGCTGTCAGTCAATACTGTTTTCCAGTCAGTACCAATTTGAAGCTTAATTCTGTCAAATTATCCAGAAGGGAAAATGACAACACATTTATCTTCATATTCATCAAGCTATTACGACCTTCCACTCTGCTGGTGAATCACTGTATGTTAGCTTCTATCAAGTTTAATTGAATTCATTTCAATCCATTTCACTGAAAGTCACAAATGCATCGCTTCAGTCTCCATACTATTAGTTCCAAATAACACTAACGTGCTGCCCTTCCCAGTCATTCAAAACAGCCAGTTACTCACATTAAGTCTGGACGGTATCTGTGGATAATGGCACACAAAGCTAGGCCACTTTTCCATGACATCGTGAGATCTGTCACATTAACACCAGCATATCCATCCGTCTGCCTCTGGCACCAATTGAGCAATTTACTAGAGCGAGCTACAGACTCTGTAAAAAAAAAAAAAGTTTTAAAAAATCACATTTTAAAGTAGAAATGCACATCTCTCACAAATTCTCTATACAACGTAAACCCCACGAATCAACAAACAAAACCGTCATGTAAACAACAAGCTCCTTCTACAATGGGCAATACAGGACAGAATTTATTTTTTTTTTTAAAAAAGACTACCATATCTATTCTAGATCCAAGAAAGGATTTTTAATTTGCTAAAAAGTAATTACCTAAGTTATAATTTGTCAGGTTTTACACCCTAGCCCTTGTAAAAGAGCCCCAGGAATTATAAAACAGTTGCAAAAGCTTGTTAAATATGATCAAAAGGATACACAGTAGCACAATGCTCTCTCAAGCCCAGACATGCTATTTCTAATGGAAGAACTACAAATGTACTTCTGCAACTTTTTCTTTCCTCTTGAAAGCTTTCCTTTAAAAGCACTGACCTGTTTTGACCTTGCCTTACTGCAAGATCTGATGAGATTACAGCCTAAAGGGACATGGTTTCAGGGCAAAGAACAAATCAAAAAACTATACAGCTCTTCAGCAGTGAAAGGGAGGCTTAGCAGCAAAGCCCCATTCCAAGAGTCCTCAAACACTATCTGGGCATCCAAAGGCAAGGTGCGCAAAAGGAAAAGTTCAACATACACCTCAGGGTACAGGATGAGTAGACAGATACTGAAATGCTTATCACAAGGCATCTATCTTTCAGAATAATGCAAGCAAGGTGAGGTTTCATTCGCTTAAGCTAAGAAGTGAGATTAAGTAAAGGAAAGCACAAACATGAAAGACTGCACAAGAAATACCTTCTGTTATGTTTTTAAGAATTCTGAGTTTACTGCTAGAATGAATTCAGGCTAGGCTCCTGCACTCTAAGTAAGGACATTGTTATAGGATAAAGGAGGTGAAAAGTAATGCTTGTATAAGCAAATATGCTTAGAAATTTAACAGCATTATAAAGCAAGGGAAATCAGGCAAACAAAAATATATTTATATGTTAATGGAAACTTGAAAAATTGGAAAACCAGGCTATTGACAAAACAATTGCTGGATACATTTTCTAAACCAAAAGAGACTTGTTAAATAATACTCTACAGCCCTGCTGCTCTATGGTTCCTGCACTGATTCAGCTCCAGAATACCAACAGGAATAGAACAGTAGCCAGGCCTACCATTCCGAGTCAGCTTTGGTGTTCTAGAGTTCACAAAGTTCTCTATTTCCAGGTGAATATCTTTCAAGTCTCCTGTATTATACAAGTGCCGTACCTAAAAATAACACAAAAAAAAATCAAAAATTACCAACATGCCATGCACCCAAGATCCGTAGAGAAAGAGCCAGAGGACAAGAAGGACCCATCCCAAGGCACAAGAAGGAAGACAAGTACACTTACGTAGCAGAAATCTCTAGCCCAAGAACCCCAGAACAACAAGGATCAGCTTGTCAGTGCTGAATAGTCTAGCTGACTGCTGCTGCTCAGTGGTTAACAAATTGCAATGACAGACTGCTATACTAGATTATTACAAAGAAAATGCACATGCATGCACACACACAAACGTATAGGTTTCATGTATCATTACGGTATGGTTAAAACTATCAAAACCAAAAATTCCTAAGAAGGAGTTTGTTAAAGTACAGAGGTCTACTCTTGACTGATGTATCTGCTTTTCACTGCTTCCACGTTATACTGCCACATCAGGTGACTATCTGTTCCCAAAACATTAGCATAGCTTCACCTAATGGAAGACAATGCAGATTACAAGCATTCAGAAGCACCATTTGTCCAGTTACCTGCTGTGGCCGCAAGAAGTTGACGTTGATATTGGGATACCGGGTGGCAGGATCAATGCTGTAATGGCTGAAGTTTTTACTCACATTCTCAGGGGTGGTCTGAGGCAGTAGCCTGTAAATGCTTTCCCTTGGGAAAACAAGATTAAAAAAAAGTTTTGGGGGTTGTTTTAGTTGATTGGTTTGGTTTAGGTTTTGTGGTGGGTTGGGTTTTTTGTGGTTTTTTTTTGTTTTTTTTTTTTTTTTGTTTTGTTTTTGTTGTTGTTGTTGTTCCATTTTGGTTTTAAATTAGAGATGCATCACTACTAATACCGCAAAGTAAATTCTAAAATCAGGAATCTGACCACTTCTGACACTGAATAGCTAAGATTCATTGTAAGTGTATTAAAATCTGCAATTTAATACAACTCCAGAAATCAAAAGAAGAGAAGAAAGCAAGGCATTAAGCATAACTGAAAGGGTTCCCCAGTACAATCAAGACATTGAGACGCTGGAGTGACCCAGGAAGAGGGCCATCAAGGGGACTGGGCCACTTGCCTTGTGAGGGGAGGCCAAGGGAACTGGGTAAGTTCAGCATGCAGAAGAGAAGGTTCAGGGAAGATCTTTCTTCTGTCTGCAAATGTCTAATGGAAAGGTGATGGAAGCCTGGCTCCAACTGCAACATTATTATCCTCATCATTTTTTTAAACTCAAACAACTGGAATTTTAAATATCCACTGTGCCATTTATACAATTTCTGACATTACACTATAGTTCCTGATGACCAGAAGCTGCAGTTGCTTAAGTTTAAAATAGGTTCTACTAGCTGTTGGTTTTACTTACTCCATCTTTTAATTACGCAAGTTCTGATCTCTCAGAGATTACCTTGAGTCACCAAAATAACACTCAACCAAAGATGATAAAAACATCGAGAACTCAATACTCCAAAGAAACACAAGACGTTATTTGGCTTATATGAAACAAAGTGACCAATTTAGGAGAACATGAAATAAAAGCAGGTCACAGCTTCCTTAAAAGGAAATCATAAAAGATATTTACAAGATAATAGCGGATGGCAAGAATTTTTGTCTCTGGTATATTAAAGGCACCTACGCCTTCATCTCGTTTGCTATTGCAAGGCTGGTGACAGCAAGTCAGGCTCACTTTCTCCATGCAATGCCAAATAAGTGTCAAAAAAAGATTTTTCATCTAATCTAGGACCAAGAAGAGCTGCAACATTTCTTATTACTCTATAAATATACTTCAGTTTATCACCTCCTTAGGAAATTTTTTTCTTCAACTGAATTATACCCACAAGCATTCCCACAAGTGAGAATCTGTATCTCCCATTCTGTCTATATATTTGTACTAGAAGAAACTGGAATGAATGATGAGACACTGGAGGATTAGATTAGAACTGAAAGCGTATTCATTTTCTCTGTTACCTCTCTGCAAGAACTTCCAAAGGACTAGCTCCAAGCGACCAACTTCGTACCATCCAAGCAGAGTCCATTGCAGCCAAAAATCCCCTGGCTATTCCAGTTCCCATTGGCCAAAATGGCTAATATTATAGTTCACAAAAAAAGCAGAGAAAGGAAAAGCATCAGTTAGGGAAAATTTGAAATATCAAGAATATATTCAAATGGTAATCTGCTGTGAAATTATAGCTCAGTAATTAGCTTAAAGCTCGACTCTCACTGGGCTGGAGGAAGCCAGATGTACGGTGAATTGCCCATCAGCTCCCCCAAAGCCAATGTTCCTCTATTTCCAACAACAATTCATAGCCTGGAGTGCCTTCACAGCTTCTCTTCAAGACTGTAGTTTTAACCAACTGCAAAACGCTAATTATTAACAGGCCTACAGTAGGTTCTGTAGAGAGTCTAATTGTCTCAATAAGAAGCAGATGGAACAGACACAACTTCAGAAAAATCTCTGCACACATTTTCTTAAGCAAGATCATTACCATCCTAAATATTCTGTTTTCCCAACACTCCTACCCTTCCTTCAAACCTCCCACTTCATTATATAATAAACAGCAGCTTTTCTTATAGTAACTCCCTTATAGGCAGCGCATATTTCCATGATGGGTCCAATGGCTTGTGCTTACGTTTCAATTCACTGTTTACATATGGCGAGTTTAAAACACAAACCTCTAAGAGACTGTCCCCAACCAGTGCCACAAGTAACTGGTGGCCATTCTGCTCTCGCACTAGGGCTGCGTTCTCTGATGCATACATGCACGTGAAGTCAAACATGGCCACATCTGGCTGACCATAGTGATTGATGGCAAAGTCCAGCGATGGCAGCTGCTGATTAGTGGAGAAGTCAGCTGCTTCTCTGGCATAGTTTAGCAGAGCCTCCTGGTCCACATTCTCCCGTGAGAGTAATAACTCTGTGTCAGCGTAATCCTGCCAAAAACAGAAAAGTAAAAGTGAAATAGCCAAATCCACAAGTTTATTTTAAGACTGGTATATAAAATAGTTGGCATTAAATTTATGACAAACCCACTGATACAGGTTTGCCCTCTAATTTGTTTCATTCCTATCTGTGTTTATGCCTCCAAGAGAAAATTTGTAAGTCTTTTATTGCAAACAGTAATTAGTCCTGCTAGCATTTCTGACTGTGAAAGGGCTAAGAAACTTCTGAGCATTTCTCTTCACACACTTCAGACAAAAGGCACAAGACCCCAATCCTTATTTATTCATTTGTGGCCAAACTACTTTTATTCTGACAGAAGCTGATTTAAGATATAGGTAAATTTACAATACTTTCTTCACTCCCTGCTTTTTCATTCCCATAAAATTGAGGGAAGCTCAAACTAAGCTATCAAATGTTCTTTAAGCACATTTTGCCTTAACATGAATGAAACCCCTAAATCTACAAAGGGATACAAATTTGGAGAGGAGAGGGTAAGTCTTGTAACACTCTTCTGATGGCTCAAAATACTCAAGAAGGGCATTAACTGTTCTAAAATACACCTGTATAAAAACATTACATGGTGGAAGAAGAGCATGTTTCCCTTCTTTCAGCACACCAAAAGCAAATTGTCCCAAAAATGTTACAGCGAATAAAGGAAAAGTTAATACCCACATGCCGTATCACTCCTTTTTCCAGCAAGCTCTGTTTTTTGGCAGTCATGACAAAGTAGTGTGTATCATCTTTGTAGTAGACAATGTTCTCCAAGTCAATACCTTGTGACAGAAAAAAAGACTTGGTAGTGAAGGAACAAGGTACATGTTACACGCCACACGAGCTCTATCGGAAGAAAGTAACTTGAAACTATATGGTTAGAAAGCCTTAGAGAGAGAATGCCAAGCAGCTTTCTCACATGCTTTTAATGACTTAAAATCTGAATCTTCAACAAAACCACACATTTCACCTGCATACAGCTAACTCTTAAAAAATATATTTATCATTACTCTAAGGTTTGCATTCAGATGTGGAGTGCAAGAAGCTGAACTCTGGATTCAGACTTTTCCTATTTAGGGCCCAGATTTCCTGAAAACAGTCAGGTAAATAAGTTCTCCACTTCTGAACAAAAATGACACAAATCTGAATGATACACATGTGCTTTGTAGAGCTTTATAGAACAGCTGTAAAAATGGGGAAGTCAGATTTCAGAGACAGCAATGACTGGCTTCCTTGCACAAGATGTTCATTTATTGATTAAACATGATACCTGAGTTACAAAGTTGTAATAATAAAGACAAATAGTTCCACTGGGAATCTGGCAATTGCTGGCAAACCTGTGGCTTCTCGTAGATCCTGGAAGAACTTCTGGTTGAATATGAAGGCCACACCGCTGATCTCTTCTACTTTGGCTTCAGCTGTGGTGTTGCGATTGATGAAGTTTGCTGTGATAGCAATTGCTAGTTTACCACGGAACTCTTTTCGGCGAAACCCTATGGGAAGGATAAAGCAGTAACACTGAAAAATAGAAGACACCTTCAGAGAAGGCTCAGCATGCCACAGACAGGTGCCCTCACAACATAAAAAGAGAGAATGGATCTGATGAATTACAAACTCCTCCACAGAGAAAGCAACAATTGCTTCATCAGAAAAATAAAAGTTCTTGTTTAGGGAAAAAGCTTCCCTGTCTGTCTTACCTCTTTTCCAAAAATTGCAACTTGCATAAAAAATATTAAGATAGAATTCTCTACTATACAGAATAATATTCAACACTCCAACTGCTACTCCCAAAAGTAAGAGCTACAACACTACTCAACTAAAGAAAAAATGTAGGAAAAACTATCCAGGTCAAAACACCTAATTCCTTTACTAGTGGATAGGAAGAGGAAAAAGACAACAATGTGTATCTAATACAAATGGATTTTTACATGGACTTTTAATCTCCCTTTCACTAGTCAAATGTCCTTCTAGATTTTCACTGGGATGTTAAAGGTCATTTTTGTTTTAACTAATTTAAAAAGAAGTTCTATTTGAAAGCGAATTAAGGACACACCATTACCTTCTAAGGTGTTCCTCCTGCCATCCCCTCCAATGATTACTTCAAACTCATACTCAGATACTGGATGGGTTTTGGGGTGGACCAATGCACGCCAACCTATTCCTGTTGATAAACTCCAGGTTAATGACAATATAAACAGTGCTCATAATAGAACAAATACATAAACCCACTTCTTACTATCTATAATCCATTCCTCACATGGTCAGTAAAGATACACTGCAGGACAGCTATAATGTTGACAAGGCTATTGCTGACTTGCACAGCCACTCTCTGTGTGAATCAGAGGCAGAGACAGCTCTGGTAAAACCCCCCTGTTACCTTTAAGGATCGCTACAACCTTTATAGCTTCTCTACTATCTATTCAATTAACAGGATGCCAAAAACAAGTAAGCCACCATGTCCCATGGTGATCAGAGAATAGGTTTCACAAAGATACGAAAAGCATAACAAGGATCATTCACTGATATAGATATCCTCAGTGAATGCAAGGAAAGGATTTGTTTTAAAAAGGTATCTTCTAAGTGCAAGAGGCTTAAATATTTCAAGAGCAATTACAATCTACTGTGTCTTGGTCTATTTCTGTGTAGCACTTCAGGTGATTTTGTTTCATATAGTAACTAATTTGGTTTTGTCACTAGAAAAAAATAAACCCTACTTAAAATTCAAGCAAAAGTGTATTAATAATTACTTTTATTAATGGAGCATGAGGAAAAGACTTAAGAGTCATAAGCAGGGTTAAGGAGTAGGAGTCTGTGTATCCTACCATAACTTCCCCTTTCTCTACCACCCATTTCAATACTACTTGCTTTCATTCTCCTGATCCTCTGGAGGATAAACAAGCCCCTGAAATTCCACATTGACATGGATCTCTATTCCCAAGATCAAGGCAACCTTCAAAAGGATGAGCTGGAGCTGACGGATACCTGCAAAAAAGCAGAGGATACAGAAATAAAAGAAAAAGAAAAGAGCACAAGTGCCCATGCATCTCTGACATTAGTGATGAACTGATTTAAAGGCCAGCTGCTACTTTCGTTTTCCCCACTGTGTTCCCAGCACTTCATCCAGGCAGCATGGGCATGTAACATCACAGCATGCCAACCAACTTGTATACAGCTGAAAAAAATCCAGCCTTTTTCAAGGAATAAAACATAAATATTTTTTTAATGTTTCAGTCCCCAAATCAGCAACAAGCAAAACAACCAGAACATGCATGCAGGAGAGGGAGGGAAGAGAGCACAAGCAGGACTGCACTTCTGTCACAGATGGCAGCCTAGCTGTAATACTGAACTGCTCCTTCATCCTAACACCTTTGAGTTAGTGAGGGCATAATAAGTTCCTCACCACCTCTTTTCCCTTCAGTTAACGTAGGTAGAGGGTATGAAAAGGTATGAAAAGGACAGTGCGTAAACTCTATTAATTTGAAGGAAGACACCTTGCTGTCACATTTCAGATAATGAAATGAAAAAATGCCCCACCTAAACACTAAATTTCAGCTGAGATACAAAAGAAGGCAACATGCATAAAGTACTGGAAGAATAAAAATGACAAGAAATTGGAAAGAAAAAAGCAATATGCAAGACTGAAGTTCCAAAGATCTTCCAGTTCTACCATTCATTGCCAAAAAAAAAAAAAAAAAAAAGGCAAGTAATCAGTTTTTGCTTTGGACAAGAAGCCAGATCTTATCTACTATGTTTGCACCACTTTGCACTTCCCACTTATGCCCAGTGGAGAACACAGACTGGTGGACAAAACCTGGCTGTGCCATGTCCAGCAAATTACGGGGGGAGAAAAAGAAAAGAAAAAAAAAAAAAAAAAAGAACTGAAAAATAACAATTCCTACTCCACCAAAGCATTCAGCTTTCAAAGGAGACTGATCTCTCAGAATCTGAGAATCATCAAAATCATTCTCAATTTTAATATGTAAACCTCTATTTAATCAAAATTTATTCATAGGCTGACAGTGTTCTTGAAAATATCTTCATCACTCTTCCAAAAATTAACAAAGCCAAAATTGTTCCTCCTTTTTCCAGATCAGCTTTCACAAGAATGTTCAAAAGCATGCAGTAATTTTTCTTTTTTACAAGTTGCTTACAATGCTCAAGAGAAACAGAATAATGTGGCAGCTTCAGGAATATAACAGCAAAAAATACGGCAATTATTCTGCTTAAAAAAAAAAGGTTGACTTTTAAATGTACGTTTTCAGTGTAAGAAAAAGATATGCCTTGGAAAGGTATAAAAGACAACAAATATACATGGTAACGTGTGATAATCTCATGACACAATGTATTTCTTTCACATCTAGGTCTAGCCCAAAATGCATGATGCAAAAGTAATGCTGAATTGTACCATAAGGACTTGAGAGCAGTGACTGATGTAGGCTGAATTTTAATGAGCTACCCCATGCCCTCACCTACTTTCCCCTGTGAAGGATAAATGCTGATATGTCTAGCAGCAGCTGTACTTACTGATATGGTCTATGGATCCTGCACAGAATTTGCCATAAAACTTTTTGGCGCCAAGTCCCCTCAAGTCATGTATGGTGAATGGCCACAAATGCAGCACATTATTGCGGGAAAAGGCATCCCTCTTCTCTATGACCACCACCTTGGCTCCCAGGAATGACAGGTCGATGGCTGTACGAAGGCCACAGGGTCCAGCCCCAATTATCAGACACTGCAAAACAACAAGCACAGAGTAACTTTACAGTCCTAGGAGAAAACAGGTATTTTTACCGCAGCTTCCAAGCATTCCACGGCTCTTAGGAGTAAGTGCTCTTTGTCTGCAACATAAACTGAAATTTCAGACCCGTCTTTCTATTGTTACGTGCCATGTTCTGCCACTGATAATGTTAAAGCAATAACCATAACCTGAAAATAAAGCATATCACAGAGCAGTGAAAAGTATGGGAAGCAGGCAAGTGAACTGCCTGTTTACAACCCTTGTTTTAAGAAAAGCTGCCAAGGTGTACTCCCCAAGCTATGTAAGTACCTGGAGAACAGCAATATTTCTGAAGGCTTCTCCCTCTCCCATTCCATCCATTAAATTTTTGCTTTTAAAAAAAAAAAAAGCGGCAAGTCTTCCGCTCATCTTCCAAAGCCTGAGCTGGCCTTTCTTGAGAAAATCTTCAGTAACACTAAAAATTCCTCATCATCAGTGAGTAGCATAGCAATGGCTACAGCAGATAAATACATGGGATGCTAACGTTTTTATAAACATCATCATTTAGAGAGAGTAGCACACACAGTAGCCAAGTCAAAGCACTCTAACTTATGCCTATGCTGGTTCTTCTGCTATTGCAGCAAAGGAAACTTCAGAAAAGTAAACATAATGTAAATACAAACTTTGTGTGACTAGACAACTTTTAAATATGTTTTCTCCAGCCTAACCTTTGTCATATCAAAGGTCTTTCATCTTCTCATATCTTTTTCCACTCTACTCACAAACACTCTCAGAGGCTAATAAACAACTTGAGAATGTAAAATGCTTGTGTATCTAGTGTTAGAAGTACTTTCTGAGAAACATATGATACAGCAAGATAATTTCTTTTAAGATTAAAAAGCCAATATCGTTAGCTGATGCTTCTTACCCACAGAAACTGAGGTCCACAAAGAAAGCTGGCATCGGTATGTTCATTCTCAGGAATATACTACACAACCCATTTTGTCATATTATTTTTGTACTTTGATTTCTGTTGAGTATAAACCAGACCCGCAGAATAAAGACCTTGCCACAGCAGTGAGTGCTGCTGCCATGCGAGTATTTTCCAGATCTTCACACACCCTTATGGCTGGATAATAAAGCGCTTTGAGAAATTCTTAAGTATGCTAAAATTTAACCTGAACCCAGCCTTCCGATAAACAGCCTATCCCAAAGCAAAGCTCTTTGTTCGTTGGTCGTCCCCATATGCCACTTTTTACAGGTCGCCACATTTTCACCGTTATTCACTGCAATAATTCACTGGGGCATAAATTCTGCAAATAATGTGAAACTGCAAATATAAAGCCTGAATGATGAATAAACCAGCACAAGTTACAGCAGTGACAACAACTGACATGCAAATTCAAAGTAAGACTACTGTGTAAGATAAGAAGTCACATAAATCTGAGGGCAGAGGTCCAAGTCTAGAGGAAAGGGAAGGGAAGAATAACAGCACTGTTTCTTTAGGAGCTTCAGGAACCTGAAGGCATATGGGAGAAAAGGCAAGCCCAGCCACTGAGCTATTAAATTCCTAGACAGACTTGTATATTGAACAGGTGTCCAACTCGCCATTTGTTAAAAGGGATAATCAATTAGGAGCTAATATAGTCTTCCAATTTAATACTGATTTCTTTGTAGGTAAGTATAATTCTCAAACACCACTTAATCTTTCTTTTTTTAAGCTTTTAAGAAAATTAGCTGAGCGTATCATATTTATCCAGGTAATAATTTTGCTCGTCTGACAACTGCAATCTTCAAAGAGACTGGATTCAATGAACAACAAAACCACACTGAGTTGAGTGACTTTTATTCTTTGATAACTTTCCCCATACGAAATAGTTCTGATGGAGTACACAACAGAAAAGGAACTGTACTAAAATCAGACTATTCACACTCACGTCTACATAATCATATTATAAATTAATTGCCTGTATTTTTGTCAGAAATGTAAAAACATTTTTTCTCTACAACATTCCCCCCTGCCCCCAAACAAGGATGTGGTTAACAACATCTAGGTTATGTTTAAGACTCTAGATGTTCTGGATGTAAAATATACGATACTTAGTGATGTAAATCATGGTCAAAGTTGCCCTTTTTTTTTTTTGTTACCATCACAACAATATTAGATTATGTTGTTATAAAACACAGTAAGTTTTAAGCACAATTAAAAACAGAAGAGAAGATGGTCCTTTTTCCACCTCTAACGCTTCTTCCAGTTTCAGATCTCAGAAACCTACCTTCTGATACTGTCACAGGCAGCAACTACTTAAGATGCCTAGTACAGTCAAGTAAATAAAGGCAGCTACTATTGTTCCTTGTTCCTTTTCCCCTCAATGACTCCAAGCAACGGCTGCAACTCCATGCACTAAAGCTGTCTCACCCCTCAGAAACACTTCTTGATCAAGATCTCTCAGACAGATTATATTAAGTTTTCAGCAACAATACCATGGTAATGGAACATTACATGCAAACTGAAATCCTGTGTTCTCTGTATAACCAATTAAGAGAAAGCACCACTTATAACTATTTACATTTGAACAACCCATCACGTCCAAGTCTTGCTTTCATGAACACTGATTATCTGAATTCTGGTTAACCTGGACACTGGCCATGTGATGCACTAACTGCCCAACTCCAGTCAAAACACCTCATCCCTGCCCAATTTTTAAATGGGCAAGTAAGAGCTACGCTACAGACGATGAAAACTTCAAAACTGGTATATGTTCGAGTGTATAGAAGCTGAGCTTCCTAAGGAAATGCCTGACCTCTGTTCTGATAACATGGGTAGAACTCTAACCTTTATTTGAAGTTCTATCATCTCCATAGGCCCACTTAAATTTCTGTATTTTTTAATCAGTGGTTTGAGAATTACATTAAACATTAGGAATATGCAAATTAACTACATTTCACTACTCAAAATGGCATGAATCCGAGATCCACAGTCCTCTGTGTTTCTGGGTTGGGGCAGAGCGGGGTACCACCTTTAATTTATTCACCATCCACCCTTTTTACTTGTGTTCCTATACAGAATTTCACCAACAGCTTCTTAGAAAGACTGGTAAATTGTTCTCTGGCTTGCCTCCACTCCTCTTCCTCTTTTCCTTTACTCTTTCTTCTCCTTGTCACCCACCACACAGGATAGCAGCTATGGGAAAAGGCCACCCATTTCTCTAGTAGAGACCAATTCAGTGTGATCACTGACATGTCCACTGCAGTCATTCCCCGCTCCTACCCCTCTGGTCCTTCACACCAACACCAGCAAGTTCTGAGGTTTCTCTCTCATCATTAAATGAGGGAGAGTCACACATGACCCCATGAGTGTCTCTGTTTATCTCACCACCGTCTCATCTCCAAGATCACCACATGCCACTTCTACAGTCACTCTCTTGATCCCGTTCTCCAATTCCATCCCATATTCTCCCTAGCTTGGCTTTGGTGCACAAAACAGGCTAAGTTTTTGGACCGTACAAAATCTCTAACAAACTCTTTAGTCAAACATTACCCCCAGTATGCTTTACCCCTTTTACCCACTTTTCAACTGCACTTGAAGAGACTTTTTATAGACAGTTAGCTACATTTATTTCTTCAAAGCATGTCCTTTTCTGATTTCTTTTAAGACTCTGTACTCCTCTATGCCTTCAGCTATTCTTTCAGAGCACTATCTGAAGGACTTCCCTCATTTCTCCCACTCCTCTCACCACCAACTTCCCACAGGACTTCACCCATCGTCTCTTTATCATCTTCCTCTACAACAGGCCTTTACATCACCTTATTCACAGGCACTCATTCAATCAGTTTGTCAGTGCTGTAGATTCACAGAACTTTTCCAACTCACAGTTGACTACTTTTTGTCCAAGCTAAAATCTCCACCTTTCTGACATCTTCTCATGGCTGCCTAGTTGTCAGTTCAAGCCCAACATAAAATGGAGCTGTACCGTCCTTCTAAACTCACCTCACCACTTTTCTTCTAGATAAGTGTCACAATCAATTTTCTGAAGGTCTTTAATAGCTGGATGTCAACCTCCACTCATATATCTATTTTTTGTACATCCTCATAATCCAGCACTATCCGACTCATACACTTATTCTTCCATTAAATCTCTTTCCTGTTGCACCTCTGTTATCAAAGCAACCTCTTCTTAAGTGTCACCAAATACAGTCTTAACCACCAAGATACATTCAGAGCCCAGATGCAAAATCACTCTTTTAGTCTATTACTTCTTCGAAATAAGTTAAAATACCTCTATATTCTTCCCCAGCTTCCTCAATCTCTTTCTCATTAAAACATAAACCACTTGTCTTCATTTCACAGCCTTTAACACCCTATTTCAGTTCTACCCCATCATGTTTCATTCAAAGTAAGTGCAGTTCCTGAATCCAATGAATGCAAAGTGCAGCTGAGTTTTCAGAAAAACTTTTGAATTTTTCTCCATGACGTCCATAGTGCTTGGAAGGTTTATTCCTAAATAGACACAAAAATCACTACATTTATCTTCCTGTAAGTCCTTCCTTTCTTATGCTGCCTGAAAAATGTAAACCTTAACAGTGGTTGAACTTTTAGGGTGTTGAAACTACTGCCCACCATGATTACCAAGAGTGCCCAATTGTTTTGTTTTCCAAGTTAATCTATATGCACCTGTTACCTAACATTTGATGTAGCAATTGTAAACTTTTTTAAGAAAGTGTTATGTTTACAAGACCTAGGACAAGTGTACCTTGGTCCATTAGTAATTTTTCCAAGTGTTATTGTAGTAATTAATTATAAACACCACCATCCATATGAAGATGGCCACTGGAAAGTGAAACAGAATAAACCATCAATAAACTAAAATAACTTCCTAGTATCTAGTTGGGAATTAAACTTCAGTCCACAGATCTGAAATGACTGACATATCCTTAACAGGATATATTTCCCCATCAGTTCTCTACTAAGGAATTAGTCATTAATTCCTCCTATTAAGATATTTCCTTCTCCCAAAAGGTGAATATTCAAAAGAAGAAACAGCATCTGTTGTCCTCAATGAAGGACAGAATTCTGTTCTAATTTTATCATTTTCCACACTATCCTCCTTTTTTAAAAAAGGAAGAGTGTATGTTTATTTGCAAAAATAAACTATTCCATTCCCATTTTGATGAATGACATAAAGAACTGCTTTCAGTAACAACAAAACAAGTAAATAAGCTCATACTGTACAGTCCAACAAGGGTGCAGCACAAATACCAGCTCACAATAATTCAGGTAAAAAAAAATTGGCATGTGCGTATGTGCGTGCATGTGTGTGTGTGCGTGTGTGTGTGTAAAAGCAGGAATTCCTACAGTAAATACCACACATACCAACCTTTTAAAAGGAATTGGTATGAGTTTCCACAGCATTTTTTTTTTCTTCTCTGAACCTGGAATACAAATGACTGCTGTCTAAATAATGGTAAATAGGATATTTTGCCAAATTGGTAAGAAAGTTCACTTTTCTTGAGAGAGTCATGAGAATTTCAAATTAAAATCAGAAATTTCCACACATACATATTTTGTATCTAGGCTCCAACAGCAAATTTCACGTCCCTGTTACTGTCTAGTAAAAAAAAATAAAATAAAAAAAAGCATACCAAGATTAAAGGTTTACCAATTAAGATTTTCTAAGCCATATATAGCATTGATGCCATAAAAACATAGAACACAGAAACTTGCAGGCTGCTTCTTCTGAATAAATTACAAATATTCTGGTCGTTCCCAAGGATTTCCATTTAGCTTCCCCTATTCAGGTGGGCAGTCAAATTTGGTAGTAGCAAACACAATTTTTGATTGCAAGTCAAATACTAACAAATTGTAACTATATTATAAATAGTATGTGTGAGAACATTCCTGAATCTTCCCTGGGCTTGCAAACATCTTTCAACATCCAGGCATTTTTATTGTGTATTCCAGAGACAAACTAGGTAATAGTTGTCTTGACAACTGTGAATAAACCTCTTACCTTTGTGTTGGCGCATGCTTTCCCCTTCTTATAGTCCTTATGGCTGCCTCTTTTATCCAATTTGGCCCACAAGGCTTTGGCTTTCCAGTAATTGAGCTTGGACTTGAGTTTGTGATAGAAAGAACGATAGTCCTTAGGCTTTAGTTCCAGGTAGTCACAGAGCTCTTGGAAAGCCTTGAGAGTCCCTTTGCAGGTTGAAGCCTGGACAAATCTGTCAAAGAGAACATGAGCCTGGTTCACCTTCTCATTCTTACTTTCCTCCATGCTTCGCACTTCACAGCTGCCCTGGGGGGCAGCTGTTCTCTTCCAGATTTCCAGATGTTGCTCTGGTGAGCCACTTTCACCTCTGGCTTACAAGCATTATTAACCTATAAAATAAAAAGAAGAAAATGTAACTGAGATTGCTCTTTTTTTTTTCTTTCCAAAATTATGTCTAAGCCTGCTGAACTGAGAGACCAGATTATTGCTAACTAATAACGCATCAGTCCTAAGTAAGTCAACTGATCAATACCCTAAGGATTCCTGCTCAAGCTGACTGAAGCAGACCCTTCCAAAGCTTACCGAGCCTCACTGCAGACATCTCGCCTCTGTTCGATCACAAAATACTCTCACCTGAGCCAGTCCCTAGAAAGTTTTATCAAAACTCATTTCACATAAACAGCAGAGAAGTTACAAGTAAACTGGAAGGTGTTATGTGATGTTTGGAAGTAGGCCGAGGTTTAAAACAAAAAATACAGACTTACTAATGTAGCAGTCACTGTGATAACCAGATCACTGTGGTAACACCACAGCAATAGTTGTGTGATGGTCTTAAAGACACTACGACTACAACGTACTTTAAGAGGTGGTATTCCACCAGTAAAATAAGTTTGGGTTCCTTCTTCTAAAAGAACATGTATCTTTGCTCATGATAAACAGAGAAGAGGAAAAAGGATGGCATAGCACAAGCTGATATCTCTGTCAATAGTCCTTGCAAACACTGCTTTTGTATAGTGACATAAACCCAGTGGTGGCTACTGCAATCCTAGAAAGAAGTTAAACCTGCTAATAGCAATCAAATGCTTAAGAAAAGATGTCAAGACTGAAAAAAAATGCCCATCTGTGTTGCATCAAGCAGCATAAACAGTATAAACATTTGCTTTACCTAGAATCTATGCATGTATTCCTGTCAGTAAGCAAGCAGTGTAAGAGTGAAATGTGGCTGATGCATGACCCACGTGAGATTCTCACAGTAGTTCCTCTATTCTGTGATTTTCAGCTCCTTCTGATATGCAGGTCCCTACAAAATTTTAGATGGTAGTTGGGTCCTCAGCAGATTAAATATGCTAACCAGAGGTCTGCTACTCTTAGTTGCTTTTCTGAGATCCCTCAGAAGCAGCCTGCAGACCTACAGAATTAATTGTTTGGATCACAAACAGTAGATTTTGTTTAAAGAACAGATATTTTCTCTCCCTCTCTCTCTTTTATATGTAATAAATGTTTCTTCCTTTTATACATAATACTAAGTACATACATATGATAGATTACTCTGCTCTCTAAGAAAGAATAGTTCTGTTTGTCTTCAGATAGGAGGCCAGCACAGGAACATATGCGGGAACTATGGAAGTGAAAGCATTTCTGAGGTGGTTTTTGTCCTTTGGGGTTTTTTTCAAAGATTATTAAGGTAAGAAAGGAAATATGTGGGCTTGGATAAAACCTTTCAGATTCTCACCAGCTCTTTTCCTGCTTCCAGCAGACAGGAAGCCAAGTCAAACATTACAGCTCATGTCTCTTCCCCTCCCATCTGACAGCTCTGCAGCAGTTTATTTGGGCACTCCTGCATTTCACCCTAACATGGTATTTATTGCTTATGTTTAGAAATAACAAAGGAGACCTGGAAACCTTCACATAGAGCCGCAAACTGTTTATTAAAAATAAAAATAAAGTTTCCTGCAGAAGCCACAGTACAACAATGGGTTACACTGGAGAAAGGGATTCTGACTTTATTAGGACAAATGCCTTAGAGGACTCAGTACACATGAAGCTGTTTTTCTAACTGGCTGATAGTGATGCCACGTCCATATCAGCACTGCTCACTAAGCAGGATGGAACTAACTGCTTTCCTTATTTTTAATCTTAACTTCACTGTTGTGAAGCTGGAAACATGCTTTAGGCTTGCACATCAGAGTAACCACTGCACTACTGCAGAGGTCTAAGACACTGTGCTTTAAGCTTGTGTCTCCTCTTCTGTTTCTCAAGAATATTATAAAGAGCTCCAACAAATCACCTCTTACGTTGAAGGAGTAATTTCAGTGCATTTGTGTAATACAGACATAATAAAATACCTACAGTCTAAAGTCATATGCCTCATTAATCAGCACAAAATCACAAACTGAATACTATTTTGTGTTACGTTTCCCCCACCTCTTGCACTCCATTCTACCACGCAAACACTCACTTTACACCAGTGCATCAGGTGACTGACAATTCCTAAAAAAAAGCATAGAAGTTAGATGACCTAAGTTAAGTAGAGTGGCAATTTAAGTTTGTTGGTCCACAGTCCATTACTGATACATCCAGATGTAAGGACAACGTAAGTTTTACTTCTTACTCTTGTTTCTATTGTACTTTTTCACCAAAGGAGCAAAGCGGCCCTCGTTCTGCACTGCTCAGAGAGATCCCAAAGTTAAAATCCAACCTACTTTCATTCTAAGAACTTACTGCTTTGTGTTCAAGGTTTGCAAAGCCAGGAGACAAACCTGCAAAAGCAAGTAATTTTCCTGAGCAGTACATTAATACAGGAGTTCTGCCGACATCCCACTTCATGCAGGCTGTGAAGTCAGTTATGCCCACAGGTCAAATACAGAGGCTTTAGTCACCACAATGTCACTCCCCAGGACTCTGCATTCTTGATGTAAACACCCAAAGCCCTTGGAACCCATGACGAACACGTCAGAGAACATGGAAATTACAGGAGGAAAGCAAGGGCAGGCAAGAATTATTTGCCAGGTTTCCAGGGTATTTGTATGCCTTGTTGGCTATTCTGCAAGCGTGCAGTATCCTGCATGTTTTGTCTCGAGGCAGCTGATTGCTGACTCAGAAGCTCTGTAAATTCCTTGGCTGGAGTGTTGGGAGAGAAAGACAAAGCCCGTGAAAAAACGCATGCAAGAACAGTGTTCATGTTGCTATTTACAATAATAGCATGAGGTTGTCACTGACTCATGACTGCAAGTATGCTCAGGATCCCCAGCACTTGCCCAGGACAAAAGAAACCAATGAAAAACAGAGACACAGGCAATGAATAATTCCAGGTGGTTCCTTCCCGAAGTCACCACAGATGCAGGAATACAAATGCGTACACGAGAAAGCAAAGTCCAGTGCCCTACTTCTATCAAATGCAAGAGATGGGAAGAGATTTTGCAAATGATGCACATAATGAATTTGGTTGCACAAATTCAAGTTCTTGCAGAAAGTGTTGCAAATACAGGGCTCCTGTATTCCAGGCAAATACACTCCCCATTATAGGGGTCAACTCCCCTACATTTTCCATCCTGATTTTGTTAAAAGCGTTCATTCAACTAATGACTTGAGCCTGGAAAAATAAAATACAATAGGAATGTATTTCCCAGCATTCTCCTTTTTTTTTCTGGAAGAAACTATTCAGTTAATTCCATCTAAATTCACAGCTTGTTCTGTCTAGCTTAAAACAGCATTTTGAGTGAATAAAACATTTGCCAAAGTAACTGCCCAGCTCCACTTCAGAATGCTGAGCTTCTCTGAGCACAATGTAAATGCTTTCTTACATTTCGGTTATTTCACAGCCAAGCAAACATGACAGATGCACCCTTGACAGACAAATCTCTGAAAAGTAAGAGATTAACAAACTGCAGTAGTACTGTATGGAATCTGAAATCAAGTTGGTCCATCAATCATAAAACTGATAGCTCCAATAGCCCCAATTTCCATTTATGTCATCCTTTCCCTAAAACTTCCAGTTCCCCAGCAATGTTCCCCATGCCCTTGTCTCCCTTTCATGGCCCCTCAGCTTCTGCCTGAGCAAGACTCAGTAACATGCTCTGGAAACTCTGAGATTACTGCAGTACCTAGGCAGCCAGTACACACTTGCAACTTGGCTAGCAAAAGCCTAAGCACAGATTACTGTTAGTTAAGCTTATGCTGCAGACAGTGGGGACACCTATTTTTGTCTCTCTCCTCCACTCAGCCTCCAGTTTTCTTGTAGGAAACCAATTACCTTTGAGACTTTTATTCCCCGTCAAATCTGGATGAAATTGTTCAAAAGTTATTAAGGATGAACTGAAAAGCAGATGGAGAAACGGCTCAATCCCGTAAGCCTCCCTTCTTTAGGAAACCACACTAAAAAAAGTCTTTATTCAAAAAAAATGAAAAAGCTCTGTTTTCATTTCCAGGATTTGATTTATTTTACTTTTACCTAAAGCTAAAGAAATGGACTTTGCTACAATATGTTCATGACTAAGTGAACATGGGTATCAAAAAGTGCAGCTTTAGGGCAGCAGTAAGACTGTGGAACAGATGGCAAAAAGAGGACAATTTTCACAAGAAAAGCTAAAGCCAAAACTGGGAATTATTTTGGCTCCATATTATACAAAGAATGGGAAAGCAGTTGGACAAAGGCGTGGTTGCCATTGTTTGCAGCTTCCCTTTTATACCAGATGGAAAAAAGGAAGGTCAGCACTGTCCACAGTGTGTTTTAAGATGGTATTTAGATTTGCTCCCGTTCATAAAATTCAACACTCAAACAAATATGCTGGCAAAAAGATGTTTGCATTTTAATACACTTAAACCTCATTTGCTGGGCTTCTGCCCATCATATAGGAGGGAGTCTTTTGGGTCTCTACCTCCTTCTTGTCTACCCTCACTCCTAAGTTAGGACAAAAGTGGGAGAAAGAGAGACCAAATACAAACTTGGTTGCAAATACAAGAACCCACTCTTAAGGAGAAGATGAAAGCACATATACAAACTCTTAATTGAATTCTCACATCAAGAAAAACTCAATCCAGTAATGATTTGAAAAGAAATGCAAATTATATCCAGGAACATGGAAACATACAAATACAGAAGCAGTTACAGATAATATTTTGGTACCCAAATTCATATCAAGGTACTGAAGAAAAATGTGTACGTTGTTTATTACTAACCATTTCTTAAGTGCCACAACATGAGTACTGAAAATATTACACCTACAAAATAAAACCTTTTATCTATATGAATTCAACAAATATATGATTCTGCTGCTCTGTCATATATAACCCTTCGATCACAGCAGAGGCCCTACACTGAAGTAACATCAACATAAAGAAAGAGACCATGAAACAGATCATCTCTCTTCTTTGGAAGAAAAAAAGGAAATTATACAAAAGAAGAAGGAGCTGCTCCCTTATAAGGTAAGGTAATAGTAGGCCATCTGGATAGCTGTCATATTGTAAGACGAGCTTCAAGAAGAGCTACTAGCTTCAATGCCTGACAGTCACGTACTAGGGAGATTCCTCATAGCACAAATCTTCACATTGGGTGACTAGTAACCAATGCAATGATCCCTTCTCACCTAGCACCAACTCATCAGCTGTGTGTTTGGGAAGCTGGGGACATTCTTTACATCTTGGAACTGTCACTGTGCTGTAAAGAACCACACAGTACTCTACAAGCAAGGGGATGAAGGGATTGAGAGCAGCCCTGCGGAGAAAGACCTGGGGGTGCTGGTGGACAAAAAGTTGGACATGAGCCGGCAATGTGCGCTCGCAGCCCGGAAGGCCAACCAGATCCTGGGCTGCATCAA